>OX422215.1:157872650-159072650 GCA_949130495.1 Sambucus nigra
AACAAACAATTTAAGGAAAAATCCCCCAAAGGAGTAAAACCTTTTTATTTTCACTATAATTTGTAAAAACGGTTACACGGATTACAATGAAAATAAGAGCGACATAGGAAATACCCTCAGGCGTCGATTTTGATGTCTTGGCTGAAATCTCCCGCACAAACTCCAGGTGGGTAGCAATGAAGAAGAGAACGGCTTCTCCAGAAATTCGTTGACTGGAACTTTCCCTTTCCAGGAGGGCAGCAATGAAGAAGAGAGACGGCTTCTCCACAAGATACCCCAGATGAGTAAAAATGATCCTCTTAAAGGTTTAAAGAATCACATACATAGATGGGAGTGTTTATGTGAATAAACAAGGCAAAAAACTTTAAAAGGTGAAGTCTGATTCTAGGCAGTTTTTGCAGAATTCGAGATTACAAAAAGACTTGGAAAACGTGTAGAAGATGACCTTATATTTATACGAAAATCCAGGCGGCGGTTTCATTCGAACGAGATCGCACGTCGCTCAAACGAAGAACATATATATCTCGAAGGAGATCGCGCGATATGCCTATCTCACTCAAATGACAGTGCAATGTCGCCTGAACGAGCTCGTCGATCGAGGCACTCCGCTTCTACCCTTAGAAAATTTTCTGCTTTCGATACAAAATATTTCAGTCTTCAAAAAATATTTTCTAAAAAATTTCCCAAATATTATGCAAAAATAAACAACTCCATTAAATCATTTTAACAAATTTTGCGTAGTGGAGTAATGGGAAATAGTTGAGTAGAACGTTGCATGAAGCATGATGTTTTGGGTGAAGATGATGGATGCATGGATTCGGATAGAGGCCGTCGTGGATGATCGTGTTGACGTGCCGAATGTAGCGGTATCAGACATACAAACTGTGATCTAGGACGAAGAGAAAATTCGTAGGTTCTACCCTGGATATTTATAAAATTATGTCCGTACAAATATCCCCCTATGTCTATGCCGGTACATACATAAAAGTCCAAATTATGCAATCAAATGACATACAAGATAATATCCCCATTAAACCCTCAAACTGAGAATACTAAATGACACGTCGTCAATCAAACTTCAACATCTTCAAAACTTCAGCTCTTCAAAAACTCTCAAAGCTTTTCTCATCAGGGTGTGCAACATAATGATCATCAATCTTTGTACCTACACACATGAGAAAAAGAAAAAACCTTCATGACACATCGAGTTTGAAATGATATAAGAGTAAATCATTAAAAAATCAAATCTCCCCCATAATGCAAAAACTCCCCCATAACATGATAATTCTTTCTCCCCCTTTCATGATGTCCCCAAATAGATAGATAAGAAGAAACAATCAAAACATGGAGTTTCACGATAAAAATGCATCGCAAATATGAATCAATCAATGCGCATGCAAAGGTATGTCCCAAAATTATTCATAAACTATTTTTTATTTTTCAAATTTTTCATACTAAAATAAGATACCAAAAATCACACCATGGATTTAAACTAAAACAACAAAGTCAAGGAAATGGAATGAATGGATGTGAACACATTCGATAGGAAAATCAACCCAATCAATCATATGTGCATGATGCATACGTGTACCCCTAACGAATGAACATCAAAAGTATCCTTAGGTGTAAAATTTTTTGAATTTAAATGACATCGTCTTATACAAATCAACAAATCAAAGTCTAAATGATTTCCACAGTACTAACGTCCAAAACTATGTAGTGCTTTTTCAAGACTTTTAAGGACGTGCAAACCCATTTTAATTTTCCATCCAAACACCCTCATATATATTTTCATTTAGAGGTGTATAAACTAGATTCTCAAACTTTGGAGAATCGATGGTGAAACCTAAATGGCCCATATTTGGCATGTATTTCTTTTTATTGCCTTTAAATTTTTTCGGGCTCTTTCAAACCTCTTTGGACATCGGATAATAAAATTCCTCAATTTTTAGGTCCAATTAAATGGCGGCTTAATCGTAAAGGACAAATAATAATCTTTCGTAGCTCTGATACCAATTTGTAGAATCGCTATAGCGAAAATATTGTGACTTCTAAAAAAAATCCCATTTTAATTAATCCCAAATTTTAGTTAAACCCTAAAACATGCATCTAGATGATTTATCAAAATAAAATAAAGCATGCAGGATAAAACAAACAATTTCAGGAAAAAAACCCCAAAGGGGCAAAACTTTTTTATTTTCACTATAATTTGTAAAAACGGTTACATGGATTGCAATGAAAATAAGAACGACATATGAAATACCCTCAGGCGTCAGTTTCGATGTCTCGGCAAAAATATCCCACAGGAACTCTAGGTGGGCAGCAATGAAGAAGAGAACGGCTTCTCCACAAATTCGTCGGCTGGAACTTTCCCCTTCCAGGGGGGAAGCAATGAAGAAGAGACACAGTGTCTCCACAAGATACTCTAGATGAGTAAAAATGATCATCTTCAAGGTTTAAAGAATCACATACATAGATGGGAGTGTTTATGTGAATAAACAAGGCATAAAAACCTTAAAAGGTGAAGTATGATTATGGGCAGTTTTTGCAGAATTCGAGATTGCAAAAAGACTTGGAAAACATGTAGAAGGTGACCTTATATTCATACGAAAATTGGGGCGGTGGCTTCGTTCGAACGAGATCGCATGTCTCTCGAACGAAGGACATGTGTCGCTCGAACCAGATCGCGCGACATGCCTATCTCACTCGAACGACAGTGCAATGTCTCTTGAACGATCTCGTAGACCGAGGCACTCCGCTTGTACGCTTAGAAAATTTTCTGCTTTCGATAAAATATATTTTAGACTTCAAAAAATATTTTCTAAAAAATTTCCCAAATATTTATGCAAAAATAAACAACTCTATTAAATCATTTTACCAATATTGCGTAGTGGAGTAGTGGGAAACAGTTGAGCAGAACGTTGCATGAAGCATGATGTTTTGTGTGAAGATGATGGATTCATGGATTCAGATAGAGGTCGTCGTGGATGATCGTATTGACCTGTCGAATGTAGCGGTATCAGACATACAAACTGTGATCGAGAACAAAGAGAAAATTCCTAGATTCTATCCTGGACATTTATAAAATTATGTCCTTACCGTCGTTGTAGAGTATGTAAGGACACAAATTTCCAATTGAGTCCATATATAGTTTTGGCTCAATTCCGGACAAAAACATTTATTCATAGGATAGTATTTAATTGTAATATTCTCAAGCCTATGAAGTGTTTGTTGAAGATGTAGCAGCAAAGAGTATAAAGCTTCATCAAATATGCCGGTTTGTGTGCCTCGTTTCTACGTCATCAACCATAGTTCCATGTTCCCAAGGTATGAATGCAATATTATATATATAGGAGCTTGGAACAAAGTTTATTAGGTGTTAGGTTTTGTAAAAACTGTGTTTTAATTTTCAGATGAATTAAATAAAACTTTAAAATAAGTTTATAAAGTTTTCTGGGCTAAAATCGAATTTTCCAAACTTTTTGGTTTTTCGTTCGATAGAGTCGTTCGAACGATATTGCCGTTCGAACGAAAATGTCGTTCGAACGAACCTGCCAACGAGTTCCCATATTAGGCCACTGACATGTCGTTCGATATGTCGTTCGAATGAACCTTCTGTTCGAACGAGATATCCAACGAGATTCTAACGAGTTCAATCTGGAACGTCGTTAGAAGTCTCGTTCGAACGAGATTTCGTTCGAACAAAATGTCGTTCGAACGAGATGCCAGGCGGGAACAGTTTTTGGCAGTTTTGCACCCACTTCCCCACATGGTTTTTAACCAACTTTTTCAGATTTTAATATGTGCGGGAAGAACATTTTCCAAATCTAACTTTTCCATATCTTAGAGAGAGTTTGAGAGCAAATTCTTTTAAGGAAAATGTTCATGTTTTGAGTGAAATTTTTAGAGAAAAATATCCATCACTCTAGTGTTTACACCCAAATAAGTTTATTCCAAATTCTCATATACATATCAATTGCTTGGAGTTTGGCATCGGTTTATCTCTTCCGTTTCAAAGAGAAGTTTTGGTTTGCTTCTACATCCATCAAAGAAGAAGACGTTTTGTTGCGATTCTACCCACTTGGAGAAAGGCTCCATGTACGGGTGACGGTGACCATATAAAGTCCTATCGGTGGATTCCGAGACCACAGTGGAGTTCCAAGGTTATCCGCTAGGAAGAGGTGTCTACAAGAATAAGCGTCGGGGCTTGAGAGGGATCGAGTCGTGTGTTGTAAGTCTTTTGTCTTGTACTTGTAATTGCGTATCTAGTGGATTTGAGGCTAGGGCCGTCCGAGGTTGTTTCCCGTCTTGGGGTTTTCCTCGTACATCGCGGCATAGTGTGATTGATTTATTTTATCTTGCAAAATAACGTAGAACGCATGTTTAGAATAAATCAAGATAAAATTCGGTTTAAATTATCACACTCATTTAATTTGGGACTTATATTAAATATTGGGTAAAGTTTATTTAATTCAAGTCATTTGCTAAAATTTGGTTTCGCCTAATTTGGTAATATTGATAAATATGACTTAGGAAAATTCTAGGACTTGGATTAATTAATTGGTTCAAGTGAATATTTTAATTGATTAATTTTACTTCACTTGGTGTAATTTTAATTTGTTTAAGAAATTAAAATTTGTTATTTGTGTCGAAGTTGAACCATCACGTTTTACGCTTCCGCATCATCTCTCGAATTTTTTCATAACAAGGAAATAATCATTTACAAATTGGTATCATAGCCAAAGCGATAAATTATTTCGTTAATGATCTTTTAAATAATTTTTGGCTAAAATGGATTTTTCCCCATTTTCAAAATTTCCTATTTTCGATGGTTCAAACTATACGTATTGGAAAGCGCGTATGAGATCGGCACTAAAATCTATCGACGAGAGATTTTGGATGTCTGTTGTTAACGGGTGGTCCCCACCAACTTATTTAGTTGAAAATGAACGTGTTCCCAAACCCGCCGATAGATGGAGTGAAAATGAGTTTAAACTTGCCAATTTTAATTCCCGTGGTTTAAATGCCTTGTTTAGCGCTGTCACACCGGATGAATTCCGACGTATTATGACGTGTGAAACCGCTAAAGAAGCTTGGAATATTTTACAATTAACTCATGAAGGAACTAGTGTCGTTAAAGCTTCGAAACTCCAAAACCTCACCACTCAATTTGAAACTATCAAAATGAATGAAAAAGAAACTTTTGATGAATTTTATGCTAGACTTTCTGATATTGTTAATTCATCTTTTAACTTGGGAGAGAAAATACTTGACGACCATGTTGTAAAGAAAATTTTAAGGTCCCTACCCGATAGATTTATTCCAAAGGTGACCATTTTAAATTCTTTACCAACTTTAGCCTCTACGAAATTAGAAGAGCTTGTAGGTGATTTACAAACCTATGAACTAGATATGTTTCCCTCTAAAACTGAAAAGAAGATCGAAAAGGGCGTTGCTTTAAAAGCACGAAAAGAGGTCAAACAAGTAGTAAAGAGCGAGAGTGATAGTGTCTCGGAAGACATGGCTTTGTTTGCTCGTAAATTTAGAAAATTTCTTAAAATTAACAAAGATAAATTTAAAAATGATTTTAAGAAATTTGATACTTCTAAACATGATAAAAGCGAGAAGATTTCTAATGCCGAGAAGATCCCTAAACCTTGTAATGACATTTTAGATAGGGACGAGTCTAATAAGTGTTTTGGTTGTGAAGGTTATGGCCATAGGGCTTATGAGTTCCCCACAACACTAAGGAAAGAGGGTAAACGACCCACTGCATATAATGCGACTCTTAGTGATAGTGATAAAGAAGAGGGACCCGATTCCCCCACTAAGAAAATTTTTGTTGGTTTTATGGCTAGTCATGTGAGTGATAGTGAGAACTCATCGATTGATGAAACTTTAACACATGACACTTCCAAGGTCATTGTTTATGATTCTCTTATTTTTGATGATAGTGAGAGTGGAGAAGAAAGAGAGAGTGAAAATGAAGAAGAGGTTAATGTGAGTGAACTTCAAAATGCTTTTCAAGAGCTTTATAAAGAATCTATTAAATTGAAAAGAACTAATTTGATGTTAGAAGCTAGTTTAAAAGAGAGTTTCAAGGTCTTTGATGAAAATACTTTAATACAAGACCTTAGGACACGTGAGCGGACTCTTCACGAGAAGCTTGAATATGTAGAAGGCGAGAGAGATAGCCTTAGGGGTTTAATGGAATCCTTGAAAAAGGAGCTTCTTGCTTTTGAAGAGAGAAATGTTTTATTAGAATCTAACATTTTAGAATTGGAAAATAAATTAAAAGATTCTAGTAATGTCAAATTTGATTTGGAGTGTCGTTCGGAAAAACTAGATAAAATGTTAGGAACGGCCCAAATTTAAAACGACACTTTCGGTTTAGGCTTCAATACTTGTAATGAATCTACTCATAAAGCCAAGACCAATATTTTAGGAGAATCTACTAGGAATGCATTTAAAGATCACTCCTTAGGTAAATCTTTTCGACATGTTTTCACTTGTACACATTGTGGTCGAAAAGGTCATCTTAGGAAATTTTGTTTTGATCTTAAACGAATTCCTAGAAAATCCCATAGTAAAGTAACCACTGTAGTTAACGTTCCAACACCCCAAGATAGTCATTCTTCATTAATTTGGGTTAGGAAATCCGACTTGGTTGCCTTGCAAAATAGGGTTTTTGATTCTCATTTACTAACACATGAAACCTCCCTTGCTAAATTTAAAGGTTGAATGTGTTAGTGTTTTATGCATACTCTAGCTTTTTGTGCTTCATATTATATATCATTGCTAGATGTATGCTTGTTTAGTCATTTTCTAGTCATTGCCTTATTTCATATCACATGCTAGAATTTATGACTTGTTTATCTTTTTGTATTATATTTTGTGTTTGAATTTATTGAAAAATATAAAAAGATTTTTGTTTATCATTTTTGTTTTATTTATTTCATTTAAGCTTAATGAAAAATACAAATGATTTTTGTTTGTCCTTTTGAGTAAATATTTATTTTTGGTTAAAAATGTCAAAAACTCAAAAAGATTTTTTTTGTGTTTATTTTTGTTTGGCACACTTTATGTGGCATATATTTGTGTTTGAATCCCATCTTTTAAGCTCCCACGTGGCTAGAACTTTTGGTTTAGATTGTCAATCCTTAAAATGTTCTTTACCATATTTTATGGAGTAGTTGGATTTTGTGTTGTTTAAATGGATTCTATTTCTATATGCCTCTATTCACACATGCACGAGCTCTTTTGAAATCTTAATGTCACATGTTATATTTGAGCCTTTTGAGGTGTTCTCCTACCAATCTAGTCATCTACATATCTATGACCTAGGAGGACTAGTGCATGTCACAATCCGTTGCACGTGAGCTTTGTGAGATAAAAAATTATATATCTAAATGTGCACGGGGAAGGGCTCCGAAAGGATGAATTAAATCATTTGCGATAGTAAGCCACCGTTTATTGGATCTAAAAGAAATACGTGATCCAAAGGCCTAAAAACAGAATATTTGGCATTAAAAAGAAAACAATTGCCAAGGCCTATGTTTGTTTGATATATTAATTCAAAAGCAAAAGAATATTTATGCTTATTGAGGGAGAATTGGATGGTATATCAACGGTTTGCACAATGTCCGTTTATCCTAGTTCTCTTTAATGTCATGACTCTATTTGGTTTGTAGAATCATCATCATGCTAGTCTTGTATGCATTGTGTATGTTTGTTCATTGAGTTCAATTTATATTGTCACATGAGGTTATATTTAAATGGGATGAAGTTTTCAATCAAGTGAGAACTCCGTGAATGTTTTTTAACTGTTTCGGTCTAAATTTAATTGTTGCTTTTTCACACCCCTACACTTCCGTTTCCATATGACACATTTTTGCCATACGAGCGTGCAAACTTGTTGTATTTTGTGTTATATGTGTGTTTATATCTATATATATAGGCAAGTGCTTCATTGGTATATTTCTAGCTTATATATATATGATATTTGTTTTGTCTTTCCCTATGCTTTTATTGCCCATATGCTTTCATGTCTTATCACTTTAAGCTTCAACATGTTGTTTAATAGTTCTTTATCCTTTGCCTATTCCTGAACAAAAAGGGGGAGAAATGATAGGGGGAGAAATGGTATCTAATCCTATTATTAACGTATCTTAGTTTGGGGGAGATTTATCTTAGGGGGAAACGTCTTTCTAAGTAGGTCATGTGTTTGTTAAAGGGGAAGAATTAATTTAGGGGGAGTAATTAATTAATTGCATTTAATGCTTTGATATTCCCTATGCATTTGATGAGTTTGCTTAAGTGTGCAGGATTTCTTCTAAAGCGGCATTGTTTAAACGACAAAGCGTTTGATCCGTGGGTTGAGTCAAGTTTGGGTGGGTTATGTTTTGAGTCTAGTAGAGCTTGACGGCCCTTTAGGATTTTTGTTTGGTTTTTGTCCCGGAATAGCCAAAGGGGGAGATTTATAAGGACACAAATTTCCAATTGAGTCCATATATAGTTTTGGCTCAATTCCGGACAAAAACATTTATTCATAGGATAGTATTTAATTGTAATATCCTCAAGCCTATGAAGTGTTTGTTGAAGACGTAGAGGCAAAGAGTATAAAGCTTTATCAAATATGCCGGTTTGTGTGCCTCGTTTCTACGTCATCAACCATAGTTCCATGGTCCCAAGGTATAAATGCAATATTATATATATAGGAGCTTGGAACAAAGTTTATTGGGTGTTAGGTTTTGTAAAAACTGTGTTTTAATTTTCAGAAAGAATTAAATAAAACTTTAAAATAAGTTTATAAAGTTTTCTGGGCTAAAATCGAATTTTCCAAACTTTCTGGTTTTTCGTTCGATAGAGTCGTTCGAACGATATTGTCGTTCGAACGAAAATGTCGTTCGAACGAACCTGCCAACGAGTTCCCATATTAGGCCACTGGCATGTCGTTCGATATGTTGTTCGAACGAACCTTCTGTTCGAACGAGATATCTAACGAGATTCTAACGAGTTCAATCTGGAACGTCGTTAGAAGTCTCGTTCGAACGAGATTTCGTTCGAACGAAATGTCGTTCAAACGAGATGCCAGGCGGGAACAGTTTTTTGGCAGTTTTGCACCCACTTCCCCACTTGGTTTTGAACTAACTTTTTCAGATTTTAATATGTGCGGGAAGAACATTTTCCAAATCTAACTTTTCCTAACTTTTCTATCTCTTAGAGAGAGTTTGAGAGCAAATTGTTTTAAAGAAAATGTTCATGTTTTGAGTGAAATTTTTAGAGAAAAATATACATCACTCTAGTGTTTACACCCAAATAAGTTTATTCCAAGTTCTCATATACATATCAATTGCTTGGAGTTTGGCATCGGTTTATCTCTTCCGTTTCAAAGAGAAGTTTTTGTTTGCTTCTACATCCATCAAAGAAGAAGACGTTTTGTTGCGATTCTACGCACTTGGAGAAGGGCTCCATGTACGGGTGACAGTGACCATATAAAGTCCTATCGGTGGATTCCGAGACCGCGGTGGAGTTCCAAGGTTATCCGCTAGGAAGAGGTGTCTACAAGAAGAAGCGTCGGGTCTTGAGAGGGATCGAGTCGTGTGTTGTAAGTATTTTGTCTTGTACTTGTAATTCCGTATCCAGTGGATTTGTGGCTAGGGCCGTCTGAGGTTGTTTCCCGTCTTGGGGTTTTCCTCGTACATCGCGGCGTAGTATGATTGATTTATTTTATCTTGCAAAATCATGTAGAACGCATGTTTAGAATAAATCAAGATAAAATTTGGTTTAAATTATCACACTCATTTAATTTGGAACTTATATTAAATATTGGGTAAAGTTTATTTAATTCAAGTCATTTGCTAAAATTTGGTTTCACCTAATTTGGTAATATTGATAAATATGACTTAGGCAAATTCTAGGACTTGGATTAATTAATTGGTTCAAGTGAATA
The DNA here is from genome assembly GCA_949130495.1 of Sambucus nigra. Classification (NCBI taxonomy): domain Eukaryota; kingdom Viridiplantae; phylum Streptophyta; class Magnoliopsida; order Dipsacales; family Adoxaceae; genus Sambucus; species Sambucus nigra. The sequence continues at coordinate 157,882,603 of OX422215.1, forward strand.
TTTTAATTGATTAATTTTGCTTCACTTGATGTAATTTTAATTTGTTTAAGAAATTAAAATTTGTTGTTTGTGTCAAAGTTGAATCATCACGTTTTACGCTTCCGCATCATCTCTCGAATTTCTACATAACAAGGAAATAATCATTTACAGAGTAAAAGACGGTCAATCAAAAATCCCTTTACAAACACACTAAAATTGTATATTGGCAAGTAAGGAGTCAATCTGCGCTCCTTAATGTGGACAAGAGAAAAGTGAAAACAAGTATGATTTTTAAAACAATTATGAAGGGATATTTATACTACTAATTATGAACTAAAATTAAAACTACACTAATAAATAAAGAAAATGGTAAAGTGAGCTAAATATGAGGAGAAAATAATTATGAGATAATTCAAGGGATTAAACTTCACCACTTAACCTATTTATTTTCATTAATTAGTTTGTCTATTTGAAATACCCCAAAACATATACAAATTCACAAATCAACTCTCGTTGAAAATGTAAATTTACATATAATCCTTCTAGAAGATTTATATTTAAATCTCACATACCCACAAAAATTAGATTTAAACATTTTCTAATAAATCACCCGCTGGGAAAAATTCACTAAAAGTATTTTAAATAATTAAAAATACATTTTTAGTGTAGAGAAATTCAAACTATAATACCATTCAAAAATTATCTATCTCTAGATCAATTAATGAATAAATATTATAATCTGAATTTACGATTTTCTGTCGAAAATAATTCATCCTCTCTCGAGGTGTAAATATAAATTGTAAAATTTGAATATTAATATTCAAAGGGTCATAATAAATAAACAAACCAAAAATAAAAATAACTAAGTTAAGGGTTGCATCTCACCCCTTGAATGGGGTATTTAGCCTCTCATTTTGGTATTAGTACTTATAAAATATAATAATGACACAACAAGAGGCATAATAAATAAAACGGAATGAGAAAAAAATAATTAAACCAAGTCTCCTTGAACTCAATAATAATTTCCCAAACATGAACAATTAATTTCACCCACAAATTTGAGTTTATGAACACTAAAACTTAATACCAACTCAAAATTTGCATTTCATAATAATCTGTCTCACACTCATGTCACTATATAAAAAAGTTATAAAAGAAGAAATAAAATTTTGTACAACAAAATGAGCCCTAAAAAATGGAGCTCCTAAACTCAAAACTAAACTATTACACTCGGTGTCCCAATTTTTCTCTCTACTTCTCATTTCCTTTTAAATTGAAGAGAGGGTCTTGGGTTATGGGATTTTGGTGGGTCTGGTAATGGGTATGTGAGGTTTTCTTTGGGTTAAGAAAGTGGGTGGTTAGAGGGAGGTGGTTATCGCGGGTTTGGTTCAGGTGGACGGAGAAAGGGTCGGCTTGGGAGTTGTGGCAGCGGGTTGATTTGGGGATGGAAATTTTTTTTTGTTAGTTTATGTGTTGGGTTTAATGGTGGTAGAGGAAAGAGAGTGTTGTGGGTTGTGGGGAAGAAGATGAATGGGGGGGGTTACATGTGTGTGAGGTGTAGGGTATTATTGGGGTGTGTGTGTTTGAGTTGCTTGGAGTATGTTAGATATTGTGTGTGTGTATTTCATTTGTACCTTTATAAAATTAAAAATAAAGTATCTAACTAAAACTAATAAAACTAAGAAAAATAAATTCTAACAAAAAAAAAAAAAATTTAACCTAATAAAATTAAATATAAAATCCTAAAAAAAATAAACCAATAAAAGTAGAAAAATAAATTCCTAATACTTATCCTAATAAAATAAAAAGCAAAAGGCAAAAAGCAAAATAAACACGCCAAAATTAGTTCCTAAAAATCCTAAAAGTATAAAATCTAAAAATAAACAAAATTAAGTCTATCAAAATGAAATTCTTATAAAATAAAAATAAAAACTAAAAATCAAATAAAAATAAAGCCTAAAGTCGTTAAAATATAAAATCTAGTAAAACTAAAAATAAAGACTAAAATTAAAAACTAATAAAAATAAAAATAAATAAAATATAAATTCTAGAAAATTCTAAATAAATCTAAAATAAATCCTAAAAATAAAACGACAAAAAATAAACGTCTAGAAAAATCTAAAAAAAATACAAACTAAACACACACGAGGCTTGGTGATGGGTTGGGATAGGTTTAGGCTTGAGTTAGGTACGAGACTGGGGAATTAGCTCCATAAATCGCACAGTTGCCTTGAAATAAGCGTCAAACTTTCGCAAACAGCGATCAAGCCTGCACATTAAACATTTACGCGCATAAGACCTATTTTACTGAGAATTAGCAAGTAAAAACCGTCTATTTGGGGAATAAATATAACACTCTTGAGTTCTTATCGCACCGCCCCCAAACAGAACATTGCTACTCCTTGAGCTAAATATGGAGAGAAAGAAGGAGATAAGAAACCAAAATTGTACCACTTTCGCGGGCACTTGCGATTGCACTTAGTATGTGCAACAAGCCTTTAAGACTATAGATTGCCCTATAGGACGAGTTGTGTCTCATGAGGGTTTTGAGTGAATATACCCACAAAATTCTTTATTTACAAACGTTAGTCAATCTCTTATTACACATAGAATAATCGCACAATTCATCATGATATAAATATTTTGAGAATTACAAGATAGAAGCATGAAAAAGTTTAACTATGTGAATACTCTAGGCACATCCGTCCTATAACTGAATGTGTGTGTGTGAATCAGTCAAAACGGGTCAAGTATCACAAGAGTAATTCCTAGATTACCTTTTTGAAATCAACACTTCAACTTCAAAATCTCAGTGGATATCTCTCTCTCAAACGAACTCTCGAGATTTGGGTTAGTGTATCGCTCTTGTATGTGAGGAGGTGAGTAAATGTAAGCAAGTTCAAACGTCTCACACACTTATAAGAAAGAAAGAACAATGAAAGAAAAATGATCTCATGAAAGGAAGCTAATCACTATAATGAGAACGTCGAGTTATTCACCACGATGATTTTATTTGCCCGAACACCTAGGGGAGAATATGGATGTATATGGGTGAGGGGAAATAAGATGAGATGAGAAGGATATGATGAGATAGGTAGGATATGATGGTGATGGATGGATGATTTGATGGATATGCGAGAAGAGTGTTCTAACTTTAGGCACAAATGTGTTTATTACATAAAAACTAACTACAAAGTGCCTTTTTTATTTCTTTACTCTCTTTTCTCTTTTTCTTTTCTATTTTTTTTTCTTTTTTTCTATTTTTCTTTTTTTTTCTATTTTTCTATTTTTTTTTCTCTTTTTCTCTCTTTCTTTATACTCTCAATCACTGAAGACATTTTACATTCGAAAAAGAACTCTTTTCTTCATAAATGAAAGACGATATATGAATGGAGATGATATGTGATGGTGTGGAGAATATGTGGGAATATGGAAGAGCATGGGAATGTAATGGGTGAAGTGAATAGGTGAAAACCTAGTGATCGAAAAAACCATCAGGACACGTGTTTCTTACAACTAGAAAGAGATGTCGTTCTCAGTGATCAAGCAAAAAATTTATGAAAAATAATGGGATCATACAACGATTTAAAGTGCGAAACCAAATGAAGTTGAATCAACTTGTGACTCACAGATTGCGTAAAACACTCTAAAAGGTGAAAGGCACGAATCTCACAAGCTAAAGTCTACACTAGTGATCCTTAAGGTTCTCTTGAGAATTACAATACTCTTTAACTCTAAACCATAGTGGCGTGATAAATGCGCAAATTTTTGTTGAGTCTAGAAATTCATGGTGCAACATGCCTTGTTACGTAATACATAAGCTATTTAGAAAAAATAAATCCTCTAACTTGATTCCTATACATAAAAGGATGGATGATAGAAAATTCATGTCAATGAGTGAGATGAAAGAAACTGCATGAAAATTTTAAAAATCATATTTAAAAATCTAATTTTTTTCAAAAGATGTACGATTTTGATAAAATTCCCCACCCCAAACAAAAAGGAACATCATCCTCGATGTTAAGTAAAATGATTTTTAAAATTGAGAGCAGAAGGGAGGAAAGAGATTACCAGAATCAATTGCTAATGAAGGGACAGATGAATCCAAGAATAAACCTGAAGAAATGAAAGAATGAAAAGAAGAAGAAAAATGTGTACAAACCTATAAGCATTGTAAAGCATTGGGTGATGATAATTTCCACCAAACAAGACTGAAGCATCCATCTTGTTGGATAAAAGCTAAAATAAGTCAATGCACTTATATGGCGAAGTGCTTCACATGATGCAAGCATCGGTGGACCATGGGCGGGTGGAAATGAGGGTATAGGAGAGAAAGGAAAGGGTAAGGGTGAAGAGGCACCGGTCACAAGCCTTATTGAGGCGAAAGGTGAGGGGAACAAGGGCTTGATAAGAATTATTCTCAAGTTGGTGAGGTAGGTAGAATGCTGTAGTGATTTGGATGTGTTGGGGCTCCTGGGTATCATGTGATATATATAGGCGATGATAATCGTCACGTCGTGACACATCGACGAGCTAATGATAGGAAGAATAAAAATTTCAAATAAACGGTGTGCATGACGGAATAAGCTCGATGTAACGATTGAGAGTATCACCAAATATACTCTAGTGGATGGAGGAAATACTCACAAAATGGCTTGTGGAGTTCGAAGATGGAAGATGGGTGTAAGTAAGGACCTAAAGAGACAAGTGGCAATGGTAAAGGTATGACGACTAGGTCCAAACATGGTGGCGGGGAGGGATGGTTGATGGGTGGATCGGGTGGGATAAATGGTGAAGTAAGGTGATCCAAGTCAAGTGTAGGTGACACACACTCATTGGGAGGAGTAAAGGAATACTCAGAAAGGAGAATGGTATCTATAGATGGAGTGGTCAACTTGTCCACCAATGTATCACCATCCGTAATGGTGAAAGGGTCTAACGAGGCATTAAGATCTGAGATATATGAATCAACATCAATATTAGAATCAAAGTGAGACAAACATCTCTAGAGAGGATCCACAGAAAGGGAGGTGGGAACCAACTCCGATTCAATCTCGGTGCATTAGGAAGCACTCGTAGCCGTAACGAACCTATAAGGAATGGGCGTAGTGAGGACATACTCAATGGGTGAAACAGTTATAAACTCGGGCATATTTTTGGATTCAATGGGAATGTAAACCTCGAATGTGGGTTCTTTTGGATTATTAGGGTATGGATCAGTCTCACATGCTATGGATAATTCAACACAATTGTCAACTTGAGGCTCGGACCACGAGGTGGTCTCAACTATGAGATTATCTGGATGATTGGGTTGGTCACACTCAAAATCCATGTCACAAGATGAGACATCATCATCCCACATGCGATCAATAATGGGTGAAGACAAGGGAATTGATTAGGCATAAATTCTTCACATTTATCACCTTAATTTCGGTATTTTTATGATCCCGTGCGGTGTAAATAGCTTGAATTTATCTCATATTTATGCTACTGGCCCTTTTTGGAAAGTATTTCATATTTTGTGTATCTCTCATGTGTTTTACAGGTATTTCATGCAAGAAAGATGGAAAAGAGAACTCAAAATAGTGAAAGAAACCAAGAATCGAGGAGTTGAAGGGTATTTTTGTAAATTTTCAGCCTTATTCTGGAGGTGGGTCCAACTGGAAAGTTGAAGAGCTTTCAATTATAAGAACACTGGAAAACATGGCACCTCAATCCGAGCTACGGTGAAGAAGTTATATCCATTTGAAGTGAAGAAAGAAATCCAAGAAAAAAGCTGTCAGACCCAAACCGAACCAAAACTGAGGAAAAAGAACCGGTTCGCCCATTTGTCACGCACCAGATCTGTTACAAAATTAGTCACGCTTTCTAAGTGTGACAAATTCCCAGTTACGGAATTTTTATTTTGTCCTTATCTTTTAGCCAAAAGAGTTTTATGTTTTGGGGACTCTTCTAAACGACCTCTAGCCTATATATTTAGTCATTAGGACTCTTTTTTTTCAAATTTCATTTATGTAAAAGCTCCATAACAAGTAGGAACATCTAGGAGAAGAATTAACATACTTTGCACCAGTAATTCAACAGCTTTTTCGGTTTTTCTTCAATCTTTGATTTCTTCTTGCATGTTCTTGTTCTCCAATCATGGTAACTTTTATTTCTAGCACTTTTATTATTATTTCTCATGCTTAATCTCCCTTTCCATGCAATTATGAATTCATGCAACGTAGTTAATTCCTGCATAGTTAGGTTCAATATGTCTAGCTAAATTATTTATGGTTGGGATGCATGAACTCAACCCGATGTGATAGTTGCATGTGTCTAAAATTAATCCTCTAAACTTAAAGATTTATTATGACCGTATTACGTAGCGACACAGCCATTGTAAATCTTTGGATCTCATTTGCTCCAGGGTAACCGGGATGCTTCAGAATGCAATTCGAGTGTAGCTATCGCAATACCGATTTACTCGTCCTCTAATTAAGTATGGTGCGGGCTTGAACCTCATATACGTAATGCTTGGGAGTACTAAATTTTGGGTCTAATTAATTAATAAAATTTACGATTAGTTTTATACCATCGGTACACTAGGGTTAAGGGATTGTACTCCCGACCTGGTTTTGTCATCATATAATTCAAGTTTTAGTTTAATCATCTTCAGTCTTTTAAGTCATTTAGAGCTTGCATTTAGTTAATTAGTTATTTCCCATCTCAATAATCTTTTTATTTCTTTTTAGAGTCAAGTTAGGGTTATTAGTCTTACCTTTGTCGTCACGTTCACTCGTCCTAGTTCCCTGAGGATTCGATACCCAGACTAGCCACTATACTCCGCAAGAGTGTAGTTATAGTTTAGGTTTTTGTATTGTGGTTGGAAGCCAATAACAACGACTAGCGTATTACATGAATGATCGGTTTTTTTCAACTCAATCAAAATGGCACCGTTGCCGGGGAGTTAGGTAGACTTAAGTATAGATCGAGTTAATCTAAAACTTTGACCACAAAAAAAATAAAAAAAAAATGATGAGTATTACAAGGGAGATGATAGATGAGAGAGAATGACAATATATAATAGATGAATTCCTTCATAGTAACTATCCCTTCACATCACAGAAGCCTTCGGAGGAGAGTGAGAGAGAGTATTTGGATAATGAGCAAGAAAGAGCGTTAGGAGATATGAGCCTAGAGGACTTTGAGAACGAATTCGGACCGGTGGATGAGAGCTTTACTATCGAAGTCCAATCTCTATTTAACTCATTTTGCCACTTAGAAGGGAGCGCATGGAAAGTTAGGATAGATGATTTCCTTCTTTGTGACCATCCACCCATGCCACTAGAGTTCTTTGATGCAATCAAGGCCATGGTTAGAATATCATCCGATTTAGCGCTCGATCCATACATCATCAAGTTTAGGGACAATCTAGGCCATTCCAAAATTCACTTTTATATTCTCTCCAAGTCGGCCCATTTGAGCTACAAGGTGATTGAGCACCTCGTTTACTTCACTCACCTCATTCATCATATGCCTCGAGGTGTTCATGTTTTCTATTGGGTCGACTCCCAATTGTTTCGACTTTTGGTTTTCGATGTGAGGAAGACGAGCGAGACAAAAAGAGCACCAATCCTCGTGCAAGGGGTTGGGTGAGTTTATATAGAGAGATAATAGTTCGTCGCACCCCTGACGCGTATGGGGTGATTTTTGTTGTATTTTTGAGTGATGTATGAGTGTCATATAGTGTCTTAGTGCATTTTGATAATTTTATTGTTTTATTTCTCGCACTTATTTTTTTTCTTCTTTAGATTTTAGTCCTTTTGATTGAGTACAATGCAAAAGTCTAAGGTGGGGGGGGGGGGGTCACAAGTGTGTTTTTCTAAAACTTCACAAATTTTTAAAAAAATGCCCAAAAATCTTTAAAATATCACAAAATTTTGAAAAATCCAAAAATATTTTTCTTCAAAATAAATGAAAATTTGAATTCAAATTTTTCAAAACTATCATTCAAAGTTGGTTTAAAGTATCAAATTGTAAAAACCCAATGCACAAAGACGAAATTGACCAAAGATGGAAATTGTGCGAAAATTGACGACTTAACGAATAAGTGTGGAGATTAACAAAACCCGGTGAGATTTCGAGTCTATCGATCTTTTTGAGTTTTTAAATCAATCCGAGTTAATGGTTAACTCATAGTTCTAATTCAGCGTTTTAAATAAGTCGTTGATGATCTCAATTCATTATTTTGATCGGTTATGGAAAAAGGAATGTTGTCCCGAAATGCGTGCTACAAATCTCTAAATTAAATTAATCCCGAGACGCATATGGTAAATTAATAAGTAATTCGGACAATGAAGTAGGCCATCGTTTGTTACTAAAAAAGATTAGCCATAAAAATTCATGAAAAAATCATCCCTTTTGTAACCCAAATTGAGCCGAATAAAGTTTTCCTTTCGTTTGACAACCCGAAAAACCTAAAAAGCCCGGAATTGTGAAAAATGGAAAAAGTCAGAATTTAAGTCCGAAAAGTGCAACAAAAAAGGGCAAGAAAAAAATAATAAAATGCTCAACAAAAATAGCAAGAAAAAGAAAAATAAAAATAGAAAAATATAGAAAAAGAAGAAGAAAATGAGCAAAAGCGCGTAAAAGCACTAACAGACATCATAAGCAAAATTTTCCAATTTCGAAATTCTTAACCTTTTCCAATTTGACCCAATACACCTTTTACCCATAAAATTCCTAACCGAGTCCAAAACTGCGAAATTGGTTACCGCGTGGAGAGCTAAAATACCAACAGACAATAAAAGAGATAAAAAAATGTGAATTAGAGGCAATGTTCCCGTTTCTTATATCCGTAATCCTTTGATGAGATACGGTTACCATAAAATTTCCATCCTTCTACTTGTGTGCGTGAACTTGGTTCCAATACATTTACTCCTATAAATCATGCACACCGAGAGAATGGCCACATTCTGAGTGATTCGTTTTTGAGAGCATCCCGTGAGATTTTGAAATCAAAACAAATTTTTGGATAAGTAACGTAATGGTCAATCGGTGGAAATTCGCGGATAAATTTATAGCTTCGCACACACGCACTATGATTTGAGACTCTTAGACATGATTTGATGATGACTATTTTTGGAAAAAGTTTGAATTATACAATTGTTACGTATTTTGAATTTTCTTTGAGTCGAATTTTGTGGGTACATTCACTGCAAACCCTCACGAGACAACACTCGTCCTACTAGGGTAACCTAGGGGTTTAACGGCTTGTTGCATACGCTAAATGCAATCGCTTACCCGCGAAATAGGTATTCTATCCCAATAAAGTGTTTAGAAGAGATGGGACCTTTATTCTTATTCTTTTACGTTGCTCGGGACGCGCAAAGTTCTAAGTTAGGGGGGTTTGATTAGGCATAAATTCTTCACATTTATCCCCTTAATTTTGGTATTTTTATGATCCCGTGTGGTGTAAATAGCTTGAATTTATCTCATATTTATGCCATTAACCCTTTTTGGCAAGTATTTCATATTTTGTATATCTCTTATGTGTTTTACAGGTATTTCATGCAAGAAAGATGGAAAAGATAACTCAAAATAGTGAAAGAAACCAAGAATCGAAGAGTGGAAGGGAATTTTCATAAATTTTTAGCCTTAGACTGGATGTGGGGCCAACTGGAAAGTTGAAGATCTTTCAATTACAAGAACACTAGAAAAAACGGCACCTCAATCCGAACTACAGTGAAGAAGTTATGCCCATTTGAAATTGAGAAAGAAATCAAACAAAAAAGTTGTCAGACCCAAACCGAACCGAACCGGAGGAAAAAGAATCGGTTCACCCATTTGTCATGCACCAGATCCGTTACAAAATTACTCACGCTTTCTAAGTGTGACAAATTTCCAAATACGGGATTTTTATTTTGTCCTTATCTTTTAGCCAAAAGAGTTTTATATTTTGGGGACTCTTCTAAACGACCTCTAGGCTATATATTTAGTCATTAGGACTCTTTTTATTCAGATTTCATTGATGTAAAAGCTCCATAACAAGTAGGAACATCTAGGAGAAGAATTTATATACTTTGCACCATTAATTCAATAGCTTTTCCGGTTTTTCTTCAATCTTTGATTTCTTCTTGCATGTTCTTGTTCTTTAATCTTGGTAACTTTTATTTCCAGAACTTTTATTATTATTTCTCATGTTTAATCTCCCTTTCCATGCAATTATGAATTCATGCAACATAGTCAATTCATGCATAGTTAGGTTCAATATGTCTAGCTAAATTCTTTATGGTTGGGATGCATGAACTTAACCCGATGTGATAGTTGCATGTGTATAAAATTAATCGTCTAAACTTAAGGATTTATTATGACCGTATTGCGTAGCGGCAAAACCATTTTAGATCTTTGGATCTCATTTGCTTCAGGGTAATCGGGATGCTTTATAATAAAATTTGAGTGCATATATTGCAATACCGATTTACTCGTCCTCTGATTAAGTATGGTGCGGGCTTGAACCTCTTATACGTAATTCTTGGGAGTACTAAATTATGGGTCTAATTAATCAACTAAATTTATGATTAGTTTTATACCATCATTACACTAGGGTTAAGGGATTGTATTCCCGATCTGTTTTTCTCATCATATAATTAAAGATTTAGTTTAATCATCTTCCGTCTTTTAAGTAATTTAGAGTTTGCATTTAGTTAATTAGTTATTTGCCATCTCAATCATCTTTTTATTTCTTTTTAGAGTCAAGTTAGGGTTAATAGTCTTACCTTTGTCGTCACGTTCACTCGCCCTAGTTCCCTGAGGATTCGATACCCTGACTAGCCATTATACTCCGCAAGAGTGTAGTTATAGTTTAGGTTTTTATATTGTGGTTGTAAGCCGATAACAATGACTAGCGTATTACACGGACGCTTGGCTTTTTTCAACTCAATCTGGAATATCTGACCCGATCACACTGTCAAATTTATTTAAGCGTTGTTTAATCCTTTGAATAGCTTGAGTTTGAATTTGAGGTGCTTGATATTGCTCAAGGATGAACTGTTGCAAGACGCTTTCGAGAGTGGAGGCGGATGATGGTGGGGAAGTGATGGAACAATGGTGGATGCGTGAGGTGGACACAACACACTAGTATCATGACTAAATGAAGAATACTCATAGGAAGTGTGGGGAGCGGGATCAAGTTCATCATACACGAAAGGAGCTCCTTTGTGATGGACAAAAGGGTGATAATCATGTGGTGCATAGTGAGGGGACTGATCGGGAGGAGGTGAACTTGAATTCCAGGACCACTGTTGGAACGTGTGAGGATCCGCAAAAAAGGGTTGGGATTCATATTGCCTGGGAGGGTGATCATTCCTCCACGAATAATTTGGTTGCTAACACCACTCGGGATTAGATATATCCAGATAATCGGCTGGAGTGGGTTCTGAAACAGTGTCATATGGATACACATGTTCCATGGTGGGTTCAGATGGATAAGGAAGGTACGGTCACTCATGGGACATGTTATTGGCATGGAAACAAAAGGTGCACTGCGAATAAAGGAAATGACCAAAGTCGTTCCATAAAGGATTTTCTTTGGTCATGACGGGTTGGATAGGGGAGATAAGGGTTTCTGCAAAAATATTTTTAGCTTTTTTATTTTTTGGAAAAGAAAGAAAATATTTTTGGGTGTTTGAATTTTGTGAAAAAGAAGGAAAATATTTTTGGGTTTTTGTTTCAGAAAATAAGAAAAGCATGAAAAATATTTTTTTTGAATTTTTGAAAAGGGATAAAAGTGGACACGGTATGAAACACACACTAATGGAGCACACAAAAATCGACTAACAAGGGATTAGAAATAGACACGTACAAGCGAAGGAAAATCCTAACTCGAACGTAACCAATTTTTATCTTCAATTAGGTGAATGGGTAGTCAAATTTAATTACTCCGCGGGAGAGAAAAAGCACGGAATCTTATACGTCTCCTGTGAAAAATTGTGCTCCTACTTGTCTTGCTAGTTGATTGATTTTAATTAAGTGATATAACGGGTTAACAAGCAAGTGTAATTAAGTGATTGAGTCAAGTGATGAAATCCCTTCTCGTTTCAATGACCGGGTCTGGGTCTTAAGTTCATTAATTCATCAATCGATAAAAAATAAATGCAATGCGATAATAAAAATCACATAGGAGCAGTTAAGCACACAAGAATGGACTCGCTTGCAGGAGATTCGTGAGTGATAAAGAAATGTACCTCCCACGGCTTTTACACACGTGGGGTGAAGACTGAGTTGAGTCGACCGGGGGAAGTTTGCCAAACTTCAGTCGTCCTCGGGAGTCCTATGAACCCAAATTAGAGAGGCTTCTAATCGACTCTAACGACGCTCTCTCTCTATTTTGTCCCGTTTCCCTTTTGCTTTTTTTATGTGTTTTATTTAATTATTACAAATAATTTGTGTCCAAAGCACCACGAATAAATGTACAAGGCCTCAATATCCTAATACAAACAATCTATAAAGAAAAATATATATAAATAAACAAATGTACAAGTCTTCAGAATGCTCCTCAAATCGAAAAGTCGGCAAAGGCACTTCATGAAAAGTCAATCCGCAAAGTTTGAGAAAAGTCCAATGCTTAAAAATCCGGCAACGACGCCATTTGATATTTAGTCTTTTGTGTATATGTCGTTGTAGAGTAAAAGACGGTCAATCAAAAATCCCTTTACAAGCACACTAAAAATGAATATTGGCAAGTAAGGGGTCAATCCGCGCTCCTTAATGTGGAAAAGAGCAAAGTGAAAACTAGTATGATTTTTAAAAAATTACGGAGGGTTATTTATACTACTAATTATGAACTAAAATTAAAACTACACAAATAAATAAAGAAAATGGTAAAGTGAGCTAAATATGAGGAGAAAATAATAATGAGATAATTCAAGGGATTAAACTCCACCACTTAACCTATTTATTTTCATTAATTAGTTTGTCTATTTGAAATACCCCAAAACATATATAAATTCACAAAGCAACTCTCGTTGCAAATGTAAATTTACATATAATCCTTTTAGAAGATTAATATTTAAATCTCACATACCCAAAAAAATAGATTTAAACATTTTCTAATAAATCACCAGCTGGGGAAAATTCACTAAAAGTATTTTAAATAATTAAAAAAATACATTTTTAGAGTAGAGAAATTCAAACTATAATACCATTCAAAATTTCCTATCTCTAGTTCAGTAAAACCGAATAAATGCGGTGTGTGATAATTGATTTAAATTAATTTGCAAGTTTCCAATTAAACCTTATTTAATTAGAGTCTATTTTTAAACCAAATTAATTAATCCCCAAAACATATAACTACGTGTGTGCGTGTTTCAAACCATAAATAAATAAAGCATGCGACACAAATTTCATGAAAAATCCCCGAAGGGCAAAACCTTTTATTTCTAGAACTCTGACAAGTTTACAAGACCATTGACTTACATACCATCTTGCTTTCGCCCACAAGAGTAACACATGATGTCTTCGTCAAACCTCCAAAGCAACGGCTAGAAATAAATCATCAATGGTTCACACGTAACTACACCATAAGGACATGCAGTCTTCACGGTGTAGGTTATCCTCCCCACAAGAGTAACTTCATAGAGACTCCCTCCACAATATCACTCAACTTTTCAGTTGTAGAGCTTTCCCCACAAAGACTAAACAAAAGCAAAGTGCGTTCTTCAACACCAAAACAATTCACCAAAGCATATGTCATTTTTCTGAATTGGAAAACAAAAAGGGATTAAACCCTAAAAGAAGAAGCCAAAAGGATTCTACAGTTTCGCAGTTTTCTGTCTTTCAAAATGTTAGGACTTCTTAATGAAAACAAAACCATTTAATGAGTATTTATATAAAATCCTACCGCCTCGGTTTTCGAGCTCGTTCGAACGAAACAGAGATCTCGCTCGAACGAAGGACGCGTGTCGTTTATGCGACATCGCCCGACAGTGCAATGTAGTTCGAATGACAGAGCAAAGTCATTTGAACGACTGGAACGTCAGAAAATATTATTTTAATATCCGCACCAACACTTAGAAAAAATACTCATTCTCAAATTTTGACTAAAAAGTCTGCTCCAATACTTAGAAAATATTTTGAAAAAATATTCCAAAGCTCTAAGTGCAAAGGTAAGGTATTTAAAACATAACCTTACTAAAGTAAACTTTGCAGAGGCTTTTTGATGAAGACCTTGATTAATTCGTATCCTTCTTGATGTAGATGCTCTTGAATGCTTTTCGATGGTGTAGCGGTATACGACATAATTAATTGCGACGGACATTTATAAAAATTTGTCCTTTCAAATCTCGCCCCATGTCTATGCCGATACATACATAAAAAAATTCTTAATTATCAAATACCAAAATGCCTATACAAATCTACCCTCCCATAAATCTTAAAACTGAAGCGGAACAAATTGGCAAGAGCTCAAACTTTTCTTCAAAAATATTCAACAAATTTCAAAGATTTTCTCATCAGGGTGTGCAACATAATGATCTTCAATCTTTGTACCTACACACATGAGATAAAGCAAAAACATTTGTGATGCATCGAGTTTGAAATGATAAAAGAATAAATCATTAATAAATCAAATCTCCCCCATAATGCAAAAACTGCAAAAACTCACCCATAAGATGATAATTCTTTCTCCCCAATTTTATGATGTCCCCAAATAGACAGATTAGAAGAAACAATCAAAACATGGAGTGTCATGATAAAATTCATAGCAAACATGAATCAAACTATGTGCCTGCATAGGAGTATCTCAAAAACATTCAAAAACTATTTTTGATTTTTCAAATTTTTCGTACAAAAAAAAAGATACAAAAATCACCCCATGGATTTATAACTCAAACAACCAAGTCATGGAAACGGAATGAATGGGTGTGAACACATTCGATAGGTAAATAAACTCAATCAATAATATGTGCACTATGAATACGTGTACTCCTAACGAATGAACATAAAAAATATCCTTAGGTGTAAAAATTATTGAATTTAGATAACATCATCTTATACAAATCAACAAATCAAAGTCAAAGTGATTTCCACAGCAATAACGTCCAAAACTAGTTAACGCTTTTTCAAGACTTTTAAGGACGTGCAAACCCGTTTGAAAATCCATCCAAACTCCCTTATGCATGTTTTCGTTTTGAGGCAATATAAATTCTCAAACATTGGAGAATTGGTGAAAAACCTAAATGGCCCATAATTGGCATAAATTTCTTTTTATTGCCTTTCAAGTTTTTCGGGTTCTTTTAAAACTCTTTGGACCCCAGATAATAAAATCCCTCAATTTTTTAGGTCCAATTAAACGGAGGCTTAATCGCAAAGAATAAATGATAACCTTTCGTAGCCTTTCACCATTTTCAAACAAAACACACAAATCCTCACAAAACATGGTTCAAAGGTGAACACTTTTTATAATCTTGTTTTATCACATTTGGTTCATTGTATAGACAGAATTGAGATGGAAACACTCAAAAAACATGTGATAGATAAGCGTAATAATCAAACAAATCCGTGCAAGTGTGTAATAAAGGAAATCATGAGTCATACATGTAGGATGTAACAACTGATTATATCTTAATGACTCCAAACATTATAAAGCACAAAGATGATATGATATATTGTCTCAAAACACTATCAAATAGTCACATGAATAAATGGAATGAAATTATGACTCGATCATCCTAAGTGTCTATCCATAAACGGTGCAAACAAAATACAAATATTTTTTTGGAGTTTTCAAAATTTTATCAAAATAAAATCTTTTTGTATTTTTCAAAATTTTAAAAAAATGGAAAATATACACAAATGATACATACTAGCAATAGGCAAATAATGTCGTCATGCAAAGAAATCTATGCTAGTAAACAAGTCAAACCTCAATCTTTAGGTGCAGAGGGGTTTTCCAAAGGTGGTGTCAACTTTTGAAAAAACTCCATTAAATTTTAACTAAAAACTTAACTGCTCACCTAAATGTGCAAACTATCTCATGTAGTCTCCAGGAGCATGTAATGTATCATGTGTGGGTGCATGTGTGTTAGAAACACGTGTAGAATAAAAACGTCACACATAACCCAAATTAAAACAAAATTTCCTAAGGTGACCTCTCCTCTTACATTGGGAACAAACATAAATAGGCCTAAGGACACCTCTTTCAAAAACTCTAGAACGCACTCTCCTAATAGGAATGGGACGCCTAGGTGGGTTAGGGTGAGACACATGTGAATATAACACTAAAGTGGGAACCGGCTCAGGTTCTAATTGGGAAGTGGAAGCACCGTCATGACTTATTCCTAAACTCTCACCACTACCCAAAATAGGATTGATAACCATCTTTCCAACCTTCTTAGGTGCATTCTCCAACGTTACTTTGATCTCCTGGGCGCGTTTGAGATCACTCTCGAGTTGGGAAACACGTGTCGTCGGATGAGACATCGTGTTGGTCAAATTACACTTTTCCCTTTTTAAAACTTCCTTCTCTCTCTCCAAATATAAAACCCGATGACCTAAATCTCTATTATACTTCTTTGTTTTCAAAGTCTCGGTGTACAAATCTCTAAAGGCTGTTGGAACTCACTTTGATCTCCACTCTCAAATTCACTGTCATCTTCACTAGAAACACACGAGTCATCACCGATGCTCTCATGACCTCTATCAACGTGACACAAAGTGGGTGTGCTCACACGACTCAAAAAATCTACACAAATCCCATGTGCTAAACCTTTATCGGACTCATCTCCCACATCACCCTCACTATCACTAAGTGTGGTGGGCATAGCCACTTTCTTTCCCTCTTTCCTAAGTCTAGTGGCACACTCATACGCCTTATGCCCTTTACCCCCACACTCAAAACATGTCAAACTTTCTAAATTTTCCTCACTCTCATTTTCTTTATCTCTCCCCTTCTCTTCCTCACCACTTTCTTTGACCTTTTTATATTTCTCAAAAAATTTCATATTGGAAGAATTATTTTTGTTCATGTTGAGAATTTTTTAAAATTTTTCGCAAACAAGGCCATATCTTTAAAATCAAAATCTTCCTCAGAATCGAACTCACAAACTTTTTCTTTCTTTTTCTTAAAATGAGCCTTTAAAGCAACTCCATTATCCTTAGCCTTAATGGTTTTGGGAAACATGTCAATCTCATAGGTTTGAAGATCTCATACAATTTCTTCCAACTTAAGTGATTTCAAATTTCCCAAACAGTTCAAAACAGTGATTTTAGGAATAAAGCGTTTTGGAAGAGATCTCAAAATATTTTTAACGACACGCGTGTTATTAATCACCTCACCCAAATTAAAACTGGTGTTTATAATGTCCGACAAATGGGCATAAAAATTATCAAAGCATTCAGACTCAGACATGGTGATGGTCTCAAATTGGGTGGCCAAATTTTGTAATTTCGATTCTTTAGCCGCGTTCGTACCCTCATGTGTCAATTTCAATACATCCCAAGCCTTTTTAGACGTCGTACACGTCATAATTCGGTGAAACTCATCAGGAGTGACAGCTCCAAAAATAGCATTCAGTCCACGAAAATTAAAATTCGACATTTTAAAATCATTCCCAATCCAATCTGACACAGTTTTTAAAGATGTGATATTTTCAACGGTGATAGTGGGAGGATTCCATCCATTTTCACGAATCAACCAAACGCGCTCGTCGATGGATTTTAAACTAGATTTCATGCAAGCTTTCCAATAGGAGTAATTATTCCCATAAAAAATAGGCACCTTATTAAATGAACATTCCATTGAAAAAAATGTGATTTTTCACAAAAATGATTTAAAAAAAAATCAACATCACACAATATTGCAAAAAATATGAATACATGATAAATTAGCATAACCTGCTCTGATACCAATTTGAGGATGTGAGAAGTCCAATTGTATAAAAAAATAAGCCGTTGAAAAATCAGGATCACATGATAAATTAGCATAACCAGCTCTGATACCAATTTGTAAAACCGAAAAAATGCGGTGAGTGATAATTGATTTAAATTAATTCGCAAATTTCCAATTAAACCTTATTTAATTAGAATCTATTTTTAAACCAAATTAAATCATCCCCAAAATATGTAACTATGTGTGTACGTGTGTCAAACCATAAATAAATAGAGCATGCGACACAAATTTCAGGAAAAATCCCCGAAAGGCAAAACCTTTTATTTTTAGAACTCTGACAAGTTTACAAGACCATTGACTTACATACCATCATCCTTTCGCCTACAAGAGTACCACAGTGTCTTCGTCAAATCTCCAAAGAAACGGATAGAAATAAATCAGCAATGGTTCACAAGCAGATATACCACAAGGACAAGCAATCCTAGACACGCAGTCTTCACGGTGTAGGTTATCCTCCCCACAAGTGTAACTTCATAGAGACTCCCTCCACAATATCACGCAACTTTCCGGTTGTAGAGATTTCCCCACAAAGAATAAAAAAAATCAAACTGTGTTCTTGGACACCAAAACAATTCACCAAATCATATGGGATTTTTGTGAATTGATAAACAAAAAGGGATTAAACCCTAAAAGAAGATGCCAAAAAGGATTCTGCAATTTCGAAGTTTTCTGTCTTTCAAAACACTGGGACTTCTTAATGAAAATGAAACCATTTAATGAGTATTTATAGATAATCGTGCCACCTCGGTTTTCGATCTCGTTCGAACGAAACCGAGATCTCGCTTAAACGAATGACGATGTCGTTCAAGCGACATCGCGCGACAATGCAATGTCGTTCAAACGACAGAGCAAAGTCATTTGAACGACTGGAACGTCCGAAAATATTATTTTAATATCCACTCCAACACTTAGAAAAAATGCTCATTCTTAAATTTTGACGAAAAAGTCCGCTCCAACATTTAGAAAATATTTTGTAAAAATATCCCAAAGCTGTAAGTGCAAAGTTAAGGTATTTAAAAGATAACATTACCAAAGTAAACTTTACGGAGGCTTTTTGATGAAGACCTTGATTAATTCGGATCCGTCTTGATGTAGATGTTCTTGAATGCTCTTCGACGGTGTAGGGGTATACGACATAATTATTTGCGACGGACATTTATAAAAATATGTCCTTACATGTTCAATTAATGAACAAATATTATAATCTGAATTTACTATTTTCTCTCGAAAATAATTCACCCTCTCTTGAGGTGTAAATATAAATTGTAAAATTTTAATATTATTATTAATATTCAAAGGATCATAATAAATAAACAAACCAAAAATAAAAATAACTAAGTTAAGGGTTACATCTCACCCCTTGAATGGGGTATTTAACCCCTCATTTTAGTATTATTACTTTTAAAATGTAATAATGACACAATAAGAGGTATAATAAATAAAATGGAATTGGAAAAAACTAATTAAACCAAGTCTCCTTGAACTCAATAATAATTTCCCCAACATGAACAATTAATTTCATCCACAAATCCGAGTTTATAAACACTGAAATTTAATACCAACTCAAAATTTATATTTCATAATAATCTGTCTCACACTCAAGTCGCTATATAAAAAAATTATAAAAGAAGAAATAATTTTGTACAACAAAATGAGATCCAAAAAATGTAGCTCCTAAACAAAAACTAAACTGCTACACTTTGTGTTCCAATTTTTCTCTATACTTATCCTCTTCTTTCAAATTGAAGAGAAGGTCTTGGGTTATGGGATTTTGGTGGGTCTGGTAATGGGTCTATGAGGTTCGTTTTAGGGTTAAGCAAGTGGGTGGCTAGAGGGAGTTGGTTGTCGTGGGTTTTCTACAGGTGGCCAGAGCAAGAGTCGGTAGGGAAGGTTGCGGATTGGATCGTTGGTTCGTGGGTTTTTGAGGTCGGCGTTGGAGGTGTGTGTAATACCCCATATTTTTATGCTATATTAATTTGGGGATTTATTAAATTTAATGTGAGATAATTATCTAATAAAAATTTGGAAATTTATTATGTTATGATTATTAACGTGACGAGAGTTAGTAATTATGGAAAATTTGTTGAATATTACTATTGAGAAAAGTAATATATGATATTAATTATATAGAATGTCATGAGTGAATAAAATGACAATTTTGGAAATTTGAATTGGGACGCGCCCGTGTCGCGTCGGGACTAAATTTTGTTAAATAAAAGTGAATATTTTATAAGTTGCCCGTATGGTCATTTTGAGTGCGCCAACGCGTCTGGAAGGGTCGAGATAGTCAGAAAAGTGTACCCGGAGGTGCAGTTTGGGTCTCGGGGCGGTTCTAGGCCAAATTAGTGAGCCGGGAGGGCATTTTAGTCATTTTACATTCTTGAATAATTAAACCCACGAATTTTAGCAACCTATATCAGCCATCTAGGTTAGTCATTTAGGTTTATAATATTCAGAAAGACCTAGTACGGCCATTGGAGAAGAGAGGGAAAGCTCTCAAGGAAATTCAAAGTCACCGGCTTGCACCGCCGCCACCACCAACACGTAGATCGCGAGAAGAGGAACGCAACCATACCAAAATCAACCGAAAATCAGAATACCAGAAATCCCAGGCAAGTGTTTAACTTGCTATTTTCGTTGGTGCAATCTTCATATTAGTTTAGGAATGATTAGGGATGGATTATGTAGAAGAAAACCCAATTTGTGAATGGAAAATGCATATAGTATTGATTATATGAAAATTCTGGAATCCTTGCCATGTTGAGGAATATAACCCACGAAATTTTGATGATATATTAGAAGGAAATTCTAGTAAAAACTGATTAGAACCATGATTAAGAAAAACTCTAGGATTCTAGAAGATTAGATGAGATTTTGGGTTAATTATCCATGTTTGATGTTAGATATACACATGCTTTGCGTTGAAAACATCTGGTATATTGATATAATGTTAGTAGTAGGATTCTATTCTTCACCTCAATTTTGTATTCGCCTCAATTCTATTCTTCGCCTCAACATCTGGTATACAAATGCCATCCTCTTAAGAGACTTGGAATCTATTATTCGCCTTAATTTTGTTGTGTATTCTGTTAATACAATTCGAGAGTGATTCCGATTGTATTCCCCTTAATATGAGTGATATGGGGTTTTGGATAGTAGAGTATGCACGCACCATAGTTTTATGTGGGGTGCTGTTATTTTATATATATTATACGAGTAGTTAATATATATATGAGATTTGGAAATTTGAAACCGCCTACTGTGATTTGATAAGTAGGACATGGTTGATGACTCAAATAGTAAATACTTGTTTCGTGAAAGTATAATATGTCACTGGGAAACTATATAAACTAATAAAGTTAAAACGAGAGTTGTGTTGCTAATTGGAAGTATCTTTTTAAACACTGATATTGTTCGGTTTAAAATCTTATGAGTAAGTTAAGATAAGCTAAATTATTGGGAAGGTTAGTATGATAAAATGTTAATTTAAACCGTTGGGAAGGTTAGTGCGATAGGTGTGCACATTAGAAGAGAGGTGAGATTTTCTCAAGAGAGCGTCGCCCTAATATGTTGTTGCATTGGCCTGTATCAATTTAAATACTTTCTAAACGTATTTTAAATCAAACACACTTTTGGGCTCTGACCCGTTTCTCTCTCTCTCTCTGTTGTGTATATATGTATGTATTACAGGTGCCCAGCCGCAGGGGCGTCTTGCTTAGGATCTCTTGGAAGGAACGCGCTGCAGCTTAGGTGGGAGTTGCAGGTCTTTTGAATAGACGACTTCGTTCATTCTGATCCACTCTTAGCACTTTCATTTAGTTGATCATGTGTAGCTCTTTCCATTATTTCATTATTGTTGGGACATTTGTATTTCAGTTATTTCCAATATTGTTACTATGGGTTCTATTCATATTGGATTTGGGACTTTAGATTTCGTATATTGACATTCGATTGACGAATGTATTATATTTATTGGACTTTGTGTTCCAGGTTTATTGTGGTGTGATTCTTAATTATTGGAATGATGTTAATAAATAAATAAATCTTTTTCTAAGAATAAAATTTGGAAAGTTATGTATGAAAATGGTTTTGACACTTAGCTTAATTATTTAGGGTGTTAAATTGGAAAACTTATTTTTATCGACAGTGATGCTGAGAATGAACCAACTGTTTACCTTGATTTAATTTAATAAAGGAGTGATCGCCCGGTATTTCATTAGGCGGGGTGTCACAGGTGGTATCAGAGCATCAGGTTCTAGTGTCCTTAGGATCTGTACGGCTTATTATGCTTTCAGCCTTGCTTTGTTTGTTATAGAGCCCTATGTTTAGGATTGTCGATTCCTTTGACGAGATTTCGTTCTCCTGCTATAATGTGTATACACTAGTGAATTCTAATTTCGTTCGGATGTGTGCGTGTGCCGAGCGATGACGGATGTCAGAAGAGGACCGTTAAGCATACATCGGGGGGGCAGGGCTCAGTTGAGATTAGGAAATATATCCGAGGATGATGACCGTAGCCGAGGTCACCTCCATTATGACACGAGAAGCCATGAATAGAAAGGCGACTAAGGTGCAACAATGATTTTCAAATGCTGTTATAGTCAAATGAGGTGCGAGGGTAAACTTACCCAACGTATTACAAAAACGTGTAGAGACTGTCAGTGGGAAATTTTAGAAACGCAAAAATTGTATGTGTTTACCAAAGGAGGTAAAGTATCCAAAGGCTTAGATATAGGACGGAGTGTGGCAAACTGAAAGTGAAAATTTAGAGAAAATTTTCTTGGCTTTCGGGACGAAATTATAATGGTTGGAGTCAATCACCAATTTTAGAAGTGGAATTGCTATGCCTATAGGAGAATCTTAGGTATAGTGCTGACCGTATGTTCCTTCCTTAAATGTTCAGGATTAGCGGCAAGTGTGGTTCTGAACTCATTGAGAGAGGGCATGTCAGGGGCCCATTCGTAAATATGAATCTTAACCATTAGCGAATTTTGTATCGGAAGAGGTAGATACTAGTGGAGGAAATGACTCCAAGTGGGAGACCAACTTGTAATAATAGTTGATAATACTCGAGGAGGAAATTCTAATGGACGACCGATTCAGAGGTTGACATTGTCATATTTTGTCAAAATAGATGATAATGCTTCTTTGTGGGGGAAGTTAAAGAAATCGAAGAATTTAGTCGAGAATGAGACTGAATGCAACGATGGTGGTATAGCACCACAAAAGGATGTGGATACACATCAGGAAAACCATTTAAATGCTTCAGATAGTTAAATTCTTACCAAGTGATGGTAAATTCAGTAAGTACTATTATAGATAGTAACATGATCTTTATGGCCTGAAAAGTTAAGAGAACAATCGGGATGGTTAACAGGAATCGAGTTTACTAAGGTCCGAGAGGAGGAAAAATCGTAACCTGGTTAGTAGGATAGGTGGTAAGTGGATTATGTACTGAGGTATTTTGTGCGGAGTGAAATCGCTCGCGATAATATGTTCCAAAGTGAGGAAAAGGGACAAGAATATGGTGCCTAGTAAAAGGCAACGATTAAAATAATTTTGTTATGGTTTGGGCAGACGTGTTAAGTCCGAAAACCATATGCGCAGTCAAGACGATTGACAAGGTAGAAGTGTAAGTTGTATCCTCAGAGGATGAGGCGTGTTTATGTGACACGAGAGAGTCACTATATTTTGTTCATGACTAGATTAGCATGTGAGACGAGTTTAATGCATATAATTATAAATGTTACCATTATGTGAATATTTTTCCCTAGTGTAGCGGGATTTTTTCCTTTAGTGCTATCCGCGGAGGATGAATGAGTATATTAACAATGTTTCATACTTTATTGAGGTTACTCGTTGTAGTGATGCGATACACGAGTATGATATTATCTCTATTAAAATGTTATAGAAATGGTTAGTACGATAGTGGGCATTTATTGCTAGGCTATCGGAATGGTTGCATTAGAGAAACATGTTTTATGTTTTTTTTTGGTGAGATTTACCTGTAAGAAGCTTGGACTTGCACTTATATTATCTATCCAAGAGACTTCGTGTGACAACCCAAATGTAATTATGATAAATTATATTTAAATCATGCTTATCTTATGTGATATGAATAATGTGCTATTAGTATATCTAATGTTAAGGGATGATGTTTATTATAATCCTACTTCCATAAATCATGAAAGGTCGAATTATTTACAAACACAAAATTTTGTTGTTTTCGGTAGAAATGTCCATGTTTAAGGCTAGTTTTGACCTTTATAACATTACAAATGACTAGAGGTGAAAACTATATAGTTGTATACATGTGAGTTAGGGTTGTAACACAACAAACGGATCATTAAATGGATGCCCGAGTAAAGAGTTATACCGAATTTACGAACAAAGGGCAAAGTTGTCCATTCCCTTTAAGTGGTATTTTGTCTTTTATTAAACCAAATGGTTTAATTTGATTGGTTGGCTTGGGAGGCAGCCTTGGCCGACCTTATACCCTTGAAATAACCTTATCCTTCAGCCAAAACCAGCCATGAAAGGGTTTTAAGCTTAGATAAAGAGAAAGTAGAAGTTAAGGAAGAAAAGTGAGGAGAAAAAGTGTAGAAAAATCCGTAGAAATTACGTAAAAAGCCCTGAAGGTAATCCTAATTGTAATTATTGTTATTTATCTTATATTACTGATTTATATGATATAAATCATCATAATTTTACGAAAGTTTCAGTCCTTTATATATATGTATGGTTAGATGCATGTTTATGTTAAGTTGAGTGTAGAAACCCTTAAAATTGCCTTGTGTTGGGACCCCTTGTATTCAAATCTGCATATCTCTTTCTGTGATTACTGGAATTGAGAAATTCCAATTGGAAATGAAAGTAGACTCATATATTCATATAATATCTGAAAATTAAAATTTATATCCTTGTGGTTAGTCCGTAATGATGATTTCAAGTTGGTACATAGTTGCTGTTTGTATACTTGATTTCGGTATGCCCTGAGTTTGGTCAAGATTTTGAGATAGCAAATGAAGTCCAAATATTATGAAACTTTAATTCTGTACTATTAAGTATGTATAATGAAAGTGTGTTGAAAATAATGGAAAGTTATGCTGCATAAAAATTATGAAAATTCTGGGAATTCGAAGGATCAATAGAGGAGCTTGTAGGGCAGATTTCTTGTGTTGTAGAGAAATGGTCATAACTTGCCCTAGGAAGCTTGAAAAATTACACCGTCACTTGTAATGGATAATATATTCATATATGTTTTAATATTGATAAGGTTGGACCCCTGCATTTATACAATTTATAAATATAGGATGGTTAAGTATGTATGACAATAATTTCAGGCCATATTGGATACCCCTTGAATGAATGTTTGTATTTCGTCCTTACGAAGGGTACTTTGAGTACATGTTTCATGTGTATATACACTGACAAGTATACTTTCATATTTACTTGACTTTGGTTATAAATTACTTATAAGGTATTTCCTACGGTTGAATGTCCGTAACTTTATCAACATGTATATCATTGTTTTGCCTTTGCCTATGTTTTATGGAATGTGACTTAATTGGAATTATATTGCTGATGTATAGTCATGGAAAGTTACATAATTATGTTAGGATAGTATTTATGATTGATGTTCAGTACTGATCTAGTTGGATTGACAGGTGTAAGGTCTAATAAACCCAGTTCAGCTCCACCAGAAGGAAACCTGGATACGTAGTTGACAACCCAAGGTGAGTGTACTCACTGGAATGATGTATTTGTATACTGTTACAAATGTGATCATATTGTTATGAATATAAAATTGTTCATTTCGGTTTACCAAAATGAGGGGTTACTCCTCGACCAGGAATGGGGGAGATTTGTCTATTAATGACAAGGGGTTACTCCTCGACCAGGAATGGGGGAGAATTGTCTATTTAGACAGGATATGTGAATCATGATTCGGAAAAGTTGGTTATTCATTATGAATGAGCCGGATAAGTTAATACATAATTATATGGACATGATTTATTGCATTAAATTCATGAAATAGTATAGTAGTGATACATTCACTGGGCTATTTTGCTCATGATTCCTATGTTCACATTTTTCAGGAAACGCGATGTCACTGCCAAATCTAGGAGGTCGGGTTGGGTTAGCCAGGAATGGGAGAAACAATGATTTTGGGTAAATGTAAATGATGTAATTAAGTTAACTTATCTTTTAAGAAAGTTTTATGGGCATGACTACTTTGATGTTGTAAAAAGATTTTCAGTTATATGGATTTACAATGATGACTCTGAAATCAAAACTCGTGTTTATGGTTTGGTTTGATTAATTATGGTTTGACTCACTTTGACTTCCAGACTTAATTATAAGTAATTGGGTTGGGGTGTGTCAGCTTTTGGTATCAGAGCCTAGGTTTTAGAGGTTATGGAGTGAGAAAAGTCTAGATTTGGCAGTGAATGTTAGAAATATATTTTATTTGATACTAACGATCATGTTAGGAAAGATATGTATATCTGCATGTTGTTATATCTTTGATTCATTTCAGATATAAGAGAATGGAACGAGGGAATGTGAATGTGGAAATAGAAGATGAGGCTTCAAATATGGCAGAAGAAGCGGAGATTGAGCAACCTGTTCATGGGAATGTAGAACCCGAGCAGGAACAATCGACAGACATGCAAAAAATGGTGCGTACTATGACTCTAATGGCAGATCAACAAGCTAGATTTATGGCTCACGTGGAAGAACAACAGACTAGGCAACTGGAGGCACAAGCCTTGGCTAGGGCTGAGGAGGTGATACGCCGGGAAGAAAGGTGTACTTCACATGAGAAATTTATTAAGATGAACCCACCATCGTTCGAAGGAGCAGTTGATCCCACAGAGGCAGAAGTCTGGGTTAAAGAAATTGAACTTATCTTTGGGGTAATGAAGATGCCTGAAAATCAACAGGTAACCTTGGCGACGTATATGCTGAAAGGAGAAGCTAAGTACTGGTGGGATGCCATGAAACATTTGTTGATTACTCCAGGAGGCGGGAATGTGATCTCATGGGATGCTTTTGTTAAATCCTTGTATGACAAATATTTTCCTCCGATGTATCAAAAACAAAAGGAGAAAGAATATTTCCTGTTGAATCAGGGAAGCATGACTGTTAGGGAATATGAAGCCAAACTTACAGCCTTATCTCGTTTTGCTTCGAGGTTTATCCGAAATGAGGAAGATATGTGTAACCGATTTCTCGATGGACTAGAGTTAGTTATTAAATCAAGGCTATCGGCTTTAGAGACTGTTAATTATTCAGCCTTGGTGAACAAAGCCATGTTAGTAGAAAGGGGCGTGAATGAAGTAAGAGGGAATCGAGAAAGAGGTGTAAAGAGAAGCAGATTCGATCCAAGTTATCAAAAGGGTAGTGATACAGAATATTCGAGGTTTGGAGGGCAGAAATTCCAACAGGGTAAAAGTGGAAGTAGTTTGCAAAGGGGTGAGGCTAGTGGTGGAAGAGGTTCAGGAGTTTTAGCACAAGGAGATGCTAATGTTTGTTTCTTTTGTGGGTCATCGGGTCACATAAAGAGAAATTGCCCAAAGTTACTGAATATAGAATGTTTCAACTGTCATCAGAAGGGTCATCTGAGAAAGAATTGTCCGATGTTATCCAGAGCGGTTTCAGTTAGTAGTGTGGGGCCTCATAAGGGATCCTCTCAAGGTAGTGACACCAGGGGGAGAGGTACGGAACAAGCAACAGGATCGAAGGCAGGAGGAAGAGTGTTTGTGATGACATTGCAAGATGCCCATGCTACACCTGAAGTGGTTACAGGTAAACTTTTTATTGCAAATAAAGATTTATATGCACTCATTGATCCTAGATCTACGCATTCATTTATGGCATTAGATATTGTTTCATATTTCGGTAGACCATGTTCATTCCTCAATTGTGCCTTATATATTTCTACCCCAATGGAAAGTGTAATTATAGTTGAGCATGTTTATAAAGATTGTGTCTTACGAATGGGTGAGAGAGATTTCTATGTCGATTTGTTACCATTGGCCATTCGGGATTTTGATATTATATTGGGGATGGATTGGTTGTCATCGTATCATGCCTCCATTGATTGTTTTCGAAAAGAAGTTACATTTCATCTTCATGGTGAACCCGAGTTCCAGTTTACAGGGGAAAGGAATGTTGTCCCTAATTGTCTTATCTCAGCAATAAAGAGCATAAAGTTATTGAGTAAGGGTTGTATGGGGTATTTAGCGTATGTGGTTGATGTTAGTAAGGAAGCACTTAAAGTTGAAGATATACCAGTGGTTGGAGAATTTTCTGATGTCTTCCAAGAGGAATTGCCAGGACTGCCACCCGATAGGGAAGTAGAGTTTTCCATTGAATTAATTCCAGGTACTGGTCTGATTTCCCTTGCTCCTTATAGAATGGCACCAACAGAGTTGAAGGAATTGAAAGTGCAATTACAAGATCTGATAAGCAGAGGGTTCATTCGGCCTAGTGTTTCACCATGGGGAGCCCCGGTGTTATTTGTGAAAAAGAAAGATGGGACAATGCGATTATGTATTGATTATCGACAATTGAATAAGGTGACCATTAGAAACAAGTACCCTCTACCTCGTATCGATGACTTGTTTGACCAATTACAGGGGGCCACTATATTTTTGAAGATTGATTTAAGATCGGGTTACCACTAAGTGAAAGTAAAGGATAGTGATATTTCCAAAACAGCTTTTCGGACACGATATGGGCACTATGAGTTTTTGGTGATGCCATTTGGATTGACTAATGCTCCAGAAGTTTTTATGGATTTGATGAATCGGGTATTCCACCTTTTCATTGATTCATTCGTGATTGTGTTCATTGACGATGTGTTGATTTACTCGCGTAGCATGGAGGAACATGAGAAACATTTGAGACTTGTATTACAAAATTTGAGAGAGAAGAAATTGTTTGCTAAATTCAGCAAGTGTGAGTTTTGGTTGAATGAAATTGTTTTTTTAGGGCACGTTGTCTCGGGAAATGGGATATATGTTGATCCAAAGAAGGTGGAAGCAATTGTTGAATGGGAGAGTCCTAAGAATGTGACAGAAATTAGGAGTTTCCTAGGATTGGCAGGTTACTATCGCAGATTCATTAAGGGATTTTCAGCAATAGCATTACCACTGACAAAGTTGACTCGTAAAGAAGTGAAGTTTGTATGGGATGAAGAATGCGAGAGGAGTTTTAAAGAATTAAAGAATCGGTTGGTTTCAGCCCCTATACTTACTATTCCATGTGGGAATGAGTCGTTCGTGATCTATACAGATGCTTCATTTTAGGGGTTGGGATGCGTTCTTATGCAGAATGGGAAGGTAATAGCATATGCTTCCAGACAATTAAAGACGCATGAACGAAATTACCCTACACATGATTTGGAGCTAGCGGCCATTATTTTTGCTTTAAAGTTGTGGCGACATTACTTGTATGGAGAAACTTGTGAGATATTTACAGATCATCAAAGTTTGAAATACTTGTTTACACAGAAAGAACTGAATTTGAGACAAAGGCGTTGGATAGAGCTGATTAAAGACTATGATTGTACCATTCATCATCATCCTGGGAAGGCCAATGTAGTAGCAGATGCTTTGAGTCGAAAATCATCAGGGTTGCTTGGTTGCATACGGTGTGCCCGTGTTGGAAATATTCTTGACTTGGCATCGATGGGGATTGAATTGAAGTTTTCAAAAAGTGGAGGATTATTAGCACATGTCACGGTGAGACCTTTATTGGCAGAACGCATACGAAATTTGCAGACCAGTGATCCATTCCTTGAGAAGAAGAAACAAGATGTCCTGGATGGTAAAGAGAGTGACTTTGAAATTAAGAATGATAAATCGTTGTGTTATAAAAATAGGGTTTGTGTACCTAATGATCCACCCTTAAAGAAAGATATATTATAAGAAGCACATAGTTCTATTTACTCTATGCATCCGGGAGGTACCAAAATGTACAGAGATTTGAAAGAGTATTACCGGTGGAACAATATGAAACATGAGATTGCAGAGTTCGTAGCTAAATGTTTAGTGTGCCAGCAAGTGAAAGCGGAGCATCAGAAGCCGACAGGATTATTGCAGCCATTGCCTATTCCGGAATGGAAGTGGGAGCATATAACGATGGACTTTGTTACAGGATTACCCCGGTCACCAAAGGGGAATGATTCTATATGGGTAATTGTAGACCGATTGACGAAGTCGGCCCATTTTCTTCCAGTTAATACCACATACACTGTTGACAAGTATGCACGGATGTACGTTGATGAGATTATCCGTTTACATGGGGCACCGGTGTCAATTGTATCAGATAGAGATCCAACATTCACTTCTAAGTTTTGGCCTCATTTACATAATGCCATGGGCACAAGTTTGAAGTTCAGCACTGCGTTTCATCCACAAACTGGTGGGCAATCAGAAAGGACGATTCAAATATTAGAAGATATGTTACGAGCCTGTGTGTTTGACTTCAAAGGTAGTTGGGATGATCATTTGCCATTGATGGAATTTTCATATAATAATAGTTATCAGTCGACTATTGGTATGGCTCCTTATGAAGCTTTATATGGGAGGAGATGTAGAACGCCTTTGTGTTGGGATGAAGTGGGTGAAAGGAAAATTTTGGGTCCGGAATTGATAAATATGACAACTGAAAAGGTCAAAATGATTCAGGAACGGATGAAGATAGCTCAAAGCAGGCAGAAAATTTATGCAGATAAGAGGAAGCATCCATTGGAATTTCAAAAGGGGGATTTTGTATTCCTACGTATTTCACCATGGAAAGGCGTCATGAGGTTTGGGAAAAAGGGGAAACTAAGTCCAAGATACATTGGACCATATGAGGTGTTGGAAAGAATTGGTAACCTGGCATATAGATTAGCATTACCTCCAGATTTATCCCGTTTGCATGATGTGTTTCATGTATCGATGCTTCGTATGTATTTGGTGGATCCATCTCATCGGTTGAAAACTCAACCAATTGAACTGAAGGAAGACTTGTCGTACATCGAGGAACCAATGGAAATTATTGATCGTAAGGAGCAAGTATTGAGAAATAAAGTTATTCCCTTAGTTAAAGTTATGTGGATGAGCCATGGAGTTAAAGAAGCAACTTGGGAAACGGAGGATAGCATGAGGAAACAGTATCCCCATTTGTTTGGTAAGTGACCTTTATATTAAATTTCGGGGACGAAATTTTCTAAGGGGGGGAAGTTGTGACAACCCAAATGTAATTATGATAAATTATATTTAAATCATGCTTATCTTATGTGATATGAATAATGTGCTATTATTATATCTAATGTTAAGGGATGATGTTTATTATAATCCTACTTTCATAAATCATGAAAGGTCGAATTATTTACAAACACAAAATTTTGTTGTTTTCGGTAGAAATGTCCATGTTTAAGGCTAGTTTTGACCTTTATAACATTACAAATGACTTGAGGTGAAAACTATATAGTTGTATACATGTGAGTTAGGGTTGTAACACAACAAACGGATCATTAAATGGATGCCCGAGTAAAGAGTTATACCGAATTTACGAACAAAGGGCA
Source organism: Sambucus nigra (assembly GCA_949130495.1). Classification (NCBI taxonomy): domain Eukaryota; kingdom Viridiplantae; phylum Streptophyta; class Magnoliopsida; order Dipsacales; family Adoxaceae; genus Sambucus; species Sambucus nigra. The sequence goes on from OX422215.1 coordinate 157,914,093, forward strand.
AAGTTGTCCATTCCCTTTAAGTGGTATTTTGTCTTTCATTAAACAAATGGTTTAATTTGATTGGTTGGCTTGGGAGGCAGCCTTGGCCGACCTTATAACCTTGAAATAACCTTATCCTTCATCCAAAACCAGCCATGAAAGGGTTTTAAGCTTAGGGAAAGAGAAAGTAGAAGTTAAGGAAGAAAAGTGAGGAGAAAAAGTGTAGAAAAATCCGTAGAAATTACGTAAAAAGCCCTGAAGGTAATCCTAATTGTAATTATTGTTATTTATCTTATATTACTGATTTATATGATATAAATCATCAGAATTTTACGAAAGTTTCAGTCCTTTATATATATGTATGGTTAGATGCATGTTTATGTTAAGTTGAGTGTAGAAACCCTTAAAATTGCCTTGTGTTGGAACCCCTTGTATTCAAATCTGCATATCTCTTTCTGTGATTACTGGAATTGAGAAATTCCAATTGGAAATGAAAGCAGACTCATATATTCATATAATATCTGAAAATTAGAATTTATCTCCTTGTGGTTAGTCCGTAATGATGATTTCAAGTTGGTACATAGTTGCTGTTTGTATACTTGATTTCGGTATGCCCTGAGTTTGGTCAAGATTTTGAGATAGCAAATGAAGTCCAAATATTATGAAACTTTAATTCTGTACTATTAAGTATGTATAATGAAAGTGTGTTGAAAATAATGGAAAGTTATACTGCATAAAAATTATGAAAATTCAGGGAATTCGAAGGATCAATAGAGGAGCTTGTAGGGCAGATTTCTTGTGTTGTAGAGAAATGGTCATAACTTGCCCTAGGAAGCTTGAAAAATTACACCGTCACATGTAATGGATAATATATTCATATATGTTTTAATATTTATAAGGTTGGACCCCTTAATTTATACAATTTATAAATATAGGATGGATAAGTATGTATGTCAATAATTTCAGGCCATATTGGATACCCCTTGAATGAATGTTTGTATTTCGTCCTTACGAAGGGTACTTTGAGTACATGATTCATGTGTATATACACTGAAAAGTATAATTTCATATTTACTTGAATTTGGTTATAAATTACTTATAAGGTATTTCCTACGGTTGAATGTCGGTAACTTTATCAACATGTATATCATTGTTTTGCCTTTGCCTATGTTTTATGGAATGTGACTTAATTGGAATTATATTGCTAATGTATAGTCATGGAAAGTTACATAATTATGTTAGGATAATATTTATGATTGATGTTCAGTACTGATCTAGTTGGATTGACAGGTGTAAGGTCTAATAAACCCAGTTCAGCTCCACCAGAAGGAAACCTGGATACGTAGTTGACAACCCAAGGTGAGTGTACTCACTGGAATGATGTATTTGTATACTGTTACAAATGTGATCATAATGTTATGAATATAAAATTGTTCATTTCGGTTTACCGAAATGAGGGGTTACTCCTCGACCAGGAATGGGGGAGATTTGTCTATTAATGACAAGGGGTTACTCCTCGACCAGGAATGGGGGAGAATTGTCTATTTAGACAGGATATGTGAATCATGATTCGGAAAAGTTGGTCATTCATTATGAATGAGCCGAATAAGTTAATACATAATTATATGGACATGATTTATTGCATTAAATTCATGCAATACTATAGTAGTGATACATTCACTGGGCTATTTTCTCATGATTCCTATGTTCACATTTTTCAGGAAACGCGATGTCACTGCCAAATCTAGGAGGTCGGGTTGGGTTGGGTTAGCCAGGAATGGGAGAAACAATGATTTTGGGTAAATGTAAATGATGTAATTAAGTTAACTTATCTTTTAAGACAGTTTTATGGGCATGACTACTTTGATGTTGTAAAAAGATTTTCAGTTATATGGATTTACAATGATGACTCTGAAATCAAAACTCGTGTTTATGGTTTGGTTTGATTAATTATGGTTTGACTCACTTTGACTTCCAGACTTAATTATAAGTAATGGGTTTGGGGTGTGTCACTTCGGAGGAGATAGTGGGCTCGAGATATTCGATGCCAATGTATGTATAGACTTTGTCAGTATAATTCCGTATGTATCGGAATTTACCATTGAGCGAAAAAATTTGACCCAATATTATGTTTAGCACTCCGGACTTAGTGATAGGAAGAGTACAGTGTTATATTTACCCTTTAGAGAGGTGGGAGATAAGATTTATACCTCTATTATTAGGGAAAGGAATTTCGAGAATTCTGAGTGTATGTATTCGAGGTTTATGAAATGCTATTACCACCAACCTATACTGAACAATTGTGCAATTAGTGAAACGTTCTTTGTTAAGCATAATTACGGGAGAAATTGTAACTTTTCTGTCAAGGGACAGAATAAAGGGGTATATACAATGGACGGAGGACCTAACGGATTTCGATAGCCGACAATGCTAGGTAATAGTGTATCGGGGAGGTTCCTTGTTTGGATTTCGCTTTGCGAGACATCCCACGCATGAAACTTAGTATAAGGTTGGAAATAGGGAGACGTCTGGTCACTATTCCATGAGTTCGGTACCCTAGTCAAAATGGGATCAAGTAATTATGCATGTAAGTTGGAAGTTGAATCTTGTTTTAAAGCCACCGGAGCCGGATTGTGTGGTAAGAAAAGATTGAAAGTTACCCCACGAGTTAAGGGGTGGAACGCTGATATAGAGAATTTAAGGATTTTGATTTTTAGGGCGATTAGAGTGTTGTAATCATGCTGCAAGCACCAAGGAAAACAAAGAATTTGTTTATTAGTATGGAGCGTATGTGATGCTTACGCTAGTATGCCCGGTTTATAGAGTGTGTAGACATCCTGGTTAACTGATGCTAAAACTCGTCCAAGATGAAGGGACGTGGCAATGGATGTGTAAATGTGTTTGTGGGGCTAAAAGAATGAAGTGGAAGTGATATAGCGTATTAAACGACACATGAGGGGCGATAATCCATACATAAGTGTGCAATTAGAATAGCACGCCCTAACTTGATTGGAAGGTTGTGGGAAGCCATTTAAGAAGGGGTATTCCTTGAATGGAACAAAATTAAATTATTATGAGGAACACTCGGAGCGGAGTTGTTAGTAGTAAAGTGTGAGAACGACTTGAACATACAAAGGGTGATGATGTTAGTATGGTATAAGAGATCCATAAGTGCGCTTCGTGGAGAGAAGAGCACGGGTCGAAACTCTCGGCATACTCCAAGGAGGGAAGGGGAGTATTACGTGTCACTTAATGTGAGACATTTCAAGGGAATAATCGATGTTTAGCGAGACGTAGTGAGTAGTCTCTACATGCACCGCCCATAGGTAAGGTTTGGTTGAAAGAGGAGAATCAACCAAAAAATATTGTGTTTCTCGAAAATTCGTGAACTTGGAAGAGGTCGGTAAAGACGGTAAAGTTCTTGGATGAGTTGCCATCCTCCAAACAAGACCAAGGGTTTATCCTGAACATGTGAATTAAGTCTCCGAGAAGGAAGTGATTGATATTCCTTTGGGCTGGCTTACAATATTAACTGGTATGCCCCAGACTTCCTTTGAAAGGAAGGATCGCGCCAGTGCATGGTCCGGCGCAGTATAAATTTCTGAATCAGGATGAGATTGGTGAATCCCACCTTTGATATGGGATTTCAGGAACCATCGGATAAAAGATTTTGTTTTGAGTAGGATGTATCACCCTTAGCCAAAGAATGGGCGCACGGTGATTAAAGATTTGTGGAGCCACGTGAATGAGATTTTTGAATCTTGATACGATGATTTCAAGAATGCTCTGTAGAAGCACTCGTACTTGTTGTCGCGTACAAGGTACTTATTAAAGTTTTGTTATGGAAGAACCTCGACTATTCTCCTTCCGTATGTTATAGGAGAGTAAGTAATCAGAATTTTTGGATCGGTCGAGAAGACATCCGATAAATGTGGTAGAATTCCACGACTGTTTTAGGCAGGCAAGAGTGGTCAAATGTTCATAATATTTTCTCAGAATGGGAGTTTTGCATATGCATAAAACCGAGTATTTGTCATGTAGTGAGGTGCGGCCTCCTAATGTTAGTGAGATAATAAAATTTATAACTTATAGGCGTGACCTATGCGAATGTTTTCGGTTGGGAGCACAATGTGAAGTGTCTCCAATGAGAATGAAAAACAATGTTGCTGGGAGGGAAAAAGCTTTAGTGATTGAGCGCCGTGCTATGTGGATAGTTTGCGTACTGACGAGAGATATCCAGAATTGTGTTATCTGATAGGCCTTATTTTCCAAATTTCGGGACGAAATTCAGTTATTAGGGAGGAAGTATGTAATACCCCGTATTTTTATGCTATATTAATTTGGGGATTTATTAAATTTAATGTGAGATAATTATCTAATAAAAATCCGAAAATTTATTATGTTATGATTATTAATAATGTAGAAGAAAACCCAATTTGTGATAGGATAATGCATGTAGTATTGATTATATGAAAATTCTGGAATCCTTGCCATGTAGAGGAATATAACCCATGAAATTTTGAAGATATATTAGAAGGAAATTCTGGTAAAAACAGATTAGAACCATGATTAAGAAAAACTCTAGGGTTCTTGAAGATTAGATGAGATTTTGGGTTAATTATCCATGTTTAATGTTAGATATACACATGCTTTACGTTGAAAACATCTAGTATATTGATATAATGTTAGTAGTAGGATTTTTGGGACGTTTAGAATGGAAAAACATGGTTTTAGATGAAGAAAATTGGTAGAGCCCGTAACTGCAATTCTGCAGATTTTCGCAGACCTGCTTGATCGATCGATCGAGCCTAGAGCTTCGATCGATCGAAGGTTCGATCGATCGAGCCCCAAACCTCGATCGATCGACCCCTCCTGGCAGGCTACTATTTCCCTTTGTAAATGATTTAAAAATTGAATTGTCGTGATATAATTCTTGGGCATTCTTAGTATAATGATTTGGGAGACATAGAGGACCAGTAGGGCGTATAAATAAAGGTTGGGATCATTAATACTCGACGAGAATGGTATTTATGAGATGTTTACTTTAGGGTTAGTAAATTGATATGCTTAAGTGTGAGGCGCGTAAGAGAGTTACGATGAAACGTAGATGTGACACCTACTGAATTTTCTACTTGGAAGAATAGAGTCCACGAGTGTCACGAAATAAGTGAGAAAACCCTTTGAGTTAAGGTTAGAGATGAAACCTTATAAGTAATACTAATAATGTGAAATTAAGTATAAGTGTTGTAATTATGGGTTATGAGATAACCTACAATTAATATGATAAAGGTGGTATATTTATATGATTGTGTGTGCATATATTATATACATGTAAAAATCATGCCCACGCTACTTGCTATCCCTGAGGTTACCGCGCGGGGACAGTCTTATGTCGATGGGACCTTTATGGGGGATATTGACTTGTACCCTATAAGATAGATGTCCTTGGTACAGGATATCGACGAGATAGTTCAGACGGTCCTAAGAGACGCAGGTATGTGCCATCCTCTTAGAGACTTGGAATCTATTCTTCGCCTCAATTTTGTTGTGTATTTTGTTAATATAATTCGAGAGTGATTCCGATTGTATTCCCCTTAATATGAGTGATATGGGGTTTTGGATAGTAGAGTATGCACGCACCATAGTTTTATATGGGGTGCTGTTATTTTATATATATTATACGAGTAGTTAATATATATATGAGATTTGGAAATTTGAAACCGCCTACTGTGATTTGATAAGTAGGACATGGTTGATGACTCAAATAGTAAATACTTGTTTCGTGAAAGTATAATATGTCACTGGGAAACTATATAAACTAAAAAAGTTAAAACGAGAGTTGTGTTGCTAATTGGAAGTATCTTTTTAAACACTGATATTGTTCGGTTTTGAAATCTTATGAGTAAGTTAAGATAAGCTAAATTATTGGGAAGGTTAGTATGATAAAATGTTAAGTTAAACCGTTGGGAAGGTTAGTGCGATAGGTGTGCACATTAGAAGAGAGGTGAGATTTTCTCAAGCGAGCATCGCCCTAATATGTTGTTGCATTGGCCTGTATCAATTTAAATACTTGCTAAACGTATTTTAAATCAAACACACTTTCGGGCTCTGACCCGTTTATCTCTCTCTCTCTCTCTATCTTGTATATATATGTATGTATTACAGGTGCCCAGCCACAGGGGCGTCTTGCTTAGGATCTCTTGGAAGGAACGCGCTGTAACTTAGGTGGGAGTTGCAGGTCTTTTGAATAGACGACTTCGTTCATTCAGATCCACTCTTCATTTAGTTGAGCATGTGTAGCTCTTTCCATTATTTCATTATTGTTGGGACATTTGTATTTCAGTTATTTCCAGTATTGTTACTATGGGTTTTATTCAGATTGGATTTGGGATTTTAGATTTCGTATATTGACATTCGATTGACGAATGTATTATATTTATTAGACTTTGTGTTCCAGGTTTATTGTGGTGTGATTCTTAATTGATGGAATGATGTTAATAAATAAATAAATCTTTTTCTTAAAATAAAATTTGGAAAGTTATTTATGAAAATGATTTTGACACTTAGCTTAATTATTTAGGGTGTTAAATTGGAAAACTTATTTTTATCGACAGTGATGCTGAGAATGAACCAACTGTTTACCTTGATTTAATTTAATAATGGAGTGATCGCCCGGTATTTAATTAGGCGGGGTGTCACAGTGTGGCAGAGGGTTGATTTGGGGATGGAAATGTTTTTTCTTGTTAGTTTATGTGTTGGTTTTAATGGGGGTAGAAGAGAGAGAGTGTGTTGTGCTTTGTGTGGAAGAAGATGAATAGGTTTTTTTTTTACGTGTGTGTGAGGTGTAGGGTATTGGGGTGTGTGTGTTTGAGTTGCTTGGGTATAGGAAGTAGTACATTAGTTAGTGTGTGTGTGTATTTCATTTTTACCTTTATAAAATTAAAAATAATGTTATCTAACTAAAACTAGTAAAACTAAAAAAATAAAATTATAACAAAATAAAAAAAATAAAACTAAAAGCCTAATAAAATTAAAACTAACGTCCTAAAAAAATAAACTAATAAAAATAGAAAAATAAATTCCTAAAACTTATCCTAATAAAATAAAAATTAAAAAGAAAAATAAACAACACTAAAAATACAATTAATTCCTAAAAATCCTAAAAGTATAAAATCTAAAAATAAACAAAATTAAGTCTATTAAAATTAAAATTCTATAAAATAAAAATAAAAACTATAAATCGAATAAAAATAAAGCCTAAAGTCCTAAAAATATAAAATCTAGTAAAACTAAAAATAAAGACTAAAATAAAAAAAATAATAAAAATAAAAATAAATAAAAATAAATACAAAAATAATTCAAAAAAAATCTAAATAATTCTAAAATAAATCCGAAAAATAAAATGACACAAAATAAAATCTAAAAAACACAAACTAAAAACACATGGGGCTCGATGATGGTTTGTTCTAGGTTTAGGCTCTAGTTAGGTACGAGACGGGGGAATTAGCTCCATAAATCGCACATTTTGCTTGAAAAAAGAGGCGAACTTCCGCAAACAGCGATCAAGCCTGCATATTAAACATTTACGCGCATAAGACCTATTTTACCGAGAATTATCAAGTAAAAACCATATATTTGGGGTATAAATATAACACTTTTGGGTGCTTATCAATTCCCCTGGAAGTTGTTAGACATCATGTCCTATTTTTGTGTGCGCTCTTTTTTCCTAAGCCTTTCTTGCATTGGGGGTTTTCGATTTGTTCAGAGTCTCCAGGTTCTTTCATATAAAAACAAACAAAATGGTTTGGGTTTGCCATTTCCTCCTTACCCTAAGGCCCGTTTGAGGCCTGCGAATGTTTTATAGATTCTTACCATGGGTTCAAAAATCAGGTTACGAGTAGGTGAGGTATTAAGAACCTCACATGTTATTTATTCTGCCTTATCTATGTATTTATTACCGCATTTTACGTTATAATCACTCTTAGCTTTATTTTTGAACATGCAAAGAGACCTTAAATTATTATAATCCCTTAACATGTAAAAATATGCTTATGTATAAAAATAATATTAGTGAGAGGTGCAGGGACATCACTAATGGGTATAACGGGAAACAAGCATGTGTGTGTGTGTGTGCACAGATATATTATAGGTAATGGCAGGCCATTGGTGTATATGTGTAGCAGGAGTACTATAGTGCATGTGAGCATAAAAAAAGACCATTATTGTGTTTGGATGTACCGGAATGTTGTAGTGTGTTGAGGTGTAACAGGAGGTCGTTAGTATGTTGAGGTTCACTACACCAAAATAACAAAATTGTCATCTTTCAGTCGGCCACCCTTGTCCAGGTCATTGACCGTGACAAAAAACACGCATTTTGTGTCACGGTAATTGACATTGACAAGACCGTGACAAACAATTGTCACGGTCATTGACCTTGAAAAGTCTTTAAATAATTGTCACGGTCAAGGACCTTGACACGACCGTGACAACTTCTGCAGCAAAAACCCTTTCCCATTCCCCCCCCCCCCCCCCCCCCGTTGTTCCCTCCTTTTTCCAACTCCCTCTCTCTCTCTCTCTCTCTCTTCCATTTATATATATGTTTGTGTGTGTGTATATATGTGCGTGTGTGTGGGGGGGGGGGCTGGGGGGTGGGTAGGGGTGGGGCAGGGGGGTTGTTGTGTGTGTGTGTATATGTGTGGTGGGTGGGGGTGTAGAGGGGGGTGGGGGTGGGTAGGGGATAGGGTGGGGGTAGGGGGTGGGGCAGGGGGATGTTGTGTGTGTGTATATGTGTGGTAGGTGGGGGTGGGCAGGGGGTGGGGCAGTTGGGGGGATGTTGTGTGTGTGTGTCGTGGGTGGGGGATGGGAGGGGGGGGGGGTAAGGCAAGGTACCATTATAATTCTCTTAATATCGTGTTTTAATGATTCTATGAGATAATATATATATATATATATATATATATATATATATATATATATATATATATATATATATATATATATATATATTATTTCAAGGTTAACTCATTGTAGATAAAAAAATTCACATAGTAAGACTAAATTGAATCCATCCATAGATTCTATAATTACATGAACTAAAATATAATTAATAAATGAAACAGTTTTAGATGAAAGTAAATTAATAATTAGTGCCCATTTCATATGAAAGTAGGATTGCCCCTCAGTGTAAATTAGTAAATTAATAATTGTATACGTTAATTGTTAGTTTAATTGATGAAATGAATTAATTGAGTAGATGAATTAGATGGAGTACGGGATACACATTTGTTGTTGACATTGTTGTTGGATTATTTTGTTCAGTTAATGTTTGGTTGGTTAGTTTTAAAAGTGGCATGACCACTAGATTATTGTCCATATGGGGGTGGGATTTTTCAACTTTTTTTGAAAATTACTTTGTATATCGAACAATATATATATATATATATATATATATATATATATATATATATATATATATATATATATATATATATATATATATATAGTATGATAATTAAATGAAACATACTTGAAATTAAATATAGTGCGCATAGATACTAGCCTTCTAGTTCTTATGCGTACGCATTCAATAGCCCTTAGACCCGTTCGAGAGTCATTACCCCTGTAATGAGATCTCTTGAATTGTCCCGTTTAGACAGTTTGAGATTGTATAATTTCTGTATAATATTCTTAGTGGCTTAAAGTTGTTACTTTTGGAGGAAGTCTTGTAGTCGTATCTTAATGTTCTCTGGGTACATACTAGATTGACAAGTGTGAATTTTATTTCAATTGATCAACTGAAATAACGCTCACACCTGCAAATCTACGTCGTGTACTTGGAGAACTAAGGGGATATGCTGTCGATTTTTTTTAAAATTGTAACAATGTGCATGAGCTATTAAGTATATTACAGAAAAATGCGGTCTTGAATGGGATTGGACCAGTCACCCTTTAATAAGATAATTAAATGATGGGATAATTAGATAAAACATACTATAAATCTAAGTTTTTTTTACCTTTAATAGGTGTTTACTTGTGGTCGCTGTGATGGGATATTTAAAATACAAAGAAAGGATGGGTGAGACTAATAGAATGGGGGATGTGTTTCGTAGAGGTGCTAACGAATTTGTGAAATATGCAAAGAGATGTCATAATGATGAAGAGATTCTGTGTCCGTGTGCTAGGTGTAAGAATGGTAAGGTGTTTGAGTGGAAAATAGTCGATCTACATTTATTAAGATCGGGTATGCAAGATAGTTACCGATTTCGGAGTTTTCACATTGAATTGAAAGTTCCTTTTGTCCCCGACCAACCTTCACAACAACCTTCAACAAGTAGAATAGAAGTAGAAGGGGACGATGTAGATCATAATATATTAGAGGATTTAATTGATGATGCGTACGTAGTTTATGAAGCAGAGGAGAATGAGGTTACTGATGATGTAGAAGATTCAAGTGCTCGTGAAGATAACACAATAAAACTTCACGATGACTACCAAAGTTTAAAATTTAACGCGACCCAACCGTTATACTATGGCTGTGAGAAAGATCAAACAACTTTACATGCCATGGTTGGTTTGCACAGTTTGAAGACGCAGTACGGTTTGTCTGGCAATAGCGTGACAGGAATTCTGAAATGGGTGAAGGGCTTATTACCCAAGGTGAATACACTTCGAAATAGCTATCTTGTTACGAAGAACAATTTGAAAGGTTTAGGAATGAAGTATAAATCGATTCATGCTTGTGTGTATGACTGCATACTATACCGAAAGGAGTATGAAAATCTCGATCGTTGTTTGGTATGCGATGAACCTAGATATGTCCAATCTACTAGTAAGGAAGGCACAATCTCAAAAGTGCCTCAAAAAGTATTGAAATATTTTCTCGTTGGGCCTAGATTAAAGCGATTCTTCATTGTACCATGGATTGCAGAGGCAATGACTTGGCATGCTAGGGCAGAAGTAGGGGGTAATATCATGCGTCATCCTATTGATTCTACTGCCTGGCGGAGGATGAATTTTGAGTATCCCGATTTTGCTCGAGAACAACACAACATTCGTTTGGCTATATCAACAGATGGTTTCAATCCATTTGGAAATCTAAGCACCAATCAGAGTGTATGGCCAGTGATCCTAGCCCCACTCAACCTCCCTCTGTCACAGTGTGTGCAACCTAAATTTTTTATGATGGCTTTGTTGATGAGACATCAAGGCTTGCTCGTCTAGCCACTGGACCCTTGTTCGTGGTACAAGAGTACAGAAAGTATCGATTCAACGGTTATATTTTCGGCGCTAAAGTGTACAAGGAAAGTACAAATGTACATAACTCGAGAATTTCATACAAGGCTCTTACTATCTTTCGAGCGAGTGCAAAAGATAAAAACCTCGTTGAAGCTAAAATGACTTACTATGGTGTAATCCAAAATATATCTGAATTGGATTATATAAGCTTCAAAGAGGTTGTATTTTACTGTGACTGGGTAAGAGTTGAGGATAAAAATGCTTGTAAAGTTGATCCTGTCACCAATTTGATCATGGTTGACTTGTCCAAGTTGAAGAACAACGACCACGTGAGCGATGAGCCGTTTGTTTGTGCATTTCAAAATGTTAAGCAAGTGTTTTATTCGGAGTATATCAACAACGAGCCATGGCCAATTGTCCAAAACGCTCCAAGGAATCTAAATAGTAGTGTGGATGACTTGGCTGTTCCTACCGAATATCAATCCATTTTTTATGATAACCCAAATTTGAAATAATTTTTCAATTTGTAATAAATATTTCAATTTGTACCGAAACATCCATTTTTAATTATTTTAATTGATTGCACTTTATCATTTTCACTCTTGTGTAGTATGCGTGTGTGGAGAGGAGATTAATACATAAATATTCCAACTACATCTAAGTTTTGTTTATACTAATCCATGAATATACGCTTCTTACCTTTAATAGGTGATTAGTACATAGTTATTTGGGGTGTCCTATTTGTGGAGAGGAGACTGAATCTCTTCATCTATTCGAACACTAAGAAATGCCATAATCATATGGAGTTATTCTCTGCAAATTCCTCCCAACCGTTATGTAGCCAAACATCACCAGTTGAAGTTGTCAATTCCACTTTCCATACCCCACCACTTGGAACGTCTAGCAAAACATGGGAGACCATTGAAAGGTGGAATTGACAACTTCAACTGCTGATTTTTGGCTACACAACGATTGGAAGGAATTTGCAGCGCATAACTCCATAGGATTATGGAATTTCTTAGTGTTCAGATATAAAGGGAATTATATTTGACACGATTGACCGGGGTACATTAGTTGTAAGGAGGTGCCATATTAGCTCAAGTTAGTTGTTTGGGTGACACACAGGTAATGTATTTATATTTATATGTCAATTTCGATTTCAATTTCAATTTCAATTTATATTTATCTATATTTGCGGGGCGGATACTAATTTTACTTTATTTTATTTCAGGGGACATGGAGTGGCCCTGAGGGTAGGCCACATGTGCTCGATACTTATGTGGCTCTTCGGACGAGAAGGGAAGGATAAGGAGGTGTCCTCGAGCTTCGCGGTACAAAATCTCTTTCCCAGCTAAATAGTTTGAAGATTTGAGATAATTGATGGTGATGTTGTTTCTTCTTAAATAGTTTCTATTTTGAATGTATATTTGCGTTATCTCAAGTTTATTTTGATATATGATATTTGAATAAGTACAACGTTGATATAACATCTACAAATATACTACTGGGCAGTGGCAGTGGCCAAACTGCCCAATAATTTTTTTTTTCAATTCTGCCCAGAATTATCACGGTCATTGACCGTGACAAGCCCGTGACAAAAGTTGTCAAGGACTTGTCATGGCAATGACCGTGACAATTTTTTTAAATGGGGACACGACTTTGTCACGGTCCTGGACTGTGACACGTCCATGACAATTCTTACGAGCTTATCACGGTCTATGACCGTGACACGTCCGTGACAAAAAAAGTTGTCTCACCCCATATTGTCACGGTCATTGACCTTGACAAGTCCAACTTGTCAAGGTCAATGATCGTGACAATTCGGCAGATTTAGTGTAGTGGTTTGTGGTCACAGGGGGAGACTTGACATTGCACTTAAATATCCATGAGATCAAAGCCTACGTAGTTTGTGATCTTGGTTTTACCGCATGGAATGTTTTTCAACGTGATGTGTGTATAAGTGTGAGGACTTTTATTTGGAAGGTGAAGAGATATTTGAACATCAAGAAACACGTGTGGGTTACACTGCTAAGGATTTGGGTAAAGGATGTCATGTTTTAAATCTGGGAGGCCAATTCTAATATGGTGTTTTGAAAGTGGAGTGCACTAGAAGTCACCGATAAAGATCTTTGTATCCCTCATATGATGACTTATATCCCATAGGTTTCATGGTTCTCGAGTTGGTCTAAGATGGTTCAAATTATCGTCTAGTATGAGGGGGTGGACTAGAGATGGATACATCCCAAAAGACAATACGCTAATAGACGTATTGTAAGGCTTGGGATCATAAGTGGGTGTTAGTATTGCTCCTACATACCCAGGGAGACATGGGATAAGAGACTAGATAGTTCTAATGGCGGGTTATATATACGTTTATGGGATTCTAGATACCGGGTATAAATGGTAGAAAATTATAGTACTTAAGAAGCCTAGTCCTTCGTATAGCATTTCCATTTTTAACTAGAATGATATATTCACATATCTAAATTAAATATTCAAATAAATGTGTTTGATAAGTGTTTCAGGAATTTTTTTGGGTTTTTCCGTTGAGACGGAACGTTTGCCTTGAGAAGTAGTGAGGATTATTCTGAATTTCGACTTTAGCTTTTGCAAAGACTCTGGAGTACCCTGATCATTGACGCTTTCTAGAAAAAGGGTTTAAATATATGGAAAAGCATGTTTTTGGGTATTAATTACATTGACCTATTTTGATTTGTCCTTTTAGGTTGAGAACATAATAACTAGCTCAATGATGAAAATATTGGAGGAATACCCCAATTTTAAATATAAATGTAGTAAAGTTCATACCCCATCCCATGGTGTAGGTCAGGTTATATTATTATACCAGTATATATGTTTCTAGCTCCCAATATTTATTTAAAATGTAGTATGAGGATTAAACATTTAATCATGAGATTAAACATTTAACAATGCAGTCAATCATTTCACAACGCGATTAAATACCTATCACGTGTGATTTTCCTAATTTTCCTTGAACTTAGACTTTGTAGGACCGCCAAGGGTATTGATTTGCGTATTATGGGAGTGCCCGTGTATTTATAAATAAATTATTGTTTGAATATCACCAGACCCATTATTTTTTGAAGAACATTTTGGGATGTTTTTGGAGGCCAACGGATTACACGAGTTTGTCACATAAACTATGAAAATGAAACGTAGTTAAAGTTTCAAGTGTCCAAAGAGGTGGTCTATGGGGAGAGTGCACTTGCGAAGACTCTTGATTGATATATGGAATGATACAGGAGTGCCCATGTTGATTTTGTGTAAATTGAATGCATATGATAACTTTTTTAGGAGTCAAAAGTGACAATCTGCATTTTCGTCAGATGAATTAATTGCACTGGCAACAATTTGACCGCGTGGTTGATGTAGAAAGTTAAGTTCATGGTTAACCAATTGAACGTGCAGTTAATTGATCGTAAAAAAATCAACCTATAAAAGGGAGTTCATTTGATTTTTTAATGACTCTTCCATAATTTTTTTCGCAAGAAATTTAGGTTTTTCAATTTTTATCGACATGTTCTAGTTTACTATAGATACTGTGGCCATCTGGGTGTAACACCCCGTGTTTTTTATATTAATTTAATTAATTAATTGGAATATCCGAGAAAAATAAATTTTGGATTTTATGAATTTTATTAATTAATTACGTTGTTTTTTGTATTTGAAAAGTAGGATTTCAAGGTGAACTAAAATCGGAATTAAAGTGAATTTTTTATAAAGATCTTACCTCATTTTTTAACTAGTGTTACTAGGCTGATTCACTAGGGGCAAATCGATTCCCCTGGGTCGGCAGGCCCAGTTTGAGTCAGTGGGTTTAATAGAGTTTTAATTGGATTAATTGCAATTTAACGATTCTAATTCGTGGGGGGACTTAAGAAAATCATTTTTTCACAAGTTTTTCACGAGAGAGCTCTTCCAAAATATTTTCCTCCCAACCACAAACCTTAACCTCAAACATAATTAAAGTTTTGGCACAAGTTTACAAGCCTTAATTGAGGTTTAATAAAGTTTTTCAAAGAACATCTCTTCGCTAATTTTACGTGAGGAATCCAATCGTGTTATCAGATTTTCTTTATCTTAATCACATGCATGAAATCTCTATTCTTATCCTTTGGTATTATGAGTTTTAATTGTTTCCCAAACCCTTAATAATGTGTTTTTTATTAGTTTCAATTAGTAACTTAATTAGAAAAAGTGGACACTAATTTTGTGGATGTTTTTGTGAAATGTGTGAAAATGAATAAATCCTTCAAACCCTTGGGTGTGTATACTAGATTATTGGGTTTTTATGGTTTTTTGGTTTAGGATTCATGTAGATTTTTATTGGGATTATTTATATGTCAATTGGGACACGAACACTCGTAAAATCTTGTGGCTTATAAAAAGAAAGAAATTATGACATATGGAATACTATTGAGTGTTAATTAATTAATATTATTGAACTAAATTAATTGTATTGAAATTAACAACGGTGTTATCCATTGAATTAAACTAAATAGGGATTTTATGATTATATTTCTATGTTGTGATTATGAATTGTATATTGTGTGAATTGTTTAGCCACTTTTTCCATCGCGGGGACAAGGGAATTTTGGGTAGTACGTTGCTCACGTTAATTACAGGATGCTTACTAGGTATGTGACTAGTGGGTAAGCCTTGGTTGTGATTTATTCTTGCTAGGTATGCGACTAGTTAGTGTAAATTTATGTGTGTTTCAGAATTCAAGGGTGGGATGATTTTGATATTTTAGTATCATTGCGCTAGGCTAGGCATGAGACTAGGACGTTATTAATGATAGAAGTTCTTCCTATTCTTAAGGTAGGACATATGTGTAAAAGGGGGACCCTTAGGTATGGTACTAAGGGGTATTTGAGGATCTCACATCGATAACAAGGGTGGTGTAATTTAATAAATGAGAAATTGAGTATATAAATGAGAATTGATGCCTAAGGTAATAACGGGTGTTGAAATTAGTGGCGACATAATGTGTCAGGGACCGAGAGTTTAAACGGGTCAACGGGTGATTTATGTGGTGTTTTGTGTGGAACCTCGGGTCATAGTGCAGGATTGACAGTTTATTAGATCGTCCATTTGATAACGATAAGTCTAAAAAGTTTGGTAGGAAACCACCCACGACGGGAGGATGGCTATAATGAAGAATTTTTTTGAGGAGATCGCTAATTAAATTAATAACTCGGGGGCTATTGGGTATTTAAAATTATATTGGTGTGAATTTTGAATAAGAACTATTGTGCGTAGATAGTGTTATTACTATTTCTCTTAATCATATCTCGTTAATTAAAATATTCTATTGTGATATTTATCTCATATAATACTATTATCTGGATTCGAGGATCCTATTTGAGGCAAGTAGTGTGTATTCATGCTCGGGGCTCTGACCTCGTGTATTGACTAACTTTTCCAGGATACGTTTTGGAAAAGCTGCACACAGCTATTTTGGACATTATCGTTTGGAGGTGCAGTTGATGTTTCTTATGATACTTTAATTGGGTTTGATTGGGCCATTTGGTTCCAAATTTGTTTCAAAAATTCATTTCGATTATTGTTGAGTTTTTAATTAAATCATTATTAGAGATTGGATTTATTTGGAGTTTTACCATGTGATGGATTCTTTTATCATAAAATTAGTTATTATCATTTGGGATTGATTTATTTGTTTACCTTGTGGATTGACTTAGTTATGTCTCATATATGTCTCATGCTAAGAATGATATTTTATTTACTCACGCCCAACATGGTTCAACGGAGGAGGATGGCCACCCTGTCTGTCGGATTGTTCGGGGTGTGACAGATGGTATCAGAGCATGGTCTTAGGTATCGTAGGTTGTGAGTCTGTTTTAGCTTCCGTGTTGCCTATCCTTGATTATTTTTTGTTGATTTGTAGTATTAGTTATTCCAAGTCTGGGGATTGTTTTTTCCTATATTTTCTGATGGCGAACACTAGAAGATCTGGAGTTAGGAGAGAGGAGTTTGTTTCTGGTCCTGCAGCTTGGGAGAGGTAGATGCAGTTTGTTTTGAACGCCGAGCAATTAGCGACAATTATCCAGGAGCCCACGGTGTCTAGTATAAAGTTAGTGAGGTAGAGAGGGGTGACTTTAGAGCCGCAACAGTAGTGTAATACCCCATATTTTTTATTCAATTAAAATTGAACTAATTGAAAAAAAGAAAAAACTATGACAGTATATATATTCGAAATGTTTGGAAATGAAAATTTAAAATGAATTACTTGAGATATGAATGTGCGACTTAAATATTAGAAGCGAATTAACGCGTAAAAGGATCGAGAGGGTTAAATTTGGCGCATTGGCATTTTTATGAATAAACTAGCCCTAGGTATAAATAGAAAAGAAGAGAATAAGTCTTCATTCTTTCATTTCACATAAGGGGGCTAGGGTTTGGTAGAGAGAGAGAGTAAGAAGAGAAGAAGCTAAGAGGATTTCAAGAGGATTTCAATTTCTCCATACAATCCAAGGCAAGTTAATAACCTATAGGTGTATACTATGTATCTATAATGAAATTTCACATGAACGTGTATTTGGATCCCTAAATTAATATGAAATTAATGTTAAAAATGATATGAAATGTATTAGGATCATCCTCCATGTAGATTCAAATGCGATAACATCATTATAGGGATTGAATTGTTGAACAAACTCTTGAATTTGAGAAATCTATGAAATTGAGTAAATCGTCATATTAAAAACTGTTTTGAGTTGTTTTATTTCCAAAAATGTATATTTCGTCCATGCTGCCCGGTAGAAAATCATATTTGGACAACTTTGTAGTTTTAAGTTTTTTCAAAAAAGGATCGGAAAATCCTCGAATATGCGTTTTAAAATTCTGGGCAGAAAGTTATCGTGAACAGGTCCGAACTTTATATAATAATTTCGGGTTTGTTTTAAGCAGGCTACGGTAGTGTGCTCATGTGACCTTGTAGAAAATTATTTTACGAATAACTTTGTAGTTTTAAGTTTTCCCAAAAACAGATCGAAAAAGCCGGCTTTTAAAATTGTGGGCAGAAAGTTATTGAAAACAGGGGTGAATATTATATGTTAGTTTCGGGTCTGTTTTAGGCCGGCTATGGTAGCGTGCTCGAGTGTTCTTGTAGAAAATCATGTTCCGAAAAACTTTGTAGTTTTAAGTTTTTCCAAAAACGGATCGAAAGAGCTTCGAATCTGCATTTTAAATTCTGGGCAACTTATTATTGAAATAAGAGTGATATTGTTTTTCATGTTGTTAGTAAGATAATTGTGGTGTTGTGCCTAATATCCTAACTTGATCACATACTTATGGTTATTAGGGATATATAACCTTGAAATGATTTGATGTTGAATTAGTAAATTAATGATGTAAATTATGTTATATTGTAAATAATGACTATTGTATAACTCGAGTAAGAGACTTGACACCATTGTATATATACATAAGCATGAAATTTCTTTACATGTATATTGTCGAGTATACACTAGACTAGTCCTGAAGTCGACGTAGGCACATGTTGAATGCAATTTTTTGTGATTGATCCAGTTAGGTTCCGCTCGAGTGCCGTGTAGGAGATAAACCACCGGAACCGGACACATGGTTGTAATGCGGGTCGGATAGAAAGACCTTTAAACGCCATGTGATTTAGGACTTAGTATGATTGCCCTTGCCACGTAATATTGGGGAATATTTTTGTGTAGGACTAGTGTTACGACTTGTTCCCCCCGAGTAACGATAGTGACCCGATATGACTTGTTGTGTGAGATATTATTCTTGTGTCTTAAAATAATATCCCAAATCGATGCATTTGATATTATACTTGAAGGAAATATTTTGATACGTTAAATACTGAAATGAGATTAATAATGATTAATCATGATACGATGTGAGGCTACACGTTACTCGAGTTAGGGTTGGGTAGTCACGACATAGGAGCATTGGTTGGGTAATTGAACAACTTAATTATTAGAGACGAGCAATGACTAGTGTAATTTCATTATAAGTACATCTTATAATCTTATAGCTTATTTTCTTGCTTTGACGTTCGTCTATCTTGCTTCTTGCTCCTCTCCTATATATATAATATATGACAGGTCCTCGTCCCGCTGGACAATAGACTATAGAGCTTGATGAGATCATATCAATCTTATGATTCTTGTAGCCGTGGAGTTATTCTATTTTAATTTATGTCGTTTGTTTCCATTTTCTTAAGGGTGGTATCTGAGATTAATATCATTTTGTTTACACTCCGAATTTGAGAAAATTGTTGTATTACGCTTTCCCGTTTTGTGTTGGGCCGCATGTATTGGCATTTTATATTTTTAGTTTGAGATTACTGATGGATTATTACAGTTAATAGTTATGAGTTGGTTTCACTTGCTATAGCTGTCATGATGTGATATGGTTACACGTATAAAAGTGTACATGTTTACTTTAATGCGTTTATTTAAATTATATTTCTAATGCCAACATATTGACGCTCCGCTTAATTTAATTGGGCGTAGCCAACCGAATTAGATATAAAAAGCAGGGTTGTCACAAGCCGGGTACGCCAACTTCGGCTTGGGGTAAGGTGATCACCATCTTCTTCAAGGGCCATTCTCCCACCTTTGCAGGGGGATCTGACCCAACGGTTGCTCACCAGTGGGGGAGAGACATGGAGAGGCACTTGAGAATGGTGGACTTCACAGAGGTGAAGAAGAATATGTTAGCAACATTTAAGCTAATAGTGGATGCATTGCAATGGTGGGAGAGTGCCACCACGTTAGAGGACAGGGATCAATCGAGTTATGTCGATTTTCAGATAAGGTTCAATAACAAGTATTTCCCACATGCAATTAGTAGTGTGAAGAAGAGGGAATTTTTGGAGTTGGAACAAGGTTCGAAGTTGATTGTCGAATATGAGCAAGAGTTTACAAATTTATCTACGTTTGTACCAGAGGAGGTTGACGTAGAAGCAAAGAAGATGGAGTGCTTCATCAAGGGGTTCTCTTGGCCCATTAGGAAGATGGTGTTGGGTAATCCGGCGTACATTGCTTACGCTCAAGTGGTGTATGTCGCGATGTTACATTGGCAGGAGAAAATTAATTACCAGAAGAATATGGGGAAGAGTCCAATGCTCTGGGAGGTGAGAATAAGGGTTGCAATGACCAAGCATGGAAGAAACAGATAATCAATCAGGAAAAACAAGGACATGGAGAAGAGGGAACGACTACTAGACATTTTGAACCTTTTAGAGGTGAATGCTTTGTCTGTGGGAAAGTTGGACATTCAGCGAATAAGTGTTGTGAGAGAGCGGGCCAACAAGACCAAGCGATGCAGGCCCTATAGGGTTAAATCACACAAGGGCAAGAAGGTCAATGAGTACAGGGACAACAAGGACTGAGGCCTCCAGTTCTAGTAGCGACAGGTGTTCAAGGAGCACCAGTAGCATCGACAGTGTCAGGTGGCCGGGGAGTGTCCGCAGCACCAACCAATTCCAGTTATAGGAGGTGCTACTTACTTCAGTCTCAGGTCGAGGCAACTCAGCAGAACCCACGTCGTGTCTAATAGAGTATCTCGGGACGTAATGATTTCTTAAATACTTATATATATATATATATATATATATATATATATATATATATATATATATATATATATATATATATATACTTATATATATCTTGTATTTTATTCAAGGTTACGGTCGGGTAGAATTAGGTGTATGGGCGCCTAATTTTGGTACTCTATGGGTAGGCATATGTGATCCTTATTTTACTTTGTGCGATTTATCTTTGATGCGTAAGTGTCATCTAATTTGGAGGACGAAATTCTTTGCTAGTGGGAAAGTATGTTACACCCCGTGTTTTTTACATTAATTTAATTAATTAATTGGAATATTCGAGAAAAATAAAATTTTGGATTTTATGATTTTTATTAATTAATTATGCTGGTTTTTATATTTGAAAAGTAGGATATCAAGTGGAATTAAAATCATAATTAAAAGGAAGTTTTTTATAAAGAATTTACCACATTTTTTAACTAGTGTTATTAGGTTGATTCGCTAGGGGAAGATCGATTCGCCCTTGTGCAAATTGATTCACCTCGGTCAACAGGCCCATTTTGAGTCTATAAATGCCTTGTGTGTATGACACTGATTTAAATAGTTCCACAAATTCCAATTATAAACTTATTTAATTGCAGTCAATTTATGAATCAAATCAATTCATCCCTTAAACTCAAATAGCTATGTGCGTGCAAGTGTCAAACCAACATAAGTGATATGCCCAAAGTGTAATTGCCAAATCGGAGACATCAACCTCGGACTATCTAATGGCCGAGGTAACAAAATCTTGAGATTAACCCTCAGTGATATTGTCCTTCACTAGGTTGGCCACAGCTGACGTTGCAAGTACCACTATGATTGGGCATCAGTCGAGGTCTACATGACTCATGGGGTCAGTTATCCGTCAGGTCGGTCACAACCGATGTTACACATATCACCTCAGTCTAGGCATCATCCAATGTATGTATGGGCATGGCCGACATAACATCGACCATAGCCAACATAACAAGTTTCACCCAAGATCAATAAGACCTTGTAGGCTCAGCACCAAGTGACAAGACAACATCAGCCCTGGCTGACGTTCTAGATATCTAACCTCAGCTGGCATCCCAGCCAAGGTCATCATATAATCCCCAGCCAAGGCAGGGGTCGTACTTCACCAACCTCATACTTATCCTAGCCGAGGTTGGTACCAAGCAAAGATAGCCGAGCATCTACTCGCACATGTAGGACTTGGAACACGTAGACAAGTCTGTTATAACCGAATCATTCTCTCCACATGAGGGAATATTGAGGTCATCATTATTTAGTTGAGATTATCCAGGTGTCATCCTTTCACTGGTTGGATCTTCATGCACATTGCATACTTAGGGGGGGTACATTACACCCCCCAAGCACTATATATAGAGGTCATCCTCAACATTGTAAAAGATAGAGAATTGCAACCCTAGCTGAAACTCTATCATTTTACATAGTTGAGAGAGAAAGATTGAGATATTGTATCCATGGCCATTAGTGCCTTATTTCAGTGATGTTACTCACTCACTTGCACAGTGGACGTATGCCTAATTGGCTGAACCACTTATATATTGGTGTTCATCATTTTCTCCTCACCTCCTTCTAAATATGCACTTATATTCTCTTGTGCTGCCATTGTTATCACTTGCTTGAGCTTGTCAACACCTTATCCGGTCCTGCTATTTCCTACATAATCAATAAGTAAAATATACGACATGAAGTTCAAGAAAAATCCCCTTAGGGAAAAACCTTTTTATTTCACTATAATTATAAATCGCAACTTACACCGGATTCAATGAAATACAGTTTAACACTCGAATACCCGCATGTGTCGGTCAATGTTCTCGACAATAAGTCCACACTCAGCCAACCTACATAAACCGTAGTCCACTCTTTAACCCAGGAACACCACAGCACTCCCTAATGACACGCAGTCACAAAACTCCGTCGATACTCACTCCACAATAGCACGCAACTCTCAGTTGTAGAGATATCCCCACACAGTATGAACAATAGTAAACTATGTTTTGGGTTCCATAAAACAACTCACACAAAGTACTTAGGATTTTGTGAATTGTAAAAACAAAAGATTGGACCCTCAAATATCATTAGAGAATAGAAAAAGCGTATTCTGTCAAAAACCAGTTTTTCACCACACGAAAAATTGAAGCCCGACACACTTATTTATAATAAAAATCAAGGCGATGACGTGTTAGAAAAAACCTCTGTCATTCGAACGAATTAAAATGTCGTTCGAATGAGACTCCATCTCGCTTGAACGAGATGTGACGTCGCTTGAACGACGATCACTGATCCTCTTAAAAAACTTTTAAATATTTAAATAACTTGGAATCCTTAAAAACTAAAATTGTTTACGGGATTAGGAGTATTTATCCAAACCATTTATGATTAAAATCTTTTCAAAAATCATTTAAACTTTTATAAAAATATCCCAACACTTTTAATGTGAAATGTAAATAAAACTTAAACACATTTTACCAAATTCATCTTTGTTGGCCTTTAATATTGAAGTCTTCTTGTAATTCGGATTTGTCTCTTGTAGATGTAATCTTCTCAATTCTTCGACGACGTGTAGCGGTATACGACTTAATAAATTGTGACATACAATGTCCTTACAAATATGCCCCAATGTCTATGCCAGTACAAAATAAAAATACCTTAATTATCAATATCAAATGACCTATACAAATCTACCCTCCCAAAAACTCGAATGTGGAAAGATAAACTGAGAAGTCTTCAAATTTTTCAAACAATGCTTCAACAATCAACTCTTCAAAACTCCAAGCTTTTCTCATCACGGTGTCCAACATAATATTCTTCAATTTTACTTACACATAGTACCAAAAATAACAAAAGGAAACAAAAATAGCTAACTAATTATAAAAAAAATGGTACTTACTAGCAATAAGCATAAGATAATATCATGCAAAATAACCTATGCTCGCAAACATGTCTAGACCTCAACCGGTAGGAACGGTGGAGTTTTCCAAAGACCGTGACATCTTTTGAAACAAATCCATCAAATAATGAGAAGTCTTGACCAAAAACATTACTTTCTCTCTAATATGTGCAAACTCTCTATCATTATGTGCAAGCAAAGTATCATTATGTGCAAGAAAAGTATCATGTGTGCGAACATGTGTAGGAGAAAAGCGTGACACATAACCCAATTTAAAGCAAAACTACCTAAGGTGTCCTCTCATTTTGAAATGGGATCAAACATAAACCGACGAGGTAAACCTATATCCAAATGTCTCCTACGCACTCTCCTAACAGGCATGGGACGCCTAGGTGGGTTGGGTCGAGATTCATGTGAATCCAACTCTAAAGTTGGAACCGGTTCGGGTACAACAAAAGAAGTAGATGCACCATCATGACTTATTCCTAATCTCTCACCACTCCCCAAAACAGGATTGATAACCATATTTCCCACCTTCTTGGATGCATCCTCCAAAGTGACTTTACCCTGTAGGGCATTCTTAAGATATGTCTTAAATTGTGACACGCGGGCAATAAGCTCACTCTTTTCTCTATTCAAAGCAATCAACTTCTCACTCAAAGAAACCTTCACTTTCTCGAGTTGAATTGATTTTTCATCACACTCCTTCAAACTTTCAATCTCGCTCTCAAAATCTTTCACCTTGATACAAAAGTTGTTATTCCATTTTTTTGTCTTTAAGGTCTCGGTGTACAACTCTCGAAATGCAATCTGGAGCTCACTGTCATCATCACTAGCGCACTCTCTCTCAGACTCGCTATAAACACTCAAAATTTCCTCGGGGGTATCATGTGCACAAGTTTCCTCATCGATGTGGGACAAAGTGGGTGTGCCCTCATGACAGGCTAAAAAGTAAATACACCTTCCTTGTGAAGACTCATCCTCGGAATCATTCAAATCTTCCTCACTATCACTTAGGGTAGCTGGCATGGAAATCTGCTTTCCCTATCTCCTAAGTCTAGTGGGAGAGTTAAATGACTTGTGCCCTTTCCCCTCACACTCAAAACATTTCAAATTTTCAAAGTCTTTCTCATTGCTTTATTAGGCCTTGTCTTTCTTTTTATTTTTCTCCGAACATCTTTTATTGGAAGAATTTTGTTTTGAAAACTGGAGAATTTTTTTAAAATTCTTTGCAAGCAGAGCCATGTCAAACTTAGACTCATCCTCAGACTCGGACTCGCAAAAACTCACTTTCTTTTTCTTATCTTAGGCTTTAAGCTCTATCCCTCTATCCTTAGGTTTGATAGTGTCTGAAAACATGTCAATTTCGTACATCTGGAGGTCTCCTACCAACACTTCTAATTTCAGACTACTCAAATTTACTAAGGTATTTAAAACAGTCACTTTCGGGATAAAACGTTTAGGCAACGATCTTAAAATATTTTGACCACACGTTCATCAGGTATAGGCTCACCTAGGTTAAAACTAGTGTTGACAATATCAGACAAACGTGCATAAAACTCGTCAAAACACTCAATCTCTAACATAATGATTATCTCAAATTGTTAGTCAAATTTTGAATTTTAGGCTCTTTGACCACGTTATTGCCCTCATGGGTGAGGTGCAAAATATCTCACGCTTCTTTAGATGTGGTGCACGTCATAATACGTCAGAACTCGTTAGGGGTGACGTGTCGAGAAATTGGACTAAGCCCACGTGAATTATAAGTGTTTCACTTAAACTCATCCTCAGTCTAATCTGACACAGGTTTTAAATTTGTGACATTATTAGCGGTGACAGTGGGAGGAATCTAGCATCTTTCACAAATAACCCAAACTCTTTCATCTATTTGTTTTAAATGGGATTTCATTCGAGCTTTCCAATAAGCATAATTAGACTCGTCAAAAATTGGCAACCGACTATATAAGTTTTCCTTTGAAAACATTGCGACAAAAAATTAGATTTTTCAAAAAAATCAATATCACGTAATTTTTGCGGAAAATAGGAATAAGCGATAAATAGCGTAACCTGCTCTGATACCAATTTCTGAAACACTTCTTATGTGTGATAAAGATTCAAATAGTTGCGAAAATTAAAATCACAAACTTATTTAATTAGAGTCAATCTATGAACCAAATCAATTTAGCCCTTAAACTGAAAAGGCTATGTGCATGCAAGTGTCAAACCAACATAAGTAAAATATGCGACATCAAGTTCAGGAAAAATCCCCTCAGGGAAAAACCTTTTTATTTCACTATAATTGTACACACTCAATGAACCTACATGAAACGCAATCCAGTCTTTAACCCAGGAACACCGCAGTCACAAAACTCTATCGAGACTCACTCCACAATAACATGCAACTCTCGGTTGTAGGGATCTCCCCACAAAGTATGAAACAATAGCAAACTATGTTTTGAGTTCCATAAAACAAATCACACAAAGTACTTGGGATTTTGTGAATTGTAAAAACAAAAGATTGGACCCTCAAATATGGTTAGAGAATAGAAAAATCATATTCTGTCAAAAACCAATTTTTCTCCACACGAAAAATAGAAGCCTGACACCCTTATTTATAATAGAAATCAAGGCGGCGATGTGTCAGCAAAAACCTTTGTCGTTAGAACGAACTACAACGTCGTTCGAATGAGACTCCATCTCGTTTGAACGGGATGTGACGTCGTTTGAACGACGGTCACTGATCCTCTTAAAAAACTTTTAAATATTTAAATAACTTGGAATCCTTAAAAACCAAAACTTTTTATGGGATCAGGAGTATTCATCCAAACCATTTATGATTAAAATCATTTTAAAAATCATTTAAAATTTTGTAGAAATATCCCAACACGTTTAATATGAAATGTAAAAGAAACTTAAACACATTTTACCAAATTCATCTTTGTTGGGCTTGAATGTAGAAGTCTTCTTGTAATTCGGATTCGTCTCTTGTAGATGTAATCTTCTCAATTCTTCGACGACGTGTAGTGGTATACGACATAATAAATTTTGACGGACAATGTCCTAACAGAGTTGGTGGGTTTAATAGAGTTTTAATTGGATTAGGACTCTTAATTTCTATTTAATGATTCTAATTCGTGGGGAGACTTCTCATAA
The DNA here is from genome assembly GCA_949130495.1 of Sambucus nigra. NCBI lineage: Eukaryota > Viridiplantae > Streptophyta > Magnoliopsida > Dipsacales > Adoxaceae > Sambucus > Sambucus nigra. The sequence continues at coordinate 157,940,972 of OX422215.1, forward strand.
TCACATTTTCACAAGTTTTTCACCAGTGAGATCTTCCAAAATATTTTCCTCCCCACCACAAACCTTAACCTCCAACATAATCAAAGTTTTGGCACAAGTTTACAAGTCTTAATTAGGGTTTAATCAAGTTTGCCCAAGAACACATCTTTGCTAATTTTTCGTGAGGAATCCAACCGTTTTATCATATTTTCTTCATCTTAATCATAAGCATGAATACTCTATTCTCTTCCTTTGGTATTATGCGCTTTAAGTGTTTCCCAAACCCTTAATAATGTGTTTTTCATTAATTTCAATTAGTAACCTAATTAGAGAAATTGGACACTAATTTTGGGACTATTTTTATGAAATGTTTGAAAATTAATAAATCCTTGAAACCCTTGGGTGCGTAGACTAGATTATTGGTTTTTATGGGTTTTGGGTGTAGGATTCATGTAGACTTGTATTGGGGTTATTTATATGTCAATTAGGACACGAACAATCATAAACTCTCATGGCTTATAAAAAGAGAGAAATTATGGCATATGGAATATTATTGAGTGTTAATTAATTAACATTATTGAACAAAGTTAATTGTGTTGAAATCAACCGCGGTGTTATCCATTGAATTAAACTAAATTGGGACTTTATGATTATATTTCTATGTTGTGATTATGAATTGTATATTGTGTGAATTGCTTAGCCACTTTTTTCCATTGTGGGGACGAGGGAATTTTGGGTAGTACGTTGCTCACCTTAATTATAGGATGCTTATTAGGTATGGGACTAATGGGTAAGCCTTGGTTGTGATTTATGCTTGCTAGGTATGCAACTAGTTAGTGTAAATTTATGCCTGTTTCATAATTCGGGGGTGGGCTGATTTTGATATTTTAGTATCGTTGCGCTAGGCTAGGCATGAGACTAGGACGTTATTAACGATAGAAGTTCTTCCTATTCTTAAGGTAGTACGTATGTTTAAACGGGGGACCCTTAGGTATGGGACTAAGGGGTATTTTGAGGATCTCACATCGATAATAAGGGTGGCGTAATTTAATAAATGAGAAATTGAGTATATAAATGAGAATTAATGCCTAAGCTAATATCAGGTGTTGAAATTGGTGGCGACATAATGTGTCAGGGACCCAGAGTTTAAATGGGTCAGCGGGCGATTTATGTCGTGTCGTGTGTGGAACCTCGGGTCATAGTGCGGGATTAACAGTTTATTGGATCCTTTGACCATGATGGAGGGGATGTTTGTGAGGAACCTTGTCATGAGGCCGAGTAGACAATTTAAATGGATCACAGGCCATTTGATAACGATAAGTGTAAAAACTTTGGTAGGAAACCACCCATGGAGGGAGGACCGCTATAATTAAGGTAATTTTTTTTAGGAGTTCGATAATTAAATTAATAGCTTGGGGGCTATTGGATATTTAAAATTATATTTGTGTGAATTTTGAATAAGAACTATTGTGCGTAGATAGTGTTATTACTATTTCTCTTAATCATATCTCATTAATTAAAATATTATATTGTGATATTTATCTCGTATAATGCTATTTTCTGGATTCAAGGATCCTATTTGATGCGAGTAGTTTGTATCCATGCTCGAGGGTCGGACCTCATGCATTGACTAACTTTTTGAGGATAAGTTTTGGAGAAGTTGCACAAAACTATTTTGGAGATTATCGTTTGGAGGTGCAACTTGAGTTTATTTATATTATTGCTTTATTTAGTTTTAAACTTTCCCTTCTGTCATATTTCTTATGAAACTTTATTTGGTTTTTATTGGGCCATTCTGTTCCAAAGTTGTTTGAGAAATTCATTTACATTATTGTTCAATTTTGAATTAAATCATTATTAGAGATTGGATTTATTTGGAGCTTTAGCATGTGATGGATTCTTTTATCTCAAAATTGGTTATTATCATTTGGGATCGATTTATTTATGTACCTTGTGGATTGACTTATTTATGTCTCATATATGTCTCATTCTAAGAATGATATTTTATTTACTCACGCCTAGCACGGTTCAGCGGTGGTGGCTGGCCACCCCGTCCATCGAATTTTGCGGGATGTGACACTAGGTTGGATTCTTTTGGTGTGGTAAATTACCAAAATTCGAGGGGAGGAAAAATAAAAAAAATCTCTCTCTCAGCACGTGCGAGGATTTGAGGACAAAGGGAATACCCTTTACACTACTTGCATTGATGTTCACCAACTGCCACAAATATAAATCGATCATCATCAAAAAGGGGGAAAATGTATAAGTCTAGTAGCCAACCTATTTTGATCAAAATATTCAAAGGAATGCATCCATCTAGAGAGAAAGGTATCAAAATACATATTGATGCATAAGAAACCAAATGAGTCAAGGGTCTGGGAACTAAGTTACGGAATGGGAAGGTGTTAGGAACCCATTCCACAGCTTCGGTCACTCAAGGGCTATGATAATGTTCTCCTTTTATCCAAAATGTGATATGTGTGCTGTGTGAATAATGAGAGAATAAATCATCTGACTTGCGCCATGGGAAAGACAGAGCGGTGTCATTCCAAGGAGTGTGCAAAAGAATAAAATATAATTTTTGTGTCCTTCAAATCTCAAATCACTATGAAGAAGTCAATGTGTATGTAGAGTTGGAACACTAATATGTAGGAGTACACATATTCGCAATACTACTAAATGCAAGAAAACATAAAGTGACCAACTGACAAAATAGGATTCGAATCCCAAGACTTTCTTGGGATGCCTACGTAGCCAGAAGGCCGCAAAGTCCACATAGTTAGAAAATGCACAAGGGTGGGGTTTAACCCATGAATCCAAAATTAGAACTTCCTTTTAGTTTATTTTCTAGAAAATGTGCACAAGTGAAGAGTGTGAAAAATGAGGAAATTATAATTTGGGGTTTATAAGAAAACCCTCTTTCTGCCATGTTAGATTTTATGAAAATACAATTTATGTTTACTAGATAATAAAAAGTGAGATTAGTTTAGAGGTGAAGAAGTGAAATAAGTTATATTAAAAGTGGAAAGAAAAGTAAACAACTATTACTAATTGCTTGAGTTGTAAATGAATAAGGATACACCTTACAAAGAGCCTTAATTTTTATTTTGTAATAATAGGTGTAGCCACGACATTATAGGACCCCCTAAGTATATCCTTAGACTCCTAGCGCCTCCCCTTTCCACCATGAACCTAGGTCGCACTCCGAGTACCGATCTTGAGACCATCGGGCACCCTCGGGGCACATTTGATACTGATCAACTCTTTTGTCAAATCAAAAGATCTTTAAATATTTGAAGGGCTATGAAATCCCTTTCCAACGGTTTGCCCCGTGCAAAAATTGGCAGCACGTTCCGGACGAACGAACCATTTCACTACTGAAAATTGATTCAGAGGCCATCGTGCACTCCCGGACCCCAACTTGACCCTTATCCACTCCACCGTCGGAGTGAAATATCTTTCAATCTTCAAAAGGCACAAAAAACCCTCTCAAACGGTCTACCCCGTGCACGAAACAACATAACTGGTTGGATGATAGATCAATTTTCCCCTAAAAATCGATCCAGAGGGTATTGGGCGCTCTCGGACTCTGTTTGACCAAAGTCAACTCTTCAGCTTGAATGACAATGAATGAATATATGAAGGGCACTAAATACCGTTTATAATGATCCACCCCATGTGCAATTCTGATCTACGATATGGACGTACGATCCATTTTACTCTGAGAGGTCACCGAGTGCTTCCGGGCCCCAGTTGACCAAGGTCAACTTTCTGAACAGAGCGAAACTCTTTGGAATGTCCAAGTAAAACTTCTAACCTTTCCAACGGTCCACCCCATGAGCAATTCTGACATGCGGACGAACGACCCGTTTACGTTCGATAATCCCCCGTCCAAAGGACCGACGTGCTCTTTCGAGCCATATTTAACACGAAGTCAACTCCCGGACCCGGGAGTGGTCCAAAAGACTCTCAAAGGAGTATGAAATACATTTATAATGGTATGACTCATGAATGATTCAGATGAACGGTTTGTTATCTACAGTCATTTTTTCTAGAAAAGTTCGCACGAGACTGCCAATTAGCAGGCTCTCAACCGTGCCTATTGGCACCGTGTCAAGGGTGACCTGTCGATAGGCACCCCCTAGGGTAGGCCGAATGGCACCCACCTTTTTCCCTATAAATAACGTCCATGAACTCATTACCAAGAGAGAGAAAACCCATCAGCATCAGTGTTCTCAGCAACATTCTCTCGAAACCAGTGATGTTCCATATGAGAAATCCCGTTCAAGCCTAAACCCCCATCCTTTTCACACCCAATTTTGAAAATATCCTTCTCTCTCATCAACATTCAAAGGAGTTCATCCAAGATCCAAGTTCAAGCTCCAAGGAAGGTCCATTTCCTTCTCCCTCAATTTCAATTTCTTGTTTTTGTATAAGTTACATTATATTCATAATCTAATTCCACTTTAGTTCATACATTTAACATCTACGCTTTTATTAGTATATTGCACATACTTTATTTTTCATAAAAAACCCAAAAAAACAAATAAAAGAGGTTACATCCATAAATTCTAAACGGATTTATCCACCACACTTTTTTCCAAAACTAGAAATACATTTTCTACACACACACAATAAATTCCGTTCGAATCTATGGGATAAACCCCACTCCTATTCTATATTCTAACTATGTGGACTTTGATGCCTTTATAGGCTACGTAGGCGTCTCGAATTACAATCCGATACCTGAGTCCAATTTTCCAATTTTCCAATTTCTTTTATTTTCCAAATTTCTCAAAATCCCTCGTTTTTATCATACATATACACATATCATGCTAGTTCGCATCTCATCCCACGTATATTATCATTTCCCAACAACGATCAATATCTTGATGAACGCTCATATTCTATCTTCTACATTCATTACTATTTTGGGACTATTCACCCTATCTTTTCCATGGTATGGATCGAATGATTCAAATCTTCATTATATAGACACATGCACACGCTTCACGGGGATAAAGGAAAATATTAACATTTTTCCATGAGAGACCAAAAGGGAGGTATAGGTGCCTAACACCTTCACATTCCGTAACTTATCCCCCGGACCTTCGATTTATTTATTTCGCATGCATCGGTTTTGTCCTTGATGCCGCCCTCTCGAAGTGGTAACATATTCTTTTGCTTGTTTTGAGAAAAATAGGTTGGTGACACTATCTCTTTACATTTACCCCACACCGACGATGACCGAATCCCCCTTTTTAAAGAGAATGGTGCAAGATCGCAACGCAGTTCTTCCTCAAGGTATCCTCCCGCTTCCCCCCGGGATGAACGCCTTGCCGACCAGGATGGCCACAATGGTGACTCTGCTGGGGACTATTTTTAATAGGGCTAGGCTCTATTTACATGGGTGTTTTATTTTCTTGTATATTACCCTACTTGCATGTTCCCCCTTTATTATTCATGTGTACCTCATGCTTATGCTACTATTCACACACTTGTAAAAGATTCTTGATGTACACTTCACACCACGTGCACGTAGGATCATGTATATCCACATGTTGCACACATCACTTAGAAATCCATGCTTAGGTGTCACCAATGCACAACTCCACTTGTACATATCCATGCTCACTTATCACACACTCACTTTTAGATAATTACACATCACTCACACACCACTTATCCATGCTTAGTATACTATTGGTACTTGTACTTTGCTCCCTGTTTGTCATGATCACGAAAAAGATACTCTCTCTCCATAAGATACTAATAACAGAATCGTGCTTGATTCACATGACATCACCAAAGAGCATTGTTATTGACCATATTTTATCCCGTAACTAGAGGGTCACTTCGTGATGGGCACTGGTTCGGGAGGTCGCAGTTAGCCTAAGAAATATGACTCTCACCTTCCATTGGCCAAGTACCTTTGATATATATCGAACGGTTCCCCAGCATTGTACTGCTTGACCAAAATTACAGGAGCTATATCGCAGGGAGCTCATTCACATACGTCGAGTATATCGAATTCGCTCTCACGCGTACTATCTCCACGAGGTATATAGTGAGGCAATTCACGTACACTCAGGTATATCAAATGGCTTGTCCACATGTACCGATTTCCCTCAACATTAAGACGTATATCATGGAAGTCATGCCATAGGGAGGAACCCTTTCTAATTCACCCAACCAAACTACATACCCGCATATAGGTGTCAAGACTATGACACATATGTTAGATTATCGGTTTAGACTCGAAACTCTGCAGAAATTCCGAGTCAGTTTTCCGCCCAAAGTTTTGCATAATTTTTAAAATGGTACCCTTCCCATGAGCCTGGTTACAAGTCCAACCATATCTTTACATATGCTATAAACCCAAGTTTTCTAGCCTCGGGTTTTGTCCGGCATTTCATTTTGCATTTAAGAGAATTTAACATAAGTGAGAACCTAATAAACATAAACCCGTCGGTAGTCTTTTCCTCTCTTTTTTCCCAAAAAGCATTTTTCCTCTTTTATTAAAAATACCAAAAACATTTTCGTTCTCATCTTTTCTAAAAATGTCAAAAATATTTTCCTTATTTTTTCCAAAAATAATGAATTTCCCTTTTTTTCTTTCTGAAAAATAAATTCCATTTTTTTCTCAGGTCGATCACATACCCTTGTCCTGCCTCCCTATTGGCTTCAGTCTTCAGTCAAACCGTCCCAAAGTTCTGTCAGTCCATTTACTTCCTTCGAGTCTAAGATTCACCCACCTTCCATGGACAATACGGATCAAGTACCGATTTTATAACTAAATTTGTTGACGGTTATGGCTCTGTTCGCTGCCAAAATTGACAACCTTCAAACCGAGATTCATGAGTTGTAAAGAAATTGAGTCCCTACCCCGAAAGATCCTTAGGTCATTTTCCCTCGCACCATGGGTCTGCCTGCACCCGAGCCAATCTAGGTTCCTAAAGAATTCCACCATGCCCCCCCTGTTAATGGGTCGTCACCAGCCCAACTTCCCATCCCAAACCTTGCTCAGATAGGGGCTAATTTACACCTAATTATTGATCCGCAAGAGTAATAACTGAACAAGGTCAAGGAAGACCTCAAGATTCTAACACATAAATTTGACCAAGTTAGAATCTCTGGGAACTACATGGAATACACCCACATGTCTCCCTATCCTAAATCCAGGTTACTAGAAAGATTCAAGATGCCCGATATCGAGAAGTTTGTAGGAAGTGGACCCCCGATCATTCATCTCCGTAGCTATCAATGATCCATGACTCTCAAAGGGGCTTCTAAAGAAGTAATGGCTCAAGTATTCCAGTAGACTTTAAAAGATAGCGCCATCGGTTGGTTCCTATCCCTTGAAGAATCTAGAATCCGTAGTTGGGAAGGCGTTGCCCATGAGTTCATATCATAGTAAAAGTACAACGAGGAGCTATAGGTCACCCGTCGTGGCTTAGAGCTACTTAAACAAAAGCCTGGGGAATCAGTTAACAACTTCATAACAAGATATAGAGAAAAAGCAGCTACCATGACCAATCGGCCCTCCAAAGAAGAACAAGTTAGCATTGTGAAGAAAAACTTCTACCTCATGTCCAAGCAACCATGGGAGGACAGTATTACCCTCACTTCCGAGCCCTCCGAGAAGCAGGAGTAGAAATTGAATAAGGTCTTGTCAAAACAGAAGTCAAATCGAAGAAAATATTTGGACAGTTTTATCCTAGAAAGTTTGAAAAGCCTACTAGCACCATAATTTCTACTATCAACAACATCTCTCAGCCTGCCGCTTTGTGGGCACTAGAAAGTCACCCAAACCCAATCCGAAAGGAATACATCGAGCCTCACGCTCCTATCTCCAAAGTCTACTAGGCTCTCTTAAACCAAAACCCAATCAAACCCTTGGACCCTCGTCCGTTGACAAATCCACTTCCGAAAAACTTCAAATTTGATGCCCATTGTGACTATCACCAAACTGTTGGCCATACCACCGACCAATGTTTCCATCTTTGAAACACAATCCAAAGCTTGATTGACCGGGGTATCATCTCCCTACTAGCTAATCCTAAACAAAACACTACCCATAATCCACTTCCAAATCATAAAACGACATCTTCCTAGAAGAAGTCTCAGAACTCGACCTCTACCCAAATCATGCCAAGTAAATCACCAGTCATACCCATATACTCTCCTAAACCTCTCCAAAAATGCCCATATTTCCTCTTACACCATACCAACTTTGCTGACCAAACCTTATCACTTCTTACCAGATCTTGTATCACTGTTCATGCCCATTCTAGAGGTAAAGATATGGAATTATCAGAAGTGCTGAACCAACCCCTAGATTTCGGGCTGAAATTGCCCTCCCAGATGACCAATGATTGTGAGAGATTCAGTGGGATGTTCTTAGAAGCTTGAAAATGGGTTCGAGAGTCACATAACTAGGTAGTGATGGCCGATGAAGTCAGTTTAGATGACTTGGTCCAGATCATGTCAGATTTGTTTCGACGGACTGGTGATATTTGTAGCATATCCGAGATGCTTGACGCTTTAAAATTACAAGGACACCCGGTCCCCTCAGTCTTGCATTTCCCTACCGAATGGGAGTAATTATACGAAGAATCCATAAAAGTTGTAGAATGTATTGACTTTACAAGGAAAGACAATTTTGAAGACTCAAATGAAGAGACAAATTCAAGAAAGACTAGTTTAATAGCCAACCTATGTGGAGTCATATCATTCAAGGAGTTTCTAGGAGAGATCAAACAGGTAGCTGAGAAATCCAATATTGATGAAGAAGAGGGGTTTTTATTTTTTCCCTCTTCCGTGAACCACATGACCAGGTCGGGGAGACATGACTAGAATTTAAACTTACAACCATCAACCAGTGATAAAGGGAAAGGTGTTAAGAATCTCCCTATGAAAAATATGATGTTTGAAGAAAGTAAGGTCCTCGATCAATTAAAGAAAACTCAAGCTAGCATCACTCTATGGAGACTTTTCATGTCTTCCTAACTGTACCGAAATTCCCTGATCAAGCTACTCACAGGACCCACCATTCCTTCCTCAACCACACTAGATGAAGTAGTCAATCTAGTTGGATCATTGACCTCTACTCAAATGCTCTCCTTATCCGAAGAAGAAACCCCTAAGAACGGTCCCAAACACAATCATGCTCTCAATATATTTATTGAAGTTATGGGGAAAATTGTCCCCCTCTCGCTCATTGACAACGGATCAACTCAAAATGTTTTCCCGTTAAGAACCCTCAACTGCGTGGGATTAAAATTGAGCGAACCTCAAATTTCGTGCTTGCCTACGACAACACCCGTCGAGAAGTAATGGGATCTATCAATCTTGCAATAGGGGTTAGCCCTATAAATCCCATTGTTGAACTCCAAGTCATCGACATCCCAACCTGTTTCAATCTGCTTCTCGGATGACTATGGCAACACAGCATCAAAGGGATGTCTTCTTCCCTTCACCAAAAATTAAAATTATTTGCCAATGGACAAGTTATCACCATATTGGGAGACAATGACAACACCAAGAATGCTAGCACCAGTAATCTGATACTCGAGATATAACATGGGGTGAAGGATATGCTGCTATTAGGATTTTTGGTCGAACCACTCCTACTCCTGATAGGGGACGAGCGACAGGGTTTGTCCAGAATATGATCCTCATAGAAATGTAAATGTAATCCAAATGTTTAAGAATATGCACTTCATGCTCGGACTGGGGCTAGGGGAAAGACAACAAGGGATAACTAAACCTATTGTATTGAAGGACGCCTTTCCTTCCTATGGCTTGGGCTATCAACGATCAAAAGAAGAACTCAGACTGATTCGTCAGCCTCAATTGAAGAGAAACTTAAAATATCTCGGGACAATCTTAGGAGATTCCCTAAATGAAATATTCATCAAAGAGAGTGAAGACTTCCCCTTTTGCGGCTTCCCTGAGCCTTGGTATGACCCTATAGACAAGGGGATGAAACCAAGAATGGATATCTTTTTTTAAAGCAGCTACCCCGGAGCTAAGAGTTCCCAACACTGTGTACAATCACTCACTGACAAGGCCATAGCTAATATTGATGATTCTGAGGGCAGTGACTTCGAGGACTCTTTTAACTTGTAGATACTGGGGCTAGCACTCTGCATGATCCACTCAGGGACTACATCATCCAATCCATACTGCCTCATCAAAGATGCTGATGCACCTCTTCTCAACTGGCATGCTATACATGTTCCACCTATTGATATTCAACCTAACCCAAATTTTTATTCTAATTCCCCTTTAGTTGTTTCCTCTCACTCTGATGTAATTGAGACCTCCATTTATGAGGTTCTCAATGTTGTTTTACTATTAATGAAATAAATGAAGATTTTGAGTATATTATTGTGCCTTACATTAATTGTCTTAATTCTAATCAAACTCTTGATGATGATGACTTTGCAAGTGAACAATTCTTAATTTATCTAAATAAGGTTAATAACAAAAAACATAACTGCCTTCAAGTTAATGAAGCTAAAACCGTTGTTATTAATCGCGATTCTCGTAGCCAATGCGCAAGATTAGGATATGTGCTACCCTTAATGATTATGAGCGCACGCAACTCGAAGAGCTACTAAAGGAATTACTGGATGTATTCGTATGGTCCTATGATGATATGCTCGACATTGACCCTGAGATAGCACAGCATAAGATTCTAGCTCTCCCGGAATGTAAAATAGTCAAACCGAAGCTGCGAAAGCTCCGCACCGAATGGTCACTCAAGGTTAAAGAAGAAGTAGTCAAGTAACTGAATGTGGGCTTCATTCGTGTGAACGAATATCCCACATGGCTAGCCAATATCGTACCCGTGTCCGCATGTGTGTCGACTACTGAGACTTAAATAAGGCCTATTCGAAGGATGATAACCCGCTACCCACCATCGATATGATTGTAGACAACACAGCTACTCAATCTCTCAAGTCATTCATTGACTAGTTTTTCGAATATAACCAGATTAAGATGTAATCTTATCATCAAGAAAAAACTGCATTCATCAACCCTTGGGGAACCTTTTGCTACACTGTCATGCCATTTGGTCTCAAGAACGCAAGGGCTACCTACCAAAGGGATGTCACAACCATTTTGCATGATCTGATACACAAGGAAGTCGAGGTTTATGTAGATGACATGATTATCAAGTCCAATACTATGGAAGGTATTATTCTCGCTCTTTAAAAATTCTTTAAATGGCTGGGATAGTACCGAATCCGACTTAACCCAACAAAAAGGTGTCTTCGGCGTTACCAAAGGGAAACTCTTAGGATTCATGGTTAGTGAGAAAGGGATAAAAGTAGATCTGCTAATATAAAATATATACTTGAGATGCCACCTCCCCGAACGGAGAAATAAGTCCAAGCATTCCTTGGGAAATTATAATACATCAGTCGATTCATCAGCCAATTAACTTCCATCTGTGAACCCATCTTCAAACTCCTCTGAAAGGATTAAACCAAAGTTTGGAATCAATTATGCTAAAAAGCCTTCGACCAAATCAAGAAATACCTAACCCGACCTCCGTTACTCATGTCATCGCAGCCTGGTCTTCCCTTACTCCTATACCTAACATTGACCGATACTACAGCAGGGGCTTTGCTAGCCTAATACCTTGAAGAAACCCGCAAGGAGAAATCCATTTACTATGATAGTCAAAAATTGGTTGGTTATGAAGTTAACTACACAACATTGGAAAAAGCATGTGCTGCTCTTGTCTGGGTTACCCAAAATTTATTGCACTACATGCTCTCCTTCCCCATCAGACACTTGTCAACTACCTACTTAAGAAGACCGCCCTATCCAGCACAATGTCCCATTTGTTGATGCTTCTAGATGAGTTTGATATCACCTATATCACACATAAATCCATGAAAGGAAGATCCATCTCTAATCACCTTTTCGACTACCCTATGGAAGAAGATGATGTCTAGATTTCTGAATTCCCAGATGAGAATATCCTTTGCGCCTCCCATGAAAATCTTTGATGGTGAATGTTCTTTGATGGCACTGCCAACAAAAAAGGATTCGGCATTGTAATTTTCCTAATTTCCCCTGACGACTCCCACACTCCCATTGCCATCAAATTGGATTTCCCCTGCACTAATAACATGACTGAATACGAGGCATACACAGTAGGCCTTAAAGTTTCCCTCAAGAAAGGAATTCGATACCTCGATGTCTATGGGGATTTAGCCCTCATCATTGGTCAAGTACTCAGGAAATGAAAATTCAAGGATGAGAAACTCTTACCCTTCCATGCCCACCTTGAAGAACTAGCTTCCCAATTCAAAGAAATCACCTTCCACTACCTCCCCCGAGCAAACAACAACCTGGCTGACGCCATTGCCACCTTAGCCTCCATGATTGACATGCCCGAAGAAATAACATTTTCTCCCTTTCTTGTCCAAAAATAAGACAAACCCACCCACTACTGCCATATCGAGCTCTACACGGAGGAAGAACCCGAAATAGCCGACTACTGGTACTATGATATTTGGTCCCTCCTCAAACACGGTAGGTATCCCCAAGGAGCTGACAAGAAATACCAAGCAACTCTCCACAGACAGGTCACCCAGTACATTATTTGTGACAAAGCACTATTTAAGAGAAACTTCGATAGAACCCATCTACACTGCATCGCAGTGGCGGACATTGAAGAGATAATGCAGAAAATCCGCAACGGGGAATGCGGACCCCACATGAATGGACAGATGCTCGCTAAAAAGATCATTCGACAGGGATACTACTGGATACCATGGTTCAAGACTGCGTAACCTACATGCGAAGATGTCTCAAATGCTAATTATTCTCCAACTTATAACACCTGCATCCACGAGAACTTCACAACATGACTTCTCCCAGGCCATTTTCCACATAGGGCATCGACATCATAGGGAAAGTCACACCGAAGGCATCTAATGGGAACAAGGTCATCCTAGTCGCTATTAACTACTTCGCTAAATGGGTCAAAGTCGAGTCATACGTACTTCTGAAAGCTAAGAGAGTGGCTAGATTCATCAAGAAAAAAATCATTTGCAGATATAAGGTCCCATACGGGCTAGTATCAGATAATGGGTTACATTTTGAGGCGAAGGTTACATAACTAGTCAACGAGTATGGGATTCAAAGACACAAATCCTCTGCATACCGACCTCAAACCAATGGAGCAGTTGAAGCACTCAATAAGAATCTCAAAGACATCATTAGTAAGATGACCGAGAATTATCGTGATTGGGCCTACAGTATCCGTTATGCCCTCTGGGGCTACCGTACTTCAGTTCGAACCTCTAGTGGGGCTACCCCTTACTCTCTAGCTTGTGGCATGGAAGCATTCCTACCCATGGAGCTGGAAATGCCCTCGATGTGCATCATGCTTGAAATCAAGGTCAGCGAAGAAGATTGGTATCAAATCTATCATGACGTGTTGTCCCTCTTAGATGAAGGGATATTTAAAGCTCTCTATCACATACAAGGGTACCATCATCGTATAGCACGATCATTTAATAAGAGAGTCAAGGACCGCGGTGTCCGAGAGGGGGACTTAGACCTCAAAGAAATAGTAGAGCCTATCTGGGACCCTAAAGGGAAATTTAAGCCTAATTGGAGCAGCCCCTACATTGTGAAGAAGATCCTGTTGGGCGGTGCCACTATGCTCACCGACCTCGACGGGGAAGAAATGGTCCATCCAGTCAACCTATACCGTATCAAGAAATTCTACCCCTAGTCCGAAATCTCGGTGCACTACGACTCTTCTCATCTCCCTTCTATTCTAAAAAAAAACTTTCTTCATTTCCCCCTACCCTGAACTACGTGGGCTTGATCCTCTAAAAACATGAATTTTTCAAAGCCCTCGGAGGTACATAGGCATCTCGTTTGCTTGACATGAGCACGACCCCCTTCTTTTCACAATATGCTATTCTTTTCTTATCCCCGAGAACAATAGTTCATTTTTACATATACAAGAACAAAAGGATTATGTACGCCTTAGAGATCGATATAGATAATACGAAAATAAAAAAGTCATCAAAAAGGCACAACTAGGGTATCAAAAACTTATTTATTTCATTATCTAAAATTTTTGTACGATTACAATTGCATAAGGACTCAAACGACTTCCCTTACCAACTGTACACGTACTAAAAAGAACCCCCCAGATAATAACAAGCCCCACTACTACTGAAAATCACCCTCCAATTATTCCCACAAAGCAAAAAAACAACGCCTCCTACAAGAAGCTTCACAAAACCCTACCAGTAGCTGCGAGAGGAACCAGCACGATCATCACCTTTACCCAGGACTCCCCAAACCTCCCCTGCCTGAATGGAGTATCATAGACGCTTCATGAAGAGATAAGCCCGATCCAGCTTGGAGTAGACCACAATTCCTACCTCCATGGTGTCAGATATGGCAAACCACCTTTGACCAGTCTCCGCAGCCAGCATCCTAGCCACTACCTTCTTCCACAACCACTTCATATAGTCCCCAGAGACATGCTAGACTCGCTCAGTAGACTGAGAAGGATGGGATGACGGACTAAGATTCTCCCATAGAGAATCAAGCCACATGCGTATATGCTATGTCAGATCCTCCATAAGAAAGAAGTTTAGTCTGCCTAAGGCCATATTAGCACAGGAGCCGTCAAGGAAAGTAGAAAGAGGTCTGCATAAGGCCAACCAGTCTGACGTACTGGTACTATCCAAGATCCAGAATGGGAAATAGCTCGCCCCACTAAGGCACAGACCGACATAAGCCTCTAGCCCTGGGCTCTACAAACCAATTCCCCCAACTCTCAATGTCAAGGCCTACGCTAATGAAATAGTGCAAGAAGAAGTTTCGAACTGCTGGTAAGGGATACTTAGGTGGGACCGCCATATCAAACCACTCTGACAACCACATAAACAACATCAAGGGGTTCCCCCTTAGAAAGTTAGAACGACCCTCCCACCAGGCATCCAGGCCATTTAAGGTCTTCGCTAATATCACTACCGTAGGATTGCGACGGTACAACATCCAAGAAACAATATCATCCAATTGGGGGTCCACCAACAGAATTTTTGAAATAAGTCCTAGGATGATGACCCCGGCATATCCGATGTCACCCACGTCCTGTAAGTTCATTGATTACAACACCGCCGAAAGGGAAATCATTCCCCCCATAACCAATGGCCTAGCCATCGAAGGAGATATATGAAGAAGTCCACCCACCAATTCCCTACGAGAGTGGGAAAACTCAGGTAAAGTTGCAGCAACACTGGGATTTATCCCTAGCATGGAAGAAAATTTATCGTAGGTACGACAAATTTCATCCAACCCTAAGTGGAAGACATGATCCTCGGGATACCAAAACTCGACATCCACCATCAGCATATTCCACTCAATAGGTCGGTTGCACCGCAAAGGACTCGCCACATGTGAAAGGCATCATAATCAACATTCTAAGAACACATTGCTTCCAAGGCTTCGATGTATTTAGCAAACTCAATGCTACCAGGGAGAGTCATCTTGCAATACTAAGAGATATGTAAGCAAGTAATAATGTGGAAAAGAAATAAAGTGAAAGTGTGAGGAAGAAAGCCCCATCCACACCCCATTTTTTACTTGCGAACTCTTAAGCCAAGACAAGGAACCCTGCAGAAATCGGAGAAAATCTTACCCCACCAAGTACCAAGAAAATGAAGAAATTGTAATCAAAGCCTTATATTGATTATACGGGACTGACATGCCGATAGGCAGGACAGGGGTCATGCCGATCGGTAACCCCCTATTTTGGGAAAATTCCCTTTTTCGTCTTTGGTCAAAATAAAAAAAAAATTCATTTTTTATCTTAAAGGAATTCTGAATTGCCTTTATACTTTATACTTTTACTAATCTTCTTTTAAATAAAGTCCTTCTAAAATAAATTTTAAAATTATTTTTACGGTCTCAGCAGCAAAGTAAAAAGAGCATGTGCATTAATCACTAAACAAGAAAATTAACAAAAAAAATCATTTCTTTGTTTGCATATATTTTATTGAATTACATTAACATTTTGCAGGAAAAGAAGGAAAAAACAATGAGACTCAGTCGGAGCCCAATATCTCTCTCTCTTTCCCCCCCTTGTCCCTCTTTCTTCTCTCTTTTCTCTCACTCTCTAGGATCCCCCATCCCTGCGTTGTGCCCTTTTCCCCTTGCGGCGAGACGATGTGCCCCCACTTCCAGAGCTTGATCCCTCCACAGATGAGGCAGACGGCACCAAGCAAGAAGGGATCGGAACCGCCTCACGAATATGAGCAGTTGTCGAGGATAACATTTCCCTGATGTCCTTCAGCCAAGTGGTCGAAACACTTATATGCTCCGAGGAAGAATAGAAAAGATTAAATCAGTCAAGCATGAGGAAAAAGAAAGAAATTAAGGAAATCAAAACAGACGTACCGTAGGACGAAGGACCTCCTTCGTCAGACCAAACTCCTCTAGATCCATCGCATGAGGGAGATGCGATAGACGAACACATTCCCCATCAGCTCGCCGAAGGTTATAACTAGGGGAATGCAACCGCACAAATGAAGGCCCTAAATTCATCACCGCCGCCACTGACGTAGCCCCACCACCTGTGCTATGAAAAAAAACCACCTGCTGACTCGAGCCCACCTTAGGGAGAGGCCTCACATCATAAATTATAGGGGCATTAGCCAACTTGTGATGAAGTCCAGATAATTATACATCATCGCTATTTCAGTATACAGAGAGTATGTCTCTCCCATCATCGCGGCCACCCGGGCATTATCGGACATCTCCCGCACGCACCTCATGAACATAGGAGGCCTTGGCAGTGGAACCGCAACCTCGTCCTCCGTAATTTGAGGGACTACCCTCTCCCTAAGATACCAGGAGTACCAAACCCATACGCCATCAGGCGCCGAATTTATGCATGTCCACTAGTCACACCGGTGTGCTGAATAGACTTCCCCCGGGGATGAAAGGTCACCTGCAAAAGCAAATGATCTGTATCAATAAAATGACATTAAAGGAAAACAACTGTCTCAAGGGCAAAATAATGCTTATCCTCTCCCTCATCCGGCTATTCAAGACCTGATGCAAGGCTTCTAGAGAAAGGTTCTTCTCCAATTGTCGATTGGACCTTCGCCATCGAAACATTAGGTAAAAGTCCCCAACGGAGTCATCCTTTAAAGAAATCAATTGGGTGTTAAACCCAATCACCTCATAGAACCACATCTACGAAGGATAAGTAACAACATTTAAGAAATCAGAAAGAAGTACATGAATGGAAAATGTAAATGCATAAAGGAAAATGCGCAAAATAAAGAATACCGCCAGAAGATACGTGGCCCCAGTAAAATTCGACCGGTAGCACTGACTGGATGCATCCAAAGAATAGTAAAGGGTCGCCAAAGTCAATCTCCCCCAGTCATAGAAGCGAATGTTCGAGAACACCCCCAGAAATGGAAGAAACCATAAAATGGACTACATCGCCACTCGTCGCCACCAGAAAACCCCCTAACACTAGCAAGATAAACAGACATGCCATCTAACGCACCTGCTGCCCATTGTTCTCATCAACCCTCCTCCTTATCAAAATCTCCCTCAAAGAATACAAGTGGAGGCAATCTACAGAAACCACCCTCTCCATGTCACAAAGAGCCGTCGTCACCGCCATTGGCGTAACCCTCAGCTAATTGTCCACCTCAATCTGGGCACCCTCTCAGTCCAGCCCCAACTGCTGCACATTAATGGGAGTCACTGTCATCTCCTCGAAACTAAAATAGAAGGTGTGGGTAGTGTCCCACAACTTCCCTCCCAAAGTACATATAACCGCAATGGAGCGGGGCGTCTCATACAAAGATGACACTAGCCTCCCAAAACCCATAGAGGATACCATTCAGCGCACCATAGTAGGAAGGTGCTCCCAAACGTCCTTGATCCCTGTCATACCACGAGCACGAATTTTCGACATGGAGACGTGAGACTGTCAAGAAATGAAGAAAGCCCTTATCAGAAAATGAAGAAAGGAATACTAAGATATGACACCCCGCCTAATAAAATACCGGGTGATCAATCCTATACCAAATTAAAATAGGAGTCTCATATAGTTCATTCTCAGCATCACTGTCGAAAACCAATTTAATTACTAATAACTTATTAGGCTGGCATCAAAATTTTATTTAACTAATATTTTTAACCAAACCATTCAAATAAATCAATCACAACAGTTTATAAGAAACAACTGAAATGGAATAAAATTACTGAACACTTGGTACAACATAATACAACCAAATCGAATGCCGCATTAAAAGGCCGAATGTTTATACAGTACCTCCACCCTAGATTACAAGGATATAAGCGTCTACAGTAAACCTTCAAGCATCCACAGCTGCTGTAGCAAACGTCTGACTCGAAAAAATCATCATCCAGGCGTCCCTGTGTCTAGACACCTATACATATAGATATATAGAAAGAGAGGAGAAAATAGAAAAACGGGTCAGAGCCCAATTCTGAAAATATTTTGCAAGTGCATAAATTTCATATTTTAAAAATATGAAATCTCTCATATTTCAATTGGTATCTCACTCTCATGAGATAACCCTAATCCCTCTTCTAATAGTGCACACTTATCGCATACCTTTTATACAACCTAATTAAGCTACCCTGCCTAACTCATCGGTTTCCCCCATTTTCTAAAAGTCCCCATTAACCCGAGTACTAAGGAATAAACTTTCCCCATTCTCAACATTAATTTACGTTTCGTGCGTGGGGCGTCTCGCGAAGTAATATCCAAACAAGGAACCTCCCTGATACACTATTGCCTGGCAATGTTGATCATTGAGATCCATTAGGCCTCAGCACATAACGCATATAAAAACTCGTATACATATATATAGTTCTCACTTATATATATATATACCATTCATAGTCCAAAACTTTCACTAGGTTAAAATACCATTTCCACTTCAGTATATAAAATCTCGTATATATATACTTCTCGCTTTAATATACATATCACAATTTAAGTTCGAATATAATCACCCGGAATGAAAATAAATCCTTATTCATTTTACTCTTTACACCAGTTAAAGCTATATGATATCTTGTCTTCATATACAAGCAATATACTATACACAATAAGTATAATTATACCTTTCATAATCATAAGTATAATAACCATCCCACCGAGTTATAACTCGAGGATGCAGTCTCATAATGCCTATCCGAATCTGGGTTTACTTACTCAACCACGGTACCAAGCCAGACTCACCCATGGTCGTGGTAAAATACACAACGGTAGAGGTGGTCATGTTCCCTCCTGGAAGTGGGATAAAAACATCGCACTCGTATACGATATGATATGACCTAGGGATATAATCTCCCTACTCCTCAAGCCATGGGATTCACCCACATTGCGCAACCTTCCTGGATCGTACTAGAAAAATATATAATCTGGTTGTCCACCCCTATTCCTGGGGAATCCTATGGAACCAGCCTCTAATGTACAAATATACCAATCACACACAGATATGTTTATACGTATCATATTATATATACTATAACAACATTGTACATGTAATCTACATCACTTCTAAAAAATATACATGGCTATAATTGCCAATCTCATATAGTGATAGCCAATATTCTGGTTGTTCCCATTCATAATAGTATATAAGTATTCGCACACTTACGATAAGTATTTTCTTACTTAAGATATAACTCGCACCTTAATCACTTTTAAGGATTTATATGTATCCCGAAGATACCAATGCGCAATAATCAAATAAGTATACTATCGACTTATTTTAGTCCCATAGGTATCGCATTTCCTATAATAATAGTCGTCAATAGGCGTATTGGATAACCTCTCAGTCATCTTTAGACGATATCCTAAATTCCATCCTAGTCGCCTCGTAGGATTTACTCAACCATAATCGGCACATAATTATGTTTTCTACACGAATCATTATATTTGAAATCGCCTGTCGAAATACCCCAAACACCCCTAAATTAGTAAGACCTTTTATTTTTCTTTCCACGAATGCAAGGCATACACCTCAATCAAACAATAATTTAGAGGTCCTCACACTACATTTACGAACCCCAAAAATTTAAATCCACAATTTGTTTTCCTCAAAACTATACATTAAGTGACACACCATTTTGCACCTTCCTAATCCCAATTAAATTCCGTTAAATGGCTAAGTATGAATTACCCCTAGTTGGATATTTATTTCCTCAAAAAAATAAGATAGAAATCATTAATTTGGGAAATTATCCCATTTAAACTTAACAAACCAAAACTATCAAAATTGTTGTAGGGTCGATCGATCGACCCCTGGCCGTCGATCGAACATGGCAGCTTCTTCTCACATACTATGTTTCGACCATTAAAGCACCCCCAAGATTCTATCTCCTCTCCCACCATCATCCAACCTCAAACAAATATATATACACACATAAAAAGGGTTCTAATCATCCTAGAACCCATACCCAACAATTAATTTCAATTAATTTCTAAGTTTCTCGAATTGGATATTATCCGGCGTTTATTCGTTAATCTTTCGAAAAACCCGTTTTGATTCACGAAAACCCAACCCAAAAATATTTATAGTTTTACACACCAACTATAATTTGAGAAAAAAAACACACTAAATTAATAAAGCAAGTAAACACTGGCCTCGTGGATTAAATCTGACGACCTCGAGTTGAATCCCGCGGAGTTTGGCCGGAATCTCCTTTTCTTCTTCCTCCCTTCCTTCCTTTCTTCTTTTCTTTCTTTTCCTTCTTTTATTTCTTTCTCCCACTCTCTCGTGCCTTATATTGAGAGAAATATGGGTTTATCCCTTATTAACCCAAAAATGACTCGTTTACTCAATTGTGAGTCCTTACTAGTCCAAAAATCCTCGGAACCTGAACACTAACCCTGGATAGTCTATTCTGACTATCTCAGCCATTTCGAAACCAACCGTGCACTCAAAATCTCCATCCGAGTCACTTAACTATAATTCACTAATTAAATCCAACACATCTCAATACGGATTTTTCAATTAAAATATTATCCTTTGTCGCTTCACCCAATAGCGACATGTAGTAAAAATAATCCAACTCATTTACTTGATCCCAAAAGTAAATGTGACACACATTGGTAAACATCTAACACTCATAAACTCCAAAAATTATTATTCACAGAAATTCCTCAAATTACCAAATTACACCCATTTAGGTAATTTAAATATCCATAATAGTGCGGGGTACTACATTCTGCCCCCCCCCCCCCAACAACGGAATTTCATCCCCAAAATTCGGATACGACCGACACTACCAACGTGGGATCGCTAATCACACTACATTTTAGTGCACAAAAGTCGAATGGTACTAACCCAATGGTACCCTACCATATATCACCTATCTCACGGCTTATATTCTAACGCACTAGCTTAACTACAAGCTTATCTAAATCTCCATATTCTACAACGCTACCCCATCGTAAGGTTGACTCTAATGTCACATTGCACCTAGTGCTTCTATGCCCACATATAAGGAAAATAATCCTATAACCGCGACTCGAAAGTAGAGATTCCACCGGAGGACCACGACTTAAAGCGTTCGATCATCTACAATAGGACATCGACTTACCCTTATAAAGAAAACTACACAAACGCTTGACTATTGCCGTTGTCTTCTTGTTTATCTTAGGTGTACTGACTCTTGTTGCACCTACACCATTGGGTTATCGCGTGCCTCCTATGACGTTCAACCCAACCCATAATTCCTCCAAAGCATATTCTTCAGCTTTATATACTACACCCCTTCTATTTTTGGCTGTATATAAAAATCAACTTACCAACGTGCATATACATCCTATAATCAGTACCTATCATCACACTATTGCAAACGCCGCACACGTAACAATCTCTCTAAAGATGGCCCTTACTTCCCAATAATCCTAAGATTGATGTTTTTCCTACACACGTAAAATGAGTACTATACTAACTATGTCCCTAGTGCCCAAGATCTCTCTCAAATTCCGACATTTGCTCGGTTTCATGCGTGGGACATCTCGTAAAGAAAAATCCAGATAAGGAACCCTCCCATTACGCTACTTCCTCGCATCATCACTCATCGAGATATAGCAGCCTAAGGCACACCATCGGGACGTTCTAAATCCTACCTCGTCAACCTACTAACGTACTCTACCACTATGTCCTTCCATCTTGGTGAAATGGAAAGTCTAACTCATCAAGGATCCTACTCTCTGCAAAAGTGTTACAAATATCATACCCAAAACATATTACCTCATAATTTTCCTTCCACTCAGGGCCTGGCTATACGACTTAAATCAACTTCCTTTACTTTGCCTCACCCACATATTTGCGGTGAGAGAACCATTTCAGTGATTTTCCATAGAACTTTTATTTCCATAAGCATGCAATCAGCACACGACTCTCAGTCCATAGTGTTTTCTCCACACTAGGTGACTTAACGTCAAAGCAACATCCTTGCATCCCATAACATCTCTCCACTCCCGACGTCGTTAAGGTGCATGCTTGGAGTGTCTCACAAGCGAAATCCAAACAAGGAACCCCTCTGATACACTACTACTTAACTTTGTCAGTTGTGGAGGTTCGTTAGATTCAAATATGAAACCAGGATTATCCCATCCCATTTATCAAAAAAATGTGGTCTAAACTCCTACTTCTTTCTAGGAGCCATACCATAAGCGCATCTACTAACACTAAGTCCTTTATGCAAACAACAATGAGCTTAAACTCACAGCTTAATAATAAATCCTGCATACCTTAAATCATATCTATAAGGTCGCCATACACTCGAATCATGATAATGAAACATCTACTGACCGAAGTTCCATCTAAACGTATAATAAATGGCGAGATCAACCCGTATCTAGGTGAGATATCGCAAAAACAACCCGTTCCACCCTGGAACTATGGATACGATAGTCTTACAATCATTAGCTTGCTATCTTTCCGATAATACAATAACATTATACTTATAATAGTACTATACTCTTATAAAACGCACAAAACGAGCAGTACAAACCAAATACAAATTTAAAATAGAACCCCTCTACTACGAAAAAACATATATACATACATTATATAATGTTACCGATACTACCAGTAAACTCGAATCACACTCGAATCTAGGGCTAATAAAATATTGTGACTCAATCTTGCCACACAAAGTATACCTCCTGCAACCGAGGTGAAACTCATAACAACATTCTTGCCAATTACTATGGCTACTCCAAATGGTTTTCGTACATGGTACTCTTTCCCTAACTGAACCAAAAACTACTTTAATCAATGCCCCATCTAGGAACCCTACTCTTGTCCTTTAACTCCTGCTAAGAAAGGGATAACCGTGTGGTTCTACACTCCACATTGTAACATTCCCCATCTCTGGCCACCTTGACCATGTTAAGGTTATCAGTATCTCAGACTCTATAGACTCGATCCTAACAATCACCTTCGTAGTTCCCTAAGCTCCTCCTACTAAAGGGAACATGCTACCGGCCTCAATAGCCCTGTTTCGATAAATCCCCGAGTGGATGTTCACCTGTGGAGTTTCATAAACACAAATTCTCCATAGTTATTGGTAACATTTATTAGTGAGCCTATCATTCCACTAAAGGACTCTTTATCCATTGTACCTACCTTAATTCGATTCAAAGTTTACTTGTCCTTATAACTCCTCATTCACTTTTGGCCTCTGACCCATCCTCATGTGAATTATTCAGGAACTGAATCCTCTCCATTTTTTGACAAACCAAAGGAACTAATGGTTATATCCATCCGTAGGATCCCTCTATGAGAAAAATATCTTTCTCCCTTAAACATGGTGACTACTATTCCCACCATTTCAATATTGCTCCCACGAGTGAAATTTTTTTCTTCAATTTTCACATATGGGTATTTCCATACCCTCCTCTAAGACAAAGATTTCGAGCCTTCTACTTCCACTGAGTAATGATACATTTACTTCGCATGACTTAACTTCAACATATGGTCCTTGTCAAAGACCCTTTCAAACTTTTTCCCCAACTAAACTTCACGAGGTAATTCAAGTTTAGCACGACTCTCTACTATAGTGGTACTTGGATAATTATAACTACTATATTTTAGTAGTCGTTGTAGCAATCCTTAACAATGACACAAATGGGGTGACCTCAACTGCGGTCCTCATCCTCAACTTTAACTTACAGCTCCAACTAAGCCCCATCTCCGGCTGCACTTGAAATGGCCTTCTATGGTCGCTCTTCATCGATCAGCACGCGAAAGATTTACTATAATCTTGTATAATGGCAGGAGAACGAAATCTCATGAGAGAAATCAATAATCCTAATCATAAGTCTCTATTTCAAATCGAAAGCAACGCTAAAAGCATAGTACATCCGCACAGATTCCTAAGGACACTATAACCTGATGCTCTTATACCTTCAGTGACACCCCACCTAATAAAATACCGGGTGATCAATCCTATACCAAATTAAAATAAGAGTCTCATATGGTTCATTCTCAGCATCGCTATCAAAAACCAATTTAATTACTAATAACCTATTAGGCTGGCATTAAAATTTTATTTAACTACTCTTTTTAACAAAACCATTTAAATAAATTAATCACAATAGTTTATAAGCAACAACTAAAATGAAATAAAATTATCGAATACTCTGTACAATATAATACAACCAAATCGAATGCCGCACTAAAAGGCACTAAAATAATAAATGAATACAATTGGGCTATCGGCCTGAATGTTTCTACAGTACCTCCTACATAGATTACAAGGATAGAAGCGTCTACAGTAAACCTGCATGCATCCACAGCTACTGCAGTAAACATCTGACTTGAAGGAATCATCCTCCAGGTGTCCCTGTGTCTCGACTCCTATATATATATAGATATATTGCAAGAGATGAGAAAATAGAGAAACGGGTCAGAGCCCAAGTTTGAAAATATTTTGCAAGTGCATAAATGACATATTTTAAAAATATGAAATCTCTTGTATTTAAATTGGTATCGCACTCTCATGAGATACCCTTCACCCTTCTTCTAATAGTCCACACCTATCGCATACCTTTTATGCTACATAGTTAAGCTACCCAGCCTAACTCATCGGTTTCCCCCATTTTGTAAAAGTCCTCGTCAGCCCGAGTACTAAGGAATAAACTTCTACCCATTCTCAACATTGCTTTATGTTTCGTGCGTGGGGTGTCTCGCAAAGCGAAATCTAAATAAGGACCCCCCCCCCCAATACACTACTACCTGGAAATGTTAATAGTCGAAATCCATTAGGCCCTCGGCACATAACGCATATATAAAACTTGTATAGATATATATAGTTCTCACTTATATATGTGTGTGCATATATATATATATATACACCGTTCATATTCCAAAATTTTCACTAGTTTAAAATACCATTTCCACTTTAGTATATAAAATCCCGTATATATATACTTCTCGCTTTAATACACAAATCACAATTTAAGTCCGGACATAATCTCCTGGAATGAAAATAAATTCTTATTCATTTTACTCTTTACACCAGTTAAAGCTATATGATATCTTGTCTTCATATACAAGCAATATACTATACACAACAAGTATAATTATACCTATCATAATCATAAGTATAATAACCATCCCACTGAGCTATAACTCGAGGATGCAGTCTCATAGTGCCTATTCGAATCCGGTTTTACTCACTCAACCACGGTACTAAGCCAGACTCACTTATGGTCATGGTAAAAATACACAACGGTGGAGGCAATCATGTTCCCTCCTAGAAGTGGGATAGAAACATCTCACTCATATACAGGATGATATGACCTGGGGATATACTCTCCCTGCTCCTCAAGCCATGGGAATCGCCCACATCACACAACCTCCCTAAATCGCACTAGAGAAAATATATAATCTAGCTGTCCAACCCTATGCCCAGCGAAGCCTGTGGAACCAGTGTCTAAGGTACAAATATACTAATCACATACAGGTATATTTATACATATCATTTTATATATACTATAACCACATCATATATATAATCTACATCACTTCTAAAAAATATACCTGGCTATAATTGCCAATCTCATATAGCGATAACCAATATTCTGACTGTTACCATTCGTAATAGTATATAAGTATTCGCACACTTAAAATACTAAACCGATAAGTATTATCTTACATAAGATATAACTCTCACCTTAATCACTTTTAAGAATTTATATATATCCCGAAGATACCAATTCGCAATAATCAAATAAGTTTACTATCGACTATTTTTAGTCCCATAGGTATCGCATTTCCTATAACAATAGTCGTCAATAGGTGTATCAGATAACCTCTCAGTCATCTTTAGACGATAACCTAAATTCCATCCTAGTTGCCTCGTAGGATTTACTCAACCATAATCGACACATAATTACGTTTTCTACACGCATCATTATATATGAAATCTCCCGCCGAAATACTATCCCGAGTGTTACTCGTCCCAAACACCCATAAATTAGTAAGCTATTTGATTTTACTTTCCACAAATCCAAGGTATACACCTCACTCAAAAAAATTAGAGGTCCTCACACTACATCTAGGAACCCCAAATATTTAACTCCACAATTTGTTTTCCTCAAAACTATACATTAAGCGACCCAATATTTTGCACCTTCCTAGTCCCAATAAAATTGCCTTAAATGGCTAGGTATGAATTACCCATAGTTGGATATTTATTTACTCAAAATAAATAAGCTAGAAACTATTAATTTATGAATTAATCCCATTTAAACTTAACAATCCAAACTATCAAAATTCACATAGGGTCGATCGATCGACCCCAGGCCGTGGATCGAACAGGGCAACTTCTTCTCCGAGACTCTCTTTCTGCCATTAAAGCACCCGAAGCTTTTATCTCCTCTCCCACCATATTCAACCTCAAACAAATATATGTACACACATAAAAAGGGTTCTAATCATCATAGAACCCATATCCAACAATTAATTTCAATTAATTTCTAAGTTTCTCGAATTGGATATTATCCCGGGTTTATTCGTTAATCTTCCGCAAAACCCATTTTGATTCACGAAAACTCAACCCAAAAATCTTTATAATTTTACACACCAACTATATTATGAGAAAAAAACACACTAAATTAATAAAGCAAATAAATGTCGCACCCCGCTGAATTCTGGGTCCGGCCGACACCAAAACAAAGTCAGGTGCGAGTAAATTAAATATCATCCGTAGCATGTGACAGATATGAGACATGAAATTTTAATCCGCAAGATAAATTATTTTAATCAAACTCAAATATGAAATGACATCTAACCGATAAAACTCTAAAATGCGATTAAAATCCATAACATGTGAACTCCAAATATCTCAATAATTAAATAAACAAATCCAACTGATATCTTAAAACAACTTTGGAATCAAAAAGGCCCAATAACTCCAAAAGTAGTCTTATTAATAAAACGACGGAATGGAAAGAGAAAATCCAATTACTAAAGCAATAAAATAATTCCAGCTGCACCTCTAAATGATCTCTAATGAATCCTATGCAGCAACTCCCAAATAAACCCTGAAAAAGATTAGTCAACGCATGTGTCAGAGACAAATCCTCGAGCATGTAAACCGAATACTCCCCTCAAATATGGTCCTTGAACCCAGACAATAGTGCTATATATATCGACTATAACAATAGAATCTTTTAATTTCGAGAATATTAATCACTATAAATAAATTACTAACTACCCACAAGGTTTCTATAAAAGCCACATCAATATTATTTTAATTAACCTACATTCCCAGAAATGTTAAATTTAATTAATTTTACCGTGAAGAAAATTTACCAACACACATCCCCTTGTCAAGTCATCCATCTGATCCATTTTTATCCGGCAATCCTCACGATATGATAAGGTTCCACACACATACACATCCCCTCATCAAGACCGTCGTCTGATCCGTTTTTATCCTGCGATCCTCGCAATATGATAACGTTCCACACACAATACGACATAAATCGTCCTCTGACCCGTTCAAACTGTCGTCCCTCGACACATTATGTCGCCAATAAATTTTTAATATCCATTTTAGTCCTGCGATATTAATTTCCGAAATTCCTTATACTCATTAATCAAATTTACTTTCGCCACCCTTAAAAGCGATGTGAAAATCATTAAAATAACCCTTAGTCCCAACTAAGGGTTCCGAAAACACAAAATCGTCTTATCCTAAGTAAAGGATGATTATAAAAATTTCACTCCACTTATATATCAATCCTAGGCTATCGTAACAAGGGTATAATATAGAAAATTAGACCCCACCCCAAATTATATAACCCGCATAGACTCACACTAACTAGTCCCATGCCTAATTAGCATAAATCACAACTAAGGCCCACTTACTAGTCCCATACCTAATACGTATACTATAACAAGGGGTGAAAACAAATTACCTACAATTCCCAACGTCCCCGAGATATGAAAAATTATAATACTTCCATAACGTGGCACAATGAACAATTTATAACAATAATTGCAACAACACTAAATTCCCAATTAATTCATTTAAGTCTAAATAATGGAAATCATGGACACATAAACATTGGGATTTTTAGAATGTTATCTACATGCAAGTCCTATCATAGTTATTATATTTTCTAACACAAATAATTAATTCTCTTAGGGTTCTAATATGAAATATCAAAAATTAATTTCTAAGGGCTCCTCAACTTGCACATGCCCATAATACAACCGACTACGCCAACACAACCCAAAGAACAAAAAAGTTATACGTATTATGTAACATTAATATTTCATGCAAAATAGTCATGAAATTTATCTCTTTAATAATTATATTCATAACTCATTTTGAAAAACACGAGTTTAATGGAGGTTACAATCAAGGCACATAACACTGAAGGAAAAGAATAGGGTAACATGCCTGTGAGTAGTTGGACAAAAATCTCAGTAGAATGTTGAACTCCTCTTAAGAAAACACCAATTAAGCCTTCTAATCTAAGGTTGAAATATTGAATAAGTTTGGGGCTATGGTTTGTAGATGAAAGGGAGTAATTTTGGAGACGTCTTCTGGTTGAAAAGTTTGAGAAAAAGTGATTTGAAAATTCATGCCACAAATTTGTTGATATATAAAGGATTAAGAGTTTGATTAAAAAAAGAGTTCTAATCAGATACAAACAATATAAAATTTATTCCGGACAATCGGAACATTGGAATTGAATAAAAATTTTGCGAGAATTAGCTAAGGACGAGAGGAAGCTGCAAAAAATATTTCACCTTAATTGGGCAGTCCAATATTTTTAAATATTTTCTTTTCTAGAGAGTTTTATGTTTCGAGGACTCTTAGAGAGTTTTATGTTTTGAGGACTCTTTTATATAATAAAAATTCAATTAAAACTCCATTTTAATTTCGATTCCAATTCCAGTTGAAAATTTATTTTTCAAATAAAAAAACCAACATTTTAAAGTATAAAATTTATAAAATCCAAATATTCATTTTTCTCCGATTTCCAAAATTAATTTAAAAATTCCCATTCAAAAAAATTTGGGTTGTTACATACTTCCCCACTAACAAGGAATTTCGCCCTCGAAATTCAACGAAGCCTAACACTAAAAAATCAGGCCACACCACAATCTCCAAAAATAAACTTTAAATACCTCACATCTAACCTCGATGCCTAACACGACCTATCACATAAAATTTCTATCTTAAAAAAACATGTATAACCCGCATGCTAAACACAAAATTCAAGACCCGAGGGTTGTCATATACCTAAGCTTTGATACCATCTGTCACATCCCGCTAAATTATAGCGTCGAACGCCACCAAAATAAAGTTGGGTGCGAGTGAATTAAATATCATCCTTATCATGTGACAGATATGAGATATAAAATTTTTAATCTACAAGATAAATTATTTTTATCAAACCCAAATTTGAAATGAACTCCAACTGATAAAACTCCAAAATGCGATTAAAATCCATCACATGTGATCTCCAAATATCTCAATAATTAAATAATAAATCCAACTGATATCTTAAAACAACTTTGGAACTGAAAAGGCCCAATAACTCCAGAAGTAGTCTCATAAATATAATGACGGAAGGGAAAGAGAAAATTTAACTACTAAGGCAATAAAATAAATATTGTTGCACCTCCAAATGATCTCCAATGGCTCTTATGAAGTAACTCCCAAATAAATCCTGCAAACGATTAGTCAACACAGGTGTCAGAGACAAAGCCCTGAGCATGTAAACCGACTAGTCCCCTCAAATAGGGTCCTTGAACCCAAACAATAGTGCTATATATATCGACTATAACAATAGAATCTTTTAATTTTGAGATTATTAATCACCATAAAAAATTAACTAACTTCCAACAAGTTTTCTGTAAAAGCCGCACCAAGATTATTTTAATTAACCCACATTCCTTGAAATGTTAAATTTAATTAATTAAACTGTGAGGAAAATTTACAACCAGATGTCACCTTGCCAAGTCTGCCATCTGATCCGTTTTTATCCTATGGTCCTCGGGATATGACAAGGTTCCACACACACAGACACACATCCTCTTGTCGAGTCCGCCGTCTGATCCGTTTTTATCATGCGATCCTCGCGATATGACAAGATTCCACACACGACACGACATAAATCGTCCTCTGACCCGTTCAAACTGTCGGTCCTAGACAGATTATGTCGCCAATAAATTTTTAATATCCGTTTTAGTCCTGCAATATTAATTTCCAAATTTCCTTATACTCATTAATCAAATTTATTTCCCCCACCCTTAAAAGCGATGTGAAAATCCTCAAAATAATCCTTAGTCCCAACTAAGGTTTCCCAAAAAACAAAATCGTGCTATCCTAAGTAAAGGATGATTATAAAAATTTCACTCCACCTAAATATCAATCCTAGCCTATCACAACAAGGGTATAATAAAGAAAATCATCCCCCACCCCAGATTATAGAACTTGCATAGACTCACACTAACTAGTCCCATACCTAATTAGCATAAATCACAACTCAGGCCCACTTACTAGTCTCATACCTAACAAGTGTACTATAACAAGGGGTGAAAATAAATTACCTACAATACCCAACGTCCCCGAGATATCAAAAATTATAATACTCCCATAACGTGGCACAATGAACAATTTATCACAATAATTGCAACAACACTAAATTCCCAATTAGTTCATTTAAGTCTAAATAAAAGGAAATCATGGACACATAAATATTGGGATTTTCATAATATTATCTACATCCAAGTCCTATCATAGTTATTATATTTTTTTAACACAAATAATTAATTCTCTTAGGGTTCTCACATGAAATATCAAAATTTACTTTCTAAGGGCTCCTCTACATCCACATGCCCATAATACAACCGACTACGCCAACACAACCTAAAGAACAACAAAGTTATAAGTAGTAAGTAACATTAATATTTCATACAAAACAGTCACGAAATTTATCTCTTTAATAATTATATTCATAACTTATTATAGAAAACATGAGTTTAATGGAGGTTACAATTAGGACACATAGCACTAAAGGAAAAGATTTGGGTAAACATGCCTATGATTAGTTGGACAAAAATCTGAGTAGAAGGTTGAACTCCTCTTGAGAAAATACCAATTAAGCCTTCTAATCTAAGGTTGAAATATTGAATAAGTTTGGGGCTATGGTTTATAGATCAAAGGGAGTAATTTTGGAAAGGTCTTCTGGTTGAAAAGCTTGAGAAAAAGTGATTTGAAAAGCCAAGCCACGAATTTATTGATATATAAAGGATTAAGAGTTTGATTAAAAAAAGGGTTCAAATCAGATACAAACAATAAAAAAAAATTATTCCGGACAATCGAACCGTTGGAATTTGATGAATTTTTTACAAGAAGTAGCTGAGGACGAGAGGAAGCCGTAGAAAACATTTCAGCTCGATCGGACCGTCCAATACGTTTAAACATTTCTTTTTCTAGGGAGTTTTATGTTTCAAGGACTCTTAGAGAGTTTAATGTTTTGAGGACTCTTTTATATAATAAAAATTCAATTAAAACTTCATTTTAGTTCCGATTCCAATTCCGGTTGAAAATTTATTTTTCAAATATAAAAACCAACATTTTAAAATATAAAATTTATAAAATCCAAAAGTTCATTTTTCTCCGATTTCAAAAATTAATTTAAAAATTCCCATTTAAAAAATCTGGGTTGTTACATACTTCCCCACTAACAAGGAATTTCTCCCTCGAGATTCAACGAAGCCTAACACTAAAAAATCAGCCACACCACAAACTCAAAAAATCAACTTTAAATACCTCACATCTAACCTCTATGCCTAACACGACCTCTCACAGAAAATTTCTATCTAAAAAAAACACGTCTAACCCGCACGCCAGACCCAAAATTAAAGACCCGAGGGTTGTCGTATACCTAAGCTTTGATACTATCTGTCACATCCAGCTGAATTCTGTCGTCGGCTGCCACCAAAACAAAGTCGGGTGCGAGTAAATTAAATATCATCCTTAGCATCCAAAATGCGATTAAAATCCATCACATGTGATCTCCAAATATCTCAATAATTAAATAAAAAAATCCAACTGATATCTTAAAACATCTTTGGAACCGAAAAGGCCAAAAACTCCAAAAGTAGTCTCATAAATAAAATGAAGGAATTGAAAGAGAAAATCCAACAACTAAAGCAATAAAATAAATCCAGTTGCACCTCCAAATGATCTTCAATTAATCCTATGCAGTAACTCCCAAATAAATCCTGAAAAAGATTAGTC
Organism: Sambucus nigra; assembly: GCA_949130495.1. Lineage (NCBI taxonomy): Eukaryota > Viridiplantae > Streptophyta > Magnoliopsida > Dipsacales > Adoxaceae > Sambucus > Sambucus nigra. The sequence goes on from OX422215.1 coordinate 157,973,801, forward strand.
AACGCATGTGCAGAGCCAAAGCCCCGAGCATGTAAATCGTCTAGTCCCCTCAAATAGGGTCCTCGAACCCAGACAATAGTGCTATATATATTGACTATAACAATATAATCTTTTTATTTCGAGATTATTAATCACCATAAATAAATTACTAACTACCCACAAGTTTTCTATAAAATACACACCAAGATTATTTTAATTAACCCACATTCCCAGAAATGTTAAATTTAATTAATTAAGCCGTGAGAAAATTTTACCAACACACGTCCCCTTGTCAAGTCCGCCGTCTGATCCGTTTTTATCCTACTATCCTCGCAATTTGACAAGGTTCCACACACACACAAATCCCCTTCTCAAGTTCGCCGTCTGATTCATTTTTATCCTGCGATCCTCGCGATATGACAAGTTTCCATACACAACACAACAAAAATCGTTCTCTGACCCATTCAAACTGTCGGTCCTAGACAGATTATGTCGCCAATAAATTTTTAATAACCGTTTTAGTCCAATGATTTTAATTTCCAAAATTCATTATAGTCATTAATCAAATTTATTTCCCCCACCCTTAAAAGCGATGTGAAAATCCTCAAAATAACCCTTAGTCCCAACTAAGGGTTCCCAAAACACAAAATCGTCCTATCCTAAGTAAAGCGTGAATATAAAAATTTAAATCCACCTAGATATAAATACTAGGCTTATAGAAAATCTACCTCCACCCCAAATTATATAACCCGCATAGACTCATACCAACTAGTCCTATACATAATTAGCATAAATCACAACTAAGGCCCACTTACGAGTCCCATACCTAACAAGCGCACTATAACAAGGGGTGAAAACCAATTACCTACAATACCCAACGTCCCAAGATATCAAAAATTATAATACATTCATAACGTGGCCCAATGAACAATTTAAAAAAATAATTGCAACAACACCAAATTCCCAATTAATTCATTTAAGTCTAAATAATGGAAATCATGGACACATAAATATTAAGATTTTCAGAATATTATCTACATGCTAGACCCAAAATAAGGTTAACCCGCATGCTAGACCCAAAATTCAAGACCCGAGGGTTGTCGTATACCTAAGCTCTGATACCAGCTGTCACACCCCGCTGAATTCTGGCGTCGGCCGCCACCAAAATATATCCAGGTGCGAGTAAATTAAATATCATCCTTAGCATGTGATAGATATGAGACATAAAAATTTTAATCCACAAGATAATTTTTTTAATCCAACCCAAATACGAAATAACATCCAACTCATAAAACTCCAAAATGCGATTAAAATCCATCTTATGGGATCTACAAATATCTCAATAATTAAATAAATATATCCAACTGATATCTTAAAACAACTTTGGAACCGAAAAGGCCCAATAACTCCAAAAGTAGTCTCATAAATAAAACGACGGAATGGAAAGAGAAAATTCAACAACTAAAGCAATAAAATAAATCCAGTTGCACCTCCAAATGATCTCTAATGAATCCTATGCACTAACTCCCAAATAAATCATGAAAAAGATTAGTCAATGCATGTGTCAGAGCCAAAGCCCCGGGCATGTAAATCGGCTTGTCCCTTCAAATAGGGTCCTTGAACCAGGACAATAGTGCTATATATATCGACTACAACAATAGATACTTTTAATTTAGAGATTATTAATCACCATAAATAAATTACAAACTACCCGTAAGGTTTCAATAAAAGCCACACCAACATTATTTAAATTAACCCACGTTCCCATAAACGTTAAATTTAATTAATTTATCCGTGAAGAAAATTTACCAAAACATGTCCCCTTGTCCGGTCCGCCGTCTGATTCATTTTTATCCAGGGATCCGCGCGATATGACAAGGTTCCACACACATACACTTCCTCTTATAAAGTTCGCCATCTCATCCGTTTTTGTCCTGCGATCCTCGTAATATGATAAGGTTCCACAGACGACACGACATAAATCGTCCTCTGACCCGTTCAAACTGTCGACCATAAACACATTATGTCACCAATAAATTTTTAATATCCGTTTTAGTCCAGCGATATTAATTTTCAAAATTCCTCATACACAATAATCAAATTTATTTCCCCCACCCTTAAAAGCGATCTGAAAATCTCCAAAATAACCCTTAGTCCCAACTAAGGGTTCCCAAAACACAAAAGTGTCCTATCCTAAGTAAAGCGTGATTATAAAAACTTAACTTCACCTAGATATCAATCCTAGGCTATCATAACAGGGGTATAATATAGAAAATCAACCCCCTCCCCAAATTATATAACCCGCATAGACTCATATTAACTAGTCCCATAACTAATTAGCATAAATCACAACTAAGACCCACTTACTAGTCCCATACCTAACAAGTGTCCTACAACAAGGGGTGAAAACCAATTACCCACAATACCTAACGTCCTCGAGATATAAAAAATTACAATACTTACAGAACGTGGCACAATGAAGAATTTACAACAATAATTGCAACAACACTAAATTCCAAATTAATTAATTTAAGTCTAAATAATGGAAATCATGGACACATAAATATTGGGATTTTCAGAATATTATCTACATGCAAGTCCTATTATAATTATTATATTTTATAATACAAATAATTAATTCTCTTAGGGTTCTCACATGAAATACAAAAATTTACTTTCTAAGGGCTCCTCTATATGCACATGCCCACAATACAACCGACTACGCCAACACAACCCAAAAAATAACAAAATTATAATTATTAAGTAACATAAATATTTCTTGCAAAACAGTTACGACATTTACCTCTTTAATAATTATATTCATAACTTATTTTAGAAAACATGAGTTTATTGGAGGTTACAATCAAGACACATAACACTAAAGGTAAATAATAGGGTAAACATGCCTATGATTAGTTGGACAAAAATCTGAGTAGAAGGTTGAACTCCTCTTGAGAAAATTAAGCCTTCTAATCTAAGGTTGAAATCTTAAATAAGTTTGGGGCTATGGTTTGTACACGAAAGAGAGTAATTTTGGAGAGGTCTTCTGGTTGAAAAGTTTGAGAAAAAGTGATTTGAAAAGCCAAGCCACGAATTTGTGGATATATAAAGGATTAAGAGTTTGATTAAAAAAAGGGTTCTAATCATATAGAAGCACTAAAATTTTTATGCCAAACAATCGGACCATTGGAATTGGATGAAATTTTCGGGAGAATTACCTGAGTAAAAGAGAAAGCCGCAGAAAATATTTCAGCTCGATCGGACCGTCCACTATTTTTTAAATATTTTTTTCCATGAGAGTTTTATGTTTCGAGGACTCTTAGAGAGTATTTTGTTTTGAGGACTCTTTTATATAATAAAAATTCAATTAAAACTCCATTTTAATTCCAATTCCAATTCCGATTGAAAATTTATATTTTAAATATAAAAACCAACATTTCAAAGTATAAATTTATAAAATCCAAATTTTCATTTTTCTCCAATTTACAAAAATAATTTAAAAATTCTCATTTAAAAAAATTCGGGTTGTTACATACTTCCCCACCAACGCAAGGAATTTCGCCCTCGAAATTAGACGAAGCCTAACACTCAAAAATCAAGCCACACCACAATCTCCAAAAATCAACTTCAAATACCTCACATCTAACCTCAATTCCTAACACGACTTATCACGGAGAATTTCTATATATAAAAAAACATGTTTAACACGCATGCTAGACCCAAAATTCAAGACCCGAGGGTTGCCGTATACCAAAGCTCTGATACCATCTGTCACACCCCACTAAATTCGGGCGCCGGTCGCCACCAAAATATAGTCGGGTGCGAGTAAATTAAATATCATCCTTAGCATGTGACTGATATGAGACATAAAAATTTTAATCCACAAGATAAATTATTTAATTCAGCCCAAATATGAAATGACATCCAACTGATAAAACTGGAAAATGTGATTAAAATCGATCGCATGTGATCTCCAAATATCTCAATAATTAAATAAATATATCCAACTGATATCTTAAAATAACTTTGGAACCGAACAGGCCCAATAACCCCAAAGTAGTCTCATAAATAAAACAATAGAAAGGAAAGAGAAAATCCAACAACTAAAGCAATAAAATAAATCCATTTGCACCTCCAAATGATCTCCAATGAATCCTATACAGTAACTCCCAAATAAATCCTGAAAAAGATTAGTCAACGCATGTGTCAGAGCCAAAGCCTCGAGCATGTAAACCGTCTAGTCCCCTCAAATAGGGTCCTTCAACCCCGATAATAGTTATATACATATATCGACTATAACAATAGAATCTTTTAATTTCAAGATTATTAATCACCATAAATAAAATACTAACTACCCGCAAGGTTTCTATAAAAGCCACACCAAGATTATTTAAATTAACCCACATTCCTAGAAATGTTAAATTCAATTAATTTAAATGTGAAGAAAATTTACCGACACACCTCCCCTTGTCAAGTCCACTGTCTGATTTGTTTTTATCATGTGATCCTCGCGATATGACAAGGTTCCACACACACACATCCTCTTGTCAAGTTCGCCGTCTGATTCGTTTTTATCCTGCGATCCTAGCGATATGACAAGGTTCCACACACGACACGACATAAATCATCCTCTGACCCGTTCAAATTGTCGACCATAGACACATTATGTCGCCAATAAATTTTTAATATTCGTTTCAGTTCAGCGATATTAATTTTCAAAATTCCTCATACTCAATAATCAAATTTATTTCCTCCACCCTTAAAAAGCGATGTGAAAATCCTCAAAATAACCCTTAGTCCCAACTAAGGGTTCCCAAAACACAAAATCGTCCTATCCTAAGTGAAGCGTGATTATAAAAACTTAACTTCACCTAGATATCAATCATAGGCTATCGCAACAAGGGTATAATATAGAAAGTCAACCACCCCGCCAAATTTTATTACCCGCATAGACTCATATTAACTAGTCCCATACCTAATTAGCATAAATAACAACTAAGTCCCACTTACTAGTCCCATACCTAACAAGTGTACTACAACAAGGGGTAAAATCCAATTACCTACAATACCCAACGTCCCCAAGATATCAAAAATTATAATACTTCCATAACGTGGCACAATGAAGAATTTACAACACTAATTGCAACAACACTAAATTCCCAATTAATTCATTTATGTCTAAATAATGGAAATCATGGACAATTAAATATTGGGATTTTCAGAATATTATATACATGCAAGTCCTATTATAATTATTATATTTCATAATACAAATAATTAATTCTCTTAGGGTTCTCACATGAAATATCAAAATTTAATTTCTAAGGGCTCCTCTATATGCACATGCCCATAATACAACCGACTACGCCAACACAACCCAAAAAATAACAAAATTATAAGTATTAAGTAACATTAATAATTCATGCAAAATAGTCACGAAATTTATCTCTTTAATAATTATATTCATAACTTGTTTTTGCAAACATGAGTTTAATGGAGGTTGCAATCAAGACACATAACACTAAAGGAAAAGAATAGGGTAAACATGTCTGTGATTAGTTGGACAAAAATCTGAGTAGAAGGTTGAACTCCTCTTGAGAAAACACCAATTAAGCCTTCTAAACTAAGGTTGAAATCTTAAATAAGTTTGGGGCTATGGTTTGTACATGAAAGGGAGTAATTTTGGAGAGGTCTTCTGGTTGAAAAGTTTGAGAAAAAGTGATTTGAAAAGCCAAGCCACGAATTTGGTTATATATAAAGGATTAAGAGTTTGATTAAAAAAAGAGTTATAGTCATATACAAACACTAAAAAATTTATGCCGGACAATCGGACCGTTGGAATTGGATGAAATTTTCAGGAGAATTACCTGAGTAAAAGAGGAAGCCGCAGAAAATATTTCAGCTCGATCGAACCGTCCACTATTTTTTAAATATTTTTTTTCCATGAGAGTTTTATGTTTCGAGGACTCTTAGAGAGTTTTTTTGTTTTGAGGACTCTTTTATATAATAAAAATTCAATTAAAACTCCATTTTAATTTCAATTTCAATTCCGATTGAAAATTCATTTTTCAAATATAAAAACCAACATTTCAAAGTATAAAATTTATAAAATCAAAATTTTCATTTCTGTCCAATTTTCAAAATTAATTTAAAAATTCTAATTTTAAAAAATTCGGGTTGTTACATAATTCTCCACTAACACAAGAAATTTCGCCCTCGAAATTCAACGAAGGCTAACACTCAAAAATCAAGCCACACCACAATCTCCAAAAATCAACTTTAAATACCTCACATCTAACCTCAATTCCTAACACGACTTATCACATAGAATTTCTATATATAAAAAAAATGTTTAACCCACATGCTAGACCCAAAATTCAAGACCCCAGGGTTGTCGTATACCAAAGCTCTGATACCATCTGTCAAACCCCGCTGAATTCTGGTGCCGGTCGCCACCAATACAGAGCTGGGTGAGAGTAAATTAAATATCATCCTTAGCATGTGACTGATATGAGACATAAAAATTTTAATCCACAAGATAAATTATTTAATCCAACCCAAATATGAAATGACATCCAACTGACAAAACTGGAAAATGTGATTAAAATCCATCACATGTGATCTCCAAATATCTCAATAATTAAATATATATATCCAACTGATATCTTAAAATAACTTTGGAACCGAAAAGGCCCAATAACTCCAAAAGTAGTCTCATAAATAAAACAACAAAATGGAAAGAGAAAATCCAACAACTAAAGCAATAAAATAAATCCAGTTGCACATCCAAATGATCTCCAATGAATCCTATGCAGTAACTCCCAAATAAATCCTGAAAAACATTAGTCAATGCATGTGTCAGAGCCAAAGCCCCAAGCATGTAAACCGGCTAGTCCCCTCAAATAGGGTCCTTGAACCCAGACAATAGTGCTATATATATCGACTATAACAATAAAATCTTTTAAATTAGAAATTATTAATAACCATAAATAAATTACTAACTACCCGTAAGGTTTCAATAAAAGCCACACCAAGATTATTTAAATTAACCCACGTTCCCAGAAACGTTAAATTTAATTAATTTATCCGTGAAGAAAATTAACCAACACACGTCCCCTTGTCAAGTCCGCCGTCTGATTCGTTTTTATCCAGGGATCCTCGCGATATGACAAAATTCCACACCACACACACACACATCCACTTGTCAAGTTCGCCGTCTGATCCGTTTTTATCCTGCGATCCTCGCGATATGACAAGGTTCAACACACGACATGACATAAATCATCCTCTGACCCGTTCAAACTGTCGACCATAGACACATTATGTCGCCAATAAATTTTTAATATCCGTTTATTCTAGAGATATTAATTTTCAAAATTCCTCATACTCAATAATCAAATTTATTTCCCCTACCCTTAAAAGTGATGTGAAAATCCTCGAAATAACCCGTAGTCCCAACTAAGGGTTCCCAAAACACAAAATCGTCCTATCCTAAGTAAAGCGTGATTATAAAAACTTAACTTCACCTAGATATCAATCCTAGGCTATCGCAACAAGGGTATAATATAGAAAATCAACCCCCACCCCAAATTATATAACCCGCATAGACTCATATTAACTAGTCCCATACCTAATTAGCATAAATCACAACTAAGACCCACTTACTAGTCCCATACCAAACAAGTGTACTATAACAAGGGGTGAAAACTAATTACCTACAATACCCAACGTCCCCGGGATATAAAAAATTATAATACTTCCATAACGTGGCACAATGAACAATTTACAATAATAATTGCAACAACACTAAATTCCCAATTAATTCATTTAAGTCTAAATAATGGAAATCATGGACACATAAATATTCGGATTTTCGGAATATTATCTACATGCAAGTTCTATCATAGTTATTATTTTTTCTAATACAAATAATTAATTCTCTATGACAACCTGCGTTCCGAAATAAGGGGTGGCCAGCCTGATACCTCTACATAACAGAATCATGGATGGATATCATCCTCAGCATCATAACGATAGATAGGTATACGGGTAAACAACTCCATTAATTATAAAGCAGGTTGTAAATTTTTTTGATTTAATCAAGATTTAAGTAATAAATTAAACAACCCAAATCTGATGAAAGTGGAATTTCAAAGGAACATATAGATAGATACCAAATCAACATACAATAAAAGAACCGAATAATTTGTCAGTCCACAGTTACATTCAAAGTGTTTCCACAATTCAATATATTACATACTACATTCATTAACAAGTACAAAAGGTGGCCACTAGCCCGAATGAAAGACCCGATCGTAACTAGATTCCAAAAAATGAGGGCGTCTATCCAATATCCTGTAATAATCCGCAAGGTCATACAGCTCGTCAAAAACATAAGAGTAGGAAAATCATAACGGGCGCCCTTGCGGAGGAGCACCTGAGCGGATACAACAACATGCACAACATGGAAAATGAATGGGTCAGGGCCCGATTTATATATGATTCCCAGAAGAGTAAGAAACATGATAGATATGGACAATGAATCATAAATAATGTAAATGAGAATCTAACAACCTAATCATAAAACGTGATGATTAAATTTTAGAGGTTTCTAACAGTTATGAAATTAGGCAAGAGAAATTAAATTAAATCTCATTTCTTCTCATATCTTATCATTTTCCATTCCTTAATAGGAATATAGTTTCCATCATATCTTTCCATTTTTTTCCATTCCTTAGCAGTAATATAATTACCATCTCCTGTCATATGGCAATTTACATACATCAAGTCCCACTTGAGTTAGAAAGGTTATATTCTTATACATATAAAGTTTCAAAGACCGCCCCTCCGAGTTTCCCCACTAGGCGCACCGCTCCCCTAAATGACTATCATCTTCCATGGCCTATCTATACAAGACAACCTGGGCACCTAACGCATGTTGGAAAGTGGCCATATGCTTGCGAGTGAGTCATAACCACACTCGGAATTACCTCACTAGGGCAGAAAAAACATATACAAAACCCGCATAAGGCCGAGGACTATAGTCAGCCTGCATTCAATAGTCAGGGGTCATCACCTCATGCGCGAGCTTCCCTCATGATAGTATTTAGAGAGGTGTGTTTAAGTAATTTAATAATTACCAATTTAATCTCATTTTCATTACCATGAATCTCATGTGTTTCATTTTACTTGAAACGTTTCTCTTTGAATATTTCTTATTCAATTTCATCATATAATTAATTCCCGAAGTATTCTCCAAAACGTCACCCAAAGTTTAACAAATCCCGAGGTTTCATATACCTCGAAAGGTTTCTAACATCTCCACATATGGGCTTAGAACTCTAACCTTAACTAATTTTCGAAAAGAGAAGTGATACCTAAGCATCACTTTAAGTACCCTTGAATTAACCCCAAGTGATCCCATTCAACTATAGGGTAATGACCAAACTCGACTAAAACTCTAGGATCCTATGTTTACTTCATTCAAGAAGGGTCCTAGGTCATAATCCTAAGAGAAAGGGTCAAAATAAGAAGAGAAAAATGCAAGAAAAATACAGAAATTCCGAATCGATTCGGACTAGGGCGAATCAATTCGTCCAGACAAGCGAATCGATTCGGACAAGCCGAATTGATTCGGTCACGAAAACCAACATTCTGCATAACAGCCAAATCGATTCGGGGGATGACCGAATCGATTCGATTCACCAGACCTGGACACTTCCTCTATGCGAATCGATTCGTCCAGGAGCCGAATTGATTCGATCCTGCGAATTTTGCCAATTTTGGCTATGAAGTCTTGGACTCCTAATCTCTTCCAAACTCAACCAACCCAAACCCTTAACATTTATTTCTACTAATTGAGCTTAAATACATCCAACAACTATAATTTCACCATTAATAACTATTCAAATCATTCTCCAACATTCCAAGCCCATAAATCAGTTAAAAGCCCTAAGTTTCTTAAACCATTCATAACCACAACTATCAATGCAAATTACTCTACTTAAATCATAAAATAGAAAGTAGAAAACTTGCCTCAAGGTTGCAACTTCAAATTTGGTGAGGATTGTAGGCAAGATCAAACACCCAAGCTTCAATATCTCTTTATCTCCTTAGGTTTCTTCTTCTCTTTCTTTCTCTAGGTTTACCAATCTAATTAGGGGAATAGTGACTTAGTTCAAGACATGAATCGTGGGTTGAGTACAAATTTTCAGCTTAAGTGATTAATACGCGGTAAAATAATACGCAACTACTCATATAAGCTACAACTAGTCAAAATTGCCCGAAAACTAAAAATACAATATGGCACACAATTTGACTATCTCGAACCTCCCGAAACTATTGGCACCCTCCAAATTATCATTTGGAGATTTAATAATTCATTTTAGGTTCCGATTTCATTTTAAGCCAAATATCAATTTTAAATCATATGACATTACCAAACATAATATAGAAAAATTCACCTCTACATACGGTAAATATGCGACATCATAGTAGATATTAATTTTTCTTTCTTAAATTAATACCTACTCCACATATCAATATCTTTATATCTAGTCACTATATTTAGCAAATTAAATATAAAATAGGACCTCAAAAGCGAGGGTTGTTACATACTTCCCCCCTTATGAGAATTTTGTCCCCAAAATTCAAGTGTGCCTTGTATAAAGAGATGTGGATACTTTTCCCGCTTGTCATCCTCGTGCTCCAACGTAGATTCCTTGGCGTTATGGTGACTCCATTGAACCCGCACCAAGGGTAACACACGAGACCTCAATCTACGCTCTCCATGATCTAATATAGCAACCGGTTGTTCTTCATATGAAACATCAGGTTGCAAATCAATATCTTCTAAAGGAATGTGCCAAAGCGCACCTTCACATCTTCTATACATCTTTAGGGAGGAAACATGGAATACATCATGAATTTTTTGTAATGGTTCTAGTAAATCAAGTTGGTATGCCACTGGACCCACCTTTGCAATAAATGGAAATGGTCCATCAAAACTCGACACAAGTTTCCCCTTCTTATCGAAATGCTTTATCCCTTTCATGGGCGACACTCGAACCAAAACTTGGTCCCTAATCTCCAATTCCATGTATCGTCGACCCGCATCGACATAGCTCTTTTGACGGTCTTGGGGTATCCGAATGGGAATTAGAATCAACTCAATTTTTGAGGAAGTATCTTGGATCATTTCAGGTCCAAGAAATTTATTCTCGCCCACTTCCAACCAACAAGCGAGTGATCTACACGGTCTCCCATGCAAAGCTTCATAAGGTGTCATTCCAATTATGAATTGGTAAGAGTTGTTCTAATCAAACGCAACCAATGGGAGATATTGTTCCCAACCACCTTTGAAGTCAAGCATACACATGCGAAGCATATCCTCCAACATTTGATTTACCCTTTTAATTTGGCCATCTGTTTGAGGATGGTATGAAGTGCTTAACCTCAATTCGGTCCCCATCGCTTCTTGGAAACTCCTCCAAAAGTGCAAAACCGAAATTTTGTCTCGGTCAGAAACTATATTCAAAGGCACCCCATGGAGTCTCACCACCTCCTCGATGAACAAGCGAGCATACCAAGCAGTATCAAAATCTGTCCGCACAGGTAGGAAGTGTGCCGACTTTGTCAAGCGGTCGACAATCACCCAAATAGAATCACACCCACTTTGTGATCTCGGCAAGCCCATGATAAAATACATCGATATGCTTTCCCATATCCCCACCGGGATCTCTAACGGTTGCAACAAACCTATCGGTTTCTGATGATCAATCTTGACCAGTTGATAAGTAGTGCATTGGGACATAAATTCCGAAATATCCCTTTTCATACCTGACCACCAATACTGACGGCGCATGTCCTGATACATTTTGTCCCCACCAGGATGAACCGTGAACCTAGACCCATGAGATTCGGCCATCACTACCCGTCTCAAATCTCCTTCCTCCGGAATAATGAGTCTTCCATGTAAGCGTAATCCACCCTCAGAACCAATCGAGTAGGACTCCGCTCCCTCGGACAACAATTGGCGAATATGGTCTTGACACCCCTTATCCCTTCCTTGAGCTTCTACCACCCTTGCCACAATGGTAGGAGTAACGTTCATTACCGACATGAATGCTCTCACCATCGCATCCTCCTGACCGAGTTCCTTCTATTTAGCTTTCCAAACCTCAGCTAATTCTCCCTCGGGCTTTCTACTCAAGGCATCCGCTACAATGTTCGCCTTACCCGGATGATAATGAATATCAAATTGATAATCTTTCACGAACTCTAACCATCGGCGCTGTCGCATATTCAAGTCCTTCTGTGAAAATAAATATTGCAACGATTTGTGGTCTGTGAAAAGACTAAACTTCTCTCCCAGGAGATAATGCCTCCATATCTTCAAGGCAAAAACACTGCGGCTAGTTCTAAGTCATGTACCTGATAGTTTCTTTCATGGGCCTTTAACTTACGAGAAGCATAAGCGATAGACCGTCTCTCTTGCTGAAGTACACCTCCTAATCCTTGAAGACATGCATCGGTGAAGACTAGATATTCCAATCCTGGTTTTGGCAATGCAAGAACCGGAGTCGAAGTCAATCTATCTTTAAGCTCATCAAATGCAGCTTGGCAAGAATCATCCTAAATAAAGCACACCCCTTTTCGGGTCAAATTTGTCAAATGGCTAGCTATTTTAGAGAAACCCTTGATGAACCGACGGTAATAGCCCGTCAAACCGAGAAAACTGCGAACTTCGGTAGGTGTCGTGGGCTGCCCCACTCCCTCACTGCAGCTACCTTGACTGGTTCCACAGATACACCCTGGGACATCACCACATGACCCAAAAACTGTACCTCCTGTAACCAAAAGCCGCACTTCTCGAACTTGGCATACAGTTGATGGTCCCGTAATCTCTGTAGGACCAACCTTAAATGCATAGTATGATCAGATTCCGTTTGAGAATAGACTAAAATGTCATCGATAAACAAAATAACAAATTGGTCCAGAAAATCCCGAAACACTCTATTCATGAGATCCATAAATGCAGCGGGGGCATTGGTTAGTCCAAAGGGCATAACCAAAAATTCATAGGACCCGTACCTCGTTAAAAAATAGTCTTGGATACATCCTCCTCTCGTATCCTCAATTGGTGATACCCCATCCTCAAATCAATTTTGGAGAAGTACGTCGCTCCTCGATGTTGATCAAACAAATCATCGATACGAGGTAAAGGGTATTTATTTCGGATGGTGACCTTATTCAATTCTCAATAGTCCACACATAACCAGAGAGAACCATCTCTTTTCTTAACAAACAACACTAGAGCACCTCACCGCGATGTACTACGCCGAATAAATCCCTACTCCAATAACTTTTGAATTTGATCTCGTAGCTCCCTCATTTCAATAAGAGCCATTCGATAGGAAGCCCTCACAATAGGCCTCGTTCCCGGCGCTAAATCGATCACAAACTCAATCTCACGGCTAGGAGGTAAACCCGGTATTTCCTGAAAAACACCCTCAAAGTCTTTCACAACTGGAATAGAATCCAAGGGAACAACTACATCCCTAGAAGTATCCTCGACAATACAATACAAATAACTACTAGTACTCCCCTCTAAACGAGGTAAAACTGCCAGGAACATTTCTTGTCCCGGAACGGCGAAGAGTATACTCTTCCCGTAGCAATTAACTATAGCATGATATTTCATAAGTCAATCCATACCCAAAATCACGTCATACCCAACCATATCCAGGACGAGTAAATCGTCCTCAAAGCATAAATTACCGAGAGAGATTTCTATATTTTTACAAACAAAGAAAATGAGTGAACCATCACCCATAGAGGGCTCCACACTAGTAAAATTTCTTTCAGCAGATTTAATCAACTCGGTGGTCTAAGTAAAGCTCCTAGAAATGAACAAATGTGTTGCACCAGTATCAAATAAAACACGACCCATATGTCCCTGAATAAGGAACTTACCCTCAATGTCTGGCGGTGCAGGCGGAGATGGAGGAAGCATAGCATCCTGAATATGGTAGACCCTACCATACTGTAACTGACCCTGTTGTGGAGGAGCAACTGGGTTAGGCACCTGCGGCGGGAACTGAACGTACGGCTGCTGTGGAGCTCGAGGAAACTGTCCCCCAATCAACTGAGGACATTCCTTCTTATAGTGACCCGCTTCCCCGCATTGGAAAAAATGACCTATCATATTTTTGGCATTTCGACCACGATTGTTTCTAAACTGATTCACACCTTGGCCCTGCTGGCCTCTGCCTCCCTGAGCCCCATGACCTGCTTGTTGTTGGGGGGCACCCTAACCTTGCCTATTATTTTGGTTCCCCGAAATAAACCCACAAGAATGCTTCCTCTTCGACAAGTCCCCCTGTTGGGGATCCCTTTCTTTCTGTTTACTTCCCGAAGGTTGGGACGAGGGAAAGACTCCTCCTCCAATCCCACTACCTCCCGGCCTTCCCCCTTGCCCAACTACGGAGGTCTTCTTTGCACTTTGCAAAATTAGTCTATGCTCTTGTCAATGTAGTAGAGCTGCATTCATCACATCCCCAAAAGTCTGTAAAGCCGGATTACCCAACAAATGTTGCCGGATTCTCCAGTTCAACCCTCTGAAAAACTTTAAAACTTTCTTTTCTTTGGGAGTCACTTCATCCGGTACAAAACTTGCCAACCGGGTGAATTGCTCCTCATATTCCGCTACTGACCTCTCCCCTTTGAAAAGTTCTTGCAACCTCCTATCATCTCCCCTTGAATCGCGGGAGGAAACTACTTATGATCAAATAAAACCCAGAATTCAGAGATCGACATTGAATCCCTCTGTTCTGGCATAGTCACGGACTCCCACCAGTGTAATGTGGCCCCAACCAATTTAAAGGTAGCAAGGACTTGCTTCCTGTCCTCACCACACTCCACCTTACACCGATGGCATTGTATATATTTCTTCCATTGATTCGCCTTTATAACATCCGAGCTCCCATCAAATTCCGAGGGCTGACCCTTTAGAAAAGATTCTCTAGCTCTCTCCCACGGAGAAGGTCCCGTAGGAGAGTGGGCATCTTGCGCTCACTATTGAGCTTTTGGCATTTGTTGAGCCACTGTTGTCATGGCCGCATTAACCACTTGAGCCACTATATTCGTCACGTCAGCAGCATTAAATGTTCCTTGTGGTGGCGGTGGAGGACCAACCTCCTCTTCTACAACCCTATTACGTCTCGTCGGGCGGCCTCTCTTAGGTGGCATCTGAGATGGAGAAACAATAGAGTTAGAATACTATGTAAAACAATCTATCTTGTAGAAGATCGTAGACATAAGTAACAAAGCATTCCTAACATTAGGCTCTATGTCAATGAACGCTACGGTAGAACGTGACAAGTCCACAAAGATCCAAAAGACTCTAGAACCTGATGCTCTGATACCAACTGTGACAACCCGCATTCCGAAATAAGGGGTGGCCAGCCCAAAACCTCAACATAACGGAATCATGGATGGATATCATCCTAAGCATCATAACAATAGATAGGTATACGGGTAAACCACTCCACAAATCAGAAAGCAGGTTGTCAAAAAATTTGATTTAATAAAGATTTAAGAAATAAATTAAACAACCCAAATCTGATGAAAGTGGAATTTCAAAGGAACATATAGATAGATACCAAATCAACATACAATAAAAGAACCGAATAATTTGTCAGTCCACAGTTACATTCAAAGTGTTTCCACAATTCAATATATTACATACTACATTCATTAACAAGTACAAAAGGTGGGCCACTAGCCCGAATGAAAGACCCGATCGTAACTAGATTCCAAAAAAAGAGGGCGTCTATCCAACATCCTGTAATAATCCGCAAGGTCATACAACTCGTCGAAAACATAAGAGTAGGAAAATCATAATGGGCGCCCTTGCGGAGGAGCTCCTGAGCGGATACAAAAACATGCACAACATGGAAAATGAACGGGTCAGGGCCCGATTTATATATGATTCCCAGGAGAGAAGGAAACATGGTAGATATGGACAATGAGTCATAAATAATGTAAATGAGAATCTAATAACCTAATCATAAAATGTGATGATTAAATTTTATAGGTTTCTAAAAGTTATGAAATTAGGCAAGAGAAATTAAATTAAATCTCATTTCTTCACATATCTTATCATTTTCCATTCCTTAATAGCAATATAGTTTCCATCATATCTTTCCATTTTTTTTCCATTCCTTAGCAGGAATATAATTACCATCTCCTATCATATGGAAATTTACATACCTCAAGTCCCACTTGAGTTAGAAAGGTTATATTCTTATACATAAAATGTTTCTAAGACCGCCCCTCCGAGTTTCCCCACTGGGCGCGCCCCTAAATGAATAAAATCTTCTGGGGCCTATCTGTACAAGACAACCTGGGGACCTAACGCACGTCGGGAAGTGGCCATATGCCGACAAGTGAGTCATAACCACATATCTTTTCCTTTTTATAAAGCATGATAAGACAATTTAAATAATTCGAACAGTATTAAGTTATACGAGAGAATTAAATTAAACAACATTATTACTCATCTATTTTCCTTTTTCAATTCCTTAACAGGAATATAATTACCATCATGTTTTATTATGGCAATTCACATATCACAAATCCCACTTGAGTTAGAAAGGTTATATTCTTATACATATAAAGATTCTAAGACCGCCCCTCCGAGTTTCCCCACTGGGCGAGCCCCTAAATAACTATCATCTTCTAGGGCCTATCTATACAAGACAACCTGGGCACCTAACGAACGTCGGGAAGTGGCCATATACCTGTGAGTGAGTCATAACCAAACCCGGAATCATCTCACTAGAGCAGAAAAACATGTACAAAACCCGCATATGGCCGAGAACTATAGTCAGCCTGCATTCAATAGTCAGGGGACATCACCTCATGCTCGAGCTTCCCTTATGATAGTATTTAGAGAGATGTGTTAAATAATTTAACAATTACCAATTTAATCTCATTTTCATTACCATGAATCTTATGTGTTTCATTTTACTTGAAACGTTTATCCTTCAATATTTCTTATTCAATTTCATTATATAATTAATTCTCGAAGTATTCTCCAAACAGTCCCCCAAATTCTAACAAATCCCGAGGTTTCATATACCTCGAAAGGTTTCTAACATCTACACATATGGTCTTAGAACTCTAACCATAACTAATTTCCCAAAAGAGAAGTGATACCTAAGCATCACTTTAAGTACCCCTGAATTAACCCCAAGTGATCCCATTCAACTATAGACTAACGACCAAACTCGACTAAAACTCTAGGATGCTATGTTTACTTCATTCAAGAAGGGTCCTAGGTCATAATCCTAAGAGAAAGGGTCAAAATTAGAAGAGAAAACTAAAAGAAAAATGCAGAAATTCCGAATCGATTCGGACTAGGGCGAATCGATTCGGCCAGACAAGCGAATCGATTCGGACTAGCTGAATCGATTCGGTCAGGAAAACCAACATTCTGCATAACAACCGAATCGATTCGGGGGATGATCGAATCGATTCGGTTCACCAGACCTGGACACTGCCTCTATGCGAATCGATTCGGCCAGGAGCCGAATCGATTCGGTCCTGCGAATTTTGCCAATTTTGGCTATGGAGTCTTGGACTCCTAATCCCTTCCAAACTCAACCAACCCAAACCCTTAACATTTATTGCTACTAATTGAGCTTAAATACATCCAACAGCTATAATTTCACCATCAATAACCATTCAAATCATTCTCCAACATTCCAAGCCCATAAATCAATTAAAAGCCCTAAGTTTCTTAAACCATTCATAACCACAACTATCAATGCAAATTACTCTACTTAAATCATAAAATAGCACGTAGAAAACTTGCCTCAAGGTTAAAACTTCAAATTTGGTGAGGATTGTAGGCAAGATCAAACACCCAAGCTTCAATCTCTCTTTCTCTCCTTATGTTTCTTCTTCTCTTTCTTTCTCCAGGTTTACCAATCTAATTAGGGGAATAGTGACTTAGTTCAAGACATGAATCGTGGCTTGAGTCCAAATTTTCAGCTTAAGTGATTAATACGCGGTAAAATTATTCGCAACTACTCATATAAGCTACAACTAGTCAAAAGTGCCCGGAAACTAAAAATACAATATGTCACACAATTTGACTATCTCGAACCTCCCGGAACAATTGGCACCCTTCAAATTATCATTTGGAGATTTTAGAATTCATTTTAGGTTCCGGTTTCATTTTAGGCCAAATATCATTTTAAAATCATATGACATTACCAAACATACTATAGCAAAATTCACCTCTACATACGAAAAATATGCGACATCATAGTAGATATTAATTTTTCTTTCCTAATTAATACCTACTCCACATATCAACATCTTTATATCTAATCACTATATTTAGAAAATTAAATATAAAATAGGACCTCAAAAGCGAGGGTTGTTACATTCTCTTAGGGTTCTCACATGAAATATCAATATTTACATTCTAAAGGATCCCCTACATGAACATGCCCATAATACAACCGACTACGCCAACACAACTCAAAGAAAAACAAAATTATAAGTATTAAGTAACATAAATACTTCTTGCAAAACAGTTACGACATTTACCTCTTTAATAATTATATTCATAACTTATTTTAGAAAACATGAGTTTATTGGAGGTTACAATCAAGACACATAACACTAAAGGAAAAGAATAGGGTAAACATGCCTGTGATTAGTTGGACAAAAATCTGAGTAGAAGGTTGAACTCCTCTTGAGAAAACACCAATTAACCCTTCTAATCTAAGGTTGAAATCTTAAATAAGTTTGGGGCTATGGTTTGTAGATGAAAGGGAGTAATTTTGGAGAGGTCTTCTAGTTGAAAAGTTTGAGAAAAAGTGTTTTGAAAAGCGAAGCCACAAATTTGTGGATATATAAAGGATTAAGAGTTTGATTAAAAAAAAGAGTTCTAATCAGATACAAACACTAAAAAATTTATTCTGGACAATCGGACCGTTGGAATTGGATGACATTTTCGGGTGAATTAGTTGAGGACGAGAGGAAGCCAAAAAAAACATTTCTGCTCGATCGGACCATCCAATGTTTTTTAAATATTTTCTTTCCATGAGAGTTTTATGTTTCGAGGACTCTTAGAGAGTTTTTTGTTTTGAGGACTCTTTTATATAATAAAAATTCAATTAAAACTCCATTTTAATTCCGATTCCAATTCCGGTTGAAAATTTATTTTTCAAATATAAAAACCAACATTTTAAAGCACAAAAGTTATAAAATCCAAAATTTTCATTTTCTCCAATTTTCAAAACTAATTTAAATATTTTAATTTTAAAAAATTCGGTTTGTTACATACTTCCCTACAAACACAAGGAATTTCTCCCTCAAAAGTCAACGAAGCCTAACACTCAAAAATCAGGCCACACCACAATCTCCAAAAATCAACTTTAAATACCTCACATCTAACCTCAATGCCTAACACGACTTATCACATAAAATTTCTCTCTAAAAAAACATGTTTAACCCGCATGCTAGACCCAAAATTCAAGACCCGAGGGTTGTCGTATGCCTAACCTCTGATACCATCTGTCACACCCCGCTGAATTTTGGCGCCCGCCGCCACCAAAACAAAGCCGGGTACGAGTAAATAAAATATCATCCTTAGCATGTGACAGATATGAGACATAAAAATTTTAATCCACAAGATAAATTATTTAATCCAACCCATATATGAACTGACATCCAACTGATAAAACTCCAAAATGCGATTAAACTCCATCACATGTGATCCCCAAATATATCAATAATTAAATAAATATATACAACTGATATCTTAAAATAACTTTGGAACCAAAAATGTCCAATAACTCCAAAAGCAGTCTCATAATTAAAACGACGGAATGGAAAGAGAAAATACAACAACTAAAGCAATAAAATAAATCCAGTTGCACCTCCAAATGATCTCCAATGAATCCTAAGCAGTAACTCCCAAATAAATCCTGAAAAAGATAAGTCAACACATGTGTCAGAGCCAAAGCCCCGAGCATGTAAACCGGCTAGTCCCCTCAAATAGGGTCCTTGAATCCAGACAATAGATCTATATATATCGATTATAACAATAGAATCTTTTAATTTAGAGATTATTAATCACCATAAATAAATTACTAACTACCCGTAAGGTTTCAATAAAAGCCACACGAAGATTATTTAAATTAACCCACGTTCCCAGAAATGTTAAATTTAATTAATTTATCCGTGAACAAAATTTACCAACACACGTTCCCTTGTCAAGTCCGCCGTCTGATTCGTTTTTATCCAGGGATCCTCGCGATATGACAAGGTTCCACACACACACACATCCCCTTGTCAAGTTCTCCGTCTGATCCGCTTTTATCCTGCGATCCTCACGATATGACAAGGTTCAGCACACGACACGATATAAATCGTCCTCTGACCCGTTCAAACTGTCGACCATAGACGCATTATGTCGCCAATAAATTTTTAATATCTGTTTTAGTCCAGCTATATTAATTTTCAAAATTCCTCATACTCAATAATCAAATTTATTTCCCCTACCCTTAAAAGCGATGTGAAAATCCTCGAAATAACCCTTAGTCCCAACTAAGGGTTCCCAAAACACAAAATCATCCTATCCTAAGTAAAGCGTGATAATAAAAACTTAACTTCACCTAGATATCAATCCTAGGCTATCGCAACAAGGGTATAATATAGAAAATCAACCCCCACCCCAAATTATATAACCCGCATAGACTCATATTAACTAGTGCCATACCTAATTAGCATAAATCACAACTAAGACCCACTTACTAGTCCCATAGCTAACAAGTGTACTACAATAAGGGGTGAAAACCATTTACCCCCAATACCCAATGTCCCCGAGATATCAAAAATTATAATACTTCCAGAACGTGGCACAATGAAGAATTTACAACAGTAATTGCAACAACACTAAATTCCCAATTAATTCATTTAAGTCTAAATAATGGAAATCGTGGACACATAAATACTGGGATTTTTAGAATATTATCTACATGCAGGTCCTATTATAATTATTATATTTTATAATACAAATAATTAATTCTCTTAGGGTTCTCACATGAAATACCAAAATTTACTTTCAAAGGGCTCCTCTATATGCACATGCCCATAATACAACCGACTACGCCAACACAACCGAAAAAATAACAAAATTATAAGTACTAAGAAACATAAATATTTCTTGCAGAACAGTTACAACATTTACCTTTTTAATAACTATATTCATAACTTATTTTAGAAAACATGAGTTTAATGGAGGTTACAATCAAGACACATAACACGAAAGGTAAAAAATAGGGTAAACAAGCCTGTGATTAGTTGGACAAAAATCTGAGTAGAAGGTTGAACTCCTCTTGAGAAAACACCAATTAAGCCTTCTAATCTAAGGTTGAAATCTTAAATAAGTTTGGGGCTATGGTTTGTAAACGAAAGAGAGTAATTTTGGAGAGGTCTTCGGGTTGAAAAGTTTGAGAAAGAGTGATTTGAAAAGCCAAGCCACGAATTTGTGGATATATAAAGGATTAAGAGTTTGATTAAAAAAAGAGTTCTAATCAGATACAAAGACTAAAAAATTTATTCCGGACAATCGGACCGTTGGAATTGGATGACATTTTCGGGAGAATTACCTGAGGACGAGAGGAAGCCGAAAAAAACATTTCTGCTCGATCGGACCGTCCAATGTTTTTTAAATATTTTTTTCCATGAGAGTTTTATGTTTCGAGGACTCTTAGAGAGTTTTTTGTTTTGAGGACTCTTTTATATAATAAAAAATCCATTAAAACTCCATTTTAATTCTGATTCCAATTCCGGTTGAAAATTTAATTTTCAAATATAAAAACCAACATTTTAAAGTATAAAATCCAAAATTTTCACTTTTCTCCAATTTTCAAAAATAATTTAAATATTCTAATTTTAAAAAATTCGGGTTATTACATACTTCCCCACTAACACAGTGAATTTCTCCCTCGAAAGTCAACGAAGCCTAACACTCAAAAATCAGGCCACCCCACAATCTCGAAAAATCAACTTTAAATACCTCACATCTAGCCTCGATGCCTAACATGGCTTATCACAGAAAATTTCTATCTAAAAAAAAACATGTTTAACCCGCATGCTAGACCCAAAATTCAAGACCCGAGGGTTGTCGTATACCTAAGCTGTGATACCATCTGTCACACCCCACTGAATTTTGGCGCGCGCTGCCACCAAAACAAAGTCGGGTACGAGTAAATGAAATATCATCCTTAGCATGTGACAGATATGAGAAATAAAAATTTTAATCCCCAAGATAAATTATTTAATCCAACCCAAATATGAACTGACATCCAACTGATAAAACTCCAAAATGCAATTAAAATCCATCACATGTGATCTCCAAATATCTCAATAATTAAATAAATATATCCACCAAATATCTTAAAATAACTTTGGAACCGAAAATGTCCAATAACTCCAAAAGTAGTCTAATAATTAAAACGACGGAATGGAAAGAGAAAATCCGACAACTAAAGCAATAAAATAAATCCAGTTGCACCTCCCAATGATCTCCAATGAATCCTATGCAGTAACTCCCAAATAAATCCTGAAAAAGATTAGTCAACGCATGTGTCAGAGCCAAAGTCCCGAGCATGTAAACCGGCTAGTCCCCTCAAATAGGGTCCTTGAATCCAGATAATAGTGCTATTTATATTGACTATAACAATAGAATCTTTTAATTTAGAGATTATTAATCACCATAAATAAATTACTAACTACCCGCAAGGTTTCTACAAAAGCCACACCAAGATTATTTAAATTAACCCACGTTCCCAGAAATGTTATATTTTATTAATTTAACCGTGAAGAAAATTTACCAACACACTGTGACAACCCGCGATCCAAAATAAGGGGTGGCCCGCCCGATACTCCAAAGTAACGGACTCATGGATGGAAATCATTCTCAGCATCACCATAACAAAAATAAGTATACGGGAACCACCCAATAATTCAGAAAACGGGTTGCCAAATTTTAGATAAAATAAAAGTTAAGGAAAATAAATTAAACAACCCAAATCTTATGAGAAAGTGGATTTCCAAAAGAACTTATATTAATACCAAAACTTCATACAATAAAAGGACTGAAAAATATTTCGGTCAACAGTTACATCCAACTTCATACCACAGTTTAATAATATACATATTACATCCATTAACAATTACAAAAGTTTGGGCTACCCGCTCTAATAAAAGACCCGATCATATCTAGATTTAAAAAATGACGGCGTCTAACAAAATATCCTATAATATTCGCAAATTCTCATAGCTACTCAAAAGTACTTGGAATAGGAAATTTCACATCGGGCGCCCTTGCGGAGGAGCACCTGAGCGGATACAATAACAAGCACAACATGGAAAATGAACGGGTCAGGGCCCGATTTATATATGATTACCAGAAGAACAAGCAGCATGATAGATATGGACAGTTAATCATGAATGATGTAGATGAAAATCTAACAACTAAATTATAAAGCATGATAAGACAATTTAAATAATTCGAACAGTATTAAGTTATACGAGAGAATTAAATTAAACAACATTATTCCTCATCTCTTTTCCTTTTTCCATTCCTTAACAGGAATATAATTACCATCATGTTTTCTTATGGAAATTCACATATCTCAAGTCCCACTTGAGTTAGAAAGGTTATATTCTTATAGATATAACAATTCTAAGACCGCCCCTCCGAGTTTTTCCACTGGGCGCGCCCCTAAATAACTATCATCTTCCAGGGCCTATCTATACAAGACAACATGGGTACCTAACGAACGTCGAGAAGTGGCCATATACCTGCGAGTGAGTCATAACCACACCCGGAATTACCTCCCTAGCGCAGAAAAACATATAAAAATGCCGCATATGGCCTAGGACTATAGTCCCCCTGCATTCATTAGCCAGGGGACATCACCTCATGCGCGAGCCTCCCTTATGATAGCATTTAGAGAGGTGTGTTTAAGTAAATGAACATTTACCAATTTTATCTCATTATCATTTTCATTGATCCCATGTATGTCTCATTTTATTTTAAACCATAATCCTTGAATATTGTCATTAATATTCATCTTATTTAAGTACCGAGCTACTCTCCAATTGATCCCCAAAACCTCACGAGTCCCAAAGTTTCGTATACCACAATAGGGCTCCTAAAATCTCCAAGTATGGGCTTATAATACATAGTTCCTAATAATGCACGAAAAGAAAAGTAATGCCTGAACATCACTTTAAGTACCCATGAAATGAACCCCAAGTGAACCCATTCAACTCTAGGGTAATGACTAAACTCAACTAAAACTCTAGGACTCTAAGTTTACTTCATACAAGAAGGTTCCTAATCCCTAATTAAAAGAAGAAACCTAGGAAATAAAAATAAAGTTTAAGAGTGAAAAATAGGGGACCGGTCGACCAGTCTTGAGACCGCGGTCGACCGCGCTCCAAATTTTAGACTTTGGTAGGAAAGCAGTGTGCCTTTCCTCGAAGGCCCGGTCGACCGGTCCTGGAACAGCGGTCGACCGGTCATAGCAGACCTAAGACCCCTTTCTTCTTCCAACAACAAAAATCCTCCTCATTTATTACCACCAACAAATTTTAAATGCATCAAACATCTATAATTTACTTCAATAGCAACTCAAATCAACCTCCAAAGATCTAAAGCCCATAAATCCAACAAAAACCCTAACTTTCTTAAATCAAGATTTTATCCACAACTATCAATACTACTTATTCAACTTAAATCACATAATAGCAAGTAGAAAACTTGCCTCAAGTTTGCAAATTTAGATTTGATTAAGATGTAGGCAAGATCACACTTCAAACCTTTAATCTCTCTTTTTCTCCTTAGGTTTTTCTCTTCTCTCTCTCACTCTATGTCACTAATTACACTTAAGAGGAATAAATGGATTCCAAGACATAAAACGTGCCTTAATCTTTAATTACCAACCTAAGTGACAAATACCGCGATAAAATAACACGCAACTACACATTTAAACTAAAACCAGTCAAAAGTGCCCAAAACCTCAAAATACAACATGGCACATAATATGACTATATCGCACCTTCCGGAACTAACTATGTCCTCCAAATTAGCATTTGGAAATTTTATAATTCATTTTAAGTTACGGTTTCATTTTAAGCCAATTGTCATTTTAAATCATCAGACAAAATAAAACACATCATGGTGATATTTACCTACACATAAGGCAAATATGAAACATCTTAGTAAATATTAACTTTTCTTCCTTAAGTTAATACTTACTCCACATTCCATCATTTTATATCTAATTACTATACCTAGAAAATAAATATAAAATAGGTTCTCAAAAGCGAGGGTTGTTACATACTCCCCCCCTTATGAGGGAATTTTGTCCCCAAAATTCAAGCGTACCTTATATAAAGAGATGCGGATACTTTTCTCGCATATCATATTCGCGTTCCCATGTTGACTCCTTGTCGTTATGGTGACTCCATTAGACCCGCACCAAGGGCAACACTCGAGACCTCAGCCTACGCTCCCCATGCTCTAGAATAGCAACCGGTTGTTCTTCATAAGAAATGTCGGGTTGCAAGTAAATATCTTCAAAAGGGATATGCCAAAGTGCACCTTCGCTCCTCTTATACTTCTTTAGAGAGGAAACATGGAATACATCGTGAATTTGTTGTAAAGGTTCCGGTAAGGCAAGTTGGTACGCCACTGGACCCACCTTTTCAATAACTGGAAAAGGTCCAACAAAATGTGGCGCAAGCTTCCCCTTCTTCCTGAAACGCTTGATGCCTTTCATAAGTGACAATCGAACCAAAACTTGGTCCCCAATCTCCAATTCCATGTGTCTTCTACCCGCATCTGCATAGCTTTTTTGATGGTCTTGGGCTATCCGAATGTGATTCCGAATAAGTGCAATTTTAGAAGAAGTATCTTGGATCATTTCAGGTCCAAGGAATTTATTATCGCCCACTTCCAACCAACAAGCGGGTGACCTACAAGGCCTTCCATACAAAGCTTCATAAGGCTCCATTCCAATAGTAAATTGGTATGAGTTGTTATAAGCAAACTCAACCAATGGGAGATATTGTTCCCAACCACCTTTGAAGTCAAGCATGC
The DNA here is from genome assembly GCA_949130495.1 of Sambucus nigra. Lineage (NCBI taxonomy): Eukaryota > Viridiplantae > Streptophyta > Magnoliopsida > Dipsacales > Adoxaceae > Sambucus > Sambucus nigra. Next base: position 157,999,977 of record OX422215.1, read on the forward strand.
ATATACGAAGCATATCCTCCCACATTTGGTTTACTCTTTCAGTTTGGCCATATATTTGAGGATGGTAAGAAGTGTTTAACTTCAATTCGGTTCCCAACGCCTCTTGGAAACTTCGCCAAAAGTGGGAAACAAAAATTTTATCTCGGTGGGAAACTATATTTAAAGGTACCCCATGGAGTCTAACCACCTCCTCAATGAATAATCGGGCATAGCGAGCAGTGTCAAAATCAGTTCGCACAGGTAGAAAGTGTGAATATTTAGTCAAACGGTCGATAATCACCCAATTAGAATCACACCCTCTCTGTGTCCTCGGTAAGCCCGTAATAAAATCCATCGATATGCTTTCCCATTTCCACACGGGAATTTCTAACGGGTCTCTGGTGATCTATCTTGACCAACTGACAAGTAGTGCATTGGGACACAAACTCAGAAATATCCCGCTTCATACCTGGCCACCAATACAGACGGCGCATGTCTTGATACATCTTGTCTCCACCAGGATGTACCATAAATTTAGATCCGTGAGATTCGTCCATCACCGCCCGTCTCAAGTCCCCCTCCTCAGGAACAATGAGTCTTCCATGGAAGCATAATCCACCCTCAGAGCTAATCGAGTAGGACTCCGCTCCCTCGATCAGTAATCGGCGAATGTGGTTTTGGCAACCCTTATCCTTCCCTTGGGCTTTTACAATTCTTGCCACAATGCTGGGAGTAACGGTCATTATCAACATGAACGCTCTAGCTTCCGCATTCTCCTATCTGAGTTACTTCCATTTAGCTTTCCAAACATTAGCTAAATCTCCCTCGGGCTTTCTACTCAAGGCATCCACTATAACGTTCTCCTTGCCCGGATGATAATGAATATCAAATTGATATTCTTTCATGAACTCCAACCATCAGCGGTGTCGCATATTCAAATCTTTCCGTGAAAATAAATATTGCAGCAATTTATGGTCCGTGAAAAGACTAAATTTCTCCCCTAAAAGATAATGCCTCCATATCTTCAAGGTAAAGATAATCGCGGCAACCTCTAAGTCATGCACTGGATAGTTTCTTTCATGGGTCTTTAGCTTATGCGAAGCATAAGCGATAGCCCGCCTCTCTTGCTGAAGTACACCTCCTAATCCTTGAAGAGATGCATCGGTGAAGACTAGATATTCCAATCTCGGTTTTGGAAATGCAAGGACTGGAGCTGAAGTCAACTTATCTTTTAGCTCATCAAATGCAGTCTGGCAAGAGTTATCCCAAATAAATCTCACCCCCTTTCCGGTCAAATTTGTCAAAGGGCTAGCGATTTTAGAAAAACTCTTGATAAACCGACGGTAATAACCCTCCAAACCCAGAAACCTACGAACCTCGGTAGGTGTCGTGGGCTGACCTCACTCCCTCACTGTAACCACCTTGCTCGGATCCACCGATATACCCTGGGACATCACAACATGACCCAGAAACTGTACCTCCTGTAACCAAAAGCCATATTTCTCGAACTTAGCATACAATTGGTGATCCCTCAATCTTTATAGGACCAACCTCAAATGAATAGCATGATCAGATTCCGTTTGAGAATAGACTAATATGTCATCAATGAACACAATAAAAAATTGGTCCAGGAAGTCCCGAAATACCCTATTCATGAGATCCATAAATACCACGGGAACATTGGTTAGTCCAAAGGGCATAACCAAAAATTCATAAGACCCGTATCTTGTCAGAAAGGCGGTCTTGGATACATCCTCCTCCCGTATCCTAAACTGGTGATACCCCGTCCTCAAATCGATTTTGGAGAAGTACGACGCTCCTCAAAGTTGGTCAAACAAATCATCGATACGAGGCAAGGTATATTTATTCTGGATGGTGACCTTATTCAGCTCACTATAGTAAACACACAACCGGAGAGAACCGTCTCTTTTCTTTACAAATAACAGTGGAGAACCCCAAGGTGACGTGCTACGCCTAATAAACCCCTGCTCCAAGAACTGCTTGATTTGATCTATCAACTCCCTCATGTCCATAGGAGCCATTCGATATGGAGCCCTCGCAATAGGCTTCGTCCCAGGCGCTAAATCAATCACAAATTCAATCTCTCGTCTATGACACAAACCCGGTATTTCTCGAAAGACATCCTCAAAATATCTTACAACTGGAATAGAATCCAAGGAAATAAATACATCTCTAGAAGTCTCCTCTTCAATACAATACAGATAAGTACTAGTACTTCCCTCTAAATGAGGTAAAACTACCAAGAACATTTCTTGTCTCAGAATGGCGAAGACTATACTCTTCCCTTAACAATTTACTATCGCATGATATTTCATAAGCCATTCCATGCCAAAAATCACATCATACCCGACCATGTCCAGGATGAGTAAATCGTCCTCAAAGCATAAATTACCAAGAGTAATTCCCATATGTTTACAAACAAGAAAAATGAGTGAAACATTACCCATAGAGGACTCGACACTAGTAAAAGTACTCTCAGCAGATTTAATCAACTCTGTGGTCTGAGCAAAGCTCCTAAAAATGAATGAATGTGTCGCACCCGTATCAAATAATATGCGACCCATATGTCCCTGAATAAGGAACATACCCTCAATGGCTGGTGGTGCCAGCGGAGACGGAGGAAGCACAACATCCTGAATATGATAAACCCTCCCATACTGTAACTGACCCTGCTGTGGGGGAACAACCGGGTTAGGTACCTGTGGAGGAAACTAAACATATGGCTGCAGTGGAGCTCTAGATAATTGTCCCCCAATTAACTGAGGGCACTCCTTCTTATAATTACCCAACAAGTGTTGCCGGATCCTCTAGTTCAAACCTCTCATAAACTATGAAACCTTCCTTTCTTCGGGAGTCACCTCTTCCGGTACAAAACTTGCCAACCGGGTGAACTCCTCTTCATATTCAGCTACGAATCTCTCACCTTGCACAATGTCTTGAAGTCTCCTATCATCTCCCCTTGAATCGCGGGAGGAAAGTACTTTTGGTCAAACAAGACCCAAAATTCAGTAATCGACATGATATATCTCTGTTCTGGTGTAGTCATAGACTCCCACCAATGTAATGCGTCCCCAACAAGTTTAAAAGTAGCAAGTACTTGCTTATTCTCCTCACAACATTCCACCATACGTAGATGGCGTTGCATATCTTTCTTCCACTGATTTTCCCTTATAACATCCAAGCGTCCATAAATTTAAGGGGCTGACCCTTTATAAAAGATTCTCTAGCTCTCTCCCACGGAGAAGGTCCCGTAGGAGAGTGGGCATCTTGCGCTCACTATTGAGCTTTTGGAATTTGTTGAGCCATTGTTCTCATGGCCGCATTAACTGCTTGAGCCACTATATTCGTCACGGCAGCAGCATTAAATATTCCTTGTGGTGGCGGTGGAGGACCAACCTTCTCTTCTAAAACCCTATTACGTCTCATCGGGCGACCTCTCTTAGGTGGCATCTGAGATGGAGAAACAATAGAGTTAGAATACTATGTAAAACAATCTATCTTGTAGAAGATCGTAGACATAAGTAACAAAGCAGTCCTATCATTAGGCTCTATGTCAAAGAACGCTACGGTAGAACGTGACAAGTCCACATAGATCCTATAGACTCTAGAACCCGATGCTCTGATACCATATGTGATAACCCGCAATCCGAAATAAGGGGTGGCCAGCCCGATACTCCAAAATAAGGGACTCATGGATGGAAATCATTCTCAGCATCACCATAACAAAAATAAGTATACGGGAACCACCCAATAATTTAGAAATCGGGTTGCCAAATTTTAGATAAATTAAAAGTTAAGGAAAATAAATTAAACAACCCAAATCTGATGAGAAAGTTGAGTTCCAAAAGAACTTATATTAATACTAAAACTTCATACAATCAAAGGACCGAATAATCTATCGGCCAACAGTTACAACCAACTTCATACAACAGTTTAATAATATACATATTACATCCATTAACAATTAGAAATGTTTGGACTACCCGCCCGAATAAAAGACCCGATCATAACTAGAATTAAAAAATGAAAGCGTCTAACAAAGTATCGTGTAATAATCCGCAAAATCTTACAGCTCCTCAAAATAAATGGAATAGGGATGTCACAACGGGCGCCCTTGCGGAGGAGCACCTGAGCGGATACAATAACAAGCACAACATGGAAAATGAACGGGTCAAGGCCCGATTTATCTATAATAACCAGAAGAACAAGCAGCATGATAGATATGGACAGTTAATCGTGAATGATGTAGATGAAAATCTAACAAACTAATTATAAAGCATGATAAGACAATTTAAATAATTCGAAAAGTATTAAGTTATACGAGAGAATTGAATTAAACAACATTACTCCTCATCTCTTTTCCTTTTTCAATTCCTTAACAGGAATATAATTACCATCATGTTTTATTATGGAAATTCACATATCTCAAGTCCCACTTGAGTTAGAAAGGTTATATTCTTATACATATAACGATTCTAAGACCACCCCTCCGAGTTTCCCCACTGGGCGCGCCCCTAAATAACTATCATCTTCTAGGGCTTATCTATGCAAGACAACCTGGGCACCAAATGAACGTCGGGAAGTGGCCATATACCTGTGAGTGAGTCATAACCAAATCGGGAATCACCTCACTAGCGCAGAAAAACATATAAAAATCCCGCATATGGCCGAGGACTATAGTCTCTCTGCATTCATTAGTTAGGGGACATCACCTCATGCATGAGCTTCCCTTATGATATCATTTAGAGAGATGTGTTTAAGTAAACTAACATTTACCAATTTTATCTCATTATCATTTTCATTGATCACATGTATGTCACATTTTATTTGAAACCATAATCCTTGAACATTCTCATTAATATTCATCTTATTTAAGTACCTAGCTACTCTCCAATTGATCCACAAAATCTCATGAGTCCCAAAGTTTTGTATACCTCAATAGGGCTCCAAAAAGCTCCAAGTATGGGCTTATAATACATAGTTCCTAATAATGCGCGAAAAGAAAAGTAATGCCTAAACATCACTTTAGGTACCCATGAAATAAACTCCAAGTGAACCCATTCAACTCTAGGGTAATGACCAAACTCAACTAAAACTCTAGGACTCTAAGTTTACTTCATACAATAAGGTTCCTAATCCATAATTAAAAGAAGAAACCTAGGAAATAAAAATAAAGTTTAAGAGTGAAAAACAGGGGACCGGTCGACCGATCCTGAAACCGCGGTCGACCGCGCTCCAAATTTTAGGCTTTGGTAGGAAAGCAGTGTGCCCTTCCCCAAAGGCCTGGTCGACCGATCCTGGAACCGCGGTCGACCGGTCATATCGGACCTAAGACCCCTTTCTTCTTCCAACAACAAAATCCCTCCTCATATATTACCACCAACAAATTTTAAATGCCTCAAACAACTATAATTTATTTTAATAGCAACTGAAATCAACCTCCAAAGATCTAAAGCCCATAAATCCAACAAAAAACCCAACTTTCTTAAATCAAGATTTTATCCACAACTATAAATACTACTTATTCAACTTAAATCACATAATAGAAAATAGAAAACTTGCCTTAAGGTTGCAAATTCAGATTTGATGAAGATGTAGGCAAGATCACACTTCAAACCTTCAATCTCTCTTTTTCTCCTTAGGTTTTCTTCTTCTCTCTCTCACTCTAGGTCACTAATTACACTTAAGAGGAATAAATGGATTCCAAGACATAAAACGTGCCTTAATCTTTAATTACCAACCTAAGTGACAAATACGGCGATAAAATAACACGCAACTACACATTTAAACTAAAACCAGTCAAAAGTGCCCAAAACCTCAAAATACAACATGGCACATAATTTGACTATCTCACACCTTCCGGAACAAACTATGCCCTCCAAATTATCATTTGGAAATTTTATAATTCATTTTAAGTTTCGGTTTCATTTTAAGCCAATTGTCATTTTAAATCATCTGACAAAATAAAACATATCATGGTGATATTTACCTACACATAAGGCAAATATGCAACATCTTAGTAAATATTAACTTTTCTTCCTTAAGTTAATACTTACTCCATATTCCATCATTTTATATCTAATTACTATACCTAGCAAATAAATATAAAATAGGTTCTCAAAAGCGAGGGTTGTTACACACACGTCCCCTTGTCAAGTTCGCCATATGATTCGTTTTTATCCTGCGGTCCTCGCAATATGACAAGGTTCCACACACACACACATCCCCATGTCAAGTTCGCCGTCTGATCCGTTTTTTTCCTGCTATCCTCGCGATATGACAGGGTTGCACACACAACACGACATAAATCGTCCTCTGACCCGTTCTAACTGTCGACCCTTGGTACATTATGTAGCAAATAAATTTTTAATATCCGTTTTAGTCCAGCGATATTAATTTCCAAAATTCCTTACACTCAATAATCAAATTCATTTCCCCCACCCTTAAAAGCGATGTGAAAATCCTCAAAATAACCCTTAGGTCCAACTAAGGATTCCCAAAACACAAAATCGTCCTATCTGAAGTAAACCGTGACTATAAAAATTTAAGTGCACTTAGATATCAATCCTAGGCTATCGCAACAAGGGTATAATATAGAAAATCAACCCCCACCCCAAATTATATAACCGACATAGACTCATACTAACTAGTCCCATACCTAATTAGCATAAATTACAACTAAGACCAACTTACTAGTCCCATACCTAATAAGTGTACTATAACAAGGGGTGAAAACCAATTACCTACAATACCCAACATACCCGAGATATAAAAAATTATAATACTTCCATAACATGGCACAATGAACAATTTACAAAAATAATTGCAACAACACTAAATTCCCAATTAATTCATTTGAGTCTAAATAATGGAAATCATGGACACATAAATATTGGTATTTTCATAATATTATCTACATGCAAGTCCTATCATAGTTATTATATTTTTTAACAAAAATAATTAATTCTCTTAAGGTTCTCACATGAAATATCAAAGTTTACTTTCTAAGGGTTTCTATACATGCACATGCACATAATTCAACCGACTACGCCAGCACAACCCAAAGAGCAACAAAATTATAAGTATTAAGTAACATTAATATTTCATTCAAAACAGTCCCAAAATTTATCTCTTTAATAATTATATTCATAACTTATTTTAAAAAATATGAGTTTAATAGATATTACAATCCAGACACATAACACTAAAGGAAAAAAACATGCATGTGATTAGTTGGACAAAAATCTGAGTAGAAGGTTGAACTCCTCTTGAGAAAACACTAATTAAGCCTTCTAATCTAAGGTTGAAATATTGAATAAGTTTGGGGCTACCGTTTGTAGATGAAATGGAGTAATTTTGTAGAGGTCATCTAGTTGAAAAGTTTGAGAAAAAATGATTTAAAAAGCCAAGCCACGAATTTGTTGATATATAAAGGTTTAAGAGTTTGATTAAAAAAAGAGTTCTAATCAGATGCAAACACTAAAAAAATTATTCCGGACAATCGGACAATTGGAATTGGATGAAATTTTTGGGAGAATTAGCTGTGGACGAGAGGAACCCGAATATAAAATTTCAGGTCGATCGGACTGTCCAATATTTTTAAATATTTTTTTCCATCGGAGTTTTATGTTTCGAGGACTCTTATAGAGTTTTATGTTTTGATGACTCTTTTATATAATAAAAATTCACTTAAAACTCCATTTTAATACCGATTCCAATTCTGGTTGAAAATTTATTTTCAAATATAAAAACTGACATTTTAAAGTATAAAATTTATAAAATCAAAATTTTCATTTTTCTACAATTTTCAAAATTAATTCAAAAATTCTCATTTAAAAAAATTCGGGTTGTTACATACTTCCCCACTAACAAGGAATTTCGCCCTTGAAATTCAATGAAACCTAATGCTCAAAAATAAGGCCACACTAAAATATCCAAAAATCAACTTTAAAGACCTCACATCTAACCTCGATGCCTAACACGACTTAGCACAGAAAATTTTTATCTAAAAAAACATGTTTAATCCGCATGCTAGACCCAAAGTTTAAGACCCAAGGGTTGTCGTATACCTAAGCTCTGATACCATCTGTCACACCCCTTTGAATTCTGGCGTCGATCGTTACCAAAACAAAGTCGGGTGCGAGTAAATTAAATATCATCCTTATCATGTGCATATATGAGACATAAAAATTTTAATCCTCAAGATAAATTATTTAATCAAACCCAAATATTAAATGACATCCAACTGATAATACTCCAAAATGCGATTAAAATCCATCACATGGGATCTCCAAATATCTCAATAATTAAATAAATAAATCCAACCGATATCTTAAAATAATTTTGGAACCGAAAAGGCCCAATAACTCCAGAAGTAGTCTCATAAATAAAACGACGGAATGGAAAGAGAAAATACAACAACTAAAGCAATAAAATAAATCCAGTTGCACCTCCAAATGATCTCCAATAAATCCTATTCAGTAACTCCCAAATAAATACTGAAAAAGATTAGTCAACGCATGTGTCAGAGCCAAATCCCCGAGCATATAAACTGACTAGTCCCCTCAAATAGGGTCCTTGAACCAAGACAATAGTACTATATATATTGACTATAACAATTGAATCTTTTAATTTCGAGATTATTAATCACCATAAATAAATTACTAACTACCCGGAGGATTTCTATAAAAGCGACATCAAGATTATTTAAATTAACTAGTGTACCGAGAAATGTTAAATTTAATTAAATTAACTGAGAAGAAAATTTACCAACACACGTCACCTTGTCAAGTCCGCCCTCTGATTCGTTTTTATCATGTGATCCTCGCGATATGACAAGGTTACACACACACACACACACACACACATCCCCTTGTCAAGTCCTCCGTTTGATCCATTTTTATCCTGCGATCCTCGCGATATGACAAGGTTCCACACACGATACGACATAAATCATCCTCTGACCCGTTCAAACTGTCGGCCCTAGACACATTATGTCGCCAATAAATTTTCAATATCCTTTTTAGTCCTGCGATATTAATTTCCAAAATTCCTTATAGTCATTAATTAAATTTATTTCCCCCATCCTTAAAAGCGATGTGAAAATCCTCTAAATAACCCTCAGTCCCAATTAAGGGTTCCCAAAACACAAAATCGTCCTATCCTAAGTGAAGCGTGATTATAAAAACTTAACTTCACCTAGATATCAATCCTAGGCTATCGCAACAAGGGTATAATATAGAAAATCAACCCCCACCCCAAATTTTATAACCCGCATAGACTCATATTAATTAGTCCCATAACTAATTAGAAAAAATCACAACTAAGACCCACTTACTAGTCTCATACCTAAAAAGTGTACTACAACAAGGGGTGAAATCCAATTACCTACAATACCCAAGGTCCCCGAGATATCAAAAATTATAATACTTCCCTAACGTGGGACAATGAAGAATTTACAACACTAATTGCAACAACACTAAATTCCCAATTAATTCATTTAAGTCTAAATAATGGAAATCATGGACACATAAACATTGGGATTTTCATAATATTATCTACATGCAAGTCCTATAATAAATATTATATTTTATAATACAAATAATTAATTCTCTTAGGGTTCTCACATGAAATATCAAAATTTACATTCTAAGGGCTCCTCTATATGCACATGCCCATAATACAACCGACTACGCCAACAGAACCCAAAGAACAACAAAGTTATAAGTATTAAGTAACATTAATATTTCATGCAAAATAGTCATGAAATTTATCTCTTTAATAATTATATTCATAACATATTTTAGAAAACATGAGTTTAATAGATGTTAAAATCAAGACAAATAACACTAAAGGAAAAGAATAGGGTAAACATGCCTGTGATTAGTTGGACAAAAATCTGAGTAGAAGGTTGAACTCTTCTTGAGAAAACACCAATTAAGCCTTCTAATCTAAGGTTGAAATCTTGAATAAGTATGGGGCTACGGTTTGTAGATGAAAGGGAGAAATTTTGTTGAGGTCTTCTGGTTGAAAGGTTTGAAAAAAAGTGATTTGAAAAGCCAAGCTACGAATTTGTTGATATATAAAGGATTAAGAGTTTGATGAAGAAAAGAGTTCTAATACGATAGAAACACTAAAAAATTTATTACGGGCAGTCGGATCATTGGAATTGGATGAAAGTTTTGGGAGAATTAGCCGAGGATGAGAAGAAGTCACACAAAAATTTCAACTCGATCGGACCGCCCAATATTTTTAAAGATTTTTTTTTCTAGAGAGTTTTATGTTTGGAGGACTCTTAGTTTTATGTTTTGAGGACTCTTTTATATAATAAAAATTCAATTAAAACTCCATTTTAATTCCGATTCCAATTCCAGTTGAAAATCTATTTTTCAAAGTTAAAAAACAACATTTTAAAGTATAAAATTTATAAAACCCAAATTTTTATTTTTCTCCGATTTCCAAAATTAATTTAAAAATTCTCATTTAAAAAAATTCGGGTTGTTACATACTTCCCCACTAACAAGTAATTTCTCCCTCAAAATTCAACGAAGCCTAACACTCAAAAATCAGGCTACACCACAATCTCCAAAAATCATCTTTAAATACCCCATATCTAACCTCGATGCCTAGCACGAATTATCACAGAAAATTTCTATCTAAAAAAAATATGTTTAGCCCGCATGCTAGACCCAAAATCGAAGACCCGAGGGTTGTTGTATACCTAAGCTCTAATACCGTCTATCACACTCCGCTGAATTCTAGGGTTGGGGACCACCAAAATAAAGCCGAGTGCGAGTAAATTAAATATCATCCTTAGCATGTGACATATATGAGACATAAAAATTTTAATCCACAAGATAAATTATTTTAATCAAACCCAAATATGAAATGACATCCAACTAATAAAACTCCAAAATGCGATTAAAATCCTTCACATGTGATCTCCAGATATCTCAATAATGATATAAATAAATCCAACTGATATCATAAAACAACTTTGGAACCGAAAAGGCTCAATAACTTCAAAAGTAGTCTTATAAATAAAACGACAGAATGGAAAGAGAAAATCCAACTACTAAAGCATTAAAATAAATCGATCTACATCTCCAAATGATCTCCAATGAATCCTATGATGCAACTCCCAAATAAATCCTAAAAAATATTAGTCAACGCATGGGTCAGAGCCAAATCCCCGAGCATGTAAACCGACTAGTCCCCTCTAATAGGGTCCTTGAACCTAGACAATAGTGTTGTATATATATCGACTATAACAATAGAATCTTTTAATTTTGAGATTATTAATCACCATATATAAATTACTAACTACCCGTAAGGTTTCTATAAAAGCCATACCGAGATTATTTTAATTAACCCACATTCCCAAAAATGTTATGTTCAATTTATTTAATCGTGAAGAAAATGAACCAACACACGTCCCCTTGTCAAGTCCGCCATCTGATCTGTTTTTAACCTGCGACCCTCGCAATATGACAAGGTTCCACACACACACACATACATCCCCTTGTCAAGTCTGCGGTCTGATCCATTATTATCATGCGATCCTCGCGATATGACATGGTTCCACATACAACACGACATAAATCATCATATGACCCGTTCAAACTGTCGGCCCTAGACACATTATGTCGCCAATAAATTTTAAATATCCAGTTTAGTCCCGCCATATTAATTTCCAAAATTCCTTATTCTCAATAATTAAATTTATTCCCCCCACCCTTAAAAGCGATGTGAAAATTCTCAAAACAACCCTTAGTCCCAAATAAGGGTTCCCAAAACACAAAATCATCCTATACTAAGTAAAGGATGATTATAAAAATTTCACGCCACCTAGATATCAGTCTTAGGCTATCGCAATAAGGGTATAATATAGAAAATCAACCCCCACCCCAAATTATATAACCTGCATAGACTCACACTAACTAGTCCCATACCTAATTAGCATAAATCACAACTAAGGCCCACTTATTAGTCCCATACCTTACAAGTGTACTATAACAAGGGGTGAAAACCAATTACCTACAATACCCAACATCCCCGAGATATCAAAAATTATAATAATTCCATAACGTGCCACAATGAACAATTTAGAACAATAATTGCAACAACACTAAATTCCCAATCAATTCATTTAAGTTTAAATAATGGAAATCATGGACACATAAATATTGGGATTTTCATAATATTATCTACATGCAAGTCCTATCATAGTTATTATATTTTCTAACTCAAATAATTAATTCTATTAGGGTTCTCACATGAAACATCAAAATTTACTTTCTAAGGGCTCCTCTACATGCACATGCCCATAATACAACCTACTACTCTAACACATCCCAAAGAATAATAAATATATAAGTATTAAGTAACATTAATATTTCATCCAAAGTAGTCCCGTGTTTTATCTCTTTAATAATTATATTCATAACTTATTTTAGAAAACATGAGTTTAATGGAGGTTACAATTAAGACACATAACACTAAAGGAAAGGAATAGGGTAAACATGCCTGGGATTAGTTGGACAAAAATCAGAGTAGAAGGTTGAAATCCTCTTGAGAAAACACTAATTAAGCCTTCTATTCAAAGGTTGAAATCTTGAATAAGTTTGGGGCTATGATTTATAGATGAAAGGGTGTAATCTTGAAGAGGTCTTCTGGTTGAAAAGTTTGAGAAAAAGTGATTTGAAAATCCAAGCCACGAATTTGTTGATATATAAAGGATTAAGAGTTTGATTAAAAAAAGAGTTATAATATGATACAAACACTAAAAAATTTATTCCGGACAATCGGACCATTGGAATTGGATAAAAATTTTAGGAGAATTAGCTGAGGATGAGAGGAAGCCCCAAAAAAAAATTCAGCTCCATCGGACCGTCCAATATTTGTAAATATTTTTTTTCCTAGAGAGTTTAATGTTTCGAGGAGTATTATGTTTTGAGGACTCTTTTATATAATAAAAAGTCAATTAAAACTCCATTTTAATTCCAATTCCAATTCCGGTTGAAAATTTATCTTTCAAATATGAAAACCCACATTATAAAGTATAAAATTTATAAAATCCAAAATTTCATTTTTCTCCAATTTCCAAAATTAATTTAAAAATTCGCATTAAAAAAAAAATCGGGTTGTTACAGTAAACACTTTCCTCGTGGATAAAATTTGACGATCTCGAGTCAAATCCCGCGGAGTTTGGCCGAATTATCCTTTTCTTCTTCCTCTGTTCCTCCATTCCTCCTTTCTTCTTCTCTTTCTTTTCTTTCTTTTCTTTCTTTCTCCCACTCTCTCATGCCTTATATAGAGAGAAATAAGGGTTTATCCCTTATTAACCCAAAAATGACTCGTTTACTCAATTGCGAGTAAAGAAAACTAAACACTACCCCTGGATACTCTATTCTGACTATCTCGACCATTTCAAAACTATTCGTGCACTCGAAATCTCCATCTGAGTCACTTAACTACAATTAACTAATTAAACCCAACACATCTCAATACGGGTTTTCCAATTAAAATATTATCCTTTGTCACTTCACCCAACTGCGACATGTAGTAAAAATAATCCAACTCATTTATTTGATCCCTAAAGTAAATGTGACACACATCCATAAACATCTAACACTCATAAAATCCAAAAATTACTATTCACATAAATTCCTCAAATTACCAAATTACACCTATTTAGGTAATTTAAATATCCATAAAAGTGTGGGGTATTACACAAGAGTCATGCAATACTTACATAGCCACCAGGGTTCACTACCCTTGAGGAGCGATGACGCGAAGGCTAGCTTAGAAGAGTCTGATCATCCGCCACAGGCTTAAACGAGTCGAAAGAATTCTCGCTACCCAATTTGAGGGGCACCCTAGCCATCCACTCCAACCCTCCCTAGTAATCGGCATTGGGCCATGCCATATGGGTTGCACTACTTGAGAAGTCAGCCATTTCGGATGTTGGGAAGATTTGCAAAGGTTTATAGGAGGCTAAGGTTCATGTCGATCGGCATTCCCCTCCACCCACCGATCGACACTGAGTCTTTCACCTCCTCGAGGCACCCTAAAAGTCCATGCCAATGCCGATTGGCACACTCCTTAAAATTTCATAGAAAAAATACAAAAAAAAAATACTAGAAAATATCGAAAAATTCCTAAAAATTGCCAAAACCATTCTTGCACCTTGTTCACCAAGGAAAACAATTTTTTACACCCCTAGAAGAATTCCAGAGAATCTTTCTCCCCAGCAACGTCTCCAAAGGACGCTCCAAATTTTCCCGAGCTGCAGAATCCCCAGATCATTCACTATTCCCCAGTGGAACCTAAAATCCAATCCTCATCCCCCTTGGAATCCCCAAATTTCCCAAAGGAAAAAGTACACCTCTCTAAGGTCAAAATTGACCTCGATCTTGGATCGTCACTTTAGTTAGGTCATAATTGACCTCGATCCCCATTCGTCACCTCTCTTAGGTAAGAATTGACCTCCGTTTTTTATCATGACCTTAGTTAGGTCAGAATTGACCTCGTTCCCCGGTCGTCACCTCTTTTAGGTCAGAATTGGCCTCGATCTTTGATCGTCACCTTAGTTAGGTCAGAATTTACCTCGGTCCACAATTGTCACCTCTCTTAGGTCAGAATTGACCTCAGTCTTTGATCGTCACCTTAGTTAGGTCAGAATTTACCTTGGTCCACAATTGTCACCTCTCTTAGGTCAGAATTGACCTCAGTCTTTAATCGTCACCTTAGTTAGGTCATAATTGATCTAGGTCCTCGGTTGTCACCTCTCTTAGGTCAGAATTGAACTCAGTCTTGGATTGTCACCTTAGTTAGGTCAAAATTGACCTCGATCCTCGATTGTCACCTCTCTTAGGTCAGAATTGACCTCGATCTTAGATAGTCACCTTAGTTTGGTTATAATTGACCTCGGTTCTCGATCGTCACCTCTCTTAGGTCATAATTGACATCAGTCTTGGATCGTCACCTTAGTTAGGTCAGAATTGACTTCGGTCCTCGTTCATCACCTCTCTTAAGTCAGAATTGACCTCGTTCTTGGATTGCCACCTTAATTAGGTCAGAATTTACCTTGGTCCTCGGTTGTCACCTATCTTAGGTCAAAATTGACCTCAGTCTTGGATAGTCACCTTAGTTAGGTTAGAATTGACCTCAGTCCTCGATCGTCACCGCTCTTAGGTTAGAATTGACCTCAGTCTTGGATCGTTTCCTTAGTTAGGTTAGAATTGACCTCGGTCCTTGGTCGTCACCTCTTTTTAGGTTAGAATTGACCTCGATCTTGGATCATCACCTTAGTTAGGTAATAATTAACCCCGATCCTTAGTCGTCATCTCCTTTTAGGTCAAGATTGATCTTGGTCTTGGATAGTCACCTTAGTTAGGTAGGAATTGACCTCAGCCCTCGGTCATCACCTCCTTTTAGGTCAAGATTGACCTCGGTCTTGGATCGTCACCTTCATTAGGCCAGAATTGACCTCGGTCCTCGATCACCACCTATTTTAGGTCAGAATTGACCTTAACCCCATAAGTCGATCATCCACATCCCTTAGGTGCATAAAACTAACCTCCCTCCATTATGTGATGTCTATTCGACGACCATTACTTGTTCCAAGCTCGCCCTTCAAGGGAATTTGTAGATACAACATTATAGGACCCACTAAGTCTATCCTTAGACTCCTAGAACTTCCCCTTTCCCCCACAAACCTAGGTCGCACTCTGAGTACCCATTTCGAGACCATCGGGTGCCCCCGGACCCCATTTGAATCCGACTAACTCTTTTATCAGATCGAAGGCTCTTTGAATCATTGAAGGGCTCCCAAATCCCTTTTTAACGGTCTGCCATGTGTGCAAATTATCATAAGGGTTTGGATGAATGGACCATTTTACTATCAAAAACTAATTCAGAGGCCATCGGGCGCTCTTGGGACCCGAATTGACCCCAATCAACTCCACCATCATAGAGAAATCTATTTGAATATTTGAAGGGCACTGAAACCCCTTTCCAATAGTTTGTAAAATATCATAACCGTTCAGACGAACGATTAATTTTCCCCCAAAAATCGATCCGGAGGCCACTGGGCCCAGACTCTATTTGACCAAAGTCAATCCTTTACCTTGAATGAGATTGAATGAATCTATGAAGGGCACTGAATACCCTTTCTAATGATCTGCCCCATGTGTGATTCTGACCTACGGTACGGATGAACGGTTCATTTTACTCTAAGAGGTCATTGAGCACTTCTGGGCCTCGGTTGACCAAGGTCAACTTTCCAAACTGAGTGAAACTCTTTGGAATGTTGAAGTACATCTCCTAAACTTTCCAACGTTCCACCCCATGCATAATTCTGACTTACTATGTGAATGAACGACCCATTTGCGTCCGACAATCCCCCATCCAAAGGTCTGACATGCGCTTACGAGCCACATTTGACCAGAAGTCAACTCCTGGACCCCGGATAGGTCCGAAGGAATCTATAACATCAATAAAATACCTTTCTAATGGTATGCCTTGTGATTGATTCGGATCAACAGTTTGTGCTCTATAGTCATTTTTCCAAAAAATTCCACACGGGACAACTAATTGGAAGGCCCTGAACCGTGCCTATCGGCACAGTGTCAAGGGTGAACTGCCGATAGCCACCCCCTGGGGTAGCCCAATCAGTACCCACCTTTTGCACCATAAATAATGGCCATGACCTCATTCCCAAGAGAGAGTATATCCATCATCATTAGTGATCTCAGTAACATTATCTCAAAATCAGTGAAGTTCCATATGAGAAATACCATTCAAGCCTAAATCCCCATCCTTTTCACACCCAATTTGGCAAATATCCTTCTCTCTCGTCAACATCCATCAATATTCAAAGGATTTCATCCAAGATCCAAGTTCAAGCTCCAAGGAAGGTCCATTTCCTTCTCCCTCTCTAAGAATTTTTTATTTTTATATAAGTTACATTATATTCATAATCTAATTCCACTTTAGTTCATACATATTAACATCTAAGATTTTATTAGTATCTTTCACATACTTTATTTTTCATAAAAAAATCCAAAAAAAAATAAAAGGCGGTTACATCGGTAAATTCTGAACGGAATTATCCACCACACTTTTTCCAAAAGTAGAAACACATTTTCTACACGTACACACCAAATAAAATTCCGTTTGAATGTATGGGATAAACCCCACCCCTATTCTATATTCGAACTACATGGACTTTGATGCCTTTATAGGCTACGTAGGCGTCCAATTTTTCAATTTTCCAATTTCTCTTATGTTGCAAATTTATCAAAATCCCTCATTTTTATCATACGTATACATATATCATGCTTGTTCACGTCTCATCCCACATATATTATCATTTCCCAATAACGATCAATATCTCGATGAACGCTCGTATTCTATCTTCTACGTTCATTACTATTTTGGGAATATTCTTATGGATGACCACACCCTATCTTTTCCATGGTATGGGTCAAACGATTCCAATCTTCATTATATAAACACATGCACATGCTTCACGGGGATAAAGGAAAATGTTAACATTTTCCCATGCAAGACTGAAAGGGCGGGATGGGTGCCTAACACCTTCCCGTTTCATAACTTAGCCCCCATACCTTCGATTTATTGGTTTGGCATGCATCAATTTTGTCCTTGATGTCTCTCTCTTCAAGTGGTAACATATTATTTTGCCTATTTTGAGCAAAATAGGTTGGCGACTCTATCTCTTTATATTTACCTAACATCGATAATTACCGAAGCCCCCTTTTCAAAGAGAAAGGTGCGAGCTCGGGATGCAGTTATTCATCGATGGATCCTCTTCCTTCCCCCAAGGATGAACGGCACACCGACCGGGATGGCCACAGTAGGAGGTTGGTTTTTATATGGTTGGTTGGTGATGAGGTAAGTATGTAAAGTGGGAGTGAAAATGGATGAGAGTGATGTAAGGAAATGGAGAGAATGTTTAGAAAAATAGAATTTCGGTGCACTAATTTCGAGGGGAATGTTTTGACTCCAGAAAGGGACCTCTAGGAGTGAGATTGTGGCATCATTAAATACCAAAAAATTAGGGTTTTGGTGGGTAACAATCAACATGACCCCTGACCTATCTATCGTCATAGCCCTTAGTGTGTTGGCCAAGGAAAGTCCACCATGTCAATAGGCGGGGTGTCTGGGGTGCCTATAGGAAGTCCTAAATGGACATGGGGTCTTTTGATGGGAGGAGGAGTGTTAGGGACATAAGGAGGTAATTAGGGGGTACTTGGATGGGGTGTCTACATATCCCCTCGATGGGAAAGCTTGGGACAAGCCGAAGCTGTCGAATGATAGATACATCATCGATGTTTAAGGGACGGGGGGCTTACTTGGGATATGAGGGTGATCGATTTAAAGGTTTGAATCCAATTTCATGGATCCAAAGAGTTTAAATGACTAATACAGTGGGTCGAAGTCGATTCTACGGACCTCAAATTTAAACCGATCGATTCAAAGGTTTGAGATCGATTATATGAACCTAATAATCTTGACAACCAATTTAGCGAGTTGAGTTCGATTCTGCAGATCTAAAAGTTAGGATGATCAATTCAAAGGGTAGAGTTCGGTTCACTAGACCTAAGAGTTGAGACAACCCATTCAGTGAGTCGGGGTTAATTTTTGCAAACCTAAAATTTAAGATGACTGATTGAGAGGATCGAGGTCACTTTTTCAAACCTAATAGATGAGATAACCGATTCAAATGGTAGAGGTCAATTATACGGACTTAAGGAATGGATATGACCAATTTAACGGGGTAAGTTAAGTTATGAGAACCTAAATAGTTACTAGTGGGTAGTATTCTTCAATTTTGATTCTACCGATGAGGGTGTTGGTATTGCCGGAGCACTTCGATATTGGGTTCCGTTAGGGAGTAGAGTTTTGTAAGTGCTAATTAATTCTTCTTCTGATCCTGTAGGGTATTATGTCGGTGATGAAAGTTCTTCAAAAGGTTCGATGCTTATTAGTGAGTTTTCTGAGAGTCATGATACATTTGACTAGCTAGGACTTTGTGGTAATATTTTGTGAATGTTTGGGAAGTTTTTTGATTTTTTCAAAATTTTTGTAACAAAATTTTGAAGGGGAAACTGATAGGCATAAACAGGGGTGACTAATAGCATATGGCATGGACTCTTGGGCTACTTGGGGGAGGTGAAAGTGCACTGTCGATAGGTAGGTCTAGAGGGCTGCCGATCAGCACACCCCTTAATCCTTTATAAATGGAGGCGACCCTACTCATTTTTTCACACCTTCATTCGATCGAATATCTTTCTTTCTCCCTCTAGCAATCAATTTCATGTCTTTTTTCTTTAAACTAACTCATGGAGGGATCCTCATACAAAAACTGGATGTCTATCGATGACTATGAGGGTTTGGAATGGTGTGTTGTTGTGTCACTAGTTTTGGGAAATAAGAATATTTACAATAACTTCGAGGCCATTCTTGATGAGATAGTTCTGCTGTGGGTGTCGCCACATCATCGCACCATTAGGTAGAAGAACCCTAATGGCTATGTAAGTGTTTATTCTTTGTTCCTTTTTCTCTTATCCTTTTTCTTCTTATTCTTGGGTTGCTGAAGGGATTTCTTAATTTTTGTGTAGGTTGACAAAGATTTGTCAAACATTCAATCTCAGGGATTGGATGGAATAAAGGAGGTGTGGGGACATCTTCCTGCTGCTATTCTTTTAATGGTGGAGACCATCAAATTTGTCTTGTTAGAGGCTGATTTGTATGTGACACAATGTTCCATGGCGATACTATGCACTCTGGGCAATAGGTGGTGGGATTCGGCCCACTCATTCCATCTGGGTGTTGGGGAGATGATGGTCACTCCCCTGGAAGCTTATCAATTGATGGGTCTGGAATGCGAGGGCCAACAAATAGTGGTGGATCGAACCCTGCACATGTTTGAGGTGGAAGTGCAGGATGCCTTGGGTTATACGATAAAAATTATGTTCGGGGATTTAATCTGCATCTCTGTGATGAAGGAGACTAATTTATCTAGGCGGATTGATTAGATCAATGGGCAGAAGGTGAGGTAGTCATCCCATTTATTTATTCTTCTTTTATTGGGAGGTGGTGGCAATGAGCATCAATGTCGTCTATCTATAATTTTTTCCATTTCTCAGGATCATCTCGCAGATACAATCGTATGAATGATGAAGCTTTATGCTGGCATCCTTTTATACTTCTTTGGATTCTTTTAGTTGACGTTGCCGGTAGACTTTCACGAAGCCCACATATCTTTTGAAGGTAACCTTTAGATTTAATTTCCTCTTATTTCCTTGTTGTCTTTCCATTTTCACTCTTTTTACATCTAAAATGATTTATGTATACATGGTTTTATGTGGGGATAGGTCACAACACCGGGTTGATACCCTAAAGGTAAGAGACATGGTAATTTCTCCAAGATGTACTGGTGGAGGAAGTCGAGAAGGAACTTGAACTAGTCCCTGTCTTTGAAGAATATACTGGCGATGATGAACGCCTTAATGAGTAATCTGGTTAGGCTTCTGCTCTTATATTTTCTATGGCTTCAAATCATTTCTTTGCACTTTTGTCGACTACTAACTCTTACTGGGGAAACAAGTGAGTTTCCACCCCTGCCATTTTTCTTTGAGGGTTGCGAGGGTCACGGGACTGAATGCCCAAATGAGGAGGCTCCAAGCGTCGGAGATCGGATACATCTGGTACCTGGGAGTGGGAGTTTTAAGGTAGATGATTGAGGGTGAGGTCGAGGTCCCACCGTCTACTCCCCTAGAGTATATGAGGTGGGTAAAGGATATGTCAGATAAGGCGAGGGCGGTGACAATGGAAGGTAAACCCTATACACACTATACAGACATAAGAGTGGGCTTTGATTACCTGGATTTTATGAACAACTGGTTGATGCCGTCGTGCATTTATGATGTGTAGAATATGCATCCACCTAAAATAGAATATAAAAGGGGTACCAGCGTATTAGTGGCATTGCCCTATAGCATGGGGGGAGACGTGGTGGCGGTAGTGGAGGAGATTCTATTTCACAACATTTCCACCCCTTCTTATCATATTCGGGTGCGCAGTGGGGAGGTGGTATCGGTGCCTCACCGCCCTCATGAAGAGATAAACGACTTTACAGGTCTTCCTGAGGCGGCTCTCCGGAGAGATGTATGACTCTTTTTCTTGCATATTTTTATTTATGTTCTTCTTCTCATTACTGATTCACTTACCTTTTTTGGTTCGTTTACATACTATTTGTGTGTTGAGGACCTAACTGCGAGACCTTTGCGACTAGATTGTGTTAGTGTTCAACTATGTGAGGAAGCCAACCAGTTCTTATCTAGTGCCTCTGGCTACATCAGAAGAGAACTTTACTTTTCCGAGTAGGGGGTCTACTGCACGTCACCGAGGGAAGCGTGTTCGTCGAGACGCTTAATGTGAGGGGTCTTGTTGAGATATTTGGATGTTTTTTTTGGACGGTTCAGGTTGCGTCCATATTTATCATTTCGTTTTTCTTTGTTTTTTACTTTTCTACAGCTGTAGAAACAATGTAATCACTCTGACCAATATATATGTAATGCATATTTTTGTTCGATTATCTTGAGTTAGTGACTACTTTACATGCACTTTTTTCTGCTGAGGATTTAATTTTTGCAAAGATAAGATAGGGTGAAATATAACAAAATAGAAGAAAGACTTGAAGAGGGATTTTTTATGAAGAGGTTGATTTTTTATAAATAAACGTTCTTATTTTGAAAAGTATATATACAAAATAGTAAAGTAAAGAATTTCCAAAAAAGTGGGGTGCCAATCGGCATACCCCTTGGCCTTCCTATCATCATATGGTTCAAGTCCAAATAACTTTCCTAGATTTCATTTCACTTTCTCTCTACTTCTGGGTACTTAGTATCATAGGTCCTGCCAGTAACTCGAGTTGCTTGTCTTTTATGAGTACTTGTAGTATAAAAGTACACTTTGATGGTGGTTTTCATCACCACAATTCAAAATTATTTCTTTTGAAATCTTTATTCTTCTTTTCCAATGGAGTTTCCATTGTCCTAAACGTTATCTTCTTACTCGAAGAATTAGAGGCAACGTTACTCTATAGCATTAATTATGAAGGTTTCAACTTGCGCTATGTCTCCCCATGGCATAACAGCCTTATAGACTGGAATCTTCTAGAAGTGGTGATGAAATTGTGGTACCTTGAAGACCATGTCTTTCGATTTAGTCTCCATGAAGTGTGTCCCACTTATGAAGAATTTTCTGTTATCTTGGGTGTTAACCTAAGTGTGGAGAAAGCCATGCTGGACTTGTCCCATTCTCCTTAGGTATCATTAGAAGAGTTGTTCCATGTCTCTCCCTTAGCTGCCCGATCATCGGTGCATAGAGGAAGTATCATTCTCTTGGCGGTATTTAATTCCGTGTGTGGGAGATATTTCACTGATAATGGATTTACTGGTGTCGTAACCCTGGGATTGACCGTTAGGCTACTTTTGGTAATAGGCAATAAGTCCACGATAGTATTATGGATTTCTTACCACTGTAATCTAGCTAATGTAATACTAACGGATACCTTGAATGGACTGGATGCATAGAAGGAAGGTCGGGTTAATTTCCTATAAGGGAACCATGTCATGTTGTTTATGTGGTTGTCTGAGAGATTGTACCTAGAATCCCCTGTTGAATACCTTATGTCGGACGTTCCACTACACCAAATCTGCAGGATTGTCATGGTCATTGACCATGATAAGTATAACTTGTAAATGTCAATGATCGTGATAATTCTGGGGGTGATAACTCTTATTATCATAGACTTATCAGGATCATTGACCGTGATAAGTTCATTAGACTTGTCACGGTCCTGTCACGGTCTCTGACCTCGACAATGTTTGTCATGGTTAAAGACCGTGACAAATCAGTGACACATCTTAAAAAAATTACCACGGTCAATGACCATGACAAATCTGGGTAAAATTAAAAAAAATTATGCTGAGCAGTTTCACCACTTCCTAGTATATTTATACTTGTTATAGCAAAATTGTATATGTTCAAATAGCATATATCCAAATAAAATAGAAAGAATGCACCAATTGATTGCATATATATATTTCCATATCGAAATGTCCAAATCCAAACAATTCAAATATAATCCAAGTGTCCAAATAAAAATAGATACAAATAATGTCACGACATAGTGTTTGGGGAAGGATCGAGGAGGAAGGAAGGCCACACGATATACGCATTTAGACACTACTCAATATGCATTCGTGCAACCACAATGGGGATTTCTCCTTTGTGGGTATCACATGCATGATGATCACCTTGGCCTCGATGTTTTGAAGGATACGTCCATGAACCGGTATACGGTCAACGACATTCGGGCCCCTTAACCCATCGTTATCCACTGGCCATCACATATGTCGTGTAAAAACACACTCATCCAATCGATTGTTGGCATAGGCCACTGGACGGGAGTTGTGTAGGGGACTTGATCATAAAGCATTGAGTTAGAGTATATTGACAATGAAGAAGAGATGTCCACGCCCTCGTCCTCCTCCACGTCCCCCTCCACCACCTTCTCCTTCCCTTTTCCCTTGCCCTTTCCACCAAACTGACGCTTCATGAATGCGTACATATCTAGGACCGTCGCCTCCAAACTTGATAGCTTCGTGTCATGCGTGTCCACCTGACGATCCAACCCGGTGTTGTTCGTCTCCATTTTGGTGATCATAGATTCACCCACCTGTGAGCTCACACCACTAGTCCTCCCCTTGCGATCAGCACCAAGAACTTGGATGAGTGCGTCAGTGGACAAAGATTCCCTGTTGGCATCAGACTGCGACTGGTGCACTTCCTTAAGCTTTGCCTGAAATGACAAACAACACATGATTAGTTAAATAAGTAAAAAACAATTATAACGTAATTAACCAAAACTAAGTCGTCAAATTACTTACAATCATGGCTATGACACTCGAGTATACCTCCTTATCCTTGACCTTCTTCGTCTAAATTACCCCATAGGAATTGAGTCTATGTGGACTACCCCCAGGGCCACTCCCCGTCCTTTGAAATAAAATAATACAAAATTAGTAAGTAACGCAAAGTAAAATAATGTAGAATAACATATTTCTATAATTATAGAAAAATAAAAACTTACCATCCTATGCTCCACCTCGGCGTAAGACGTCCGACCCGAGTAGTGCACGTTCGTATTTTTCGCCCATTTTTCCCTCCCCGATGTGACACCCCGACTAATTAAATACCGGGTAGCTACTCCTTTATTAAATTAATTCAAAATGCCAAGTTGGTTCAGTTAATAGCATCACTGTTGAAAACATTTTAATAATTACTAACCACCTAGTATTTAAAAAGTAAGTGCCAAATTTTAAGTTAAGTCTGATTAACATGCAGTAAAAGAATAATGAAAGAATAACAACCATTCACTATAATGAAGTAATGAATAACCAACAACATAAATATAAATCCGGAGGAAAACTCCTCACAACAATCCCATAACTGAAAAATAATACGACAAGTCTGAATCCTGAATAATTACATGACAGAAGTCTGAATAACTGAAATAAATGAAATGTCTCTAAAAGAAATGGGCGACATGCCCTACAACTGATAACTGAAGAATATCGAGTCAAGATAGATGAAGCGTCTACAAGCAAAGTCCTGTAACTTCCACAAACAGCTACACCTCGTCACCTGAATGAGAATCCTAAGCATGGTGTCCTTGTGGCTGGGCACCTAAAATGGTTTTTACAAAAATAGATTTGAAAGCAAACGGGTCAGAGCCCGAAAGTGGAAATCATTTTAAAAATAGCAAGTGTTTTAATAACATTAAAACATTAAATGCAAAATACATGTTAGGACGTGCACTCACATGAAATTCTCACCTCTCGACTACATGTGCGCTCCTAACGTACCATACCCATCTATAAGACATCCGTATCTAACCGAACCGTAATAAGTTCTACCCCTTACTACTCGATTCCCATATTACATTCTAACGTTATCAATTAAATAGAGGGCTTTACATACTCTCGGATTCTCAATTAGTAATATAATTCACTATCAATTAACCCGTTATGTTTTCTCAAAACATTACCATAATTATATTCACAATATTAACATGAAAGTTTCCATTAATTAAGTGTATATTATTCACGTCATAAATATACAATACAAGCACCCCGAGACTAGCTGCGGTGCACACATACTCTGCTATCCATCCCGGTACATCACGTACATAAGGATCACGTATTCCGAATCTCTCAGGAATCGTTCTCAGATAACAACATCACAAATAATGGAGGCGAACACAGTCACATCACAAGGGTCACGCACATTCCTGCGCTCCCACAATCAGCAGACTTATTAACATCCCAATAAGTCCTTATCTGACCTATGTTCATCGAGGTAACCAATCTAAATCCGGGCAACACAAGGATTAGAAGGCCCTAAGCGAACATAAACCTCCCGTGATAGCAAGTATGGTAGGTATGTCATACACATAAAATCAATACATATACTAAGTATGCACACCTCTTACTAATTACCATAATATATTGGTGGTACACTTCTCATTCTCGTACCGACATATAATACTACACAATTTATATGTTCCCGGTTAATATAATAAATTAGGCCGTCAATAGTTCTCGCAACGTAATAGACACTCACGTCCTACTTCATATTTTCCCTTAGGTTCAAGCTACACTTCTAGGTTTGACTCCTCATTATATCCCAAACATCCCAAATGTAACAATTAATCATCAAGGGAAGGTTATCTCTACATATACACAAGGTTGCGGGACACTCGGGATCAAAACAGGCTTAAAAAGCCTAAACTGTCAACTCGTTCGATGTCTCGTTCGAACGAGGCTGTTCGAACGAGAGTTCGTTCGAACGAACTGGGCCTTCTAACGAGATCTCGTTCGAACGAAGGTCTTCGAACGAACATCCCTCTCGTTAGAACCCAAACTGTCAACTCGTTAGAAGCTCGTTTGAACGAGCTCGTTCGAACGACCTGGGCAGGTCTTCTAACGAGTGGCCACATTCGAGCCCAGAAATTCCTATCTCGTTTTTCCAATTTTCTTCACTCCTAATCCCACATAAAAATCGTTCCAACATCATTTTAAGGTTCCTAATTCGTACTAAACATTCATAGGTCATAGTCAAACGTTTATATAGGACCAACTCATATTAAACATCATCAAATCTTCAAATCCCTTTATTTATCCCCAATTTATATGAACATGAACCCTAACATTTATAAATCATCAATGAGGCTAATAAAATCCGTTTTTGTTTCATCCAAATTATAATATCATCAGAATAAACATCTAAATACCAATCTACATGCGATTCCTCATCAAAATGAAATTTCTACTTCCAATTTAAATGGGTTTTTCATTAACTCCCAAGAACAATACAATTTAATTGAATATCCTACGCATGGAGGAAGCATTCTCTATAAAAACGAAATTAAATCACTTGTCTTATTTGAATCTCTGATTTGATGACGAATTTCTTAAGTGTTATCTCTCTCTCTCTGCAGAATTCCTTCTCTCTCTCTCAACAAGCTTTTCTTCTCAAGGTGTTAATGGAGGTGGGGTTGGTTTTGCCAAGTTATGAAGTTTCTAACTTCTCCCGTAGCCCACTACCTAAATTGGGGTTGGAAATGGCTTAGTGGGTTAATACTAAGTCAGATTTTTAACTCTAATTTTCGTGGGTTTTAATTACCCAATTTCCGAAATTACCAAAATGCCCTTATAAGTTACCGGTATGGCCCAATAATGTCCTGGGACCCAAACATAACCCCCGGCTAGTGTTTTCTGACTATTTCGACCCTTCCGGACGCGTTGACGCACTCAAAACGACCATACGGTTAATATAACTAAAATTCACTTTTTAATTAAAATAAATATTTCCCTGACGCGACTGTCACACGCGTCTCAATAAAATTTTCCAACTTGCCGTATTTCAATCTCACGACAAATTTCATACTTCAATATTCATATATAATCATATATGCACATTATATTCAAATACCAACTCGCATCTCGCTAGTATTTTAATCCGGATTAATTTCGAATTAATACGCATTAAATTTAATTAATCCCATAAATAAATATAACAAAAATGTGGGGTATTACATACTTCCACCCTAATAACTGAATTTCGTCCCGAAATTCAGAACTAGAAAGTACCTGGTAAGAATAACTCTGGATAACGTTCGCGCATCTCATCCTCGCGCTCCCATGTGGACTCCTCAACATTATGATGTCGCCACTGAACACGCAATAACGGGACTATCTTTGACCGCAGTTTCCGCTCACTTCGGTCCAAAATAGCAATCGGCCCCTCCTCGTAGGAGCTATCAGGCTGGAGATCGATGTCCTCCAAAGCAATGTGAGAATGAGCCAAATCGTCTCTAAGATATTTCCTTAGCGAGGAAATATGAAATACATCGTGAATCCGATGCAAATGCTCCGGTAATCCAAGTCTATACGCAACCGGTCCAATCCGCTCAATAATAGGAAATGGTCCCACATATCTCGGTGCCAACTTCCCTTTCTTCCCGAAACGCATAATCCCCTTCATAGGAGATACTCTGAGCAAAATCTGGTCCCCCACTTGGAACTCTCTAAAGAACCTCTTCGCATCAGCATAGCTCTTCTGCCTGTCCTGAGCTACCCGAATGCGACTCCGTATCAGTTCTATCCTTGCCGAAGTATCCTGAATCACCTCCGGCCCAAGTAGTTTGTTGTTCCCCACCTCCAACCAACTTGCTAGGGAACGACAAGGTCTACCGTACAACGCCTCAAATGGAGCCATGCCAATGGTGAACTGGTAGGAGTTGTTGTAAGCAAACTCCACCAGTGGAAGATACTGCTCCCATTCACCCTCGAAATCAATGATGCACATACGTAGCATGTCCTCCAATATCTGGTTCGTACGCTCGGTCTGCCCATCGGTCTGCGGGTGACATGCCATACTCAACCGCAATTCCGTGCCCATGGCCTCCTGAAAACTCTCCCAAAACCGTGGAACAAATATCTTGTCTCGGTCAGACACGATATTTAGGGGCACACCATGAAGTCTCACTATCTCTTAAATAAAGAGCTGGGCATACTGTCCCGTAGTGTAGTCTGTCCTTACGGGTAGAAAATGAGCGACTTTGGTCAACCTGTCCACAATTACCCAAATGGAGTCGTGACCTCTCTGTGACGTAGGCAACCCCGTGATAAAGTCCATGGATATGCTCTCCCACATCCACATCGGGACCTCCAACGGCTGTAGCAGTCCTACCGGTCTCTGATGATCCACTTTTACCAACTGACAAGTGGTGCATTTAGAAACAAACTCGGCAATATCTCTCTTCATCCCGCTCCACCAATACTGACGTCTCATGTCTTGGTACATTTTGTCCCCACCGGGATGTACCGCAAACCGTGAGCCGTGCGACTCGGCCATCACCTCGTGCCGCAATTCTTTCCCTTCCGAAACTACTAATCTCCAATTAAAGCGTAATCCCCCATCTGAGCTAACGGTATAGGATTCAACTCCCTCTGCTAGTAATCGAACTATCAGCTCCTAACAGAACGAGTCATCTGCTTGTGCTTTTACCACTCTCGTGACAATCTGCGGTGTAACAGTCATTACAGACATGAATGATCGGGCCACTGCATCCTGGTGTCCCAATTCCTTCCACTTTGCCTTCCACACCCCTGCCACCTCATCTACTAGCCTACGGCTCAATGCATCTGCTACCACGTTAGCCTTCCCTGGGTGGTATTAGATATCTAACTGATAATCCTTCACGAACTCAAGCCACCTCCGTTGCCGCATATTCAACTCCTTCTGCGTGAATAGGTATTGTAGGGACTTGTGGTCTGTGAACAATCAAAACTTTTCCCCCAAAAGGTAATATCTCCAAATACGAAGGGCAAATACAACTGCCGCCAACTCCAAGTCATGAGTGGGGTAATTCTTCTCGTGAGGATTTACCTTACGGGATGCATAAGCAATGGCCTAACTCTCCTTCTTTAATACACCTCCAAGTCCTTGCAAGGATGCATCGGTGTAAACTAAATACTCAACTCCCGGTCTCGAAAATGCTAACACAGGTGCTAAGGTCAACTTATCCTATAATTCATCGAATGCCAACTGACAGGCATCACTCCAGATGAATGGCACACCCTTACGAGTCAAATGTGTCAAAGGACCTGCTATCTTCGAGAATCCCCGAATGAACCTCCTGTAGTATCCTGCTAGGCCCAAGAAACTACGAATCATTGTCGGTGTCGTGGTTTGTCCCCACTCCCTCACCGCGGATACCTTCCCCGGATCAACAGATATTCCCCGATCGGAAATAATATGTCCCAAAAACTGGACCTCCTTCAGCCAGAACCCGCATTTCTCATATTTTGCATACAGCTCGTTCTGACATAGTGTCTGAAAAACTTTCCTCAAATGCTCGGCGTGCTCCTCCTCTGTCTGAGAGTAAACCAGAATATCATCGATGAAGACAATGACAAACTGATCTAGGAAATCTCTGAACACTCTGTTCATCAAGTCCATAAACACGGCTGGAGCATTGGTCAAACCAAAAGGCATAACCCGAAACTCGTAAGATCCATATCTCGATAAGAACGCAGTCTTCGAGACATCCTCTTCCCTGATACGCAACTGATGGTATCCCGATCTCAAATTAATCTTTGAGAAGAAAGAATCTCCTCTCAACTGGTCGAATAAGTCATCGATTCGAGGCAACGGATACTTATTCCGTATCGTGACCTTATTCAACTCTCGATAGTCCACACACAATCTCAGTGAACCATTTCTTTTCTTCACGAACAACACAGGGGCACCCCACGGTGAAGTACTCCTCCGTATAAACCCCTGACCCAACAACTGCTCAATCTAATCCCGTAACTCCCTCATCTCAGCTGGATCCATACGGTATGGTGCGCGTGCTATAGGTCTCGTATCTGGTAATAAGTCTATGACAAAGTCTATCTCTCGACTGGTGGGTAATCCAGGTATATCCTGAAATACATCGGCAAACTCTCTAACAACCGGAATCGAATCAAGTGGTATCACCACCTCCTTAGAAGTCTCCTCCTCTATATAGTACAAATGAGTGGACGATCCTCCCTCGGAACGAGGCATCGCCACCAAAAACATCTCCTGCCCGGGAATGGCAAAGATAATACTCCTACTGAAACAGTAAATCATGGCTCGGTACGCAACAAGCCAATCCATACCAATAATGGCATCATACTCGGTCATCTCTAATACTAACATATCTGCAGGTAATACCAAACTACCAATCTCTACCCCTACTCCCCGGCATATAAAGAAAATAAGTGACCCACTCCCCAATGGTGAGTCTACACATGTCACTGTGCTCTCTGCTGTGGCTAACAACCCTAAGGCTTTGGCAAAATGTGTAGCTATAAAGCAATGTGTTTCCCCCGTATCAAACAAAACCCGACCCATAGTACTATGGATAGGAAACATACCCTCAATAGCGGGTGGTGCCTGCGGAGATGCTTCTTAGTGGACATTATAGACACGTCCATACTGTAACTGTCCCTGCTGCACAGGAACTGCTGGATTGGCTGGAAGAGCTGGCACCTGGGCTGGAGCTGGGAGGGCTGGTGGAAAAAGTGGCCTCTCTGGCTCATGTCGAGCACCCTGCTGCTGCTGCTGCGGGGCCCTGCCCCTATCAGGATAGTCCTAGCATTTATGGCCAGTCTTGCCACAAACGAAACACTTCCCCGAAAAGTTCCCCCCTCTCTATCCCTACTGCCCCCGGCCCTGGTGGCCGTTACCGTTCCTCCACCGGCCCTGCTGGCCCTGCTGAAATTGCTGTTGACCATTCTGACCCTACTGGTGCTGATGGCCGTTCGGACCCTGATGGCCCTGCCAGAAACCTCCCTGTCCGTGCCTGAAATTTCCTGACCTGAACCTTTTGTGATCCCCCTGCTGGGTACCCTGATCACCCTACCTCTGTCCCTGAACAGATTGTGCCCCACTGGCACCATTTCCTCCAGTCCTGCCCTGATGGCTAGACTCTCCTGATCGCTTACCCTCAGTCATGTGAAAGCGGTGATCCTGGCAATGGAGTAATGCAACGTTAACCACATCAGAATAAGTGGCTAACGAAAGGTTCCCTAACAAGTGCTGACGAATCCTCCATGTCAACCCGTCTGTAAATTTCTGTATCTTCTTCTCCTCCGTCGGTATCTCATCCGGAACAATGTTCAGAAGATCAATGAATTCGTCCTCATACTCGGGCACAGTCTTACCCTCCTGTCGAAGGCTCATCAACTTCCTCCTCATTTCCGTATGAACAGCTGACAGAAAGTACTTGCTGTCGAACCGCACCCAGAACTCCTGAATAGTGAGAGTGTCCCTCTCCTCTACGGTGGTAATAGACTCCCACCACTGTAGTGCAGACCCTACTAGCTTAAAGGTAGCTAGTATCTACTTCTGAACCTCAGTGCACTCGTACATCCTCAAGTGCCGCTGGATGTCCTTCCTCCACTGACTCGAAACTACCACATCGGAGCTACCTGCGAACTCCGGAGGGTGTGCTTTCTGAAAAGCATCTCATACATGTTCCCAAGCAGACGGGAATGCATGTGCCTGAACTGGCGCGGTTATCGACGCGTGAGGTGGTGCCTGCTGAACTACTGCTAGTGCGGCATTTACCGCCTGGGCCACAATGGCTGCAACCTCGGCGGCATTCATCGTGCCCTAAACTGGTGCGGGCTGTGGTTCTGGCGTTGCATCCCTGGGAATCCTTTGTGCACGTCGTGGAGGCATCTGAAATAAGAATGAAGTTTATAAGTTCGCCTTTATAAACTTAAAATAGCTGAAGAATGTAGCATATACAAAAGAATACAACATTCCTAAAATATAGGGCTCTACATCAAAGAAAGCTCAGCGGAAACATAATAAACCGTTCAGATCCTAAAGGACACTAGAACCTGATGCTCTGATACCACCTATGACACCCCGACTAATTAAATACCGGGTAGCTACTCCTTTATTAAATTAATTCAAAATGCCAAGTTGGTTCAGTTAATAGCATCACTATCGCAAACATTTTAATAATTACTAACCACCTAGAATTTTAAAAAGTAAGTGCCAAATTTTAAGTTAAGTCTGATTAACATGCAGTAAAAGAATAATGAAAGAATAACAACCATTCACTATAATAAAGTAATGAATAACCAACAACATAAATATAAATCCGGAGGAAAACTCCTCACAACAATCCCATAACTGAAAAATAATACGACAAGTCTGAATCCTGAATAATTACATGACAGAAGTTTGAATAACTGAAATAAATGAAATGTCTCTAAAAGAAATGGGCGACATGCCCTACAACTGATAACTGAAGAATATCGAGTCAAGATAGATGAAGCGTCTACAAGCAAAGTCCTGTAACTTCCACAGACTGCTACAGCTCGTCACCTGAATGAGAATCCTAAGCATGGTGTCCTTGTGGCTGGGCACCTAAAATGTTTTTTACAAAAATAGATTTGAAAGCAAATGGGTCAGATCCCGAAAGTGGAAATCATTTTAAAAATAGCAAGTGTTTTAATAACATTAAAACATTAAATGCAAAATACATGTTAGGACGTCCACTCACATGAAATTCTCACCTCTCGACTACATGTTCACTCCTAACATACCGTACCCATCTATAAGACATCCATATCTAACCAAACCGTAATAAGTTCTACCCCTTACTAGTCGATTCAGATATTACATTCTAACGTTATCAATTAAATAGAGGGATTTACATACACTCGGATTCTCAATTAGTAATATAATTCACTATCAATTAACCCGTTATGTTTTTTCAAAACATTACCATAATTATATTCACAATATTAACATGAAAGTTCCCATTAATTAAGTGTATATTATTCACGTCATAAATATACAATACAAGCACCCCGAGACTAGCTGTTGTGCACACATACTCTGCTATCCATCCCGGTACATCACGTACATAAGGATCACGTATTTCGAATCTCTCAGGAATCGTTCTCAGATAACAACATCACAAATAATGGAGGCGAACACAGTCACATCACATGGGTCACGCACATACCTGCGCTCCCACGATCAGCAGACTTATTAACATCCCAATAAGTCCTTCTCTGACCTATGTTCATCGAGGTAACCAATCTAAATCCGGGCAACACAAGGATTAGAAGGCCCTAAGCGAACGTAAACCTCCCGTGATAGCAAGTATGGTAGGTATGTCATACACATAAAATCAATACATATACTAAGTATGCACACCTCTTAGTAATTACCATAATATATTGGAGGTACACTTCTCATTCTCGTACCGACATATAATACTACACAATTTATATGTTCTCGGTTAATATAATAAATTAGGTCGTCAATAGTTCTCGCAACGTAATAGAGACTCACGTCCTACATCATATTTTCCCTTAGGTTCAAACTACACTTCTAGGTTTGACTCCTCATTATATCCCAAACATCCCAAATGTAACAATTAATCATCAAGGGAAGGTTATCTCTACATATACACAAGGTTGCGGGACACTCGGGATCAAAACAGGCTTAAAAAGCCTAAACTGTCAACTCGTTCGATGTCTCGTTCGAACGAGGCTGTTCGAATGAGAGTTCGTTCGAACGAACTGGGCCTTCTAACGAGATCTCGTTCGAATGAAGGTCTTCGAACGAACATCCCTCTCGTTAGAACCCAATCTGTCAACTCGTTAGAAGCTCGTTCGAACGAGCTCGTTCGAACGACCTGGGCAGGTCTTCTAACGAGTGGCCACATTCGAGCCCATAAATTCTTATCTCGTTTTTCCAATTTTCTTCACTCCTAATCCCACATAAAAATCGTTCCAACATCATTTTAAGGTTCCTAATTTCTACTAAACATTCATAGGTCATACTCAAACGTTTATATAGGGTCAACTCATATTAAACATCATCAAATCTTCAAATCCCTTTATTTATCCCCAATTTATATGAACATGAACCCTAACATTTATAAATCATCAATGAGCCTAATAAAATCCATTTTTGTTTCATCCAAATTATAATATCATCAGAATAAACATCTAAATACCAATCTACATGGGATTCCTCATCAAAATGAAATTTCTACTTCCAATTTAAATGGGTTTTTCATTAACTCCCAAGAACAATATAATTTAATTGAATATCCTACGCATGGAGGAATCATTCTCTATAAAAATGAAATTAAATCACTTGCCTTATTTGAATCTCTGATTTGATGATGAATTTCTGATGTGTTCTCTCTCTCTCTCTGCAGAATTCCTTCTCTCTCTCTCAACAAGCTTTTCTTCTCAAGGTGTTAATGGAGGTGGGGTTGGTTTTGCCAAGTTATGAAGTTTCTAACTTCTCCCGTAGCCCACTACCTAAATTGGGGTTGGAAATGGCTTAGTGGGTTAATACTAAGTCATATTTTTAACTCTAATTTTCGTGGGTTTTAATTACCCAATTTTTGAAATTACCAAAATGCCCTTATAAGTTACCGGTATGGCCCAATAATGCCCCGGGACCCAAACTTAACCCCCGACTAGTGTTTTCTGACTATTTCGACCCTTCTGGACGCGTTGGCGTGCTCAAAACGACCATACGGTTAATATAACTAAAATTCACTTTTTAATTAAAATAAATATTTCCCTGACGCGACTGTCACACGCGTCTCAATAAAATTTTCCAACTTGTCGTATTTCAATCTCACGGCAAATTTCATACTTCAATATTCATATATAATCATATATGCACATTATATTAAAATACCAACTCGTATCTCTCTAGTATTTTAATCCGGATTAATTTCCAATTAATACGCATTAAATTTAATTAATCCCATAAATAAATATCACAAAAATACGGGGTATTACACCCGATTGGCAAGATGCCAATTGTCGCTCCTCGATCTCATTGTCAATGAACTTTTGCCAATGTGCCAATGCGATCGGCTCCTTCGACGGGATGGACTCACCCATTCTGATAATGGACTCTCGGGTCATCCCAAAGTATCGGGATCGCAAATTCTTCTTCCATATATTGTGTTGCTCCCTTAACTGCTCCAACACAGAATCGGGGAGTTCTGAGGGAAGGCTGAATTATTCGTGTCAAACAAATACAAAATAAAAACAATGTAAGTGTTAGTCGCGAATAAATATAAATATAAATAAAAATTGAAATTGAAATTGAAATTGAAATTGAAATTGAAATATAAATGCTTTACCTGTAGTACCACCCAAATAACTAACTTTAACTCATTTGGCACTTCCCTCAAAATGGTGTACCACGGCACGATAATAGTCTTCACTAGCTTAAGGGATCTAGTTAATAAGCTCATCTTGTTCTCAACTACCATTCCCAATTTTCCCCAAGGGGCCAAGGAGCCCTCGTCGCCTTCGCTACCTCCGAGCCCTAAAGAAGTCATCGTCATTATCATTATCATCATCCCTGCCTTAATCCCTAGAGGAGACATTTTCTGTAAAAAATTTTGTCATTAGTACAAATCCAAATGATTTCGAAGAATACAGATGAATTAGAAGACATACAAATATTTTATGTGATCGTGCCACTCTCGAATGGGTCGTGACATGAAGTAATTTTAGAAAATAGTTGAAAACTCCCCCCACCCACCCACCCACCCACACATATACAAATTAATTTGAGAAAAAAGTCGAAAACTCCCCCCCCCCCCCCCATTTTGACAATAATTCCAGTGGTGATGCCACTTCTAAAATTAACTAACCCAACATCGGTCCACTATAATTCAACAACAACAGCAACAACAAACCAACAAATGTGTATCCCGTACTCCTTCTAAATTCATCTACTCAATTGATTTAGTTCATCATGTCTTATAAATATATCATTATTAAAGATATACAATTAAAGTTACAATTAAAGCTATATTTCATTAATCAATTTGTTTTTTTTCAACCGTCACGGTGAAATATTAATGTTTAACAACTTAATCAACACACATATATTTGGGTATTTATACTTAAGGGTACAACATATATTTGGGTATTTACACATTAATCAACACATGCACACACGCACCCCTCCCTCACCCCTCCACCCCCTGCCCCCCACTCCCCCTCCCTCCCCCCCCCCCCCACCGCACACACACACACACACACACACCTGCAAACACACACACTCACACTCACCCTCCAACACATACACACACACCCCTATGCACGCACTCACCCACCACCCACCACCCACATACACACACACACACACACACATACATATACACACCCACATATACACACATATATATACAAAGGAAAGAGAAAGAGAGGAAAAAACCTGAAAATTCCTTACAGAGAGAGAGTAGTCGTTTAGAGAGAGAAAGAAGGAGGGAAACCAAAATGGTGAGAATAAAGGAGGTTTTTTTTTTATTGTCAAAGTTGTCACGGACCTATCACAGTCTTTGAGCGTGACAACTTTATAAGGTTGTCACAATCATTGATCGTGACAAGTTCGTGACAACTGTACTTGTCACGAACTTGTCACGATCAATGATTATGACAAGCCTTTGTCATGGTCAATGACCATGACAAAAAATATGTGTTTTTTGTCACGATCATTGACTGTGACAAGGGTGTCCAGCTAAAGGGTGCCAATTTGGGATTTTAGGTGTAGTGTTCCCAACTTCTGTGCTAAGTGGACGGAGAACTTGGTGAATGGGATCGTAGAGGATGGGGCCCAGAATCTTCATTTGTCTATACTGTAAAATGGTGGGTGTAGCTTGCATCGGGGTGATTATCAGTACATGCAATTAGTGGGCCTTCATCGGACCTCTTTCTATCCTCCATGGTGGCTTTTGTGCCCAGTGGAATGGGAACAAATAATTCCTCCGCGTTTAACTAAATTCTTTATTGTGGAGTACTTGACTGAGTCACGAGAATGATATTGGTACCTATATGGAAACATTTTCAATCGTCTACCTGTCCCTCTCAATTTTTTAGGGAGTCTGCGTTCATATTCGGGGATTACTTGAAGTGGTTTTGAAAGTGGACGGTTAAGAAGATTCTAGCGGAGGGGACTGGTCAGAGATGGCTTGTGATGTTTAACACTTTGGAAGAAGTTGTTGTAGTTTCGTCCAAGCTTATACAGGATTACCATCGTACGGATCACATTCGGATTTGCAATTAGGAGTGGAATTCTTAGGGCCCTCCAGGGATCCACAACGACGATGATGTATGTCTGTCAGGAAGCTGAAGATACGATTTTAGGCATGAGAGGTGCAAATGATAATTTTTGATAACTTTTTATAGGTTCTGAGAGGTGTTTGATTTTCGTGAATCTAGTAATGATGTGGGTTGGTAGGTTTTTGATGTCTTTATGGCGCTTGTAGGTGGGAAATTTTTCATTCCCATCGCTAATATATCATGTAATAGCCGTATTCCTATTTTTTTGTAAAAGAACAATGATTTCAATGTATGGTGTTATGCCTTTTAGGAATTCTATATTTGAACTATCTATAGCGATCGCTAAGGCATACATAATCCTTTCATTCGTTTAAATGATGAGCGAGACCATCGTTCCCATAAGGAGAAAAGAATAACATTTTATAAAAGAGAAAGGACCATGCCCACATGTGTCTTATGGGTTGCTAACATACCTCTGTGGCGTTTGAAAATTGTGATCTCTTCTTTGAAAAGGTGTTGTTTTAAAGAGAGGATCATGTCCTACGTTGTTCTAAGTAGAGAGGAAGGAAGATTTTTTTTATTATAGAAGGGGGATGAAAAGAGTTGTAGCACGATGAATCTTCTTTACGATGTTATTTCTTCTCCACTAAGGTCTATGATAATAGCGGCACAACTAGACATAATCTTCTTTACGATGTAGGGGACACTCCATTTGGCCTTGAATTTTCCTCTCGGATCCTCGACGGGTTCTATAATTTCCTTGAGGGAAAGATCCCCATTATAGACACCACGGTCCTTGACATTTCGTTGA
The DNA here is from genome assembly GCA_949130495.1 of Sambucus nigra. Classification (NCBI taxonomy): domain Eukaryota; kingdom Viridiplantae; phylum Streptophyta; class Magnoliopsida; order Dipsacales; family Adoxaceae; genus Sambucus; species Sambucus nigra. The sequence continues at coordinate 158,038,056 of OX422215.1, forward strand.
ATCACTGCGCAATACGGTGATGGTACCCTTGTATATGATATAAAGCTTCCAACCGATTTTTTTTAAGAGAAAAAGTTCATGGGGAACTCCGTAGGGACGAATGATGTTCTTTATGATGAATTTAGCTACTTTCACCATAAGAATGAAGCCTATATTTAGTCCTTTCACAACTTTGTCTTCGAAATTGAGGGACCACTTCATTTGGAGTTTTCTCAGCTTATGCTTGACAAGTTTTCTTTTGGGGAATGTAGGTATCTCATGTTGTATTTTTTTAGGCCAATTACAGGCATGGGACTATGTGATGGCATTTGCAAACTCTTTTAGAAGCTCTTCAACCTATGACCGTTCATGCTCATTTAGGGTGGACTTTATCATAATCTTGCTCGGATGGCTACTAGAACTGAGATTAATAACAACAGTCTCATCATTATTAGCTTGAACACGATTATGTTGTTTGTTTTTTTCCTTATTGAGATTAGTTAAGAACTATTAATTTATTAAAACATCTTTATCAATAGCTTGACTAGAATGGAGAAAATTAATGTAAGGCATAACAAGATATTGAAAATCATTGTTTATTTGATTGAAAATATTACAAAGGAATACAACGGTGAGAACCTCATAAGCATCATTCACAATTTCATCAGAAATAGAAGGAAAAACAGTAGATTCAGGTATCTCTTGGAGATGATGAACAACAGGGTTTAAGTGCACTTGAGCGGGATGAACATGGATGGCATGCCAATTGAGTAGGGGTACATCATTAGCAGTGATTTTTTCAGATGGGTCAGAAAGCTTGTCTTTCTAGTGGATTATACATATATCTAGCCCCAGTGTGTGCATGTCGAATAACTCATCGATATGACTAGACTTAAAATATTCAGTGCTTTCCATGGCTTTATCTGTTGGAGGTTGTACCACATGTTTCTGCCCTTCATCCCAAGTGATGTCTTCTTCGAGGGAGATCTCCAGCCCCGATTTCATATTTTTCTTGGTAGGTTCATACCATAGTTTAGGGAATCCGCAAAAGGGTAAATCCTCACCTTCTTTGACAAACCTCTCATTCAGGGAGTTTTCTATGATTATCTTCTTAATTTTGGAGGTTCTTTTCTTATATGGATGGAGGAGCTCCTTGCGTTCGGTTGGTGATGGTTGGCAGCCCAGGCTGTATGGGGAAAGTCTTATTTTAAGACTATTTACTCAAGAACTCCTTGTTAGCATTGACCCAACCCAATATTCTAGTATAAAATGCATGTTCTTAAACATCTTAATAACATTGACATTCCTATGAGGGTGGTGCTCTTAACACACTCGATTTTTAAAATTGTCCCTGATTGGGGCATGAAGTGGGTCAATCTTGAAATCGGAGAGAAACATGTCATTGGCCCCATGCTAAATCTCCAGTATTTAGGTTACTATAGATGCTATCATCTGAATTATCCTCATCCCCTAGAATTTTTTTGACTTGACCACTGGAAAAGAACTTCAACTTCTTCTGGAGAAAAGAAGATACCCCCTAAAAATTCGAGAAGGAGATCATCCCACATAAAGAAGCAACTGAACTAACTTCTCCACTGTTTGATTTATGGTCTGAACTATCAAAATTGTCCACCTATCTGGTGGCAACGATGCTATTTTTCCATAAAAATTAATACACTCAACAAAATCTACAACTTCATCATATAGATCTTCCCACTCATCGGGGAAGTGGTGGCATAAAGGTACCAAGCGCCATTGAAGTTTCAAGATCATGATCAACTCAGAAATGATTCATATCTCTCTCCTCTAGAGGAACATATCTGACATAACATCCATGATGTCGTTTAGGCTGAATTCTTTTGCAGTCACAACCTATTTGTCATATTCTCGAGCCCATCTTCGAGATTTCACAAACAAATCACTGATCCTCTCCCAGTCAATGGTCATTTATGTGAGAAATTCTACTATGAACTTCTTAAGTTGATCTAGAATTGTGGGCAATTTCATACATCCCCCTTCTAAGAGGGTACAAATGATAATGCATGCTCAAGTCAGGAATGACAAAGGTTAATTGGCAGAGTTTGTGGAATGCATGAGAAAGGAAGGGCAGATTTGGAGGGGTTTTGTTGAGATAGTAGGTAGATTGGGTGTTTCAACGGGCTTGATTCTAGTTGAGGGGTAATTTTTTGGATATATTTCTTAAAGGATAGCCTTCGCCCCAGTTTTGTGTGCTGGGATAGGATTATGGGTGGTATTGGGCTTAGGATTGGTAGGTGGGGAAATTATACCCATGTCTATGAGACTCTGGATAATATTCTTGAGATGGAATCATTGATTAGTGGTATGACCAACAATCTGGTGCAAATCACAATGGAAGTCATGTTTGAAGTTTCTTAGAAGAGGATCTGCCAACGGTCGGGTTCAAAAGGTTTAATCAGATTTCGATCAAGGAGGGTTGATACACCTTTGACATAGGAGCATGGAGTTCAATATACTCCTTTTTAGTACGGTTATGATGATGTTTGGGTGTCCAAGAAGTGGCAGGATGGGATATATTATTCATGATTGAGACTAAGGTGTTGGATAACTTATTATACTTTCGTGGTGTGAATTGCCCAGTCAATATTTTCAGTTCATGATCTTGTTTTTAACTCGTGACTCCCTCTTTAATTTCTACCCCAGCCTCTCGAAGGACTCTAAAGTGAGGTTAGTACTTACCTCCCATTGAAACTCGGATATGGAGTAAGGTGTTCTTTATAATGCCCACATGTCCTTCTTTTAATGGTCTTCTAGTCATGGTAGTTGTTTTCTCTCTCCACCTTCCAATTAAGCTACTGATTGACTCCTATGGATTCTATTTTATCATTTTTAAGTCTTTGGGGGTGACTTATAACTCTTCATTATACTTATATTGTGTTATTAAATCTTTGGATACATCTTCCCAACTGCGGATTCTATATTTGTTTGGGGATAGTAACCACCAGAGGGGACCTTCATTGAGGGTTTACAAGAATAGTTGGGCCATTATCTCTCCTGATTCCCCAAGGAGAGTCATGGCACGATGATAGCTATGAAGGTTCACAATTAGAGGCCCACTGTCTCCAAACTTCTCAATGTACGACATTTTAAATTTCTCTAGTAATCGGGCCTTGGGATAGGGACACATATAAGTGAAGTCCATGTAGGTCGAATATCTTAAATAGCAATTGTGGTGACAATTATTTGCAACACAAATAGATAAGAAAAGCGCAATCAGCAAGTAAAATAAGAAACATAAAATGCCAATCACACAACAGAAGATGTACGTGGTTCGGCAAGAATTCCTATGTCCACGGGGGTGCAGTCAGTATTATTTCTATGTACTCTGGGGAGAATTTATAGAGAATACAGTGCGTGTCTTTTGCTCCAGACCTAGGGTTTATTATATACATGTCTGTCTTCGAGGAGTGGGGGTGTTGGACTCCCCCACGTTTACCATATTTTCCTGGAATATCTCTATACTGGAACATGGGAGAAGACTAAGTCATAATTGAATTAATGTTAAGGTGTGAAGGGTTTGGACTTTGGGTCATTTTAATTAGGCTACTCATTCCGGCCCGTAATGCCAAATCCGGGTACCCGCAATTGCCTCTAAATTTGTTGGGCCACAATTTAGGCTCAATAAATTTAAATTATTTGTCATAATGGCTCCTTCGCATATCACGTAACCCTTCCCAAAGTTTGAGGACTGATTTAGGCGGCAGTTGCTTCGTGTCCTGTGCGCGATGATTAGTAACATTTTAAAGTCATTTTGAACAGTGTTTCATAGTTGTCGTTTCAAGCTTCTTAGTGTTCTTCCATCGTTTGCGAGCTTTAGAAATTTGTGCCCTCTTCTCCAGGTCTTCATTTTCTTCGCTTTAGATCTCCCTCATCATTTGGGCTTGTGATCTTGCATTGTCCAAGTCAAACTTTCATCTCGTAAGTCTCCTTTGCTTTCTCTCTGTGCTTTCCTTGAATTTGTAGTTTAGGGTTTACAAATGGCAAAGATTGGTAATAGATCAGTGTCCGAGTTTAGTAAATTATACAATATCCCATAGTGGGTAGAGATTGAGTGCGCCTCTCTTCCTAAAAATGTTAGAGAGATAGAGGGCGCTCATAGGATTCACATCTTGTTGCTTTCCCAAGGGGGCTTACTTTTCCTCCAAACGATTTGTTCTTGCATTTATTTGGTTATTTCAACATTGTTCATGCACAGTGTTCGCCCAATCTATGGAAGATAATCAATGGCATTCATAGAATAAATTAACTTTATGGCACCAGATTAGGGATCGCCGAAGTCTGTTTTTGCTATTCCTTTTCTCGAACTATCTCTGGTGTTCCTTATCTCAAGGCTAGGAGTCCTGACAGAGTATTGGTAGTAAACCTACCCGATTCCCACAAAGATTACTGGCAAGATGGTTTTCTTGCTAGAAATTCATAATTCTCCCCCCAAATTGAGGGGTCGAGGTCTGATAGGTTTACTGTTCCCTATAATGGGGAAGAGTACATAGGTAGTCTTTGCTCTGTCCTTTCAATTTCTTTATTAATGTGTGAACTTTCTTACTCTTTCCTATTTTTTCTTCAGCGAGGTCGAAGAACTTGGAGCCTTCCCTCAGTGAGGTTCGGCTTTCAGAGTTGGTTAAAGCTTGGAATATCAGGGAGCCCTTAGCTGATGGTGAACATCCCCGGTCTGCTGCTTTCTTGCTCGAGTACAAAAATGTTAGGTCTAGCTTTATAGCGAGGTGGGTGGATAGCATTCCCGAGTTTGATACTTCCGAAGAAGCTACTGCTGATCCCATTCAGTTGGACGAGGAGGAGAGAAGTTCTTCGAGTGAAATCAGGGGAGGTGTTGAAGGTGGTCCGAGCGAGGAGAGCTATAGCAGTGACAACTCTTATAGCTCATAAGAGGTTTTTGAAGCCCAAGATCCCTCAAGTACGTCTAGCAGCTCTAGCGGGGAAATGGTTCCTCCAAGGAAAAACCTGATTCGTGATGATGATGATGATGATGATGATGATGTGCTCCTTTCTCAAAGGTCAAAGAAGTCGAAGTCCAGCAGTGGGGCTATTGCTACTGGTTCTTGGTCTGCTGCTCAGGAGTAGGAGAAAAAGAGGAAGGAAGAAGAGCAGGTGAGAGAAAGAGAGAGGAAGAGGGAGGAAGAGAAGAAGAAGATTGAGGAGAAGAAGAAGGTCGAGGAGAGGACGAGGATAGAGAAGGAGAAGGAAAGTAAGAGGAGAGGAAAAAAATGGAGGCAAGGACAAAGGCTGGGCAGGCCTTCGTGCCTGTATCCGCATTATCGAAGGGGGCCTCAGTTGCCACTTCTCCCCAGTTGGCCCCTGCGCTGCTCAAGCGAGAAGTCCTTCCGGCTGACCACCAAAGGGCGGTGGGGACTGACCAATTAGCTTTGTAAGTGAGGCAGAGGCTAGCCTTGGTTAGTCTATGTCTCTTCTCTAATGCTTCATAATTTCTGTATGTTTCCTTCTTCTAATATCTTCTTTTACTTGCAGTTTGTAACTGATTTTGTCGTGCTCTATCGCTCTCGCGACGAGCTAATCAATAAGAACGGTGAGCTGGATAAGCAAAATGTTGCTTTGAGAGTGAAGGGTACAGATCTTGAGGCTAGTTTGAAGGCCACTGATTCTGCTCGGACGTATTTCGATTTGGCTCTTACTAAAGCCAATTGAGAGTGGGAGGAAGCAGTTAAAGAACTAAATAAAATGTAATAAGCTTATGATATGGTATGCTCGAGAAAGCTGTCTATTATGGAGGAGAACAAAGTTCTGACCGAGCACATAAAGGAGAAAGATTCTCAGTCAGCCATTGTTAAGGAGGACTCATATAGCACCGGGTGGGCTGCTGCGTATAAAGACGCTGAGGTTCAGATAGGCTACATCAACCGTGTAAACTTTAAGAAGGGCTGGAACAAGGCCCATTTAGCTGTTGGTGTGGATGTTGCCTCTCCTCTATTTGATGATCACAATCAAGTCCTAAAGCCTATCGTGGATGAAGTTCCTACCCTATCCATCAAATGTGTTGGCTCTGTTCCTCGGTCAATTCATGTTTCTATCCTTCCTGCTCGAGCGACAGATGCTATCCCTGCTGAGGGTGATGCTTCCACCGCTGCTGATAAGGGGAAGCAACCAGCTTCTTCTGAGCAACCTGAGGTTGCCAACTGATCTATCCTTAGGATTGTTTTTGTATTTTTTTTTGTAATGTTCCCTTCTGATTCTTCAATGTACTCTGATCTTTTTCATATAAATGGAATGAGAAGACTTTTTCCTTTAGCATACTGAATAACTCTATCTGTCATTGCTCTTCTATTTCTTATAGTTGATTGATATTGATGATTATATACCAGTCACTTCTCAATTAGGAAGAATACTTGGTCCTGATGTAAGCTTTGAAGTTCATCATACCTTTGTGAGGATTTACAAATCACTGTGATTGAGGAACAAGCGTTTCATAGACCAGATTGAGCCCATCGTTAAACTGAAAGACAGGCTCCAAGAGATGGAAGAAGTAGGGCCTCAGTCCAAGAAGAGGTTAATACTCTGAGAGCAAGGCTTCTAGATGCTTCTTAGATCAACCAGGTTGGAGAAATTCTTCAGCAAGAGAATGAGGCTTTGAGGAGGGAAGTCTTGCGACTCAGGAAGCATGCGCCGAGCATTGCTCCTGCAGTATTACGAGGTTCCTCCTCATCACGAGCTGGAGCTGTACCAAGCGATGTTCCTTCGGTGCTACGAGGTTCTATCCCATCGACCGTTCCTCGAGCTGGTACAAACACAAGAAGTTCAACTAAGGAAATGGAAGAGCTCTGTGGTGATGTCCAACGAGCATATGTGATTGCTGCTGGGCTTCAAAGGGATGTCACTCGGCTAAGGCATCTATTTAGGAGAGGAAAATAGTAAATATGGGCCGATGGTTACGACCAAGGTTGGCTAGATTCTTCGACGAGGCTAACGGAGTTTGAAGAGCTCGCCTTTATCAGGGGATGGTTGAGTTCCCTGAAGGAGCTGCAAGTCCCAAGGAACTTAATGCTCTGGTATCTTCATGAGATCTCTCCTTCCACTTTAATGCCTAATCCCTTCCGGAGAGATGATCAGTGGATCCCAATTGATGCTATCCCTTGGCAGCTATTGGAGTTGGATGCGAATGCAGTCGAGGAGGAGCTAGTTCCCCATCTTCACGACGGTCAAAGAGCCCAAGTGGCTGATTATCTCGTTCCGAGGCCTCGACCTCATTGAGATTTTTCCAGTAGTAACTCTGTATAGTTTGTAATAAAGTAATGTAATGTTGATATTTTGGGCGAGCTCGTCGACTAAACATGGGTTGTATTTGTTGTAAATGTGATGAAGTAATATAAAGTTTATGTTCTGGGAGAATTTTCTGACTCAACAAGTGTTTTATATTCTCCACATCTTTTAGATTTTGCTTAATAACCTTGGGCCTCTCTTGGCCAACTATATTTATAAGTTTGTATTGTCGAGTAAGTGTCCCTCCAGTCTAGTATGCTTATGAGATATCGTTTTGCCCCACTTTACCTTTTAGGTCGTATCTTCACACTTCCTTAGGCCTAAGTGTAGCAATTAGCGAGGACACACATGGTGTTGGATGCTTTATCCAATCAGGATTTTGTTAACCAAACATTGTTTGGCGACCAATTTTGATCTGGCCATAATGCCTAAGGATCTCCTATAGGGCTTTATGTATTGATAGGGGCAATTCTAAGAGGTTTTTCATGCTTCATAATGAAAACATGAGGAGGGTGATTTCCCTGCTATAGCGTAATGATTAATGTGCATGTCACTTGGAAAGGGTGTGTGAGTTATAAAGTTCATATACTAGTTAACTAACACTTCGTAGAATGCAACTGCTAAATAACTTTTATTAATGATAAGGAATTGAGATTCCAGTCTCATAAGTACAACTCAAAAGAAGAATCTAGAAATAGAATTTCTTAAGATTGGCTGCATTCCATGCTCGAGGTATCTCTCTGCCCTCCAGCGTTTCTAAGTGATAGGCTCCTTGCAGATCATCTCTTGTTATCTTGAATGGCCCTTCCCAGTTTGGCCTTAACTTACCATCTGATGGTTTTACTGCGCTACCCAAGACTTTCCTTAGGACATAGTCCCTAAACTTGGAATTCCCTTGGATTAACCTTCTTGTTATAGTTCTTTGCGAGTTGTTGCTGATAGCTCGCTAGTTTCACCAAGGTAAGTTCTCGACGTTCGTCAGCTAGGTCAAGCTCAGCGAGCAATGCTGCATCATTCTGGCCCTGGTCGATAAGGGTGGACCTCATAGTGGGTAAGCATGCTTCCAATGGGATGATTGCTTCCATTTCATATGTTAGTGAGAATGGGGTTTCCCCATTTGCTCGACGTGGGCTAGTACGGTAGGCCCATAAAATATGCGATAGTTCATTCACCCATGCGCCTTTGGCTCGTTCTAATCATTTCATTAGAAGCCTTGTCTTGGCTATTACTCTGAGGATACGCCATCGAGCTAAAATGGTGTATGATTCCGTGGTCATTACAGAAATTTTGAAAGGAGCCGCTCTGGAACTGCGTTCCATTGTCAGTGATTATGGTCCTAGGGATCCCAAAACGGGTAATTATATTTTTCCATATGAATCTTATCATATCCGCATCTCGGATGTTTTCCAGTGGCTCTACCTCGATCCATTTGGTGAAGTAATCAGTTGCGACCAACATATACTTACAATTGCCGGTAACGGTAGGAAGAGGCCCTACGATGTCCATTCCCCATTGGGAGAATGTCCATGGGCTAGACAGTGATTTTAGATCGTTGACGGGTTGATGGACCATGGGAGAATGAAGTTGGCATTTTTCACATTTGCGAACGTACACTACAGAGTCTCTTTGCATATATGGCCACCAATAGCCCTCCTTCATCGCTCAAAAAGTCAATGACCTTCCTCCAATATGGCCTCCACAGATTCCCTCGTGGAGTTCATGTAAAATTTATTCGATATCCCTTGGGTGAACACATTGAAGGTAAGGATCGGAGAACGATCTCTTATATAGCTTGCCCTCAGGAGATAAGTGAAATAGAGCAACTTTGACTCTTATCTGGTGAGCGGTCTTCTTATTATCTGGAAGTGCACCATCCTTTAAATAGTCCTTTAAAGGATCCATCCAATTGGGTGTTGACTCAATTTAGAGCACATGCTCCACGCTTGGCAGCTCGTTGTTACGGTTAATGCTCGAATGAGCTAGGAAATCGATGGGGATTGTTCTTCTTAAGTCAGAATTGATTGCCGAACTCCGGGCTGCTAAGGCGTCAGCATGGTTGTTCTGTCCTCTGGGAAACTGCTGGACACTGACTTTCTCGAAGCTGGCCATTAGCCTTTTTGCCAAGGTGAGGTAGGTTGCCATTATTTTATCTTTCGCATTGTAGTCTCCACTTATCTGAGTGGAGACTAATTGTGAGTCACCGAACACTTGTAACTGCTTTGCCCCCAAAGTATGTGCCTTCTAGAGGCCGGCTATTAAAGCCTCATATTCTGCTTCGTTGTTGGAGGCTTCAAATCCAAGCCTGATTCCTTGTTCGAGGATCGTATCCTCTGGAGTGACAAGCACAATGCCTACTCCTGCCCCCCTTTGAATTGGAGGTTCCATTAATAAAAAAATTTTAGACTCCCTCTATTGTGTGATTCTCTCTTTGCTTCACAGGTTGAAATTGGTCGAGAGGCTGCTCGCTTGTGAATTTGGCTACGAAATCAGTAAGGACCTGCCCTTTCAATGAGTTCCTTGGCTGAAATTTGATGTAAAATCGCCAAATCTCGACTGACCATTTAGACAGCCTGCCCGAAAAATCTACTTTCTTCAGGATTGCTTTAAGGGGGGTGACGTCAGGACCATGATAGTGTGAGCTTCAAAGTGGTGCTTCAACTTCCTCGACGCCACTATAAGTGCAAAGGCGAGCTTCTCTAGTGGTAGGTACCTCTGCTCGGCCTCTAGTAAGGTCTTTCTCGCGTAATAAACGGGATGCTAGGTTCCTGCTTTTTCTCACATCAATGCAGAACTGAAAGTGTGGCTGGAAATAACAAGGTATAAGTACAAGGAATATGTTTCCTCGGGTATGACGAGTAGTGGTGGTGAGCTAAGGTAGGCCTTGATCTCGTCCAATGCCTGCGAGCAATCTTGATTCCATTATACTATTTTGTTTCCCTTTAGGAGCTGGAACAACGGTTTTCACTTCTCAGAGGATTTTGAGATAAAATGGTCAAGGCAGCGAGCATGCCGGTGAGCTTCTGTATGTCCCGGATTGTGTGAGGAGGTTGTACCCTGTTTACCTCATCGATCTGGTCTGGGTTAGCCTCGATGCCTCTCTTAATGACCAAGTACCCAAGAAATTTTCCTGACTGGACACCGAAAGAACACTTGCTTGCGTTGAGTTTCATTCGATACTTCCTGAGGATTTTGAAGTTTCTTGATAGGTCTGAGAGGTGGTCTTCTTTCTTCCTTCTTTTGACGAGCATATCGTCGATGTATACTTCCATGGTGTCTCCCATTTGGTCCTTGAACATCTTGGTGACCAGCCGTTGGTAGGTTGCCCTTGCGTTTTTGAGCCCGAAGGGCATGACCTTGTAACAGTACAATCCAACTGTGGTGATGAATGTTGTCTTGTCCTAGTCTGAAGCGTACAGAGGGATTTGATGATACCCTAAGTATGCGTCCAAACAACTCATTCTCTCGTGAGCTACTGTGGCGTCCACTAGTTCATCAATATTTGGAAGAGGGAAACTGTCTTTAGGGCACGCCCTGTTAAGGTCAGTGAAGTCGATGCAGACTCTCCATTTCCCGTTTCTCTTTGGAACTACTACTGGGTTAGATAACCACTTATGGAATTGAACCTACCGTATGAATCCTGCATCCAACAGTTTTTCAACTTCTTTTTCCATGGCTTTTGCCTTCTCGGGTGCAGTTTGCCGTGCCTTCTGCATGATTGGTTTGAAGGTGGGGTCGATGTGCAGATGATGAGAAACCATACTAGGATCAATTCCAGGCAGCTCGTATGGTTCCCATGCGAAAACGTCTACATTGATAATTAGCAGAATCATCAACTCCTTCTTTTCCTAATCCATGAGAGAAGCTCTAATCAAGAATATCCTATCATCATCATTATCTCCAGCTCTAACTTCCTCCAGTTCCTCGACGACCTTTTCCGAGGGGAGGATCCTGGTCTCCTCCACTCCGGGCCTCCCGTATTTTAACTGCTATTTTGAACATATCTAAACTTCTTGTTCATCAATTTTATTGCTAGGCTTATCGTCCTTCTTATCTGGACTTGGGCAGATGGCTTCTATGAAGCACCTTGTTTCCATCGCTTGATCGCCATGGATCTCCATTACACCTCGCTCGGTCACATATTTGAGTTTTTGATGGTAGGTCGAGGAGACTGCCTTCATTACGTGCATTCATCCTCTGCCGAGGATAGCCTAGTATGGCGAGTCAATGTCGACTACGAGAAACTCAATTATTTTATAGACATTTCCTGCCCTTATTGGAAGCACGATCTTTCCCAAGGGCATAGTCACTTTTCCAACGAAGCCAACTAAAGGGACAATATCTTCCTTTAGGTCGGCGATGCTTATCTTTAATTTTCTAAACAGGTCAAGATACATTACCTCGGATGAGCTTCCTTAGTCGATGAGAAACTTGTCGATGTCATAGTTATCTATCCTGAGAGTAATGATCAAAGCATCATGATGTGGGGTTCTCACTCCTACCAGATCTTCATCTGTGAATATGATATGCTTACTATAGTTGACGTCTTCTGCTCACCGACGCTTTCCTGATTGTGTCTTTGCTGGATCGATATGAAAAGCTTGCATCACTATTGTAATCTTTTTTACCTCCATTCGAGCTGAATTTCCTTGAATCTACTTCACATCAGGTGCCCCATGAATTACTGCGAATCCATGATCGGCATCGTCTTCGAGTACCTTATCAGGCCTTACTTCTCTATGGGCAGCAACTTTCTTTGCCTTCTTTTCCACGAATTCGTTCAGATGCTCGGACTGGGCCAGCTCTTCGAGTTGGGACTTAAGAGCCTTGCAATGCTCAGTCTTATGTCCTCCTTCTTTATGAAAATCGCATCTCAGCGCGTTGTTTCTCTTTGAGGGATCTCCTCCCATCTTTCTGGGCCACTTAATAAATTGATCATCTTTGATTTTTGCGAGAATTTTGTAAATTGGTTCTCTGAAGACAGTGTTGACCGCGTGAAATTCTTTTGCCACATCGTTGCTGCCTCCGTTCTTGGAGCCATTCTTGCCCCTATTCGTTCCTCATTTATTCTGGTTCTCAGTTTTGTCACTGCCTTTGGAAGCGAGCTTAGGTCGACCGTTTTCCCTTATGCTGAAGCGGGTCGCATCCTCCACCTTGGCATACTTCTCGATGCGAGCCATTAGGTCATCGATGGTAATGGCCTCTTTTTTTGTCAGGGACTGGTACAGAAGGGAAGAGCTGGGTAGCCCAATTTTGAAAGAGGACACTACCACTTGCTCCGAGGAGTCCTCGACCTCATTGAATAACTCCAAGTACCTCTTTGTATAGTCTCGAAGGGTCTCTTGAGGCGTCTTTTTCATTGTTAGCCAAGCATCCATCCTTTTGGGATGGGAGCTGCTAGTAATGAACCGGGCCGTAAAGAGCTCGGACAGGGACTTGAAGCTTCTGATGGACATGTGGGGGAGCCTTTTGAACCATTTCTACGCCACGTCATGCAGGCTTAAAGGAAAAAATTGACACATCAGTGCGTCTCGATGGTTCCAAAGGGTCATGGCTTGCCTGTACTGCCTGACGTGATCAATGGGATCAGTTTTACCATCATAAATCTTGAACCTTGGAATAGATAATTTCTTAGGGTCTTCCTCTTCTTCTATTTCCCTTAAGAAAGGTGATTTCATCTGAGTTTTGAAAGCTCACCTAGCGAGCTCTCGGGTCGATCTGGTACCGTGATGCGCAGGGTGTTGGTCCATCTCCCTTTGAACCAGACTTCGTATGTTCTCATTGCTGTGAGCTGGGATCCTGTAATTTTGAGCTAGTCGAAATTGCTCAAGCATGTCATCCTCTGACTCGTTTCCCTCAACTTTCTGGAACCCGCGTCTAGGGCTCCTTCCTCGGCTGCGAGACTTGCTCGCCTGAGGGATAGGAGTGCGGTACGGATGTCTCCTGGTGCCACGATGGAGCTATCCCTCCATTCTTTCTAACCTTCTTTTGAGACGAGCATTCTCAGCTTCGTGCTTGCGAGAAGACTCCCTCTGCTCTTGGAGCCTCGCTTCATATGCATCAATCAGCCTGCATATTTGTGTGGACCTCGCTGGTCCTTGGCTTTCTTTTGAGGTTGGCCTCTCTAGGCGAGCCCTCTGATCTGAGCGCCGAACTTCAGATCTGATCCTGCTAGGAGGAGGTTGTTCTTGGATATCTCCTGCCTGAGGAGCATTACTACTGTAACCAGACATTTTCAAATTCTTTGTTGGTGTGGGCTTTCTCAGGGAAGATAAACGTTCCCACAGGCGGCGCCAATTGTGGTGACAATTATTTGCAACACAAATAGATAAAAAAAGCGCAATCACCAAGTAAAATAAGAAACATAAAATGTCAATCACACAACAGAAGATGTACGTGGTTCAGCAAGAATGCCTACGTCCATGTGGGTGTAGTCTGTATTATTTTTATGTACTCCGAGGAGCAATTATAGAGAATACAGTGCGTGTCTTTTTCCCTAGACCTAGGGTTTATTATATACATGTCTGTCTTCGGGGAGTGGGGGTGTTGTACTCCCCCACGTTTACCATCTTCTCCTGGAACATCTCTATACGAGAACATAGGAGAAGACTAAGTCATAACTGAGTTAATGTTAAGGTGCGAAGGGTTTGGACTTTCGGTCGTTTTAATTAGGCTACTCGTCCGGGCCCGTAATGCTAAATCTGGGTACCCACAACAACTTAAGGTCCTCCTTGACCTTAATTAGTTCTTTCTCTTTGGGATTAACTACCACTGGTGGATTATCCCCTCGCTGGACAAAATTCGGTATCGATTACTGAACTAGTGGAGGCCCATTGGTAGGTGGGCCATGTGGGGCATGCTGATACTCTTTTGGAACCTATACTAGTTTAGGAGGAGGTGGTCCCATGGTCTGGGTAAGGATCATTTCGATCTAAGAACCCTCAAGAGTCTGAACCCAGTGTCGTTGCTTTTCTTAGACTTATACCTAGAGGTTATAAATCTTAGCATTGAGCTGGGCAAGGATGGTCATCATATCTGGTTGAGAATTCTCAACCTGGTCAATATTCTCCATGAATAACGTTTGGAGCGATAACTTCAATTTTATTAAAGGAGCGGAGCTTCTGGGTGATTTGAAGGAAGACCATAACCAATAAGGATTCAGGCCAATAATTAGGGTACGCGATCACATCTGAGAGGGAAAAAATGATTTTTGGGTTTATCTTGAGGGGAAGAGGAATATTTTTTGTATTTTGTTTTTCCTTTTAAAAAGAAGGGGAAAATATTTTTGGTATATTTTTTTTTAAAAGGGAAAAAAGAAAATCCTCTGCATGGTTATTATTATTAGGTTCAACTTGTATTACATTTTTCCTAGGATGTAAGAAAAATGTCAGACAAGACTCAATTCTAGGGAAAAGATAGGTTACATGACGAAATACACGATTTGACTTGTTTCAAGACTCATGGATAGGGTTTTGTTTTAAAAATGGGAAAAATAGCGCAAAAATTCATATGGTAAGGCGACCTAAAATTTCGGCAGAGTTTTACGTTGTAATCGGCAAACTAGATATGAATGTCCTAGGCTAAATGCTTTTATGAGGTTGATGCAATTGGTGGGTTAGTGGAAAGTTTCCCCCTTATTGGAATGAGTTTCATGATATACCTCTTTACTATAAGGGAAATCATTCATCGGTAAGTGTGGACAAGACATTTGATATACCTCAGTGTACGTTAATTACCTCACGATATACATCGTGGAGACTATACGTGCAAGAACGAATTCGATATACTCGACATACGGGAATGAGTTTCCTGTTACATACCTGCCGTCCTGAGTTCGGTCAAATCGTACATTGTGGGGAGAACCGTTCGATATACATCGAATGTACGAGTCCAGTGGAAGGTGGGAATCATATCGCTTAGGTTAATCTCACCCCGTAGGATCGGAACCCATCACGAAGTGACCCCCCAGTACGGGATTTTATTTGGACAATATTACAATGCGGAAGTGATGTAGTGTGCAAGAACGCATGAGTCTTAATTAGTATTTTATAAAAGGTTTTATACATTTTAAGTAGGAGAAATACTACCACTATGAGGGGGAGCATAAAATATACAAGTAGTATGGGATAAGGGGGACATGGAGAGTAAAACTAGAAAGTATGTACAGGGAGCATGGAGACAATAAAAAGCATGGTGGTTGATACAAACTTTTGAATATACACAAGTGAGTAGGAAATATATGCAAAGTGGGAGTGATATGTGAATACGTGTGAGCGAATTGATCATGTATATATACAAGTGAGAGAAATGTGGAAGTGTGTGTTAGTGTGACTAAGCATGAATATCTATAAGGCATGTGTGAAACATGTGAATAAGAATGAAACCAGATACGAGTGAAAAGAATGTGAGAGTGTGTGCTAGTGAGACTAAGCATGGATATCTATAAGTGGTGTGTGAAATATGTATAAGTGGAGTGAAGCATGG
The DNA here is from genome assembly GCA_949130495.1 of Sambucus nigra. Classification (NCBI taxonomy): domain Eukaryota; kingdom Viridiplantae; phylum Streptophyta; class Magnoliopsida; order Dipsacales; family Adoxaceae; genus Sambucus; species Sambucus nigra. The sequence continues at coordinate 158,053,785 of OX422215.1, forward strand.
TGAATATATACAAGTTAATAGAGGGTGAAACATGGTGACTGTGTGAACGTGAGTAAGAGGTGAAACATGTGATAAGAAGATGATATATATGCATGTGATGAGAAAAAAGCATACCAGAGAGAGGGACATACACATCATGGTATGATCAAGGCATATATAAAATATGTAAGTAATATCACGCCGCGATAAATTAAATAACTAATATATGTGGGATTATATATGATGAGGTATAAACTAGAATTTGAGGAAAAATATTGGACTTTAATTTTCTAGGAAATAAATTATGTATGACTTTCTGAAAGTTGGAAAACTATTACTGCGAGTGTGTTAAATAAAGAAAGTTTGGAATATAATAAAAATGATACACACATATGTATTAGTATTGTGTATAGTGTAGGAAACACGCATAAAAAGGATACACACATAAAAAGGATACACACATATGTATTAGTATTGTGTATTGTGTATAGGTACGAAACAGACGACAAGAAATTAGGACCTGGGAGTCTGCCCCCTGTTAGCTTCTCAATGGATAAACCCATTTCAGTCAGCCTTGGACCTGATGAACTCAAAACTAATTGTCTTTACTTGTGTGTTTTGAGTATTTCGTTCTATAAAGAATAGGAAACCTATGACAGTATGGCCAGAATCTTTGAAAAATTGGGAGAATTTAACTGGAAAGTTTAATAATATATATATATATATATATATATATATATATATATATATATATATATATAGAGAGAGAGAGAGAGATGTGCTGTCAAATTTCCAATCGTGGATCAAATTTCAAAGGTTTGGATTGAACCAGGGAGATTTGGTTTATCAGATCTTAAGGCTCCATAATTTGTATAAGAGAAAGAGGCATAGAGTGGGAAAACACAACTTCCAAAATCCTCGAAACTCTCTCTCCCTCCCTTTTGCTATTTTGCCCATTTGTCTAATAGTGTAGCACCAACACCCACACCATTACATATTCAGCTTCTCCCCATTTCATTACCTAAAAAAGTTACGAACATAGGATTGTTGTTGAGGGTTCTTTTGAGGGTATTTCTGGAGCAAGAAGGGGTATTTATGAAAGTGTTTTGGAGTGCCTTGGTGATTCCATGGAGGGTTTTTTGGTCGAACTTTTGTGACTCCCTTTAGGGCCACCTTCGGAGGTGGGGGAGTCACCCATCTTCATCAGCACCACAATCTCTACAAATCATTTAGGTGGAAAAATCTACTCTTTATATTTGGGACTCTTTGTGTATATTGTAGTCTTGTGATTGTTAAATATTAGGAGTAGGTTTATCATGAAAAAATATTAGGTTTCCTAATAAATCTGAAAATGGACATTTTTATGGTAATAAAAATGTAGAAAAATTTATTGTTGTGTATATTTTCACATAAGCTGAAAATGGACATTTTTATGGTAATTGTTGGGTATATTTTCTAATAAGATGAAAACAGAAAGTTTCATGGTAATAAAAATGTAGGAAAATGTATTGTTGTGTATATTTTCACATTAGCCAAAAATGGGTATTTTATGGTAATAAAAATGTAGAAAAATATATTGTTGTGTATATTTTCATATAAGCTGAAAATGGATATTTTTATGGAAATATAAATGTAGGAAAATATTGTTTGTATATACTTTCTAGTAAATGTGAAAATGGGCATTTTATGGAATAAAATGTATGAAAATGTTACTCTATCATATCTCCTAGTAAAGGAAAATAATGGACATTTTCATGGAAAAAAAATATAAGGAATGTCACGTTGGAGAATTTCAAGTGAAAGGAAATAATAAACAGCTTATGAAATCAAATGTTTAGTGATATTCATGATGTCGAAATATGTATGAAATAAACATTTTCAAGATTTGTGCAAAAATAGAGAATTTATGAAAAAGTTAGTAAATTTGGGAGTTCAAAGTGTAAGGGGTGTTATTTTGTGTGTTAAAGTGATAAGTGTGAAAGTTGGGAAAAGGTGTGATATCAAACAAGTGTTAAAATGGTTAAAGTATTTAAAATGTTAAGTGAGAAACTTAATGACCATTTTTGAGAAAAGAAGCTTGTTTGACAAATAAAGGGTAAATTGGTAATTTACTTAAGGTGGAACATTTTTATGGAATAAAAATGTTAAAGAATATCCTTACACTAATGGGTGTGTGAAAATGAATGAAGTCCTAAATGTGAATTAACTTAGTATAAATCACGTGTGTGTGAATGAGGGACTTCAGGAAGAAAAGAAATAATTTTCCAAGTGTTAATAGAAGACAAATGGTTAAGTCCGAGTTTTGGCTTCGGTCGGGTAAAAGTAAGGGAATGGAATAACGTGGACATTTTGTAAAAATATTAAAACACACGAAAGGAACTTGGATGACACCGGAATAAATCAAGAAGGGCCTGGAGCCCTTGGGTGAAAAGGCCTAAATCACTGGCCAAAGCATATGGTGCACATTGCCATCAGTGTAGAGCATGTGTAAGTATGCGGTTAAAAGGAAGATTACGGGAAAAGATAAAAGAATAAGGAACATGTCAAGAAATGGGTTGTGTAGTAAAATGTGTTAATACAACCTAACTTGAATGAATGAATTAATTGTTTCGGTAAAGGTGAAATGGACAAGTAAATGCGGAAATATATTAATGCCCATAAGTGAAGGAAAAATGGGTAAGGTGAAGTAGGCAAATGATAGATAAGTAACCCAAGTTGTTAAACCCATGATTTGCATAAACATGTATTGAAAGGTTTTCAAATTATAAACAATTATTTTCTAACATGGTGTATGCGTGTGTTAAAATGGTACTTTTCAATGAAAATACTAAAGTGTATTCAAATGAATATAAATGGGTGATTTCAATAGAGGAATGGATTGGAATAATTAAGTGTGGTGGCTTTAAGTAGTGAAATCGGTGTGTCAAATAAAGTGAGAAATGCTTAGTGTGAATAAAGGAAGTCTTTATAAGATTAAGGTAAATTAATCCGAACAAGTAAGATTTTCATAAACAATACAGTTAATGCATTAAATATGTCTTTTTCCAAAGTGTATATATATATATATGTAGATACATATATATGTTTTTTCACGTGTGTGTTGTAGCGAGTGAGTATTCCTTTCCGCCATTCATTTCGATACTCCTTTGTATATTTCCACTAAGCATAGGCTCACATCCTCGCTTTGTTACAGCAGATTGGGTACGGGTTCGTATTTTGAGGGCGTTATGCAGGTAAGTGTATTGTATTTATTTTACGTTAGAATCTCTATTTACTTTTACTTTGGGGTGCCCCCGTGGATCCTACACATTGTTATCTTGAAATTGGTATCGCATGCTAAACAAATGAAATGTTAATTATTATAAAACATGACTAGCGACATTATTTAGATTGTCTTATTGCACTTCACACCTAATGACTCGATTCGGACCGAGTTGACTCACAGGTAACCCATAAAATCGGGTCGGGGCGTTACAATGTAAGCATGGGAGTAAGAAGAACATACAAGTGGAGGCATATGTAAACATGTAGAAATGTGGAAAGGGATGAGAAAAGGAAACAAAACTCTTGTGAAATAGAGTCTAGTCCTCTAAAAAAATAGTCCCTAGTAGAGTCGACATTGTGGCCATCCGGGTGGGATTCCTCCGAAGTGGGATAACCCTAAAATTGGAGGGGAGGGAAAATAAGAGAAATACCTCTCTCTGCGCACGAAGGGATTCAAGGATAAAGAGAATACTCTTTCCATGATTCACACTGATCTTTGTATGCTGCCAAAGATATAAACTGGCCATAGTAGAAAGGGGAGAAAATTTAGAAATGGAGTTTCCAGTCTATTTTTCTCAAAATAGGCAAAAGAATGTATCCATCTATAGAGAACACCATCAAAACACATACTCACGTGTACAAAAGAATTGAATCAATGGTTCGGGGACTAAAGGCACTCATTATTCCCTTTCGATCTCTTATGGGCTATGATAATGTTCTCCTTTTCTCCAAAATGTGATATGTGCGTACTTGTGTGCGGTGTGAATAATGAGAGAAAGAAATCATCTAACTCATGTCATGGGAAAGATAAAGTGGAATCATTCTAAGTAGTGTGAAAAAGAATAATATAAAAATACAATGTGAGTGTCCATCAAATCACAAATCACTATTAATAACTGAATGTGTATATCGAGTGGGAGCACTAATATGTAAGAGTACGCATATTCACAATACTACTAAATGCAAGAAAACATAAAGTGAGTAAATGAGAGAATAGGACTCGAATTCCAAGTCTTTGTCATCTTTTTGATGATATTCTTAACTTTTTTATTATCATCTTTGACTGCTCCATTGGTTTAAGGTATGTAAGGGCAATACTTATGCCGAGTGATCTCGTACCCATGCAAGAGATTGGAGGCTTCTTTTTCAAAGTGGGAACCTGTGTCATAGAATAACTTGTGGGGTACACCAAAGTGGCAGATTTTGTTTCGACGTATGAACTTGTCCACTTTATTGGCATTGAGAAACAAATATGATATAGCCTCAACACATTTGGTGAAGTAATCGATGGCTACTAGGATGAACTCGTGCATGTTACTAGCCTTATGAGTTACTCTGCTTGTGACATCTATCCTTTATATGGAGTAGGGCCATGGTTAGGTCATACAATACAACTCTTTGGGAGGCAAATGTTATTGGGAGCATATTGATGTCGATTGAGGCATTTCCTGATGTAGTTTGTACAATATTTTTTCAGTATCTTCCAATAGTAATCTTACTCGAGTATTTTTCTAGAGAGGGCGTTTTCGTTCATGTGTGGTCCACACTCGTAGTTATAAATTTTGTCCATGATTTAAATTTTCTTGTTTCGTGTTACGCACCTTACGTGTACCCCATCAGACCCTCTTTTGTGGAGTTGGACTCCATAAATGATTAATTGGGCTGTTAATTGTCTCAAGATGATCCGATAAGTTATAATGGTATTGGGGGGGTTGCGATTTTTATCTAATAGGTTCCATATGTCAAAGTACCAGATTACGGGATCGACTATCACCTTCTCAACTTCCTTGATCTCAAAATAGTACGAAGGTATGATTCGGATTTTTATGGTGAAAGTGTTATATGTGGTTTCATCTGGTATGTCCATCATTGAGACTAAGGTGGCAAGTGCATCAGCGATGCTATTTTTGGCCCTAGGATGAAGTTGAATTCGAGGTGCTCAAATTATAAGGATACTTCCTCCAGGTAGGAGTATTATGGTTGAAGCTTATCATCCTTGATCTTCCATTTTCCTAGTATCTAACTGATGACTACGCTTGAGTCTTCGTAATCTTTAAATTCTATGATTCCCATATCCAAGGTGATTTCAAGACCAGTGATGTACGACTCCTATTCGACCATATTTTTATTACACTCGTAGATGAGTTTGATAATCATGGGGAGATGATGGGAGTCTGGGGATATAGGGAGCATCTCAATTCTGATGCCCCTTTGGTTGGAGGCCCCATCGTAGTAGAGTTCCTACATTTGTTTTTTGTCAATTTTGGAGAGGTCTTCATCCGGGAATTTTATGGTGTCTTCTTCCTCATCTGTCAACAGCTGTCCTGTTAGGAAGTCTGAGATGGCTATACCTTAAGTGGATTTTTATTTGACGTAAATGATCTCAAACTTATCTAGTAATAGTAACCATTTGGTCATTCAACTGTAGAGCGGGTTTAGAAAATAGGTACTTCGGGGAGTCTATTTGAGAGATAAGTCATATACTAAATAACATTATAAAGTGGTGGAGCTTGAAGATGATCCATACTAGCTCTACGTGTGCCTTTTCCAAGGATATGTACTTGAGTTTACACGATATTACCTTTTGACTGACATAGTATATGGCTCACTATTTCCAAGAAGTCTCCACGTATTGTTCTAACATTTATTGAATGGTAGTGTCAATGATAATCATGTAGAGGAGTAAGGGTTTCTCTAGTTAAGAAGGTAACGATATCGGTGACTGGTTGACGTATTCTTGATTTTTCTTGAAATAGTCTTGAAACTACGCATTCCATTCCTTAGGTAAGTTGTAAGGACACAAATTTCCAATTGAGTCCATATATAGTTTTGGCTCAATTCAGGACAAAAACATTTATTCATAGGATAGTATTTAATTGTAATATTCTCAAGCCTATGAAGAGTTTGTTGAAGACGTAGCGGCAAAGAGTATAAAGACTCATCAAATATGCCGATTTGCGTGCCTCGTTTCTACGTCATCAACTATGGTTCCATGCTCCCAAGGTATGAATGAAATTATATATATATAGGAGCTTGGAACAAGTTTATTGGGTGTTAGGTTTAATATAAATTGTGTTTTTATTTTCAGAAAAATTTAATTAGAACTTTAAATTAAAGTATATAAAGTTTCTGGGCCAAAATCAAATTTTACAAAATTTTTGGAAGTCGTTCGAAATGTCGTTCGAACGAGTTTTTCGTTCGAACCAGGTTTCGTTCGAATGAGTTTGCCAACGAGTTCCCACCAAGGCATACTGGTCCATCGTTCGAAATGTCGTTCGAACGAGATTGTTCGTTCTAACGAGGTTTCCAACGATATTCTAACGAAGTCCATACTGGAGCGTCGTTAGAAGTCTCGTTCGAACGAGAGGCCAGGCGAGAACAGCTTTTGGCCGTTTTTTGTCAGTTTTGCTCCCACTTTCCCACTATGTTTGTAACCAATATTTTCAGATTTTAATAGGGGCGGGAATCACTTTTGTTAATTAATCTTTTTCATATCATACAAACTCTTAGAGAGTGTTTTGAGAGTAAAAACTAAAAGAGAAAAAGATCATGTTTTGAGTGCAAATTTTCAAAGAGAAATTCATATACCACTCTAGTGTTTACACCCAATTATTGTCTATCCAAGTGCTTATATTCATATCAAATTGCTTGGAGTTTGGCACCGGTTTTTCTCTACCGAATTCAAGAAGAGAAGTTTTGGTTTGCTTCTACATCCATCAAAGAAGAAGACGTTTGTTGTGATTCTACCCACTTGGAGAAAGGCTCCTTGCTCGGGTGACGGTGACCATAGAAAGCCCTATCGGTGGATTTTGAGACCGCGGTGGTGTTCCAAGGTTATCCGCTAGGAAGAGGTGTATACAAGAAGAAGCGTCGAGGCTTGAGAGGGATCAAGTTAGTCGTTGTAAATCTATCTGTCTTGTACTTGTAATTCCGTATCTAGTGGATTTGTGGCTAGGGCCGTCCAAGGTTTTTTCCCGTCTTGGGTTTTTCCTCGTACATCGCGGTGTAGTGTGATTGATTTATTTTATCTTGCACAATAATTTATTCATTGCATGCTTAGAATAATTTCAAGATAAAATTTGGTTTAATTTATTGAACCATCACGTTTTACGCTTCCGCATCAAAGGAAATTATAACTTTGTGTTTAATTGAGAAAATTAAACTCACCGCATTTACAAATTGGTATCAGAGTCAAAGCGATAAATTATTTCGTTAACGATCTTTTAAATAATCTTTGGCTAAAATGGATTTTTCCCCATTTTCAAAATTTCCTATTTTCAATGGTTCAAACTACGCGTATTGGAAAGCGCGTATGAGATCGGCACTAAAATCTATCGACGAAAGAGTTTGGATGTCTGTTGTTAACGGGTGGTCCCCACCAACTTATTTAGTTGAAAATGAACGCGTTATCAAACACGCCGATAGATGGACTGAAAATGATTTTAAACTTGCTAATATCAATTCCCGTGGTTTAAATGCCTTATTTAGCACTGTCACACCGGATGAATTCCGTCGTATTATGACGTGTGAAACCGCTAAAGAAGATTGGGATATTTTACAATTAACTCATGAAGGAACTAGTGTCGTTAAAGCTTCAAAACTCCAAAACCTCACCACTCAATTTGAAACTATCAAAATGAATGAAAAAGAAACGTTTGATGAATTTTATGCTAGACTTTCTAATATTGTTAATTCATCTTTTAACTTGGGAGAAAAAATACTTGACGACCGTGTTGTAAAGAAAATTTTAAGGTGCCTACCCGATAGATTTATTCCAAAGGTGACCGTTTTAAATTCTTTACCCACTTTAGCCTCTACAAAATTAGAAGAGCTTGCAGGTGATTTACAAACCTATGAACTGGATATGTTTCCCTCTAAAACGGAAAAGAAAATCGAAAAGGGCGTTGCTTTAAAAGCTCAAAAAGAGGTCAAACAAGTAGTAGAGAGCGATAGTGATAGTGACTCGGAAGACATGGCTTTATTTGCTCGCAAATTTAGAAAATTTCTTAAAATTAGCAAAGATAAATTTAAAAATGATTTTAAGAAATTTGAATCTTCTAAGCATGACAAGAATGAGAAGATTTCTAAAGCGGAGAAGATTCCTAAAGCCGAGAAGATCCCTAAACCTAGTAATGAAAATTTAGATTGGGACGAGTCTAATAAGTGTTTTGGTTGTGAACGTTATGGCCATAGGGCTTATGAGTGCCCCAATAAACTAAGGAAAGAGGTTAAGTGACCCATTTCATATAATGAGACCCTTAGTGATAGTGATAAGGAAGAGAAGCCCGATTCCCCCACTAAGAAAAATTTTGTGGCTTTTATGGCTAGTCATGTGAGTGATAGTGAGAACTCGTCGATTGATGAAACGATAGCACATGCCACTTCCAAGGTCATTGTACATGATTCTCTTGTTTTTAATGATAGTGAGAGTGGAGAAGAAAGAGGGAGTGAAAATGAAGACGAGGTTAATGTGAGTGAACTTCAAAATGCTTTTCAAGAGCTTTATAAAGAATCTATTAAATTGAAAAGAGCTAATTTGAAGTTAGAATCTAGTTTAAGAGAGAGTGTCAAGGTCGTTGATGAAAATGATTTAATAGAAGACCTTACACACATGAGAGAACTCTTCAAGAGAAGCTAGAATATGTAGAAGGCGAAAGAGATAGCCTTAGGGGTTTAATGGAATCCTTAAAAAAGGAGCTTCTTGCTTTTGAAAAAAGAAACTTTTTATTAGAGTCTAACATTTTAGAATTGCAAAATAAATTAAAAGACTCTAGTAATGTCAAATTTGATTTGGAGTGTCGTTCGGAAAAACTAGATAAAATGTTAGGAACGGTCCAAATTAAAAATGAAACTTGTGGTTTAGGCTTCAATACTTGTAATGAATCTACTCATAAAGCCAAGACCAATGTTTTAGGAGAATCTACTAGGAATGCATTTAAATATCACTCCTTAAGAAAATCTTTTCGACATGTTTTTGCTTGTACTCATTGTGGTCGAAAAGTTCATCTTAGGAAATTTTGTTTTGATCTTAAACGAATTCCTAGAAAATCCCATAGTAACGTAACCACGGTAGTTAACGTTCCAACACCCCAAGATGGTCATTCTTCATTAATTTGGGTTAGGAAATCCAACTTGGTTGCTTTGCAAAATAGTGTTTTTGATTCTCATTTACTTTCACATGCTTCCTCCCTTGCTAAATCTAAAGGATGAATGTGTTAGTGTTTGCATACTTTATCGTTTGTACTTCATGCTATATTCACATGCTAAATGTATGCTTGTTTAGTCACTTTCTAGTCATTGCAATATTTCATTTCACATGCTAGAAATTATGACTTTTTTATCTTTTTGTATTATATTTTGTGTTTGAATTAATTGAAGCATATAAAAAGATTTTTGTTTATCATTTGTGTTTTATTTATTTCATTTAATCTTAATGAAAAATACAAATGATTTTTGTTTATTCTTTTGAGTATATATTTTTATTTTTGGTTAAAAATGTCAAAAACTCGAAAAGATTTTATTTTGTGTGTATTTTAGTTTGACACACTTTATGTGGCATATATTTGTGTTTGAATCCCATCTTTTACGCTCCCACGTGGCTAGAACTTTTGGTTTAGACTGTCAATCCTTAAAATGTTCTTTACCATATTTTATGGAGTAGTTGGATTTTGTGTTGTTTAAATGGATTCTATTTCTATATGCCTCTTTTCACACATGCACGAGCTCTTTTGAAATCTTAATGTCACATGTTATATTTGAGCTTTTTGAGGTGTTCTCCTACCAATCTAGTCATCTACATATCTATGACCTAGGAGGACTAGTGCATGTCAAAATCCGTTGCATGTGAGATTTGTGTGAAACATGAAAAACATGATAAATATAAATGTGCACGGGGAAGGGATCCGAAAGGATAAATTAAATCCTTTGCGATAGTAAGCCACCGTTTATTGGATCTAAAAGGGGTTTAAAAGGCCTAAAAACAAAATATTTGGCATTAAAAAGAAAACAATTGCCAAGGCCAATGTTTGTTTGTTATATTCATTCAAAAACAAAAGAATATATATGCTTATTGAGGGAGAATTGGATGGTATATCAACGGTTTGCACAATGTACGTTTATCCTAGTTGTCTTTAATGTCATGACTCTATTTGGTTTGTAGAATCATCATCATGCTAGGCTTGTATGCATTGTGTATGTTTGTTCATTGATTTCAATGATTATACTGTCACATGAGGTTATATTTAAATGTGATAAAGTTTGCAATCAAATGAGAACTCCGTGAATGTTTATTAAGTGTTTCGGTCTAAATTTAATTGTTGCTAGTTCACACCCCAACACTTACGTTTCCATATAACACATTTTTGCCATACGAGTGTGCAAACTTATTGTATTTTGTGTTATTTGCGTGTTTATATCTATATCTATATGATATTTGTTTTGCCTTTGCCTTTGCCTTGATTTTGTTGCCCATATGCCTTCATGTCTTATCACTTTACGCTTCAACATGCTTTTATGTTTATTAGTTCTTTATCCTTTGCCTATTCCTGAACAAAAAGGGGGAGAATGATGAAAGGGGAAGAAATGGAATCTAATCCTATTATTATCGTATCTTAGTTTGGGGGAGATTTATCTTAGGGGGAGACGTCTTTCTAAGTAGGTCATGTGTTTGATAAAGGGGAGAATTAATTTAGGGGGAGTAATTAATTAAAATTTCATTTAATACTTTGATATTCCCTATGCATTTGATGAGTTTTTTTAAGTGTGCAGGATTTCTTCTAAAGCGGCATTGTTTAAACGGCAAAGCGTTTGATCCTTGGGTTGAGTCAAGTTTGGGTGGGTTATGTTTTGAGTCTAGTGAGCTTGACGGCCCTTTAGGATTTTTTGTTTGGTTTTTGTCCCGAAATAGCCAAAGGGGGAGATTTGTAAGGACACAAATTTCCAATTGAGTCCATATATAGTTTTGGCTCAATTCCAGACAAAAACATTTATTCATAGGATAGTATTTAATTGTAATATTCTCAAGCCTATGAAGAGTTTGTTGAAGACGTAGCGGCAAAGAGTATAAAGCCTCATCAAATATGCCGGTTTGCGTGCCTCGTTTCTACGTCATCAACTATGGTTCCATGCTCCCAAGGTATGAATGCAATTATATATATATATAGGAGCTTGGAACAAGTTTATTGGGTGTTAGGTTTAATATAAACTGTGTTTTTATTTTCCGAAAAATTTAATTAGAACTTTAAATTAAAGTATATAAAGTTTCTGGGCCAAAATCGAATTTTACGAAATTTTTGGAAGTCGTTCGAAATGTCATTCGAACGAGTTTTTCGTTCGAACGATTTTGCCAACGAGTTCCCACCAAGGTATACTGGTCCATCGTTCGAAATGTCGTTCGAACGAGATTATTCGTTCTAACGAGTTTTCCAATGAGATTCTAACGAAGTCCATACTGAAGCGTCGTTAGAAATCTCGTTCGAACGAGATCTCGTTCGAATGAAATGTCGTTCGAACGAGAGGCCAGGCGGGAACAGTTTTTGGAAGTTTATTGGCCGTTTTGCACCCACTTTCCCACTATGTTTGTAACCAACATTTTCGGATTTTAATAGGGACGGGAATCACTTTTGTTAATTAATCTTTTTCATATCATACAAACTCTTATAGAGTGTTTTGAGAGCAAAAACTAAAAGAGAAAAAGATCATGTTTTGAGTGCAAATTTTCAAAGAGAAATTCATATACCACTCTAGTGTTTACACCCAATTATTGTCTATCCAAGTGCTTATATTCATATCAAATTGCTTGGAGTTTGGCACCGGTTTTTCTCTACTGAATTCAAGAAGATAAGTTTTGGTTTGCTTCTACATCCATCAAAGAAGAAGACGTTTGTTATGATTCTACCCACTTGGAGAAAGGCTCCTTGCTCGGGTGACGGTGACCATAGAAAGCCCTATCGGTGGATTCCAATACTGCGGTGGTGTTCCAAGGTTATCCGCTAGGAAGAGGTGTCTACAAGAAGAAGCGTCGAGGCTTGAGAGGGATCGAGTCAGTCGTTGTAAGTCTATCTGTCTTGTACTTGTAATTCTGTATCTAGTGGATTTGTGGCTAGGGACGTCCGAGGTTTTTTCCCGTCATGGGTTTTTCCTCGTACATCGCGGCGTAGTGTGATTGATTTATTTTATCTTGCATAATAATTTATTCATTGCATGCTTAGAATAATTTCAAGATAAAATTTGGTTTAATTTATTGAACTATCACGTTTTACGCTTCCGCATCAAAGGAAATTATAACTTTGTGTTTAATTGAGAAAATTAAACTCACCGCATTTACATTAGTCTTTCTTTAGAAGCTAAAAGATGGGTGCGCAGGTGGTCATAAGTTAGTTGATAAACTGACTTATGAATTTGAGTTGGGCTACAAACTCTCTAACTTATTTATCTATTCTGGGGGGTTTTCCCGCATGGCATTGACCTTAGCTGGGATTACCTTAATTATATCCTTGCTCAAAATGAATTCGAGGACTTTCCTTTTAGTAACCTCAAAGACACATTTATGAGGATTCAACCATAGACACACCATTCCTCTCCCTTAAAACTGCGAAGAAACATGACACAATCTGTCACCCATTGGATCTCAAATAAATCCCTAAAGCCTTAGAAGGCCAAGGAATAACCCAAAGAATATCCTAAAAAACTAACACCTTGGGAACCCAAGGAATAATCCAAAGACACCCAAAACTGACCCAAGAGAAAGATCCATATTCAAAACATGCACCCATGACTGACCAATTCACTAGGAAGCGTGTTATGATTGAAAATTCCTATCATAGGACCAACCAATCCTAAACCTCTAGAAATTTACCTATAAAATGAGGCCTCACCAACCAATCCATCCACACTAAACTCTGCATCTTAACTGTTGTATTTCTGTTTTGTGCCTCTTTATCTCTAGAAAAGCCTCTCAACTTTTGCATCCCAAACCCCTTTACAACTATATCCTCAACTTTTAATCCAAAAGTACTAACATTATCATCTTCTCCCCTATATTTACTTTTAAAGAAGTCTTAGATCTATTTTCATAAAGGGTGATTTCAATTCGAAATGTTGTGGAACCAAGAAGATGCACGATAAAAGCTTCTTTACATCTTCAGATCTAGTCCCGTTTCATTCTAAAAGCACTTTCAGATAAGGAGTTAAGATATTTTAGATCGAGCCTTCATAAGAGGTACAATCTATCATTGTCTGTTTCCAAACTACGTTGCCTTTGAATCACTCTATGCAATTACATAGGCCCACCCAAACTATAGTCGGATTGAACAAGTTCGACCTTGTACATATCTATCATTTGTTTGTATTATCTACACACATTCCACACTATACTGCATAGTATACTTGTATACTAACTATTTTTATTTTATTATTTCTTTTAAACTATAACATGCTGATATAAATATCTAACATCTATATTTGAGACCGAAATGGTGAAGTGAATGCCTAATACCTTCCCAATTAGCAACCTAATCCTCGGACCTTTGGCATTTTGGTTAAACACGCAGGTCACTAGGTCTCTATGGATACATATCCCATATTTTATCTATTTTTAGTTAAATAGACTAGCGACTCTATTATTTTCAAATAAATGACCAACTGTCACTTTAAAGACCCCTACTCCACATGTCCATGGATGTGCGCAGTAGATATATTTTTGTGGGTTTAAGTTCTCACGTAAACCTCATCTTGAATAGGTAGAGACTTTGGAAGAAATTATGGAGTTTCGGGATGTTTCCTTCGCGATTCTTTGACTTAATGATCATGTTTCTCACATAAACCTACACCTATTTATGTATGAGATCTTGAAGGATGGAAGTTATTTCTCTCTTATAGGTTACCCCTGCATTCTTGAGGTTAAATGGCATGATCGTGTAATAGTATGTTCCCCATGGTGTGATGAAACCGTTCTTCTCCTGATCGTTGGTGTAAGGACATTTTTGTCCATTATCAATTTGTTATGTCGTGCGCCGTTACACCGTTGAAGAAATTCAAGATTCACACAGTCACAAACGGATCCAAATATCAAAAGAAGAAGAGGAATCAAAGTCTGACAGGCCGGACCGTTTCGCCCAGAATAAAAGAATCGATCCGCCTGCGGACCGGTTCGCCTCATACCTGAACCGGTCCGCCTGCTGAAAAGCCAGTACACCCCGGACCGTAAGTGAACCAAAGAAGCCTAAAATAAAAAGAACCGATCCACCTGCCCGGACCGATCCGCTACAGACCCGAACCGGTCCGCCTGGGATAATCTCAAACAGATCGTGCAGAGATTTTTTAGGCTATGTTATTCCTTTATAAACCCACTACGGGAAGTGGTTGTCCAAGACTTCTATACACGATTTTCATAGCACAAAAACTCTAACTCTTCACCTATTGAGAACCAAGACTCTAGGTTTTTGATTCACACAAATTTCCAAACACTTGTGAATCACTTTACAACCCAGGAACGCATTTTTGCTGTTCATACCCTTGTGGAGAAGACCGTTCTTCTTCTTCATTGCAGCCCTCCTGGAAAGGGACATTTCCAGTTGCCACCTACAAAATCCGACACCTGAGGGTAATTCTTAGTCACTTGTATTTTCATTGTAATCCGAAATTGTACAGTTATAATATTATAATGAAAATAAATGGTTTTGCCCCTTTGGGGGATTTTTCCTCACAAGCATGTGTTTGAATGTTCTTGCTTTGTTCATTATCTTATTCAATCACATATTGTTGCATGTTTAGGGGTTGTTTGAGTTAAAAGGTGTTTAATATATAATTTTATCATTTGAACGCAAGCACATACGTTCTCAAATTGGTATCAGAGCAGGTTACGCTAATCTATTGCGTATTCCTATTTTTCGCAAAATTTTTCTAAGATATCAATTTTCTGAAAAAATTGATTTCTGAAATAGTGCGTGTTCAAATGGAGAAGTTATATAATAGAATGCCAGTTTTTGACGGGACAAACTATGCCTATTGGAAAGCCCGTATGAGATCTGCATTAAAAGCCATTGATGAACGTGTCTGGATTTTGGTTGAAAGAGGGTGGACTCCTCCCTCCGTGACTGTTGATAATGTGATCAACTTGAAACCTGTCACTTCCTGGACTTAAGAAGAATTTAAATTATCATCTTTTAATTCTAAGGGTCTAAGTGCTATTTCTGGGTCTGTCACACCTGATGAGTTCAAACGCATAATGACGTGCACCACGTCAAAAGAGGCATGGGATGTATTACAACTCACCCATGAAGGAACCAATGTTGTAAAAGTGTCTAAATTGCAAAATTTAACAACTCAATTTGAAACCATCACCATGCATGAATATGAATGCTTTGATGAATTTTATGCTAGACTTTCTGACATTGTGAATACTAGCTTTAATCTTGGTGAACATATTCCTAATGCTAGAGTTGTTAAAAAGATTCTGCGTTCTTTGCCTAAGCGTTTTATCCCTAAAGTCACTATGCTAAATTCTATGGGTAATTTAAATACTCTAAAATTGGAAGAACTTGTAGGAGATTTGCAAACATATGAAATTGATATGTTCCCTAAAACTACTAAATCTAAAGATAAGGGAATTGCACTTAATTCCCAAGAGAGAAGGAGTGAGGGGTCGGCTAGAAAGAGGGTAGAGTCATATAGAAAGAGAGAGACTAACACGTCTGATTCTGAGTATGATTTTGACTTGGATGATTTGGCTCTTTTTGCAAAAAATTTCAAGAGGATTCTCAAATTTAAGAAAAATGGCAATTTTAAAGATAAAAAGAAATTTGAGAAAAATAAGTTTGAAAAGAAAAATGAAAAAGATTCCAAAAATCCTCCTAAGAAAGAAAGTGATAGATTCTTTGAGTGCGATGGTAGGGGTCACAGAGCCTTTGAGTGTGCCACTCGTCTGAATAGAGAGAAAGGAAAAGTTGTCCTTAATGCTACTCTTAGAGATGACAGTGAGGTCGAGACGGTGGATTCAGGAGATGAGTCACCGCATGAGTGTAACTTCACCGCATTCATGGACAGTCAAGTGAGCACTCCTAGTTCTCTTCACGACGATGAGGATGATTCTTCACAGGGACACCTCGATAGTGAGATCGATGTGAGTGAGGGGGAGGATGACTCAAGTGAGAGCGAGAGTGATATTCAACGCGCCTACGCTGAGTTATATTCTGAGTCATTTAAAACTAAAAAGCGAAACAAAGTGTTAAACCTTAAGATCATCGGCTTAGAGGAAGAATTAAGAAGAGCAAGAGAGAGAGAGTCCTCCACCTTCACCGCCCTGAGAGAGAGAGAGAGAATCTTCCTGTGTCGAGAAAGAGAGTTTGTTTAGAGAGAGAGAGTGTGTTTTTGAGAAAGAGAGAGGGGACTTAACTAAACAAGTGGCTAGCCTTATGAGTCAGCTCCATTCCTCCGTGGAGACTCGAAAGAAACTTGAAGCCCTTGTTGCCTAGATGACTCATGATCTTGAGAAAGCACAGGAAGTCAAGGTACAAATCGAGGACAGATCTGGGAAAATGGGAAAGATGATCCTCGGCCACGCTTTAGGTTTTGGTGATCGGAAAGGAATTGGTTATGATGGTGCCTCCACATCCAAAATTGCCCCTGGACCAGTTCCTAAGTTTACTACGACTCCTTATGGCCATCGTCAAAAACCTCGAAGGAGAGTTCGACCAAGAAAGGCAAACCAAGGTCCACCTTTGACTATGTTTCTTTGTACTTATTGCAAAAGAAAATACCACCTTAGGGAGTTTCGCTATAGCATGGGTCGGAAATGACGTACTACTGCACCACCACGTTATACTGATGAGTTTTCTAGTTTGATAGAGTGAGTTGAGTTCTTAGCTGCCACATCTCAGAGTTTGATGGAAGAATTCCGACAAATGTCTTTGCCGTTAGTGAATGCTTCTCACATTCCAGCTAAAACCAACAACAACAAAGGCAAACAAAAGGTCATCTCTACTTGGGTACCTAAGAAAGATATAAAGGCCTTCGTTGTTCACGTTTCTCTCAAAGCACACAATACCTTACAGTGGTATTTTGATAGTGGGTGCTCCAGACATATGACAGGTGATGCCTCATTTTTTACGACTCTTGAGGATTATCAGGATGGCAGAGTCACCTTTGGATATGGGAGCAAGTCTAGCATTATAGGACGTGGTATTGTCGAGTTACCTGGATTCCCTAAGCTAGAAAATGTTTTGTATGTCAAAGGTTTGAAAGCAAACCTTCTCAGCATTAGCGAGCTGTGCGACACTGACTTTGCAGTAAAGTTTGACCGGGACGCGTGTAAAGTCTACAATCAAGCTGGTAAACTTTCGATGCAAGAGGTGAGGACCAAGGATAATTTCTATGGGACTGAGACCACGTCCTCACTTATCTGCAACAGCGCCACGATCACTCTTATGGATCTATGGCACCAATGTTTAGGTCACATGAACGTTAGAGATCTCAACCGCTTAGCTAAAAAGGACCTAGTACATGGCTCAACTTAGACCATTTGTGGACCCTGTCATATGGGAAAACAAATTCTTAGTCCCCATAGGAAGTTGAATTCCATTACCACCTCTCGTGTTCTTTAGTTGATTCACATGGATCTTATGGGTCCCACTCGTACTGAGAGTCTTGGTGGTAAGAGGTACATCCTCGTGATGGTAGATGATTTCTCCAGGTACTCCATTGTAGGTTTTCTGAGAGAGAAATACGATGCTGTAAAATTTTTAATGACCAAGTGTCGTGTCCTGCAAAATCAACACGGTGTCACTATTAATAGGATGCATAGTGACAATGGCACTGAATTCACAGAAGCAATGGTAGATCTTTACTGTGATAGCCTCGGGATCAAACATGAGTTTTCTGCTATGAGAACTCCTCAGCAAAATGGGATTGTTGAGAGAAAGAATAGAACAATCCAAGAAATTGCTAGATCTATGCTTCTAGGTCGTAAAGTTTCTAGGAGATTTTGGGCAGAGGCAGTGTCTACTGCATGCCACACGGTGAATAAGGTTTATTTGCGTCCACACACACTTCAGACTCCTTATGAGTTGTGGACTGGCAAGAAGCCCAGCCTGGCATATTTCCATGTTTTGGGGAGTAAATGCTACATCCTACGGGATAGAGAGCAATTAGGAAAGTTTGACTCCCGGAGCGATGAGGGAATATTTCTAGGATATTCATCAAATAGTAGAGCGTACCGGGTTTTTAACCTGAAGAGCTCTAAGGTTATGGAATCAATAAACGTCACCGTGCAACATGATGAACCTCTGACGATTATTGATCCTAACTTTTAGTGTGAGGATGAGGATTGTTCTAACACTGATTTACTTGTTCCTATCTCACACTTTGTGGACCCTACTCTTGTGCTAGGGGACACACCTGCTTGGGTTCGCAAGAGTCATGACCCGTCTGCCAATGTTGGCGATCCCACTCTAGGGGTCAAGACTCGTGCCCAGCTAGAGAATGTTTTTAGATATCTTTTCTATACATCCAAAGTCGAGCCCAAGAACCATAAAGAAGCACTCAAGGATGAACACTGGATATATGCAGGATGAGTTGCTTCAGTTTAAAAAGAACAATGTCTAGGAACTAGTCCCCCAACCTAGTGAGACTAATGTGATAGGTACCCGGTGGATTTTTAAGAACAAAATGGATGAAAATGGTACCATAATCATAAATAAGGCTAGGTTGGTCGCTCAAGGCTACACACAGATAGAGGGTGTAGACTTTGGGGAGACATTTTCTCCTGTTGCGAGCCTTGAGTCTGTCCGTCTTTCGCTCGCCATCGCATGTCATCTGCACTTTAAGTTATATCAGATGGATGTCAAGAGTGCCTTTCTGAATGGAATTCTACAGGATGAGGTTTATGTGGAACAACCTAAAGGGTTTGAAGACCCTCAGTACCCGGAGCACGTCTACTATCTGAGGAAAGCCTTGTATAGTTTGAAGCAAGCACCCCGTGCTTGGTATGAGAGGCTTACCTCCTATCTCTTAGCTCGTGGCTTCAAGAGAGGGGGAGTAGATATGATGTTGTTCGTCAGGAGAGATGACGGTGCTATTTTGGTTGCCCAGGTCTATGTCGATGACATAGTCTTTGGATCCACATGCTCCCAGCATGCTCACCACTTTGAGGAGGAGATGAAAAGTGAGTTTGAGATGAGCATGGTTGGTGAGCTTACATTCTTCCTTGGTCTCCAGGTTCGTCAGCTAAAGGATGGGATGTTCATCTCCTAATCCAAGTATGCTAGAGACCTAGTGAAGAAATTTGGTTAGACTCCGCTAAGCATGCACGTACACCTATGAGTACCACTACCAAGCTTAGTAAGGACACTTCAGGCAAGGACGTATAGCAAACCTTATATCGGAGTATGATCGGTAGTCTTCTCTACTTGACTGCCAGTCGTCCCGACATCGCCTTTAGTGTTGGAGTCTGTGCGCGATATCAGGCGTCCCCGAAAGAGTCACATTTACTTGCTCTAAAATGTATTATTAAATACGTGAGTGGGACTCTCCCATACGTTATTTGGTATTCCTTTGATACCGATGACCGTTTGTCCGCCTATTCAGATGCTGATTGGGCCGGGGATGTATATGGTTGTAGGAGCACTTCTGGTGGGTGTTTTTATTTTGGTTCTGCTCTTGTCTCCTGGCTGAGCAGGAAGCAAAATTACATCTCTTTGTCCACTGCAGAGGCTGAGTACAACGTCGTCGGGAGTTGTTGCACCCAACTCTTGTGGATGAAACAAATGTTGGAGGATTATGGGATTTCACAGGACACCATGATCATTTCTTGTGATAACACGAGCGCGATTCACATATCCCGCAATCCCGTCCAGCATTCGCGCACAAAGCACATCAGGATACGTGAGCACTTTATTCGTCAGTTAGTTGAGGAGAACACTGTATCCCTGAGTTTTGTTCCCACCGACCGTCAGTTAGCCGACATTTTCACAAAACCTTTAGATGCCCTTAGATTTGAGAGTCTTAGGAAGTCTTTGGGGATTTGCACAATTGACTGAGGGGTTGGTCTATGACTAGAATAGGATGCTTCTTCATGTTCATATCATACGATTCCTATTGCTAGTCTGTTTTATTTGTACCATTGCTTAGTTTTACAACTATTTATTTATTTATTTATTTTTATTTTTATATTTCTTTTGAAAAATACAAAAAGATTTTCTGTTATATTTTTTAAGAAAAGCACAAAAAGATTTTATTTTGATAAAAATTTTTGAAAAAGACCAAAAAGATTTTTGTATTTTTATGCACCTTTTATGGATGAACATTTAAGATAGCCAAGTCACACCTTCATTCCATTTATCCATGTGACTGTTTGATAGAGATTTGAGACGCTACATCATTTCATCCATGTGCTTTACTTAGTATGGAGTCTTTGAGATGTAATTAGTGATATCTTCCTACATGTTTGACTCCTATATCCTTTATTGCACACATGCTCGGCTATATTTGATTATTGTACTTGTCTATCTCATATTGGCTTGAGTGTTTCCATCTCAATTCTGTCTATTCAACTTACAATATGCGATAAAACTTGACAAGATTGGAATGCATGTAAAAACTGTTTTGGTGAGACTGTGTGTTTTTGTATAACGGGGAGGGGCTGTGAAAGGCAATCATCTATCCTTTGCACAAAAGCCACCGTTAAAAAGGACCTAAAAAATGGAGGAATTTTAATATCCTAGGTCCAAAGAGGTTAAAAGAGACCGAAAAAATTTAAAGGGAATAACAATCACTTCATGCCAAATATGGGCCACTTAGGTTTCACCATCAATTCTCCAAAGTTTGAGAATTTAGAATACCTCTATTCAAAATATATATCTGAGGGAGTTTGGTTGGAGAATCTTTAAATGGGTTTGCACTTCTTTGAAAGTCCTGAAAAAGCATAAATCGTTTTGGACGTTATTGGTGTGAAAATCACTTTGAGCTTTGATTTGTTGATTTGACTGAGTCAATATCTTATATTGTCATTCTTTTCCACCAAAGGACGCATTTGAGTTCATTTGCTAGGAGTATCCAATATTCATCGTGCACATATGTCATGTTTGTATGCATTGATTTTCCTATCAAATTTGATCACACCACTTCATTTACGCTATCATCGACTTGGTTGTTTTTGTGTTCATTCATGGTGTGATTTTATCCTAGTGACACCTCGCACTTGCTTATTTTGCTTTATTTCTCTCATTTGTCGATTTGGGGACATCATAAAAAGGGGGAGATATTTTGGGGGAGTTTTGTGTTTTTTAGATTTCATACAACATGCTTTATTCATTTGATATCTCATTTCAAACTCGATACGTCACTTGGTATTTTTTCTTTTCTCATGTGTGTAGGTACTACATGGATTATCATTGGATTGCACACCCTGATAAGAAAAGTGTTGAGATTCCTGAAGAGTTGAAGAGCAAACGTTGAAGTCTTATTCAATTGTATCTTTCCAGTTTTGGGTTCATGGAAGGGTAGATTTGTATAGGAATTTTTAGTTGTTTGATAATTCAGATGTTTGTTTTTATGTATGTACCGGCATAGACATAGGGGGAGATTTGTAAGGACATTTTTGTCCATTATCAATTTGTTATGTCGCACGCCGTTACACCATTGAAGAAATTCAAGATTAAAAAAACCATCAACGGATCCGAATATCAAAAGAAGAAGAGGAATCAAAGTCTGACAGGCCGGATCGATCCGCCTGCGGACGGTCCGCCTCATACCCGAATCGGTCCGCCTGCTGAAAAAACCAGTACACCCCGAACCGCAAGCGAACCGATGAAGCCTAAAATAAAAAGAACCGATCCGCCTACCCGGACCGATCCACCTCAGACCCGGATCGGTCCTCCTGGGATAATCTCAAACAGATCGTGCAGAGATTTTTTAGGCCATGTTATTCCTTTATAAACCCACTACGGGAAGTGGTTGTCCAAGACTTCTATACACGATTTTCAGAGCACAAAAACTCTAAGTCTTCACCTATTGAGAACCAAGACTCTAGATTTTTTATTCACACAAATTTACAAACACTTGTGAATCACTTTACAACCCAGGAACGCATTTTTGCTATTCATACCCTTGTGGAGAAGACCGTTCTTCTTCTTCATTGCAGCCCTCTTGGAAAGGGACATTTCCAGCTGCCGACTACAGAATCCGACACCTGAGGGTACTTCTTAGTCACTTGTATTTTCATTGTAATCCGAAATTGTACAGTTACAATATTATAATGAAAATAAATGGTTTTTCCCCTTTGGAGGATTTTTCCTCACAAGCATGTGTTTGAATGTTCTTGCTTAGTTCATTATCTTATTCAATCACATAGTGTTGCATGTTTAGGGTTTGTTTGAGTTAAAAGGTGTTTAATATATAATTTTATCATTTAAACGCAAGCACATACGTTCTCAGTCTAGGTGCATTTTTATTTGATTATACCTGATAAAACCGTCCACAAAGGATTTGAGTGTAATATTAGTCATACTATCTACTAGTAGATCCACATGAGGTAGGGAAAATTATCCTTAGGGTTGTCCCTATTGATATCCCTGTAGTATATGCACATTCGGCCTTTAACATTAGACTTAGGTACGGGTAAGATGTTGGCAATCCATATAGGGTATTCAACCACTCGAATGACCTTAATGCTGAGTCATTTTTCCAGTTCTTCCAAAACTTTTAAGGATTATTCAAGTATTCTCTATTACTTGACTGCTACTGCATCAAGGAGAGCTTGTATCTTAAGAATAATGCTTGTCAAATTAATCAGGACATTTCATAATAAAACCATGCAAACACGTCGATGAAACTTGAGATAAGGTCAGTTAGTTCGTATTGTTATCTTTTGGTGAGGGAGGAGCCGATTTGTAGGCGGTTACGGTTTTCAGGGGTGATCAAAATTTATGGTTATTGTTTCATAATATTTAGGAGACATATGGTTATTTTGATTTTGGTCAAGGTTTTGTAAGTATTTCAAGTATTATAGATCCGCAAAGTCATCATTATTAGGTGTGAGATCTGACCCATTGTCTAGTTTGTAATCATAACATGCAATACATTAGGGCAAGTATTGGAAGTCATAATTGATAATGTTTTGAATTGGAGCAAGGACAAAATGATAAGGTAAAAAAAAGTATGCTTCATACGGGGATACACCAAGATAGGGGATAAGGGGGACTCAACTTTCAAAATGCCAAACTCAAAAGATTTTTTGATAACGGGTGTCGATATACAATGACAGAAGTCCAATTTGTTCAAGAGTGTCGTTCTGGTGATATTGGTGATGAGTTGGGTTGGGTTGGGTTGTGCTGAAGGATTTTATGAGCGTCATTTGGGTAACCTGGTACCTTGTCCATAAAAGTTGTCTTGGGTAGGTAGATTCCATTGGGCTTAAATGTATTTTCCTTAATCCTCTTAGTAGTATATTTATCTGGGTCCAACATAGGATCAGTATAAGGGATGGCCTGTGAGAGGGCTTGTAGTAGGTGTTGGTGATTTTCTTATTTCCATTAATATTCCCATTATGGTTGGGATATTGTATCTCTAGACTTGGTTTGAGGCATAGTGTTTGATAGAGGTTCCATAGTGTCTGGTACGCGGAAGTAGAAATTGAGTTCATGTATGCTGACTAGCCATCCTTTTTTGTTGTGCTTCCTTATTGGTAGAGGCGATGTACAAGGTGTTTAATCGTTCTTCGTAGGTTAGGTCATTTGATCACAATATGGACACTAAGGTAGTTTCTTCATGGAATAAGGAGGGTCTCTACCACCCAGGTCCTAGTTCTTTAGTTTCCTATCTTCTTCTATGACACATGCGACATGAGCTCATTATGGATGATTTTCTGGCATTTACCATAGTATATTTGTAATCTTTCTTCATAGAATATTTTCATCATTGACTATAAGTATTTCTTTTCCTCGTCCCACCAAGGTTCTTGGAGGTCGTGATAAGGAAAATCATCTCCCTAGATATGAACTGACCATTCCACTCATGATTGGGATCCTTAATAGGGTGATTTGGGATTCTCTGCTAGAGGAATAACCTAGATTGGCCTTGACTTTGTGTTCAATGTCTATGAAGGCTTCCATATTTCCTTGTTGGTTCCTTCCTAGTCTGAACTCGATCATATATCCCATCTTTCGGATGATTTGAGCAGGTATGTCATGGATGACTAGATCTTCCTCAATTATTTGAACTAATGGAATTGCCCGAAATATATTGAGGTAGATATGACTGCTATCATGTTGGGTGGCCAGAAGTTGGGTGGTATTTTTGTTAATGATTGTATCCCAACCATCGTCTCCTTAAATTGTGATGACCACAATGCCAAAAGAGAACCTCACTTTCATGGAAGCGATGAAACAAGTGCTCCAATGGGGTGTATCCAAGATCTTCCTAGAAAGAGGTTGAAATTGGCTAGGGCATCGAGTACTTATATTCAACATCATATTTGATTAACCTTATGATAAGGGTGAAGGTGATGGCCCCTATGGATTCTCAGAGAGTGTTGTCATAAGACATGATGGCGGTGATGAATTGTGTAAACTTTATGGAGGTGTACCCCATAACAGTGGTTGTACAGTGGGGGGAATACATTGATGGTGAGCCCATTGTCCATAAATATTAGTGGAACAATATATCCCCATACTTTGGTGGTTATTTTCATTGGGAACATGTGGTTGCATCCTTGTATGGGGAGGTCTTCATTGGATAAGCTAATGTATTACTGCATGGCGATGGACCCAATGGTGGCAAACATATATGCTAGTGAAAAATCATGGGGTACTAAGGCCTGAGACAATTTATATATGAGGGTGTAATACCCTGGAATTTTAATTAATTGTGGGATTAATTAAATTAAATATGGGAAATTAATCCAAATTTAAATAAATATTGACTAGAAAGTCGACGGTTAGTATTTAATGATGTGAATTATATTGAATATTACTTAGTGAATAAAGTAAAATGTGATTATGAATTTATTAAACTTGTCGCGAGTGAAAAATACGACAATTATGGAACTTAAGTCGGGACCCATGTGTCAGCCGTGTTGGGACTCAATTTAATAAAATAAAAACTATTTTTATCTTTATTCATCGAAATGGTAATTTCAACTGCGCCAAAGTGTACGTAAGGGTCAAGATAGTTCGAAAAGTCTACTCAGGGGATTAATTTGGTTCCTGGGGTTATTTTAGGCCAAACTGACACCCCGGGAGGGTAATTTGATCTTTTTAAATTTTTGAGAAAATTGGCCTACGAATTTTACATTGTTATAGTAGATACTAGGTTAGATGTCCTAGACTTATCAGTTACCAAAAAGAAGAGAGAGCAAATGAGGAAGGAGGAGAGGTGTCCTTAGGTGTTTCAAGGCCAAAACCCACCATCTCGCACCACCAACACCACTGGATTGTAGAAAAGAAGAAGGAGAACACCAATCCCACCATCTAATCTGAAGAATAAGACCTCTAACAATAGGAAAGTATTTATCTTTCGTACTTTATTAAATATATAACATCCATGTTAAAATAGGATGAGTTATTTATGAAGTTTATGTGTTCTTGATGAATTTGGAAGATATTAAACATAATCTTGGGTTGAAATTTGATAGGGTAATTCCTAATATGCACGTAGACCTAAATTTATGAAATAACCTCAAAATTTGGTGAAGAAATCTGGGATTTTTATTAAGGTTTTGATTAAATATGAAATTCTAGGGTTTTTAGATATTTTAGTGAACAAATTCAATTTAGATGATTTCTGTGATGATTTAATAATTTGATTATGTTAGAACTTGTGCATATATGTTATTATACGACTTAGGATGTTTGGTTGTGAATTTAGAGATGTTTTAATACAAAACTAGGGGTTAAAATTTAAGAAACCCATAGCTCTGATAATGCTCAAATTCCCAAGTTCGATCGATTGATCGATCGATCGAACCATTTCATAGATCGATCAACTAAAGATGAATTTAGGAACTTTTTCCATTTGTAATATTTTCTCTACCCCCGTTTGTAAGGACTCGTAATGATAATACCTTGACCATATTAGGGATTAAGCAAAGTCAGTAGACTCATAGTGGAGGCCCCATTAAATTGAATGAGGTTATAATTGGAATTTAATCAACGGGAATACATTAGTGGGGTTAAGGGTTGGAATTTCATAAAGCGAACCTCGGGGTGAGTGTAAGTTAATTTAATATAATACCAGTAGACTAGAGATGACCATTCTACAGTAATAATGTTGAGATTAATTGGAATCCTTCGAAAAGTGAGAAGTCTTCGTTATATGAAGTGAGGAGTTTAAATATAAAATGATACGTAAAAATTTTGAGTGTTATACACTACCTATAGGATATATGATGTAGGTCGTGGGTACACCAATTTGAATAATATAAAATGTACATGTGGTATGTATACCTATTGCGTGATTTATGTGTATGACATACCTACATTGCTTGCTATCACGGGAGATCTTAGAAAGGGGACAGTCTTATCCTGATGAGCCTTCAGGGGGATTTTAGATTGGTGCCTCAGAACATAGAACCTAGGTACGGGCTATCTGTGAGAACGGTAGTGATGACGGTCATATGGGTACGTAGGTATGTGTGTATCCCATAGGCCTAGAAATATGTCGCCTCCAACTTTTGTGTGATTTGTGATAATGGTTCGAGAGAGATATCGGACCGCTAGTCCTTTATTTAGTACGTGATGTACCGAGACTTGATAGAAGAGTATGCATGCACCAATAGCTGAGTCTAGAGGGTGCCGTATTAGTATATATATATTAAGTGATAAAAATATATATGTAGATGTGAATTATTCTACTATGCGCGCTTAGTAGAAGAGAAGGATAGTGACATCTAAATATAATCCTAACTTGGGAATTCGAACACATGATGAGAAATTCGACTTGACAAATGTTATCATGAATCCAGAATTGTATTAATCGAATAATATGAGGGGGCATAATGAGTTATTATGAGTAGAAAGTTATTTGACTTGGACTAGTTAGGAGGGATAGCATAACTAGGATGGGTTAGAATTATACGTTAGGTGTGCACACTAGTTGAGAGGTGAGGATATCAAGTGAGGATGTGAGGACTAACATGTATATAATATCTCACTTTAAATACTTGTTGATTTATAAAATATTTTAAACTCGGGATCTGACCCGTTTTCTGCAAATCTATTTTCTCTTGTGCAACTATTTTAGGTGACCATTCACAAGGACACCAAGCTTAGAAGGATCTATCATTTAGCGAGCTACAAATATTGTGGAGGTTGCAAGTCCTTCTCCTTAAATGCCTCATTATTTTCGATTCATTTCCCTATGAGACAGACTACTCAGTCAGAGCATGTTGCCCCTT
This sequence comes from Sambucus nigra, assembly GCA_949130495.1. Classification (NCBI taxonomy): domain Eukaryota; kingdom Viridiplantae; phylum Streptophyta; class Magnoliopsida; order Dipsacales; family Adoxaceae; genus Sambucus; species Sambucus nigra. Next base: position 158,081,413 of record OX422215.1, read on the forward strand.
CTATTAAGTTTTCACGTTAGAGATTGTAGACTTTTATTATCTCACAGATTATGGATTTATTTCATTTTGGGTTTAGTTGTATTTATATTATTGTTTAGACATTTGAGATTAGACTGTGTTATTCAAATTCGATTACTATTATGTCAGTTTATTCATTATGAGTTTGATAATTGAATGGTGGAATGTGATAGTATAATTCATTTTTTTTATATTAATGAAAAAGATTAAAATTTTGACATCAGCCTTTTTAAATATTAGGTGGTTAGTGTTTAATAAAAAGTTTTTGACAGTGATTCTAAGAATAAACCAATTGGATATTCTAATTTAATTTAATAAATGACTGATCACTAAGTATTTAATTAGGCAGGGTGTCACAGGTGGTATCAGAGCATCAGGTTCTAGAGTCTTTAGGATATGTATGACTTATTCTGCTTTTAGTGTAGCGTTCTTTGATATAGAGCCCTATATTTAGGATTGTTGTATTCATTATTTGCTTATTTTTTTGTCTTCAGCTATTTTGAGATATTTATTATGACTTATGAAGATTCTCTATCATTTCAGATGCCTCCCTGACATGCTCAGCGAGTTACCAGGGGTGCCCAGCACGAGCCTCGTTCATCCCAGGCTCAGGGCACTATGAATGCTGCAGGTGTTGCTGCCATAGTGGCACATGAGGTAAATGAAGCTTTAGCAGTGGTATAGTAGGCATATCCCCAGGCACAGGTGGTAGTGCCAGCTCAGGATCAGGTATTCCCGGTTGCTTGGGAATGTGTTAAGGATGCCTTTCATGAGGCACATCCTCCAGAGTTTGCAGGAAGTTCTGATGTAGTCGTTGCGAGCCAATAGAAGAAAAATATCCTTCGGCACCTGAGGATGTAGGAGTGCACGGATGTTTCGAGACAGATACTAGCTACTTTTAAGCTAGTGGGAACAGCACTATAGTGGTGGGAGTCTATTACCACGGCTGAGGAGAGAGATAGCATGTCAGTTTAGGACTTCTGGGTTCTGTTCGACCGTAAATATTTTCCTTCTTCTATCCAGACTGAGATGAGATGAAAACTGTTATACCTCACCCAGGATGGGAAGACTGTTATAATGTATGAGGAGGAATTTACGAGGTTGACTAACCTTATTCCATCAAAGGTACCCACAGCGGAGAGGATGATTCAAATCTTCATAGATAGTCTGACTTGGAGAATTAGAGAGAACATTTTGGGGAATCTTTCATTGAGGACATATACTTATGTGCTTAACGCTTATTTACTTCACTTCTAGGATCACCGCTTCCACCTGAAGGGAAGCAAACGACCAAGAGAGTCTAGCCAACAAGACCGTACATAATGTAATGGTGCCAATGGGGCACAGACGGCACAGGGTCAGCTGAGACAGGGTGAGCAGAGTTCCCATCAGGGGACCCTACTAAGCGGTTTTGATTGGGTGATTCTAGGCAGAGGCAGGGAGGTTACAGGCAGGGCTAACAGGGCCTCCAGGGCCAGTAGCATTTTCAGCAGGTCCAGTAAGGCCAAGGAAGGGGTGGTAACAACCAACAGGGCTGAGGATAATAAGGTTAGAAATGAGGAAACTTTATCGGTAGATTTTTCATTTATGGAAATACTCACCATAAACGTCAGGACTGCCCACAGAAGGGCAAGGCCCCACAACAGCAGCAGCAGGGCACTCATTAGGAGCCCCAAAGACCAATATTTCCATCCGCCCTTCTAGCACCACCATAGATACCAGTTTTTCCTACCATTCCAGCAATTTTGATCTAGTAGGGATAACTACTGTATAGGCGTGTGTACAGCATCCATCAGGCCGCAGTCCCACAGGCTCCACCCGTAATTGAGGGCATATTTTATTTGACATGAGGGATTTACACTCATTTATTAACACTAGATCCGCACGTGTCGTAGGATTATTAGATACATCGAATAGTACTGTTACATATATTGACTCACCGTTGGTTAATGGGATGGTGATTTTCTTTATCTGTCGGGTGTGGGTATAGAGATTGGGATATTTATTTTACCCGCCAATATTCTTGTGTTAGATATGTCAGAGTATGATGCGATTATCAATATGGAATGTCTAGTCGCATATAGGTCCATAATTGATTGGTATAGTAGGAGCGTTGTATTTGCTATATCGAGCCAGGAGATGTTCTTGGTGCCGATGCCTCACCCTGAGGGATGATCGTCCACTCACTTTTATTACATAAAGTAGGAGACCTCTAAGGAGGTGGTGATTTCTCTTGATTCGATTCTAATTTTTGGTGAGTTCGATAAGTTACGGGACCAGATAGAGCAACTGTTGGGATAGGGACTCATCCATAGGAATACCTAAACCTAAGGAGCTCCAGTTTTGTTTATGAAGAAGAGGGATGGATCAATACAATTGTGTGTGGAATATCGGGAATTGAATAAAGTCACGATACGAAATAAGAATATATTGACCCGAATCGATGACTTATTCGATAAGTTATGAAGAGTTGCCTACTTCTCGATGATACACTTGAGGTCGGGGTACCATAAATTACGAATCAGGGAGTAGGACGTGTCTAAGACCACCTTCCTATTGAGATATGGATCCTACGCGTTCAGGGTTATGCTATTAGGGCTAACCAATGCACTGATCGTGTTTATGGACTTGATGAACAGGGTGTTCAGAGAGTTCTTAGATCAGTTTGTCATTGTCTTCATAGATGACATCCTGATTTATTCCCAAACTGAGGAGGAGGATGTCGAGCATGCAGACACTACATGAGCATTAGTCATATGCTAAATATGAGAAATGTGGGTTCTGTCTACGATAGGTGCAGTTTTTGGGGCACATTGTATCTAAAGGGGGATATCAGTGTATCCTAGTAAAGTGTCAGCGGTGAGGGAGTGGGAACAGTCCACAACACAGACTAAGATACGTAGTTTCTTGGGGTTAGCTGGGTACTATAGGAGGTTCATTCGGGGATTCTCAAAGATTGCAGGTCCATTGATGAATATGACTCATAAATGAGTACCGTAAGTTTGGGACGATGCCTGTCAGTTGGAATTTTATGAGCTGAAGGATAAGTTAACTTCAGCACTAGTCCTTGCATTACCCAAGTCGAGGGTTGAGTACCTAATTTATACCGATGTGTCCCACTAGGGACTTGGTGGTGTACTTCAGTAGGAGGATCAGGCTATAGCTTTTTCTTCCTATAATCTTAAGCCTCACGAGAAGAATTACCCCACCCATGACTTAGAGTTGGTAGAAGTCATGTTTGCACTTCGGATATGGAAACACTATCTGTTGGGGGAGAAATTTTGCATCTTCACATATCATAAGTCACTACAGTACGTTTTCACCCAGAGGGAGTTGAATATGTTCCAGCATAGGTGGCTTGAATTTGTGAAGGACTATGAGTTTCATATCTAATACCACTTGAGGAGGGCTAACGTGACAGCAGACGCATTGATCCGTAGGCCAGCAGGTGAGGTGGCCGAGATGTGGAAGGAAAAATGGAAGGAGTTGGAACACCAGGATGCAATGGCCCGGTTATTTATGTAAGTTATGACAGTCACATCTTATATTATTATGAGGGTGTTACAGGCACATCTTGAATTACTTTTAGCCGAGGGAGCACAGTCTTATTCTGTGTGTTCAGATAGAGGCTTGCGCTTTAATACGAGATTGGTTGTTCTAAAGGGGGAAGACTTGCGACACATAGTGATGTTGAGTCACACGGTTCACATCTTGAGGTACATCCCGGGGGGGATAAGATGTACCAGGATATGCGGCAACAGTACTAGTGGAGTGGGATGAAGACATATAATGCCGAGTTTGTATCAAAATGTTCCACTTGTTAGATGGTAAAGGTGGACCATCAGAAACTAGCAGGATTCCTACAACCGTTGGACATCCCTATATGGGTTACCAAGGAACTTGCATAGGATTCATGATGTGTTCCATATTCTTTGCTGAGGAGATATCTTTAGGATGAGTTATCCCTTACTCATATTGATCTAAAGGAGATTTATCTACAACCCGATAGTTCCTACGATGAGGGGCTAGTTGTTTTACTAGACCGTAGCGAGACGAAACGAAGGTCGAAGGTAGTACCATTAGTACATTTTCAGTGGCGGCATCATAATGTCGAAGAGTCTACCTGGGAGCATGAGGCTAAGATGCGCGACAAGTATTCAAAGTTATTCTTACCAAGTATACTTTTACTTTTATTTTTTCGATTTTTAGGACAAAAATCCGTTATTAGGGGGGAAGTATATAATACCTCATAATTTTAATGATTTTTAACTATGGGATCAATTAAATTAAATATGGGAAATTAATTTATAATTAATACGAATTTAAATCAATATTGACTAGCGATTCGAGTGTAAGTATTTATTGAAGTGAATTATATTGAATATTACTTAGTGAATAAAGTAATGTGTGATTATGAATTTATTAAAATTACCGCGAGCGAAAAAATATGACAGTTATGGAACTTAAGTTGGGACTAACGTGTCAGTCGTGTTGGAATTCAGTTTAATGAAATAAAATGTATTTTTATCTTTAGTCATCCAAATGGTCATTTTGAGTGCGCCAAAGTGTCTGAAAGAGTCGAGATAGTTAGAAAAGTCTACCCAAGGATTTAATTTAGGTCCCGGGACTATTTTAGGCCAAACTGGCACCACGAGAGTGTATTTCGGTCTTTTTAAATTTTAGAGAAAAGATTCCTACGAATTTTACATTGTTATATCAACTGCTAGATTAGACCTCCTAGAGTTATCAGTTGCCAAAAATAAGAGATAGCAAAGGAGGAAGAAGGAGAGGTATCCTTAGGTGTTTCAAGGACAAAACCCACCATCTCATGTAATACCCCATATTTTTATGACTTTCAAAATTGGGGGATTTATTAAATTTAAATTAAGATATTAATTTAATATTAATCCGGAAATTTACTTTAAATATTTACTAGCTTGACGAGAGTTAGTAATTATTGGGAATTTGTCAAAAATTACTAAATGAGTAAAGTAATATATAAGATTTATTTTATAAAAATTATCACGAGTGAATAAAATGGCAATTATAAAAATTTAAAGTCGGGACGTGCCCATGTTGTGTCAGGACTAAATTATTATTATTAAAAGTGATTGAATTATAAGTCGGCCATATGATCGTTTCGAGTGCGCCAATGTGTTCGTAAGGGTCGATATAGTCAAAGTACTGTACCCGGGGGTTTAGTTTGGGTCTTGGGGCATTTTTAGGCCTAACTGGCATCCCGGGAGGGTATAACGAACATTTCTTATTTTTGGGCAATTAAACCCACCAATTTACTAAGGTTATATCATCCTTTAGGAGTTTTCCTCTAGTCTTAGCAAGATCAAAATCAAAGAAAGGACATTAGAGAAGAGGTGGGAAAGCTTCCCAAGCATTACAGGGCCGAAAGCTCAACCGTTTGCACCACCACCACCACCGAGTCGTAGATCGCGAGACGGAGATTAGAATTCGCATGTTGTAGAGTTAATAATCATATTCTGGGTATCCAATCCACATGTAGAGGATATACCATGAAATTTCATGGTTTTAGAAGTAGAAAATCTGGAAAAAGAATTAAAAGAACTGAAAATTAAAGAAAAGATTAGGGTTCTTGAGGTTTATGTAGATTTTTCCCCTTTAAATTTTTATACTTGATGAAAACCCACATGTTTTACGTAGAAAATTTTGTATTTGGGTATTTAGTACTGGTAGTATCATTATATGGGAGTTTGGGAGTTAAAAATGGTGATTTGGTGGAGGTTGGAGGAGGATTCCTGTAACTGGGTTTCTGCAGTTTCTCCATAACTGCTTGATCGATTGATCGACCCTAGAACATCGATCGATCGATGATCGATCGATCGACCCATTTCCTCGATCGATCGACCCCTCCTGGAAAACTGCGTGTTCCCGTTATGATGGTTTAATCTGATTAAAAATGCATAGTAACCCTTGATTACTATTGCTGGAGCATAATGGGATATAAATAGGACCAGTAGGGTCTAGGTAAACTCCGTTGAGTGAGAATCTAATGTAAGATGAAATTAAGGGTTAACGGGGAGTTATTCACACATATGAAATCATGCGTACGTTTAATAAAAGGTCGAGACTTGTAAGGAAGTTAGACTAGAAGGTGAGTGACTGTATGCTTGCTGAAATTATTCTTAGAATACTTCGAGGGAGGAGAAGTGAGTATGACGCGAATTATAAATGAAAGTAAAAAATATCGAGCCCGTTATGCGAAATAATTGGGCAAAATATGTTAATAAATATCTGTGTAAAAATCATACCCGAGCTACTTTCTATCACGGGGATTTCCGCGTCGGGACAGTCTTATCTCGATTGGACATTTATGGGGGATATTGACTCGTACCCTAGAAGATAGTATCCTGGATACAGGCTATCCAAAAATGATAGTCATATGTTCTAATAGACGTGAGGGTATGTGCTGACATCTTAGGACCTGAAACTATGCTTCGCCTACATTTGTTTGTGTATTGTGTTAATACAATTCGAGAGTGATTCCAGATTAGTATTTCCCTTAGTTTGTGTGATAAGGAGACTTGATAGCAGAGTATGCCAGCACCATAGGTTTTATGTGGGGTGCCGATAGTATATATATTATATGTGTGATTAATATATACGTATTTCTATATGGGAACTTCCTACTGTGCATATAAGTAGATAAGTAATGAATAAATGCTTTCAATTTTATTATAAGTGTTCGGGAACTTTATAAGGGAAATGAGTTGTTCTAAATAACGTAGAAATCTTGAAGAGAATGATTTCCTAAAGTAAATATCATAACCTTGCTTTTCACCTGATAAAACCTTATGAAGAATAAGTTAGAGAAGCTTATGAGATTTATTAGTACGATAGGCGTGCACACTAGAATGAGAGGTGAGAATTCTCAAGAGAGTGTCAAATACTAACATGGTTGTTACATTAGCCGGTAAGCATTTTAAATACTTGCTAAACTAATTTTAAACTATTTTACACTCGGGCTCTGACCCTTTTCCTATCATTTCTTCTCCTTTGTATATTTATGAATCTAATACAGGTGCCCAGCCATAGGGGCGTCATGCTTAGGTTCTTTGGACCGGACGCGCTGCAGCTTATGTGGGAGTTGCAGGCCATTGCTTACACGATCTCGTTGTTGAATCTACTCCTACTTTTAGTTCTTATTAGTTAGGTACGTGTCGCCCATTTCCCTATTCAGTTTGGATTTTTGTTAGAGATTTACGTTCCTTTATATTTCCATTAGTTGGTACTCTTTGGGATTTAATTACTGTCAGGATGGTTTTAATTATAGTTTAAACCGGTTTGGTTTATATGGATGAATCTAATTCTTGTGTGTTATTACTCATCTTTTGTATGTCAGAGTTCTTAAATGGTTGGTTATTTAAAAGGGTTTGCATATTTGGATTTAATAAAATGGAAATAAGGATATAAAATTGTTTTGACACGTAGCTTAACTATTTAGGGTGTTTAAATTGGAAAATTTTATTTTGTGATTGTGATGCTAAGAATGAACCAACCGTTGACCTTGATTTTAATTTAATAAAGGACTCATCACCCAGTATTTAATTAGGCGGGGTGTTACGTGTGGTATCAGACCATCAGGTTCTAGTGTCCTATAGGATCTGTACGGATTATTTCGTTTCCATCTGAGTGTCTTTGATTTAGATCCCTAATATTAGGAATGTGAGATTCATCTTTATGCGTTGGGAATTCGTGCTTCTGCGATTTGTTTATGTAAATGATGAACTCATCCAGATTATTTAAAAATTTTAGATGGATCATCAAGAAGAACAAGATAATGTTGTTAGGGGAGTCAATAAGCAAGGTCAGTTCACACCTCAGTTGTTTAGAGAGAGAGTATGAACCGTCGAGTTAGCAGGTATTGTGGCACAAGCAGTTACCACAGCGGTCTTACAGTATCAAGAACGCAGCACACATCTTATAGGGGGAAAAAGATCTAGAGAGTATAGTCAATCTGTCATAACTAGAAAAAACAAGTGTGTGAAGACACAAAAATTGCAACAAAAAGCAACTCAAGACCGTAAAAGCCACGAAGGTAACAAATTGTGCAGGGAAACCCAAAAGCATCAGGGCCAACGAAGTCGGGGTTAGAGTGAAGTCACAAAGAGGTTTTTTAAAATGTGGAATGGACGGTCATGGATGTCGAACTTGTATGGATAAGACTGGAGAGGAACTCCAACCCAACTAGAGAGAACTTTTCGGACTCCGCTATAAGTGTGTACAAATGGGTCACAAGTGGAGGGACTGTCCTCAACCAGATGACATTTTTCATCAAGCTGCTCAATAAGGCCAAGGAAAAAGTGGAACTGTACAACCAGGCCAAAACCAACAGAGCCGTAAAATAAAAAATTTAGAGGTAGATGCTTCAATTACGGCAGGATGGGTCACCGGAGGCAGGATTGCTCATATAAGATTAAGATACCCCAACAGTAGGGGAAGAAACAACACGAATGTGTGTAAGACATCCAGCATACTAAAATTTAGCAGCCGTCATCGGTCATTGATGGTACGTTCCTTCCTTCTAGTACTGTGGGACACATTTTATTCAATACTGGGGCGTCACACTATTTCATAGATACCCACTTTGCACGAACCTTAGGATTTTTAGACACTATTGAAAGTATGATGTCATGCGTAGACTCATCTTTGGGAAAGGGTATTTAATTTTCTTTATAAGTCAGGGTGTAGTTATATAGTTTGGTAGTTTGATTTTACCTGCAGTCATACTAGTTTTAGTCATACGGGAGCACGACGTCATTTTTGACATGGATTGGCTCGCTGCGTACAGAGCCATGATAAATTGTTTCAAAGTATTATCTTTGCCATTTCGGGGCAGGAGATGTTTTGGTGGTGATGCCTCGACCAGAGGGAGGATCTTCCACCCATTTGTATTATATAGAGGAGGATACCTCTAAGGAGATTGTGATTCTCCTGGATTCGATTCGAGTTGTTCGTAAGTTTCTGAATGTATTTTAGGCGATAGGTGGGTTATGTGTTGAGGTATTATGTGTATGGTAAAATAACATGAGTTAAAAATTTCCGAAGCAAGAATAAGGGCAAGGGTATGGTGCTTACAAGGGAAATGGTTAATATAATTTCCGATTTGGTTCAGAGAGATGCGTTATGTTCGGAAGACGATTAAGTAGCCAAGGCGATTGTCAAAGTAGAAGTGTGAGTTTTATCCTCACAGGATGAAGCGTGTTTTATGTGACACGAGCAAGTCATTTTATTTTTTTTATTCCTAGATTCGCATGTGAGAAGAATTTAGTGCGTATATCTATAGCGTTATTATTATGTATATCTTTCCCGGCTAAAGTGGGATTGTATTTAATGTTCTCCGCGGAGAACAAATGAGTGTATAGTTAGTGATTTATATTCTGTATTGAGAATTCTAGTATTAGTGATGTGATATGCGAGTACGATAGTATACTAATTATGGTTTGTAAAATTGGTTAAAATAATAGTGGGCAGTAATTTCAAGGCTATCGTAGTGGTTGATATAGGGCATCATGTTTTGTTCTGGCAAGGCCTCACCTGCGAGAGGGCCGGACTCGCAATTATATTATCTATTTTAGAGATTTTGGAGGGAATAGTGACCTTGAGATATACGGTCCCGGTGTATGTAGGGACTTTGTTGTTAGGGTTCAGTGTGTACTGGGTTTACCATTGAGCGAAAAAATTTAACTCAATATTATGTTTAGCGCTTAGGACTTGGTGATAGGAAGAGCGCGTTGATATACATATCATTTAGAGATGTGGTAGTTGAGAGTTACACCCATATGATTGGGAACGAGATTTCGAGAATCCCGATTGTATGTATTCAGGGTTTTTAGAATATGATTTCCACCAATACTGAACGATTGTACAATTGGCGAAATGTTCTTTGTTAAGTGTAATTACTGGAGGAGATGTAACTTTTTATGTTAATAGAAAGAATAACGGGGTACATGTTATGGATGGAGGGCCTAACAAATTTTGATAATAGACAATGCTAGGTAGTAGTGTATCGGGGGTTCCTTATTTGGATTTCTCTTTGTGAGACATTCCACGCCTGAAACTTGGTGTAAGGTTGGAAATACGTAGATGTTTGGTCATTAGTCTATGAGTTTGGTACCTCGATCGTAGTAGGAACAGGTAATTATATCTGTAAGTTGGCAGTTGAATAACGATTAAAGAAGAGACGGTGGTGTGGTTAGGAGGCATTAGAAGTTTTATCTTATCACCACGAGTTAAGGGGTGGAACGATGATAAGGAGGATTTAAAATTTCAATTTCTAGGGTAATTGAGAGTACCCAAGTGTGGTAATCATGTTGTGAGCACAAGGAAAATAAAGAATTAGGTGTTATGCGTCAAGCGTATGTGATGTTTACGCTAGTATACACGGTTTATAGGATGTGTGGGCATCTTGGTTAGCTGATGTCAAAATCGTCTGAGTTGAAGGGACATGGAAATAGACGTGTGGATTGTTTGAAGGATTGACATAACGAAATGGAAGTGGTAGAGTGGATTGGGCGCCGTGTGAAAGATGATAAATCCCTATATTTGTGTTCAAAGTAGCACACCGAATCTGGTTGGAAGGTTGTGAGAAGCCATTTAAAAATGGGTATTCCTTGAGAAGGGTAGAATTCAATTATTATGAAGAACACTCAGAGCGGAGTTATAATTAATCAAATGTTGAGAGCGACTGATGCGTACAAAGAGTGAATATTTTAGTTTGGTATAACAGGTCCGGAAGTGCACATCGTGGAGAAAAGTGCATGGGTCAGAACTTTCAGTATACGCAAAGGAAATAAGGGGAGTATTAGGTGTCACTTAATGTGAGACATTATAAGTAGAAGTCGGTGTCGAGGGGGACATAGTGGGTAGTCTCTGCGGGCATTACTCATAAATAGAAATCGGTTGGAACAAGAGGGCCAACTAGATAATTTTGTGGCTACCAACGATTTCGATAAGGGTAGAGGCCAGTGAAGCCGATAAAGTTTCCTTAATGGGTTTCTAGCCTCAAGGTAAGATCAAGGGTTCATTCGAACATGTGGAACATGTCACCCAAGAAGGAAGTGATTGATATTACTTTGGGGTGATTTACCATATTAACTAGTGTGCGCCAGTCTTCCTTTGAAAGGAAGAATCGCGCTAGTACATGATCGCTCTCCTTAGGGTGAGACTTTCAAATCCCACCTTCTATGTGGAATTTCAATTAGCAGCGGGGATAACACTTCGTGTTGCGGGTTGTAAGCGGTAATTAACCATTAGTGGAGCCTTGTGAAAGTAATTTTGGATTCATTGTATTCGTTTTATTTCCACAACTATTATACCTATAAAGTGGAGCATAGTACGATAATTGGGGAAGGGTATTACCTAAGGGTAGGGTTCCGTGGGAGCACTCTTACTTGTTTATTATGAACACGGTTCTTATTGAGGTTTTGGTGTGGAAAGCCTTAACTTTTCTCACTCTGAATGTTAAGAGATGGGAGGATAATAAGAATTTAGGGTTGGTCGAGTTAGAGTCTGATGACTATGGTGGAATAACCACGACTGTTTTAGGCGAACAAGAGTGGTTAGACGTTCGTATGGTTTCTCTCAAAATGGGAGTTTTGTGTTTAGATAAATCCGCATAGTTATCATGTAGTGAGGTGCGACCTCCCAATGATAGTGAAATAATGGGAATTAATAATGTATAGGTGTGTCTTATGCGAACGTTGTTGGATAGGAGCTCTATGTGAAGTGTCTTTAATGAGAGTGTTAAACAAGTTTACTGTGAGGCGGGGGCTATAATGATTGAGCTCCTTACTGTATAGATAGTTTGCGTACTGTTAGGCCTTATTTTCAAAATTTCGAGACGAAATTCCGTTATTAGGGGGAAGTATGTAATACCCCGTATTTTTTTTACTTTCAAAATTTGGGGATTTATTAAATTTAAATTGAGATATTAATTTAATATTAATACGGAAATTTACTTTAATTATTTACTAGCATGATGAGAGTTAGTAATTATTGGGAATTTTTTAATATTACTAAATGAGTAAAGTAATATATAACATTTATTGTATAAAAATTATCACGAGTGAATAAAATGGAAATTATGAAAATTTAAGTCAGGACGCGCCCTTGTCGTGTCAGGACTAAATTATTATTATTAAAAGTGAATGAATTATAAGTCGTTCGTATGATCATTTTGAGTGTGCCAATGTGTCTGCAAGGATCGATATAGTCAAAATAATGTACCCGGGGGTTTAGTTTGGGTCTCGGGGCATTTTTAGGCCTATTTGGCATCCCGAAAGGGTATTACGGACATTTCGTATTTTTGGGCAATTAAACCCACGAATTTTCCAAGGTTATATCAGCCTTTAGGAGTTGTCCTCTAGGGTTAGCTAGAGCAAAAACAAAGAACGGCCATTATAGAAGAGGTGGGAAAGCTTCCCAGGCATTTCAAGATCGAAAACTCAACCATTTGCACTGCTACCACTACCGAGTCGTAGATCGCGAGATGGGGAACGTAACCGTACCAATTTCTTCCACAAATCAAAAACTCAATTCCCAGGAAAGTATCTATCTTGATTTATTTTCAGTTGATGCCTCAATTATGTGAGTCTAGGGTTGATTAGAACTAATTTCATGAAAGAAAGTGTAATTTGGAGATTAGAATTCGCATGTTGTAGACGTAATAATCATATTCTAGGCATCTAATCCACATGTAGAGGATATAACACGAAATTTCATGGTTTTATAAGTAGAAAATCTAGAAAAAGAATTGAAAGAACTCAAACTTAAAGAAAAGATTAGGGTTCTTGAGGTTTATGTATATTTTTCCCCTTTAACTTGTTATACTTGATGAAAACCCACATGTTTTACGTAGAAAATTTTGTATTTGGGTATATAGTGCTAGTAGTATCATTATTTGGGAGTTTGGGAGTTAAAAATGGTGATTTGGTGGAGGTTGGAGGAGGATTCCCATCACTGGGTTTCTGCAGTTACTCGATCGATCGTCCCAAGAACATCGATTGATCGATTGATCGATCGATCGACCCCATTTCCTCGATCGATCGACCCCTCCTGAAAAACTACATATTCCCCTTTTGATGGTTTAATCCGATTAAAAATGCGTAGTAGCCCTTGATTATTATTGTTGGAGCATAATGGGATATAAATAGGACCAGTAGCGTCTAGGTATACTCCGTTGAGTGAGAATCTAATGTAAGATGAAATTAAGTGTTAATAGGGAGTTATTCACACATATGAGATCATGCGTACAATTAATAAAAGGTCGAGACTTGTAAGGAAGTTAGACTAGAAGGCGAGTGAGTGTATGCCTACTGAAATTATTCTTAGAATACTTCGAGGGAGGAGAAGTGAGTATGACGTGAATTATAAATGAAAATAAAAATAAAGAGCCCGTTATGCGAAATAGTCGGGTAAAATGTGTTAATAACGGATAATTATAATTATGGGTCATGGGCGCACCTAATTTAGAAATGTGAATACTTATACATATGATTGTGATTGTGCATATTATATATCTGTGTAAAAATCATACTCGGGCTACTTGCTATCACGGGGGTTTTCGCATTGGGACGGTCTTATCTCGATTGGACCTTTATGGGGGATATTGACTCGTACCCTAAAAGATAGTATACTCGACATAGGCTATCCGAAAATGATAGTTAGATGTTCTAAGAGACGTGAGGGTATGTGCTCACCTCTTAGGACCTGGAACTATGCTTCGCCTCCATTTGTTTGTGTATTGTGTTAATACAGTTCGAGAGTGATTTCAGTAATTCCCTTAGTTTGTGTGATACTGGGACTTGATAGTAGAGTATGCCAACACCATAGGTTTTATGTGGGGTTTCGATAGTATATATATTATATGTGTGATTAATATATATATGTATATCTATATGGTAACTTCCTACTCTGCGTATAAGTAGATAAGTAATGAATAAATGATTTCAATTTTATTATAAGTGTTCGGGAACTTTATAAGGGAAATGATTTGTTCTAAATAACGTAGAAATCTTGAAGCGAATGATTTCCTAAAGTAAATATCATAACCTCGCTTTTCACCTGATAAAACCTTATGGAGAATAAGTTAGAGAAGCTTATGAGATTTATTAGTACGGTAGGCGTGCACACTAGAATGAGAGGTGAGAATTCTGAAGAGAGTGTGAAATACTAACATGGTTGTTACATTAGCCGGTAAGCGTTTTAAATACTTGCTAAACTAATTTTAAACTGTTTTACACTCGGGCTCTGACATGTTTCCTGTCATTTCTTCTCTTTTGTATATATATGTATATAATACAGGTGCCCAGCCACAGGAGCGTCATGCTTAGCTTCTTTGGACCGGACGCGCTGCAGCTTATGTGGGAGTTGCAGGACATTTCTTAGACGATCTCGTTGTTGAATCTACTCCTACTTTTAGTTCTTATTAGTTAGGGAATGTGTCACCCGTTATGTCAATTAAAAATTAAATGATAAAAATATTTATATTTATGTGAATTTTAATTTAAGGATTAATTTTTATGTACGTTATGATAAACTTGGTATAAAAAAAGAAATATTTATGTCAATTTTGTGTAGAACCGTGATATACCTATTTTAGTTTTATCCCTCTCAAATCCAAACTAAGATAAATGATAATAAGGAACCGCGCTCGCTCCCACTAGGCTAAAAAATTGGGAGGAAAAGTCAATTTTGGAAAGGAAAGGAGCAGGTTCTTTCTCATTTCCCTTCCTCAACTCTCTCATTCTCACTCCCCAACTCTCTCGATCTATCTCCCATCTCTAGTTATCTACCCCCACATTAAAGGATCTATAGATCCACCCTCCATCATCTCTTTATGTTTTCAATTAAGTCCCGGCGGCAGCGGAGATTTTGGTTTATCCGTCCTCCGCCACTCAAAGTCCCATTTTGCTCCAGTTAAGCATACGCAAGTAATAAATCAAATTACATATAGTTTATTCTACAACATTTATAGGGTTAATGTATGTGAATTTGCTGTGAATGTTCTATAATAAATTAGCTTCTCTCTTTATTTGTTGAAATTTTATAGTTACTATGTTTTTTTGTCAAATCAGATTGTGCAATTTATGTCCATTGGATCTTGCATTTACACATAAGTTTTCTTTAATTTTGTTGACATTAGTAATGAATATGGCTTTAATGGTATGATTTCCTAACCATAGTGAATCTACCAACATATGTTTTACGTTTCTTGTATTTCTTTCAAAATATTCTTTCATCTTCTAGACTCTCATTGTCTTATATATAATAATTGTTAAGAAAAATTTCTTGCTCTCTTCATCTGCTTGAAAATTTTGAAAAATTGAAAGGAACTCTGTTAAAAGCACTTGAATTTGTTGTAAAATTTATATATTTAGTAATGTAGTTCTTTATTCAATATCTTGCGTTTCTCACTCTTGTTGTAATTGGTATGTACATTTTGTTTCTCTTTGTGTTTTAGGTAGTTGTTGATAGTGGAGCCCAACTAGCTATAATAGCT
This sequence comes from Sambucus nigra, assembly GCA_949130495.1. NCBI lineage: Eukaryota > Viridiplantae > Streptophyta > Magnoliopsida > Dipsacales > Adoxaceae > Sambucus > Sambucus nigra. Next base: position 158,096,966 of record OX422215.1, read on the forward strand.
GAAGAAAGGATTTAACACTAAAAGCTTATTTACAAGATTAATAACAAAGTGTTATAAGTTGTGTAAACTCTGAATAAACTTTTTTGGCAAAACTCTTTTCAAAAAACATAAGATGTGTTGTAAAAGGTTTCTGAATGTAGATTTTAAATTTGATATTTGGTTACCATCTTTTTAATTTTTAATAAACATCTACTAAAGTTACCATGCAGTACCAATCACAACAATAGTTAAGAACATTCAAAGAAATAGACACAAGAATTTTTAACATGGTAAAACCCTTAAACAAGGTTAACATCCACGGTGTTTTCTACGGCACAAAACAAAGATCAAGTTACAACACTTAAGCAAACCACAAAGATCCTAACCTAAGTTCAGAATGTACCTAAATGAGATTCTTCACTCCAAAGGTATTATGAATTGGACTGATCTTTTCTTGCTGCTTCTTTGTTTTTTCCTTGATCTACTTCTCTTTGAATTCTGATTATAGTAACTCTTTCAAATTCCAAGATTCTCAGAAAGAACCACAGTGTCTAAGTGTTCGTGTAAGATAGTGTTTGTGATGTGCTACTACATGCAAACATGCTACTCACCCCCTCAAGATTTATACAAACTTTCCTAACAATTTACAATAGTTCTAAAATGATAGGTTATTTCTTAATCTTGAATTTTCAAGCGAAGACTTCTTGATCTTTTATTTATCCACAGATATTAAGGATACCTTGCTCAAAAGACGGTTCAAGGTCTTAAACAATTTCAGGGTTTTGAAAATATTTTTGAAATTTTAAACCTCCAATTGAGATACAAACTAGACTAGAAGTCTACTTTATTAAAACATATTCAGACTTAACATGCAGAGATTGATTCAACAATTTTTGACATAAAACTTCTTTTTAGATCTATGTTTATGCCTTAAAACTGTAACAAGAGTTATTTGTGTTCCTTTTTATTTTTGTACACCACTATTTCATAAAACATGAAATAGAAAACTAGAAACACATAGCTCACTATGTCTGAAAAATATTTTGAAACTAAAAATTTTTATTTCAAAAACTCGCTGAAATAGAATATATCTAAAATATCATATCTAAAAAGAGAAACAGAAAAAATTATGTGATGTTCTCTTTTAGAAAAACTCAGTTTCAACAATGAGGTTTAAGTCTTTCTTAGAGATGGGTTCTGAGAGAATCAAAGATTTGAAGAGGTCTTTAAAATGAAAACACAACACCAAGAACACATAAACCCTAAAAATGTCTAACTCTCAAGAATGGGTTTTCTGGTGTTTGGAACTGTTTAGGTTTTGGTGTTTGGCTTGGGAGAAAAAAAACTCAGTGGTTTGAACTACGAAGAAAACTAGGGTTTTTTCTCCAAAACTCTCTCTTTAACTTCCCTCTTTTCTCCCTTATCTCTCTTCTCCCTCTTTTATATCTACTCTCTCTTTTCTCTCAAATTTAGCGAAATGGAAAAAGTCTCAAAATGCTGAGGCTTGGTTCCTTTTTATACTAAACGTAGTAGGATACAAAACATCGACCTCAATCCAATGGCTCGGATTGAGTCTTGTTCAATTAACTTTGATCCAACGGTCAACACAAGCGGTGGGTTAAATGTATACTGATTGGTTTAAACTGGGTTCACAAGGATTGAGTCAAAACACATGTAATACGTTGATTAGGTTGATCGATGCGCTAAAACTGTGTACGCGTTTTGTGTCTAACAGAAAACACAAATCCAATCAATAGGTTACCAACACGTGTACGAACCAGATGAATGCTAAAACGCGTGTATAAAATTAATTACAAAGAACACATCCAATTATCTAGCACTTTTGGATTCTACCGAGGGAAATAATCAGCAAAGAAAATAAATTTTTGAAATTCAACTTTTACCCGCAACACTTATAAAAACATATTTTAATTAATTCAAAAATCATTTGAAAATTATTTAAAATGATTTGAATTGATTTTAAAAAGATGTGAAGTGTTGAAAACCCATTAAAGCAAATAGATGATACGTATGATGAAGTGTTGAAAACCCATTTGTGATTTTAAGGTTTAGAAATAACTTCCCTTTATGTTGATCTTGAGGGTTCTCTAGGACTGGATTTCTTCAATGAATTTGAACCTTTGAGGAGATAGAGTTATCAAAATAATGTAACCTATTTTTTCTATATATCCAAACTAGTTGGAACTCCTATATATGTAGACTCAAGTAAGTCAATATATAGTGTGTTCTCAATATCTCCCTTTGGATATTAGAGACAAAATTCTCTTGAGTATTCAAAACTCGTGGGTCAAAATGAAAAGAAATCCTATTTGTCCTATACAGAAATTCTAACTACCCATTCCCATCCTAGAACCAAAAATAAGGTAAAAAAAATACATCACTCAACTATATACCGACCAATACCCTGCAAAATAGTACAGCGGGTCTGAAATGCGTGTAATAAGATAAACACTTAATTGGCATATTTGTTGAGTTAGAATAAGGAATAGATAGAAAAATCGCTAAGCAATACTAAAGATCTTCTCCCCCAATTTTTCTCAAATATACAAGGGGTATAAATCACAAAAAATAGAGATTAATTAAGAGTTATCATGCATATAGTTGTTTGCAAATACTCAAATCGAATGTTACCTAAAGGTTTTGTAAAGATATCTTCGAGTTGTTTTTGAGTGTTCAGATATTCAATAATGAGATCTTTGGATTCGGCAAGGTCACGGATCAAATGATGTCTAATCTTAATATGCTTAGTTCGTGAGGGCAGCACAGGATTTTTAGAAATATTAATGGCACTTTGATTATCACAAAACATGGTTAATTATCTTTCTATGAGACCATAATCACTAAGCATTTTTCCAATCCATAGTAATTGAGAACAACAACTACCAGTTATTATATATTCAGATTCGGTGCTAGATAATGAAATAAAATTATGTTTCTTACACGACCAACCGACGAGATTATTGCCTACATAGTAGCAAGCACTAGAAGTGATCTTACTATCGTCAAAACAACCAGCCCAACTGGCATTGGTGTATCCTACAATAGAGCTAGTCGTATCTTTTGTGTACCAAATACCAAATTTTAAAGTACCCTTAATATGTTTAATAATCCTTTTTACACTTCATACGTGAGATTCTTTAGGGTTACTTTGATATCTAGCACAGATACACATGGCGAAGGATATATCGGGTCGATACGCTATAAGATACAACAAACTCCCTATCATACTTCTATAAAGAGTGGGATCAATAATTTTACCATTATCATCCTTAGAAATTTTAGTTGAAGTACTCATGGGGGTTCTAGAAGTTTTAGCATTTTCTAAGACGAATTTGTTAACTAAATCTGCAACACACTTGGATTGAGAAATGAAAAGACCATCACTGCATTGTTTTACTTGTAAACCCAAAAAATATGGTAGTTCACCCATTAGAGAAATCTGAAATTCAGTATGCATGATATTAGAAAAATTCTCTACTTGTTTAGGCCAGGTGGAACCGAAAATAATATCGTTCACATATACCTACGCGATTAAGACATGTTGATTTTCCTTTCTAACAAATAATGTTTGATCGTTTCCACCACGGACAAAATAGTGAGACACTAAAAAGGCAGAGAATCTCTCATATCAAGCTCTAGGAGCTTGTTTCAAGCCGTGTAAGTCTTTCTTAAGCTTAAAGACGTGGTCCGAGTGTACAGGATCAACAAATTCTTTGGGTTGTTCTACGTCAACTTCTTCAGACAAAATTCCATTTAAGAAAGAGGATTTAACATCCATGTAATACCCCGTGATTTTAATGACTTTTAAAATGGGTTATATTTTAAATTAATTGATTAATTGGATTTTATTATAAATTAATTCATTTGGGTTTTATCCGAATTGTGGATATTAAAATGGATGATTCTGAATATTACTTAAAGATATTTAGGTAATATATGAATATGATGTCATTATTATGATGGTGTGATATAATTTCGGTAATTTGGATTTTTTAGTCAGACGCGGTATGGGACGTGTCGGGACTAATTTATTAAATTAAAAAGAAAATTTATTTTCTATCGACCTTATAGTCATTTCGACTGCGTCTTTGCGTCCGGGAGGGTTGAAACAGTCAGAAAAGTCTATTTGGATGTTAATTTTGAGTCTCGGGTCATTTGAAAATGAAAAGACAAACCAAAAGGGCATTTTGGTTATTTTTACAAGGGGGATGAATAGTGATTTCGGGTTTTGTCTTATTATAAGTATTTGGAGATTAGTTGAATGTGGGTTCATTCATCTCTTCTACACAAAATTGAAAGGTCATCTTCTTAGAGAGAGTGAAAGCTTGCTTGGGAAGAGAAAAGCTTGCTTGGAAAGGAGGAGAACTAAAGACCAAAGGTCACCACCACCAACCACCACCGAAAGTAGCCGGAAAAAGGGAGAACCACCTATGTTATTCAACCCCAAAGGATCAGATCTTCATTAAAGGCAAGTGTTTGATATTTGCAACTTAAGTTCCTATATTGTCCATGTTAGAATAATTATGAAAAGAGATGATTTTTCATGTTTGGAAGATAAAAATGGAGTAGTAATGGATTTCTGGAAGTATGAAATATATAGGAATTAAACTCATGTTGTAGGTAGTTAGTAATCCAAGAAATATTCATCAATCTGTGGAAGAAATTCTGAAAATCATTTTGTGTTCTTGAAGATAATATGTTGATAATTTTCTGGAAAAAGAGGCAAAAACGAGTGGAATGAGAAGAGTCAATTTGAAATGTTTAGATCTCCTTTTTGAGTGCATTTGGATGAGATTTAAGAAAAACTCAAAACACATACCTGACTCAATTTTTCGTGTAGAATCCAAATCTGAAGTTGGATTGATGATTCGAATAATTTTTGGATCTCATTTTTCTGAGTATTTAAAATATGAGAATTCATGATGTTGTTTCTTTTTAATGTTGGTTCTTATCCCAAAACTTTTGTGGATCTTTGGTGATTATTAATTGGATATTATGGGACTTAAAAAATATTAGTAGACCCTTGATAAGATTTTCTATTAATTTGATTGGGATTTAAATTGATTAGAATGATGATAATTAAATTAAAGAAATTTCGGTTGCTAGATTCATTTGTTAAATTCTAATTGGAGATGTATGAGGATTAAAGATAGGACCAGTAGGGGTGATTTAATATAACACCTGGGTATCCTTAAGTTTACAAGAGGGTTTAATCCTAAGTGAAATAATATGTGTTTATGAGAGATTTGGAACTATCGGTTTTAACCTTAATTAAAAGGAGAACTAAACTCGTAGTAATTCAAGAGAAATGATGTTATGGACCAGTAGGATATTAGTGACTTCTTACTGAATATATGTTGAGGAAAAACCTATTTGAATCATGTGTTTTAAGTTAGGGTAGCCTTAGGGTTACAATTTGAACATCAAGGACTGAGTTTAAGTTCAATGGTGATTTCGTAAGGACGAAGTGTAATACAAGAGCGTAGTGGTGTGTCTCCTGGATAGAGATGGGAGTTTAAAACACATTTGATTGAAAGAGGGTATGAGGTTATCCCGATTGCATAGTTAAAGTTTTTGGACCTCCTCGATCGACAAAGTTAAGTAGTAGTGTATTGGAGGGGTTCCTTGTTTGGATTTCGCTTTGCGAGACGCTCCGCGCATGAACCTTAACGACGTCGGTAGTGGAGAGATGTTATAGGATGCGAGGATAATCAAATTATGAAGTAAAGATATGTTATTTTAAAAGAGATATAATGCTACGTATGGGAAATATCTTAGGGTAGTGATAATTACCTTATTGATATTATATTATAGGTATGATAATACCTATTTGATTGATTGATGATTATGTGTACGACATACCTAGCTGACTTGCTATCGGTGGGAGGTTTACGCGTGAGGGCAGTCATATCCTGATGACTCCATGGGATCTTTGAATTGTCGCTCGAGAACATAGGTCTATGAAAGACTTATCGGGGAGTTGATAAGTCCGCTGACTGTGGGTACGTAGGTATGTGCGTGACCCATGGATATGAGAACTATGTTCGCCTCCAATGTTTGTGTTGTTGTTTATGGTTCGAGGAATCCTTACCGAACCTTTTGTCCACTATTCGGCGACCTGCGATAATGGGACATGATAGCAGAGTAATGCATTGCACCACAGTTGTGACTCGGGGTGCTGTATTATATATGAATATATATATATATATATATATATATATATATAATGGATTAAATGAATGAATGGATATTTATTATGGTTAAATCTATCTACGGTGATAATTGTAGATAACGGTGAATAAAGAAAGATAATTGAATTAAGTTAATGAATGTTTATTGAAAAACTTAATTCATATTAATTGAGAAATGATTCATGTTAATGAGAAACGATGAGAAATGTAAATGAGCAATAATGTGACGTATGGTATGGGACATACGGGGATTATGATATTGGGATGGAATTATAATATGGAGACTAGAAAAGAGGAACCATTAACTAGGAGGTTAATAGGAAACGTTAAGTGTGCACTCTAGTTGAGAGGTGAGAATGGCAAGTGAGAGTTGGGTCTAACATGTACATAATAAAATATTTATTGCACTTGTTAAATACTTGTTGTTTTAAAAATCATTTTCACAATCGGGCTCCGACCCGTTTCCTTGCATATTCTCTCTTCTATTGTATCTCTATATCAGGTGTCTAGCAACAGGGACGCCAACCATAGTTGATTTTGACGAGCTATGGAGCTATGGAAGTTTTTCTTAGACGCTTATCATCTTTTTGATTCACAGTATTCTTACATAGGGCATGTCGCCCAAAGGATTTCAGTTATCATTTTCGGTCGGAATTAAACTATTGTATTTGTGTCTTTTTAATACATTTAACATTGTTGGGATTATTGTAATGGATTTATATTATTTGGGAATGTTTATTCCAGTTTCATTTAAATTCTTTTGAGTTATTTATTTAGTGATCTGTGTTGTAGAATAAAATGTGTTGTGTTATTCTTAAACTGGAAATGGATTTTGTTAAATTAAAATTTGAAAAGTTTTTAACACCAGCTTAATTGAGTTTTGGGTGAGTTATATATGTTTTCGACAGTGATGCTAAGAATGAGCCAACTATATATTCTGTTTTAATATGGTATGGGACTGGCCACCCGGTATTTAATGAGGCGGGGTGTTACAATCCATTTGGAATAATTTGAATTGCATATGATAAGAAGTTGCGAGGAGGACACAAACTGATTCCATACGAGTAACAGGTGAAAAGGTTTCGTCGAAATCAATTCCCTCAATCTAGGAGTATCCTTGCGCAACCAACCTATATTTATTTCTAATGACCTCCACATTTTCATAAGTTTTGTTTTTAAAAATCCATCTTGTGCCAATAACCTTTGAATCTTTTGTTCTAGGAACCACATTCCAAACATCATGACTCTTAAATTGGATTAGCTTTTCTTGCATAGCATTTATCCAAAATGTGTTAGTAAGGGCATCATTAACATTTTTAGGTTCCTCAAGAGAAACAAAACAAGAAAATTTTGCCACTTGTCGATGTTGGGATCTAGTTCTAATTAGTTCCGAAGGATTATCGACAATGGTTTCAGTGAAATGATCTTTAGAAACCCAAGTGGGTACAGAAGGACTCTTAGGTGGAAGTGAATCAGTATTATCTTAAGGATTAGGGGATAAAACAGGATCGTCATCATCAAATGTTACTGGTTGACTGTCATTACTCCTTATACTAGTGTCATCTACAATTACATTAATTGATTCCATAATATTTTTGGTTTTGTAGTTAAACACACGTAAAGCCCTACTATTTTGGGAATAGCCAAGAAAAATTCCCTTTTCTCCTTGGGTATAAAATTTTGAAAGGTTCTCTCTATCTTTGCAGATATAGCATATACAACCGAAAGTTTCAAAATATTTTAAGTTTGGATTTTTGTGGAACCATAACTCATAAGATGTTTCTTTGGAATTTTATCTGAGGTAGATACGATTAATAATGTGACACGCGGTTTGGATAACTTCCACCCAAAAATATCTAGGGTGATTCTTAGCATGTAACATAACCCTAGACATTTCTTGTAAAGTCATATTCTTATGCTCAGCTATACCATTCTGCTCTGGGGTCTTGGGAGTGCTAAACTCATGTTTATAGCCATTCACTACACAATACTCGAAAATTCCAGAGTCCTTGAACTCTCCACCTCTATCGCTCCTAATTCGACACACTTGGGTATCCTTCTCATTCTCAATTTTCAAGATGGTTCTTAAGAATTCATTGAAGGTATGTGATTTTTCTTTCATAAAAGCCACCCAGGTATATCTAGTGTAGTCGTCCACTATAACTACTATGTAAGAGTTTCCACATAAACTAACAGTTCTTGAGGGACACATGAGGTCCATGTGGATAAGTTCTATAGGCTTTATGGTTCAGACATCTTTAACTTTCTTGTGTGGGGATTCACTTATTTTACCTTCAAAATAAAGTCCACATACAGGAGTAAAAGAATTTTTCATTTTAGGTAAAACTCAAACTATCTCTTGGAACTCAATCTTCTAACGTTATCATAATTTGTGTGTCCCAATATATTTTTCCATAGATCAAAATTCTCTAATCTGGAAACATTACAAGATTCAAAATTGGGGATTAGTGTGTAACAGTTTTCCGGGGTTCTGTTTCCTGTTAAGATACAATTACCTTTTCATCAATAAATTTTCAATCCTTTTTAGAAAAGGTAACTGAGTGATTGGAGTCACAAAATTGTGATATGCTTAAGAGATTGGCTTTAAGGCCTTTAACTAAAGAACAGCATTCAGTTCAGGAAGCCCTTGCTCACTCAATGTTCCCTTACCTATGATTTGAGATGAAACACCATCTCCAAATATGACACTACCTCCAAGGAAGTTTGTCTTGTTCTTCAATTTGGCTTCTTCCCCGGTCATATGTTTAGAACATACGGAGTCCAAATACCATCCAGTTGAAGTGCTTTGTGCCTTTAAAGAAAAAATGGAAATGTTGCACTTGAGTTGGGGTAGTAAATCATCTTTTCTAATCCAGATAGGCCTAGTTTTAAAATTTTTGTGACCTTTTGATTTAGAAAAGGTTTAAGGGATCTTTCTAAATGTTTTTCTTAGTCTTGGACCCTCCCTTTTTCTTTTTAGAGCTAGATTTTTTTATGGCCTGTCTAGGAAGTACATAAGTATTTTGGGATTTCCTAAAGTAGTTAAAGTTTTGGTAGGTTAGGGTGTATGTCCTTTTCTGGAAACATGCATCAACATTATGGCTAAAAATATCACAGTAGGAACAATACTAATGGGTATAGAACTTAACTTTCTTGATAAACTCTTTGAAGATTGACTTGGATCTATTGGGTACAGTAGTCCAATCATCATTAGATTTAGATTTCTATCTTTGCTCTCTAGCAGAAGGGAAAACATATTTGGTTTGACTATTTGGTTTCAACTGTTGATTGTATTGATTATGTGTTGTTTGAGATATATTGAGAATATGTTCACCTTTTTGAACATTCTGAGAAGTTTGGCCTTGTTTTATAAAAGCAACATTTTCAGGAGAAACTTTGGTCTTACTTGTGTACATTATTTCTCTAAAACCTAGGCCAGACTTATCTTCAGAGTCAAATTTGCTTCTTGTAACAATTTTTTCATAAGTCTTCGTTTGTGTTTCAAAGTATTAGCATTTTGTAAACACATTTGAAACCTTTTGCTTTGACTCTTCTAGTCCAATTAGGGTTGCCTTGTATTTTTGTTCAAATTCATGTTCCTTTTGAATCAAAGAATTTATTCTCAAGTTGCAATTCTCAATCTCAGTCTCATGAGAAACACATTGGGAAATATAATCTTCAGTGTTCTTCCTAATGGTTTGGTTAAGTAAATCGATCCGCTCACTTAAGGTTTTTATCATCTTTTCAAGGTGAGCATTCTTCTTAACCGTTTTAGTGTATAGTTCATGTAACTCAGGCAGATCAGCATCAGACTCACTATGTGCAGCGTGTGAATTGTCCCCTGCATTTTTTATAGGTTCTTTACTCATGCACACGTTCAATTTTTCATCAACATTCTCACTTTGACTCACACACAATCCTTCAGCAGTAATAGGGACAAAATTATCAGCAAGATCATTCACAACATCAACAGGCATATCAAGTTCATGAGCAGGCGAGCATGCATCATCATTATATATTATCTTAGCAAAGAAAGACATGCAATACTCATTTATCTGAGTCGACTCAGTTTCATCCTCATCAGAATCACTAGAGTCGTCCCAAGTTTTACATATATTGTCCTTGTTGTTGTTGTTAAAACTAGTTGGACATTTACTAGCATAATGATCAAGTTTACCACAACGAGGAAACTTAACATCTTTTATGTTAGGTTTAGGTCTGTTGGGGTCATAGTTCCTCCTATTTTCATAAGTGTGTTTGGTATTGTCTCTGTCATGAGGTCTGGGAGATTGATTACCTTGATAATTTAATTTGCCTTGTTTAGAGGCTACAGCATTTTTGAATTTCAAAATCTTTTTTAAATGCTTACTCATAAGAGCTATTTTATTGTCAAGGTTTTCCAAATAACAGTTTTTAAGACAGTCAGTGTCAAAGTCTATAGAGTTCAATTTAGGCACTGGTAATTTAGATGAAAACACAACATTTGAACTAGAGGCTTTATTAGTCTGTCTGATTAATTCCTTTTTAAAGTCTAGTTCCAATTCAACAGTCTTGAGTTTACTGCTAAGTAATTCAGGAGTCATATTAGGGTCATTCATTTCCTCAATAACATATCTCTTGTTGTCAAATTTAGATGGAAATGACCTAAGAATCTTTGACACGATTTCTTTTCTACTATAGGTTATACCATTTGCATGAAGTTTTGTAAAAATATCAGTTAACCTTATGTATAAATCATCAAAAGATTCATTGTCATTCATAATCAGGGTATTATATTGCTGAATAAGCATTTGGGGTTTTCCATCTTTGACACGTTCATCACCCTCATGAGTAATGACTAAAGTGTCCCATGCCTCTTTAGAAGTAGAACATGTGTATATTCTTTTAAATTCATGTTCATTAATGGACATAAAGATGGCATTCTTTCCTTTGTTATTATCAAGAGATAGTTTTTTCTCTTCCTTAGTAAATTCACTGAGAAGTTTCTCAATCCTTGTTGGATCAGTGGCTGAAGTAGGTTTAGTAGGATGTTCAAACCCTGTTTCAATCATCTCCCAGACTTCATCACCCATGGTTCCCTGAATGAAAGAAGTCATTAGTACTTTCCAGTACAAAAAAGTGTTTCCATCAAAGAGTGGTGGTCTGGATAGGTTACCTAACTTCTCAAATTTTTCTTCCATACTCAGAAATTTTTCACAAATAAGATTCGAAAACAATTTCTCAAGTTTCAGGATCACAAAAGGTTTTCCTGCTCTGATACCAGTTGACGAAAGGTTGTAATACTAAAAGCTTGTTTACAAGATTAATAACAAACTGTTATAAGTTGTGTAAACTCCGAATAAACTTTTTGGTCAAAACTCTTTTCAAAAAACACAAGATGTGTTGTAAAAGGTTTCTGAATGTATGGTTTGAATTTGATAGTTGGTTACCTTCTTTCTAATTTTTAATAAACATCTACTAAAGTTACCATGCATCCCCAATCACAACAACAGTTAAGAACATTCAAAGAAATAGACACGGGAATTTTTAACGTGGTAAAACCCTTAAATAAGGGAAACATCCACGGTGCCCTCTACGACATAAAATAAAAATGCACTAGAATAAAAATCAAGTTATAACACTTAAGCAAATCACAAAAATCCTAACCAAAGTTCAGAATGTACCTACATGAGATTCTCCCCTACAAAGGTATTCTGAAATTGGACCGATCTTTTCTTGCTGCTTCTTTGTTTTTTCCTTGATCTCCTTCTCTTTAAATTGTTATTCCAGTAACTATTTCAAATTCCAAGATTCTCAGACAGAACCACAGTGTCTAAGTGTTCGTGTAAGATAGTGTTTGTGATGTCCTACTACATGCAAACATGCTACTCACCCTCTCAAGATTTATACAAACTTTCCTAACAAATTACAATAGTTCTAAAATGATAGGTTATTTATGAATCTTGATTTTTCAAGCCAAGACTTCTTGATCTTTTATTTATCTATAGATCTCAAGGATACCTTGCTCAAAAGATGGTTCTAGGTCTTAAACAATTTCAGGGTTTTGAAAATATGTTTGAAATTGTAAAACTCCAATTGATATCCAAACTATACTAGAAGTTTACTTTATTAAAAGAGATTCAGACTTTATAGGAAGAGACTTATTCAACAATTTTTGACGTAAAACTTCTTTTTAGATCTATGTTTATGCCTTAAAACTGTAACAAGAGTTCTGTGTGTTCCTTTTTGTTTTTATACACCAGTGTTTCATAAAACATGAAATTGAAAACCAGAAACACACTACTCACTAGATCTAAAAAAATATTTTGAAAGTAAAAATTTTTATTTCAAAAACTCATTGAAACAATATAGATCTAAAATATCAGATCTAAGAAGAGAAACAGAAAACATTGTGTGATGTTCTCTTTTAGAAACACTCAGTTTCAACAATGAAACTTAAGACTTTCTTAGAGATGAGTTCTGAGAGAATCAAAGATTTGAAGAGGTCTTCAAAATGAAAACACAACACCAAGAACACAGAAACCCTCAAAAAATTTAACTCTCAAGAATGGGTTTTCTGGTTTATTGAACTGTTTAGGTTTTGGTGTTTGGTTTGGGAGAAAAAAAACTCGGAGGTTTGAACTACGAAGAAAAGTAGGATTTCTTCTTCAAGTCTCTCTCTTTCCTTTCCCTCTCTTCTCCCTTATCTCTCTTCTCTCTCTTCTTTCTCGACTCTCTCTTTTTTTTTTCAGATTTAATGAAATGTCAAAAGTCTCAAAATGCTGAGGCTTGGTTCCTTTTTACACTAAACATAGAAGGATCCAGAACATCGACCTCAATACAATGGTTGGGATTGAATCTTGATAATTGACTTTGATCCAATGGCTCAACACAAACGGTGGGTTAAATGTATACTGATTGGTTTAAACTGGGTTAACAAGGATTGAGTCAAAACGCATTCAGTACGTTGATTAGGTTGATCCAAGGGCTGAAAATGTGTACGCGTTTTATGTCTTACAGAGAACACAAATCCAATCGATAGGTTACCAACATGTGTACGAACCAGATGAATGCTAAAATGCGTGTATGAAAGTAATTACAAAGCAAACCTTCAATTCTCTAGCGCTTTTGGATTCTACCCAGGCAAACAATCAGCAAATAAAATAAGTTTTCGAAATTCAACTTTTACCCACAACACTTTTAAAAAAATATTTTAATTAATTCAAAAATCATTTGAAAATTATTTAAAATGATTTGAAATTATTTTAAAAAGATATGAAGTGTTTAAAAACCATTAAAGCAAATAGGTGATATGTATGATGAACTGCAAATGTCCTATTTCTGATTTTAAGGTTTAGAAATAACTTCGCTTTATGTTGATATTGAAGGTTCTCTTGGACTGGATTTCTTCAATGAATTTGAACCTTTGAGGAGATGGAGTTCTCAAAATAATCTAACCTATTTTGTCTATATATCCAAACTAGTTTGAATTCCTATATATGTAGACTCGTGTAAGTCAATATATAGTGTGTTCTCAATATCTCAAAGTTGTGTTGAGCGTAATGGGTATGGTCCATTGTCTTTATAAATGACTATATCTGGCTTTCTGCCAACAATAATTGTATCCGTTCAATGAAAAAAGGTTTCTAGTACAACATTCTTGAGTTAATTGAAATTTAAAGCATGTGGCAGGCATATAACTCATGAATACTAGTTGTACATCCACTTGATTTATATTCACTATAGCATATGTTATTTTACAAGTCTATATGAGGAATATAAATCCTATGTTGGCATACCAGCATATGTTATTTTACATGTCTAAACCAAAAATTTACATGATGAATGGGCCTACCATCGTATTTTCTTTAACAAGTCTAAAGCAAAATTAAGAAGCTAAATTCTCACAACTTCATGTGTGTGGTCTGTGCTTGTTGTCCCTGTGTTTGTAGTCCCTATGACTCCATTTTATCTTTCGGGGGTTGGAAGTCATCATAATAGCTTAAGTTTAAGAAACACGTCATGTTTGTAGTTATAATCTTACACCTTATGATTCAATTTACAATACGATTCGTGATTCATAGCTCAAATGATACCAATCCCATGTTGAATCTAAAATGATCATGAATCGTAGTGAATCTCCCAATACGATTTGATTAAACGTCATTCGATTAATAGCTCTATAGATTCATGAATTGTGTAGAAAATACGAAATAAAGATGATCTTAATAAATATTATAATTATATGGACGAATAGGGAATCCTGATAAGTTTAGATTTCACTTATGCTTTAGTTTCGACGTATGCTTTATTTCTTTATTTAGTTTGAAAATCATTTTAATATAAAATAAGATATATTTTAATAAGATATATATTCATCTCTTTTACTCTTTATTCATAATTATTTTTTTATTTTAAATTTATGATTATTAAAATGGATAATGTATTTATCTTGTGAGTTGCTAAATAAGATAACAGTAGGACTTCTACATATTTATACATTATCCATTATTTTTTGTATTTTTTATTGAATCTTACAAATTCAATTCCCCATTCTCGATTCATAGATTTTCGATTCGCCATTTGATATCTATAGTCATTTTCATCACTAGTATTTATTTAAACAAACCTTTTAAAAATATAAATTTAATTACTCATTAAATTTCTTATGCTGATCAGTTATTCAATTTGAAATGGTGTCTGGTATTTGAATTTTTTCAATTACTATGATGCTTTTGAGAAATTCAAACCAAAAGTTTGGACCCAAAGGGGGACTTTCAGCTGACTTCACTTCTGAACATTATTTTGTTCATATAAATTATTCATTTAGAGAACTATAGAGAATTTATCTATTTCATTCATTAATTGGTTCGTCACTTTTGTTAATTGTACGATCCAACCCACTGTTTTAAATGTAATATCAATGATCTCCAGGCCCAAACTATATATTAATGCTCTCAATGACTATATCTCATTTACTTCAGTTGCTTGGATCTTGTTTAGCTTTTCAATTGTCTAATTTCTTCGAACTCAACCCTTCTCCATCCATGAGTTTGTTTCTTTATCACTCCATATTTGTTTTGTTCATTGAGTTTAGTGCTAAGTGGAAGGACGTTCTAAGAGAGATCAATATTCAAAATTTATCGAATTGAATGAAAAAAACATATGGAGTGATAAAGAAACAGATTTAATTACAAAGAACCATTCATATCTTCCTTCGACTCCTTTTGAGTACTTTCATAGTGATAGTTTATATTCATCATGGTGGTGGTGTCCTTCTTATCTTAATTGTATTACATTTTTTATCTAAAAATAATATAAGGTTTACTATTGTTGAGATGATCTCTTTGGGATTGTTATGTCTTCTTTCAGATTATTGCGGCTTTTGGATCAACTTTATAAAGGCGTTGCTCATGGATTTGGTCAATCAGAGATACTCGATCTAATACATGTTTATCTAATAAAGGTAATACCCATAATCTCGTCCGATAATAAATCAAAAGAGTTTTGATATGTTATTGTATAACTTCTTGCAGATAAAGTTCACATTTTAATTATTTGTTGTATTATTGGTTGAGAAAGAAATCATATTATAATGCTGTTATGCATGCTAACCTGATGTAATCACTAAAGATGTCGGGTTAGTTAAACAAGCCAAGTTGGTATTGACTAATACTATAAAGGAGCCCAATATGAGACTACACGATTTTGTCATGAGAAAAAAATACTAGTTTTCTTCCTTTAGAAATCTGACAATATATATCATCATTTCATTTAATTGCTTTTGTGTTGAAGAATCTATTTGTTGTTGCATCTTGTGCCCTTTTCTCCTTATTACTTTTGTTTTTATTTAGAGTCTTCATAAATCCCAAACGTGAGGCCATTATTGACTATAAGTAAGATAATTTTACGAAACGAATTAAGCACCTCGATATTGACAAAAATTATCAATCTTCTCTTCTTTGCATCCTCTTTACATGATTGGTTAGAATGGGTATTTTGGCTTTCTCCCATAGCATATGGAGAGATTTGTTCTTTAGTAAATGAATTTCTCAATCGACACTTTATGGAGTATTATTCTCATAATAATCTAGGCATAAAACATATATCATCGTATGGAAATTTTTGTGTATCCAGATGCCTGATCAAGTTTTGTTCTTTAATATTAACAAGTGAGAAAACTCAAATTTTGTCTTTTAAACTCTATCCATGGCTATTCCTATGAGAGGAAAACAGGGGATCTTTTATTACATGTTAAAAAATAATGAAACATTGATTAGCCTACGTGTACACCTTATTCATCGATCAACCTGAACTAAAGTCATTTGTTCCACATTAATAAAATAGATGTCCTATAGATCTTAGTTAGGGTAAATAATGTGTTAAGTAAGGTTGCTATATTCACTAATTAGTTCATCTTAACTAATATAGCAATAACATCTTAATTAAGGTTGCCATGTCTTTTTATAAGTAACTAAGGCTACTATATCCATCCATTAGTTAAGATAAATATAGTTGTAACATCTGAACTGGTATATTAGTTAAGATTTATACACATACGTATCTATATATACACATCTTAACTAAGGCTACTATATCAGTCCTTTAGATATTATGTTAAAGTCGATGAATTTGAGTCTCTTTTATTAGTTGACTAATTGATTAGCATCCATACTACACCAATATTCCAATTATAGTTTTTACCAAGATGATCATCTAATGTTTGTGTCATTTTCATGTGTATTCCTCAATATCTAAGGATCATAATCTCAATGTATGTATTTTGAACCAAAAGATGTTATGCTTCACATGGAGCAATATGTACTTTAGATTGGAGAGTCATCAAATTGGATTGAAGAAAGAAAATGGAATTTCAATACATTATGAAACCCAATTTTGAGGCTCATTTTCAGACATAATAAATATATATAAACCATATGGGTTGTACTCACACTATGATAAGTAAACTCATGTCTCAATACTTTTCAATTTGCATTTTTATTGGAGATTATATAAAAGCTTAACATGTGTCAAGTTTGTAGGTTTTGAATTTTTTACTAGCACATGGGTGTACTTTATGACTATCATTGCAAAGGACGTCCTACATTCAGGGAGTATGCCGAGAAGCTTCTTGACAAGTATTATGACCTTAAAATGTAGAAGCATTGTTGATAATTATGCACGGAACATAAAATAATAACCATTAATCCTTTTAAGACTTTTTTGTTGACATTAGTGGCTTCTTGTTTTCCTATTATGCCTTATTTTTAGCGCTGAAATATTGAGCTATCCAAATATATGTTGCCTCTCTAAAAAATACATCAATTTCAATACAAAAGGATACATATTTAGAAGTTCGCGCATGACTAATACAGCACTAACCAAGGTATTTGTTATCTCAGAAAAAAAAAGGCATGGCCTCTTTCTTCCCCTCAAGAGTCATATGTGTTTATTTAAGAAGTTTTCCATCATGCTAAAATAATTAGGAACTTTTAAACTTTTTTATCAGTTGCACACAAGCTATTTGGTCCAATTGTTTTAAATTTATTCCTGGACCTTTTTCAAAGTTAGGTGGTTTTGTAAAGGAGTGGTAACTGAGAATGACTCCACTTCGTTATGCTGAATATATATATATATATATATATATATATATATATATTTTGAAACTTTTAATTCACATTTATTATTTTATGAAAATTAGACTCAATCTATATTGTGTCCCCCTATGAGGTTCTTGATGAAGTTCATTATTGCATTAATTGGCTTCCATGTTATGTTTTCTCCTCTTATGAGGGTGCATTTAGTTGAAATAATTTTATGGCATCAACTGTTCTATTTTTTCTCGCCTGAGATGTGATGTGTACTTTGATTGAGCAGCTAAAATGTGTACCTTTGAGTCTTTATTATATTCGTAGCTTGCTTATTTGATATGCTCTGATTATACATGTTAGGAAGTAATGTATGTAATTTCCCTATTTTACTTGTATTTCAGCCTTCAGTTTTCTTCTAGTTATCTGTGACACCCCGACTAATTAAATACCGGGTAGCTACTCCTTTATTAAATTAAATCAAAATGCCAAGTTGGCTCAGTTAATAGCATCACTGTCGAAAACATTTTATTATTTCTAACCACCTAGTATTTAAAAAGTACGTTGCCAAATTTTAATTAAAGTCTGATTAACATGCAACAAGTATAAAGAAGAATAATAACACCATTCACCATAATGAAGTAAATAGAATAACCGTCACATGATATAAATAAATCTGGAGGAAAACTCCTCATAACACAATCCCACAACTGAAGTAAATAATGAAATACTGGATACTGAAAGAATACATGCCAAAGTCTGAAAAACCGAAAATGGAAATGTATCTAATAGAATTTGGGCAAAATGCCCTACAACTGAGGAATACTGAATAAGAAATCCAAATGATATAAGCGTCTAAAATCCAATCCCTGTAGCTTCCACAAGCAGCTACAGCTCGTCATTAGAATGCGAATGCTATGCATGGTGACCTTGTGGCTGGGCACCTAAAATGGTTTTACAAAAAGATGGATTTGAAAGCAAACGGGTCAGAGCCCGAATGTGGAGATATTTTAAAAACATGCAAGTGCTTTAAAAACATTTAAAACAGTATATCCAAAATACATGTTAGGACGTGCTCTCACATGAGATACTCACCTCTCGTCTAACTGTGCACTCCTAACGTTCCTGTACCCATTCATGTGTTATCTCATAACTATCTAAAGAGTTTCTAACACTTCTACTCGGTTCACGTTTAAGTCCCAATCTTAACAATTAAATAGAGGGTTCTACTTTAATTCCCGGATTCCCAATTATTAACAAAACCATTTATTGATAAAAGTTCTCTTTTTATCTTTTCAAAACATTACCATAACTATACTCACAATTTAACATAGTAAATTCCTTCTCATTTAACCGTATATTTTCACATCATAAATATACAATACAAGCACCCAAAGGCTAAGCTGCGGTGCACACATACTCTGCTATCCATCCCGGTACATCCATACATAAGGATCACACATTCCGAATCTCTCAGGAATTGTTCAGATAACAAAATCACAAATAGTGGAGGTGAACACAGTCACCATCACATGGGTCACGCACATACCTACGCTCCCACGATCAGCAAACTTATTAACATCTCAATAAGTCCTTCAATGACCTATGTTCATCGAGGTAACCAATCTAAATCCGGGCAACACAAGGATAAGAAGGCCCTAAGCGAACGTAAACCTCCCGTGATAGCAAGTATGGTAGGTATGTCATACACATAAGATTATATACTAAGTATTCACACATCTTAGATATCACAATATTAATAAAGTTATACTCCACATCATTATACCATTATTCCAAATTCATATATTTCAAGTATCCCGATAATATATAAATTAAATAGTCGACACGTCACACGTCGTAATTTCTTAAACTTAAAACCTATCTCAAATAGACTATTAAGTTCCCATTATTCTCACATATAATGCCTTTACACCTAAGGTCTTTACTTCTGCCCCAAATCTTATTTCATCAAATTATTCAAATTTGCACTATTAACCCAAATATTATCTCACTTATCGAATTCCATTAATTTAGAATAATCCTCAAATTAAATTCCAATTAAAGTCCAATCTCATAATCATGTCTACTGGTCTTCCTTAAGGTTAAGGGTATTCACAATGTCTCCAATAATATTATTCAAGGGTTAACACCATTAAAATTCAATTAAGGAAAAACTTTATTCATTCTAGGAAGGTCGATCGATCGACCTTTACCTTCGATCGATCGATGGTGGTCGATCGATCGACTGAAGAACATCGATCGATCGAACGCACCAGGTCTGTTACGGACTGCTTCGTTTTGCAGTTACAATTTCTTCCCAAAACTCCATTTTTAAGCATGAAACTCTAAGACAAGGTTACCATAACATCATACTCTCATCCTACAACAGTATTAACGTTCTAAATTCCATAATTCATCATTTAAAGGCTTAGTTTCGATCAAAACTACATCAAAATAATTTCCAGAATTCTTCCATTCAAGAACATCATTAAACTTCTTCTAACTCCATTTTTAAATCATCAAAGGTTCTGTTTAGAACATAAATTTCGTCCAGAATATTACTACATGCAATTCCTAACATAATTCCAAGCTTTTAACTTCCAATTTATGGGTCTATATCATCTCCCAAGATTAATTTCGAAAATTCCTAAACATGAAAACATATCTTGAATCAAATGAGTTTAAATAACTTGCCTTAATTTATCTCTGAATTTGGTGTTGAATCTTGAAGTTAAGTCTGTCCTCTCTCTTTCTTTCTGCAGAATTCTTTCCTTCTCTCTCTCTCTCTCAAGCTCTTCCCAAGGTTGAAGACAATAGAGGTATGGAGGTGTGTTTGGTTTTTGGTAAGTTGGAATTGTATTTCAACTTCTCCCGTAGCCCATGTTGTCTCTTAGTGTAGTTAGTGGGTTAAGTGGGTTCAAGAAGAAGTCAAATTGTATTTCCAATTTTCGTAACTTTTTAATTCCCAAAAATACAAATTACCAAAATGCCCCTATAAGTTACCGGTATGACCCAAAAATGCTCCGGGACCCAAACTAAACTCCCGGCTAGTGTTTTCTCACTATCTCGACCCTTCCGGACGCGTTGGCGCACTCAAAACGACCATACAGTTAATGGAACTAAAATTCACTTTTTAATTTAATAAAAATACCATGACGCGGTGGTCACACGCATCTCAACAAAATTCCCAAATTGCCGTATTTCAATCCCGTGACAATTTCAATATTACCAATATTCATATAATGCCAAGTATACACATTATAATAAAATACTAACTCACATCTCGTTAATATTTTTATCCGGATTAATTTCCAATTAATAAACATTTAATTCAATTAATCCCCAAAAATAAATATCACAGAAAATAGGGGGTATTACATACTTCCCCCTTAATAACTGAATTTCGTCCCGAAATTCGGAACTAGAAAGTACCTGGTAAGAATAACTCTGGATAACGTTCGCGCATCTCATCCTCGCGCTCCCATGTGGACTCCTCGACATTATGATGTCGCCACTGAACACGCACTAACGGAACTATCTTTGACCGCAGTTTCCGCTCACTTCGGTCTAGAATAGCAATCGGCCCCTCCTCGTAGGAGCTATCCGGCTGGAGATCAATGTCCTCCACAGCAATGAGAGAATTAGCCAAATCATCTCTAAGGAATTTCCTAAGCGAGGAAATATGAAACACATCGTGAATCCGATGCAAATGCTCCGGTAATCCAAGTCTATACGCAACCGGTCCGATCCGCTCAATAATAGGAAATGGTCCCACATATCTCGGTGCCAACTTCCCTTTCATCTCGAAACGCATAATCCCCTTCATAGGAGATACTCTGAGCAAAACCTGGTCCCCCACTCGGAACTCTCTGAAGAATCTCTTCGCGTCAGCATAGCTCTTCTACCTGTCCTGAGCCACCCGAATGCGACTCCCAATCAATTCTATCCTTGCCGAAGTATCCTGAATCACTTCCGGCCCAAGTAGTTTGTTGTCCCCCACCTCCAACCAACATGCTGGGGAATGACAAGGTCTACCGTACAACGCCTCAAATGGAGCCATGCCAATGGTGAACTGGTAGGAGTTGTTGTATGCAAACTCCACTAGTGGAAGATACTGCTCCCATCCACCCTCAAAGTCAATGGTGCACATACGTAGCATGTCCTCCAACATCTGATTTGTGCGCTCGGTCTGCCCATCGGTCTGTGGGTGGTACACCGTACTCAACCGCAACTCCGTGCCCATGGCCTGCTGAAAGCTCTCCCAAAATCGTGAAACAAATATCTTGTCTCGGTCAGACACGATATTTAAGGGCACACCGTGAAGTCTCACTATCTCTGCAATAAAGAGCTGGGCATACTGTCCTGCAGTGTAGTCTGTCCTTACGGGTAGAAAATGAGCGACTTTTTGTCAACCTGTCCACAATTACCCAAATGGAGTCGTGACCTCTCTGCGACGTAGGCAACCCCGTGATAAAGTCCATAGAGATGCTCTCCCACATCCACATCGGGACCTCTAACGGCTGTAGCAGTCCTGTCGGTCTCTGATGATCCACTTTTACGAGCTGACAAGTGGCGCATTTTGAGACAAACTCGGCAATATCTCTCTTCATCCCGTTCCACCAATACTGACGTCTCGTGTCTTGGTACATTTTGTCCCCGTCGGGATGTACCACGAACCGTGAGCCGTGCGACTCTTCCATCACCTCATGCCTCAATTCCTCCCCTTCCGGGACCACCAATATCCCATTGAAGCGTAATCCCCCGTCTGAGCTAACGGTATAGGATTCGGCTCCCTCTGCTAATAATCGAACTATCTGCTCCTGACAGAACGAGTCATTTGCCTGTGCCTTCACCACCTTCGTGAAAATCTGTGGTGTAACAGTTATCACAGACATGAATGATCGGGCCACTGCATCCTGGTGTCCCAATTCTTTTCAATTTGCCTTCCACATATCTGCCACCTCATCTACCGGTCTACGGCTCAACGCATCTGCCACCACGTTAGCCTTCCCCGGGTGATACTGGATATCGAACTGATAATCTTTCACGAATTCAAGCCACCTCTGTTGCCGCATATTCAACTCCTTCTGCGTGAATAGGTACTGTAGGGACTTGTGATCCGTGAACAATCGAAACTTCTCCCCCAACAGGTAATGTCTCCAAATACGAAGGGCAAATACCACTGCCGCTAACTCCAAGTCATGGGTAGGGTAATTCTTCTCGTGAGGCTTAAGCTTACGGAAAGCATAAGCTATGGCCTGACTCTCCTGCTGCAGTACACCTCCAAGTCCTTGTAAGGACGCATCGGTGTAAACAAGGTACTCAACTCCCGGTCTTGGAAATGCTAACACAAGTGCTGAGGTTAACTTGTCCTTCAACTCATCAAATGCCAACTGACAGGCATCACTCCAAATGAACGGCACACCTTTACGGGTTAGGTGTGTCATGGGACCCGCTATCATGGAGAAACCCCGAATAAACCTCCTGTAGTATCCTGCTAAGCCCAAGAAACTACGGATCTCCGTCGGTGTCGTGGGCTGTCCCCACTCCCTCACCGCGAATACCTTCCCCTGATCAACCGATTTTCCCCGGTCGGAAATAATATGCCCCAACAACTGAACCTCCTTCAGCCAAAACCCGCACTTCTCATATTTTGCATACAACTCATTCTGGCACAGTGTCTGCAAAACTAGCCTCAAGTGCTCGGCGTGCTCCTCCTCTGTCTGGGAGTAAACCAAAATGTCATCGATGAAGACAATGACAAACTGATCTAAGAAATCCCTGAACACCCTATTCATCAAGCCCATAAATGCTGCTGGAGCGTTGGTCAAACCAAATGGCATAACCCGAAACTCGTAAGAACCATATCTCGATAAGAACGCAGTCTTCGAGACGTCCTCCTCCCTGATACGCAACTGATGGTAACCAAATCGCAAATCAATCTTTGAGAAGCAAGAAGCTCCTCTCAACTGGTCGAATAGGTCATCGATTCTAGGCAACGGATACTTGTTCCGTATCATGACCTTGTTTAGCTCCCGATAGTCCATACACAATCTCAGTGAACCATCTCTCTTCTTCACGAACAACACAGGGGCACCCCACGGTGAAGTAATCCTTCGAATAAACCCCTGACCCAACAACTGCTCAATTTGATCCCGTAACTCCCTCATCTCAGCTGGAGCCATACGGTACGGTGCTCGTGCTATAGGTATCGTATCTGGTAACAAGTCTATAACGAAGTCTATCTCTCGACTGGGGGGTAGGCCTAGTATCTCCTGAAACACATCAGAATACTCCCTGACAACTGGGATCGAATCTAAAGGAATCACACCCTCCTTAGAGGTATCCTCCTCAATGTAATATAAATGAGCGGTCGAGCCTCCCTCTGGGTGAGGCATCGCCACTACAAACATCTCTTGCCCCAGAATGGCAAAAACAATGCTCCCACCGAAGCAATCAATCATGGCTCTATAATCAGTGAGCCAATCCATACCGATAATCGCATCATGAACATGCATATCTAATAATAACATGTCAGCAGGTAATACCAAACCACCAATCTCTACCCCCACTCCCCGACATATAAAGAATATAAGTGACCCACTCCCCAATGGTGAGTCGACACACGTAACTGTGCTCTCCGCGGTGGCTAACAACCCTAAAGCCTTCGCGAAATGTGTAGCTATAAAACAATGTGTAGCCCCCGTATCAAACAGTACCCGACCCATAGTGCCATGGATAGAAAATGTACCATCAATCGCAGGCGGTGCCTGTGGGACTGCTGCCTGGTGGACGTTGTAGACACGTCCATACTGTAATTGCCCCTGCTAAACCGGGACTGCTGGAATGGGTGGCAATGCTGCCATCTGAGGCGGTGCGGGGAGAGCGGCGGGAAACATAGGCCTCTGTGGCTCCTGGCGAGCTCCCTGCTGCTACTGCGGGGCCCTGCCCCTATCAGGACAGTCCTGGCGTTTATGGCCAGTCTTGCCACAAACGAAACACTTCCCTGGGAAGTTCCCTCCTCTCTGCCCTTGCTGTCCCCGGCCCTGGTGGCCGTTACCGTTACTCCCTTGGCCCTGCTGGCCCTGCTAAAACTGTTGATGTTGACCATTTTGACCCTGTTGGCCTTGATGGACGTTATGACCCTGCTGGCCATTCCGAAATCCTCCCTGACCGTTCCTGAAACCCCCTGAACGGAACCTCTTATGATCCCCCTGCTGGGAACCCTGCTCAAACTGTCTCTGCCCCTGAACAGATTGTGCTCCACCGGCACCATGTCCTCCAGTCCTGCCCTGATGGCTAGACTCTCCCGATCTCTTGCCCTCAGCCATATGAAAGCGGTGATCCTGGCAGTGTAATAAAGCAGCGTTAACCACATCAGAATAAGTGGCCAACGAAAGGTTCCCTTACAGATGCTGACGGATCCTCCATGTCAACCCGTCGGTGAATTTCTCAATCTTCTTCTTTTCTGTCGGTATCTCATCAGGAACGATATTCAACAGATTAGTGAACTCGGCCTCATACTCGGCCACGGTTTTGCCCTCCTGGCTCAGACTCATCAATCTCCTCCGCATTTCCGTATGAACAGCTGATGAAAAGTACATGCGGTCGAACCGCACCCAGAAATCCTGAATAGTGAGAGTATCCCTCTCCTCTACGGTGGTAATAGACTCCCACCACTGCAATGCAGATCCAACTAGCTTGAAAGTAGCTAGCACCTGCCTCTGAACATCCGTGCACTCATACATCCTCAAGTGCCGCTGTATATCCTTCCTCCATTGGCTCGAGACTACCACATCTGAGCTACCTGCAAACTCTGGAGGATGCGCTTTCTGAAAAGCGTCACGTACACGTTCCCAAGCAGACGGGAATGTATTTGCCTGTACTGGCGCGGAAACCGGCGCCTGAGGCGGTGCCTGCTGAACTACGGCAATGGCGGCATTTACCGCTTGGGCTACAATAGCTGCAACCTCAGCGGCATTCATCATGCCCTGAACCAGTGCGGGCTGTGGTTCTGGCGTCGCATTCCTGTGAACCTGTCGTTCACGTCGTGGAGGCATTCTGAAATAAGAATAAAGTCTATAAGTTCGCAGTTATAAACTTAATATAGCTGAAGAATGTATCATAAACAAAAGAATACAACAGTCCAAAAATATAGGGCTCTATATCAAAGAAAGCTCAGCGGAAACATAATAAGCCGTTCAGATCCTAAAGGACACTAGAACCTGATGCTCTGATACCACCTGTGACACCCCGACTAATTAAATACCGGGTAGCTACTCCTTTATTAAATTAAATCAAAACGCCAAGTTGGCTCAGTTAATAGCATCACTGTCGAAAACATTTTATTATTTCTAACCACCTAGTATTTAAAAAGTAAGTTGCCAAATTTTAATTAAAGTCTGATTAACATGCAACAAGTATAAAGAAGAATAATAACACCATTCACCATAATGAAGTAAATAGAATAACCGTCACATGATATAAATAAAACTGGAGGAAAAACTCCTCATAACACAATTCCACAACTAAAGTAAATAATGAAATACTGAATATTGAAAGAATACATGCCAAAGTCTGAAAAACTGAAAATGGAAATGTATCTAATAGAATTTGGGCAACATGCCCTACAACTGAGGAATACTGAATAAGAAATCCAAATGATATAAGCGTCTAAAAGAAAATCCATGTAGCTTCCATAAGTAGCTACATCTCGTCATCAGAATGAGAATCCTATGCATGGTGACCTTGTGGCTGGGCACCTAAAATGGTTTTACAAAAAGATAGATTTGAAAGCAAACGGGTCAGAGCCCGAATGTGGAGATATTTTAAAAACCTGCAAGTGCTTTAAAAACATTTAAAACAGTATATGCAAAATACATGTTAGGACGTGCTCTCACATGAGATACTCACCTCTCGTCTAACTGTGCACTCCTAACGTTCCTGTACCCATTCATGTGTTATCTCATAACTATCTAAAGAGTTTCTAACACTTCTACTCGGTTCACGTTTAAGTCCCAATCTTAATAATTAAATAGAGGGTTCTACTTTAATTCCCGGATTCCCAATTATTAACAAAACCATTTATTGATAAAAGTTTTCTTTTTATCTTTTCAAAACATTACCATAACTATACTCACAATTTAACATAGTAAATTCCTTCTCATTTAACCATATATTTTCACATCATAAATATACAATACAAGCACCCAAAGGCTAAGCTGTGGTGCACACATACTCTGCTATCCATCCCGGTACATCACGTACATAAGGATCACACATTCCGAATCTCTCAGGAATTGTTCAGATAACAACATCACAAATAGTGGAGGCGAACACAGTCACCATCACATGGGTCACGCACATACCTACGCTCCCACGATCAGCAAACTTATTAACATCTCAATAAGTCCTTCAATGACCTATGTTCATCGAGGTAACCAATCTAAATCCGGGCAACACAAGGATAAGAAGGCCCTAAGCGTACGTAAACCTCCCGTGATTGCAAGTATGGTAGGTATGTCATACACATAAGATTATATACTAAGTATTCACACATCTTAGATATCACAATATTAATAAAGGTATACTCTACATCATTATACCATTATTCCAAATTCATATATTTCAAGTATCCCGATAATATATAAATTAAATAGTCGACACGCCACACGTCGTAATTTCTTAAACTTAAAACCTATCTCAAATAGACTATTAAGTTCCCATTATTCTCACATATAACGCCTTTACACCTAAGGTCTTTACTTCTGCCCCAAATCTTATTTCATCAAATTATTCAAATTTGCACTATTAACCCAAATATTATCTCACTTATCGAATTCCATTAATTTAGAATAATCCTCAAATTAAATTCCAATTAAAGTCCAATCTCATAATCATGTCTACTGGTCTTCCTTAAGGTTAAGGGTATTCACAATGTCTCCAATAATATTATTCAAGGGTTAAAACCATTAAAATTCAATTAAGGAAAAACTTTATTCATTCTAGGAAGGTCGATCGATCGACCTTTACCTTCGATCGATCGATGGTGGTCGATCGATCGACTGAAGAACATCGATCGATCGAACGCACCAGGTCTGTTACAGACTGCTTCGTTTTGCAGTTACAATTTCGTCCCAAAACTCCATTTTTAAGCATGAAACTCTAAGACAAGGTTACCATAACATCATACTATCATCCTACAACAGTATTAACGTTCTAAATTCCATAATTCATCATTTAAAGGCTTTGTTTCGATCAAAACTACATCAAAATAATTTCCAGAATTCTTCCATTCAAGAACATCATTAAACTTCTTCTAACTCCATTTTTAAATCATCAAAGGTTCTGTTTAGAACATAAATTTCGTCCAGAATATTACTACATGCAATTCCTAACATAATTCCAAGCTTTTAACTTCCAATTTATGGGTCTAAATCATCTCCCAAGATTAATTTCGAAAATTCCTAAACATGAAAACATATCTTGAATCAAATGAGTTTAAATCACTTGCCTTAATTTATCTCTGAATTTGGTGTTGAATCTTGAAGTTAAGTCTGTCCTCTCTCTTTCTTTCTGCAGAATTCTTTCCTTCTCTCTCTCTCTCTCAAGCTCTTCCCAAGGTTGAAGACAATGGAGGTATGGAGGTGTGTTTGGTTTTTGGTAAGTTGGAATCGTATTTCAACTTCTCCCGTAGCCCATGTTGTCTCTTAGTGTAGTTAGTGGGTTAAGTGGGTTCAAGAAGAAGTCAGATTTTATTTCCAATTTTCGTCACTTTTTAATTCCCAAAAATACAAATTACCAAAATGCCCCTATAAGTTACCGGTATGACCCAAAAATGCCCCGGGACTCAAACTAAACTCCCGACTAGTGTTTTCTGACTATCTCGACCCTTCCGGACGCGTTGGCGCACTCAAAACGACCATATGGTTAATGGAACTAAAATTCACTTTTTAATTTAATAAAAATACCATGACGCGGCGGTCACACGCGTCTCAACAAAATTCCCAAATTGCCGTATTTCAATCTCGTGACAATTTCAATATTACCAAAATTCATATAATGCCAAGTATACACATTATAATAAAATACTAACTCACATCTCGTTAATATTTTTATCCGGATTAATTTCCAATTAATAAACATTTAATTCAATTAATCCCCAAAAATAAATATCACAGAAAATACGGGGTATTACATTATCTTAGCTTATTCAAATTTATAGAAGTGTTATTAATGTGCACTTGATTGTGTTTTGATTGTTTTGGTCATGATACATTTTCATTTTCATTCTTATTACAATCACATAATGTTCAAATAATCATCCAAAATAAACATACATAAAAAAAATGATCTAATATGGGTGGTAACAATAATACACAATGTTGGAAATCAGCTTGCAGAAAGGAAGTAAGCCATTTGAGTTTCTCACTTCGTTACCTTTTAGTTTAGTTTATTTTGTGTGTGTATGCTTAGGTGGCAATAAATGCTTTAACTTCTAGGATGGTTTTGGTATAACTCAAGGCATGGTGCGTTAGCCATTGATATAAATCATGAGGAACCATCACTTTGACTATATGCTTTGATACATAATTTGAATTATATGGTGCTGCCTTGAACTTCTGTTGGAATAGTATGTATGATATTTAGAGCATCTTCTTACTGAGAAATTTGAATTTCATTGATGTTATCCTATGGTTCATATGGCCAGAGTTTGTCCACAAGCACATTTATTGGGGAAACAATATTTTCTATCCGCATCGTAATCTTAGGGCTCATACTGTTTGCCCATTTAATTGGAAATATTCAGGTTTTTTTTGGACTTGAATCTTTTTGTTTTTTTCATTTCTATAAGTTGTCAAGCACTGTTCTTGTAAGCAAAACTGAAATGCAGAACTTATGTTTTTCCCCCTATAAATTTAGCAATGCTTTTTTTCCAGTGTAAAAAAAATTGTGGTACTACCAGAAGTTTGGATCTTTGATTGATATTTTAGTATTTGCATGGTCTTGTGGATATGGTAGTTAATTCCAACATCAACGGGGGTGTATACTTCAGTGGAGGCACTGGAATTTTCCCCTACCCAAAATGCTTTATGTTCTGGAAGCTTTCAACTTTTTTTATTAGTCGTTTCATTCGCATATAGCTGATACTTAAATATTGGATCACGCTCAGAACAATTGTACACTTGAGTAATAAGAGAACTTTTCATTGCAATGTTAGTTTAAAAGTTGTTGGTCTTTCTGATCACTGGTTGATTTTTTTTAGAATTTACTAAGTTTTTTTGTCTTTGAAAATATCTTTCTTGTTTAAGTTGAAAATAAGCTTATTCAAGTACCGTCGAAGCTAAATCTAATTGAAGCTATTTTGCATAATCAACTTGGGCTATAAGTTTCCCCCTTCAAATTTGTTGATGTTGTTAAAGATCACGGTAGAAGAAAATTAGGTTTGTCAAAGTGATTAGGACTTTAGGAGATACACTATTATTAAAATCAATTAATTTTGCAGATTTGAATGTATATACCTATAGGTCTTTTATAATCATAACAGCGATATAATAGTGAGAGTTATAGGTATCAGGAACAGGTATAAGATGAGAGAGTTTACAAGAGTTTCTTATTCGACTAAGACTGATGAAATCTCAGGTTGGATTCGGTCCATATCTGAGTTTTCAAAAGTGAATTTAGAATCAAACATCTCTCATATTAAATGCAATAAGAAGTTTTTTAAGGTTTTGGCCCGCTCTTAGATTATCCATAATACTCTTCAACCATTCGTCATAATTTGTGTCATCTATAGTAGTTGCGTCCTTTACAAGATGCTTTTCTGGTTGGCTCGTAAAAATCCTTTTATGTCATGTGACCAAGTATGATAATTACTCTAATTCAAATATACAGAGGCAATTGACTATATCGAATAAAAAAAAGGATCTATATTTCTGACTTAGTTTTTCTGACTTGTTTTTTTTTTTTGTGTTTTCTTATCTGGTTCATAATAATAATAATAATAACAATAATGAATACTGCCCCGGGCCAAACTTTGTAAAGTTATTTTCCAATTGAAACCAAAAACAACAGAAGTTATCTTTTTTTATATTTCTGCCATTTTATTCAAGATTTCAATCCCTTTTTTTGCATATTTCATTTCAAGACTTCAACCATTCTGGCATTTTATTTCTTACTACTCATTTGAGGTATGTAAGAAAATCTGTGTATATAAGAAAATATTTGTTTATATGATTGTATCTATGTAAAAGTTAGATTAAATTCACTGAACTGTTTAGCTATTCTTCTTCTTCTTTTTTTTTTAGAAGAGGGAATTAACCCCCCAATAGATATATTATTATAGTAGAAAAAGCCTCTCTACAGTGGCTTACAATCAAGAGTGAACTTAGGAAACAAAACATAGGATAAAAATCCCAACACAAGAGAAAATACAATCTAAATTATACAAATGAAGATCTAATGTAGTTACCACCCATCTTATCAAGCCTAACATCTCCCCTAACCAAAGGAGGGAGGTCTATAGATGATAAAAAGATCTGAATCGAATTGCATTCAATGCCATAGTTTGCTAAATAATCCGCCACCATGTTAGATTCTCTATAACAATGGGATAAAGAATATTTCAGGAGCTTCAAGTCTTATTTTATTTCAGTCACCAATCCTTTCCGCTTCGATGGGGTTTTCTAGATTCTATTTATAAGACTCACCACAAACATAGAGTCAACCTCGATATGAATATCCTCTATATGGTACTCAATACAAATCTTTATACCCATTCTAAGCCCATTTAATTCAACAAAAGAATTAGAAGATGAGTTAGTAGATTGAGAAAAAGCTAAGATCATGTCTCCTTCATCATTCCTCACCATGCCACCACAACCACTATTTCCTGGATTACCCTTAGAACACCATCAATGTTAAGTTTGAAAATTTGGCAGGCGGTAAAGACCATTTAATAGATGAATAAATTTTCTTTCGATTTTTGGATTGGATTTTGAAGATATCTTTTAGACCACCATCAAAACCTGAAAGGGAGTTTCTTAAGATGAGACCTGAGCAGATAGCAGATAGCAGATAGCAGATAGAAGAAATAGTGGAAATAGCATTGGAAATAATTTGAGAAGCTTCCATGTTGACATCTTTAAAAGTAGATAAATTTCTACATTTCCAAATCTCCCAACACACCATTATAGGGATGTAACACCCCGTTCTGTAACACCTCGCCCGCCCGAGGAGATCGAACGGAGCGTGGATAAAACTAAACTAATCCACGATATAACAAGGTATAGAGCATCTAAATCCCACAATATAAACAAGAGAATCCACTAATCTCAAATCTCTTCAAATTAAATACAATAATTCTCTCAAATAAAAATAACTATCTAAAAGAATAAATCTCCAATGCTCTATACATCAAAATAAATAAATACAAGTCTTCTCTCTTGTATTAAAATCTTCCCAAAACAATCCTCGCTAAAAATCAATCTCCATAGCGCCCCAAAATCCGCGCTAACCTGCCACTAAAAGAAAATATGGGGAAGTACACAATACGACAGGAAATATGCTCAACAAATATTAGCGGTGAATAAAATGTAACAATACGAATACGAATATTCAAATCAAATGCGAAACTCATAAGCAATTATATCAGTATAATTTCTCAACAACACATTAACCGGGTCACCAAGCCTCACCACCGTACCGCGCCTATGCATTTTTCTAGCATATCCGGAAAAAGGAATATTGGCAGGTGCCCAACCTCCGTGCCATATTAAAATCTTCATGACAACATGCTCAACACAATAATAATATCGCGTGAATCATAATTAGATTCCAACAAAAATCTCCAGATTCCAATGAATTT
The DNA here is from genome assembly GCA_949130495.1 of Sambucus nigra. Taxonomy (NCBI): domain Eukaryota; kingdom Viridiplantae; phylum Streptophyta; class Magnoliopsida; order Dipsacales; family Adoxaceae; genus Sambucus; species Sambucus nigra. The sequence continues at coordinate 158,129,590 of OX422215.1, forward strand.
AGCAATTCAAATATGAGTCAATAATCACAAGAAAACAACGAGAATAATACTCGCGAGATTAAGGAGCATATTGTGTAAAACCCCATACTTCAAAATCATCAAATGAATCATCACATAATTCAGCCTCAAAATCTAATCACACCATCACGTTCCTCTCGCAAAAATAATCAAATCTCGTTCTAGCCCAAACTCGAGAAAACACCAAATAAGCCTTCTAATCTAAGGTTGAAATCTTGAACAAGTTTGGGGCTATGGTTTGTATATGAAAGGGAGTAATTTTGGAGAGGTCTTCTGGTTAAAAAGTTTGAGAACAAGTGATTTGAAAAGCCAAGCCACGAATTTGTTGATATATAAATGATTAAGAGTTTGATTAAGAAAAGAGTTCTAATTAGATAAAAACACTAAAAATTTTATTTCGGACAATCGGATCGTTGGAATCGCTTGAAATTTTAAGATGTTGTAGCGAACGGCGAGACAGGACTGCTGCCAAAAATTCAGCTCGATCGGACCATTCAATATTTTTAAATATTTTTTTTCTAGAGTGTTTTATGCTCCGAGGACTCTTAGAGAGTTTTATGTTTTGAGGACTCTTCTAAATAATAAAAATTCAATTAAAACTCCATTTTAATTCCAATTCCGAAACCGTTTGAAATTCTCGACTATAAAAATAAAATCCAACATATTTGAGCAATAAAAATAATTTTATCTCAAAATTTATTTTTCCTCTTAATTTCAAAAATACCCAAAAAATTACGCGGGTTGTTACAAGGGATACACTTGCATAAGAATTTAAAGTAATCCTTTGAACTTTCTTTCAACCACCAACTATGAAGAAGAGTTGACATTGAAGAGCTATCCAAAGAAATTCCCATAAGATCAGCAAAGAATTTCCAAATAGGTTAGATGATTGGACAATGAATAAAAGAGTGGGTTATTGATTCTTCATTGCTTTTGCAGGCCTTACATCTCGAACAAAGCCTTATACCCACCTCTTTAATGCAATCGTCAATAGGCACATAGTAATTCAGCAACTTCCAGGTTAGAATAGAACACCTTTTAGGAATATTAAAATCCCATATCTGATAAAAAACTCTAGAAGATGGAAAACTCTCTTTAGAAATAGAATAGGCACATGAGAAATTGAATTCACCTGAATCATGAGGTTTCCAAATCCACTGGCCATCAATTTCCTCCATATTTTGTAATCATACTTCTCTAACTGACTGAATTCTCTTCCAAGTCTGGGATCCACCTCTTGAGGCTGCATATAAGTTTTTGTATTTGTTGTCCATAAAATAAGACCACAAAGATTTCTTTTTTTTAAATTTCTAGAACAATCTCATAGATGCGGCTTTAGAGATAAGACTGGAGTCCTTAAACCCCATACCCCCTGCTTTAAAGTCTCTACATAAAAATTCCCACTTTTTCTATTGAAATTTTCAGCCTTGTTCACTATTGCCACCCCAAAAAATTTGTTGAAAAGAGAGTTAATTCTATGGATTATAGTTTTGGGAGGTGAAATAGACGCCAATAAACATAGAGGGATGGAAGTCAACACGTGCTTGATAAGAATAAGCCTCCCACCTGCAGATAAAGGATTAGTTTTCCAACCAGCAAGCTTAGGTCTCAATTATTGCACCAGGCTATCATAGAATTTCAGCTTGTTTCTCCCTTTAAATATCGGACATCCCAAATATTTTATAGGAAGATCTTTAAATCTCAGGCCTATACAATTTTCAACCTTATACTTGAAATGGGGAGAGGATTTAGAATCAACCGAAAAACTACTCTTAAAGAAGTTAATTTTTTGGCCAGATTTTGAAGCATACGAATCAAGAAATGCCATAATCTGTCTTAAACTTCTTTTATCCCCACTACAGAATATGATAAGTTCATCTGCAAAGGCTAAATGAGAAATAATAGGGCTGCCACTAGGCATGTAAAAAGGATTGATTTTCCTTTTTTACATAAGATGGTTAAGACCTCTGCTCAAGAATTCTATAGCCAGAATAAAATGACCTGAAGAAATAGGGTCCCCTTGTCTCAAACCTCTAGTATATTTAAAGTAACCACAAATTTGACCATTGAAGAGGATAGAAAACCAATTTGAAGATATAATACGCCATATATAGTCAATCCATTTTTCCCCAAATCCAAAGCTCCTAAGAACTGAAATAAGAAATCCCCAATTGACCCTATTGTAGGCTTTTTCCATGTCCATCTTGATTAGAACATTTCCTCCATGAGACTTCTTGCCAATGTTTTCAAAAATTTCTATAGCCAGTAAGATATTATCTTGAATAGCTCTCCCTTGGATAAATCCACTCTGATTAGGAGAAATTATCAATGGAAGAACTTTTGCCAGTCTAGTAGAAAGAACCTTAGTTATGATCTTCATAGAGAAGTTACATAGACTAATAGGTCTAAGCTCTGCACAAGACTTAGGGCACTTTTTTTTGGAAACAAGAACTACAGTAGTATTGGTCCAACTTTGAGGAATTGAGATACCTGCAAAGAAAGAAGATATAGCAGCAATTAAGTCAGTTTTAATAGGCTAGCATTTTTGATAAAAAGTGCCACTGAAGCCTTCAGGTCCAGGAGCAGTTTCGTCATTAAGATCATTAATAACCTTGAGAATCTCCATTTCAGAAGGACAGTCATCAATAACTTCATTCATATCAGAAGAAATAATACGAGGAATATACTCAAAGAGATCCTCTAAGTGCATAGGAGACTCAGGAGACCAGAGGTCCATGAAAAACTCAAGGATGTGATTCTTCAATTCTTGGGGGTCCTCCAAAACAGATCCTTCTTCAGTTTTTAGAGAATGAATGTCCAGCTTCTGGTGCTTGTCCTTAACAGTAGCATGCAAAAATTTAAAGTTGGCATCTCCCAGCTTAATCCATTTTAGACAAGATTTCTGCCTCCAAAACTCCTCTTCAACTTTCATAGCATCTAATAATTTATCTATTCTTCTAAGTTTCCTTTCTTATCGAGAATGACATGGGACATTTTAGTTATTCTCGTGTATTCCATTGCTTCAGAGAGTGCATTTAGCACTGGCAGTCGCATTCTTAGTCCGTTTTGTAGCTCATTACTTCCTTCCAAGGTTGTGCAAGGTTCTAAAATTCGTGAGGCGTGGTCGTGTGAATGTGTGATGCATCATCATCAACCATATTGTTTCTTATGTTTTTCAACAAGTAGCTTTTGTACATGTGTGTTATGTGTGTGATGCAACAACAAGCATATTGCTTTTTCTTTTCAACAGGTACCTTTTTGTACTTATTCGTGTGTGAATATAGATTTTATTAGTTGGCTGCCTTGATTAGTATAAAAAGAATAGGTGTTGACACATTTTTTTGAATATAAAAATGTATTATTGGATATTATTTTATTAGTATTTATTAAAAAAAGTGCCAATTTGTTCAATAAAAATGTGTGCCAATGGAAAGGGTAATTTATATATGAAATGGGGATACAAAAATTACAATTGGGTATGCCCAAAAATTAGCCCAAAGCCCGTAATATTTGTGACCTGAGATTAAGCCAATGTATGCTATACTAATTTGGGCTAAGCTCGGGCTTGGGAGATGGTAGGATATTTTTGGGCCTAGCCTGAATAACTCCAAGTCCGCCTCCCCCAGTTCGATTTACGAGACTACATGAGTATAACATTATGTATGTATGTATATCTAAATCTATTGTTTGAACATGTAGGTGTTGACAAATTTCTTGCATAAGATAAGTAGTAAGGGATGTGACTACATATTGGAACAAAAGTTTGGCTTCAATTCCCTTAGATATCCTTATTTAAGATTTTTTTTTTTCATCTAGCATTGTGTCTTACAGTACACCGACATCTAACACTTGTTTGTTTTTATGAAAACTCTTATAACCATATTATTTATAAATGTCTCTTCTTTATAAGGAATTTCACATATGGTCTATTGTTCTTGTGGAGGGGAATTCAATGTAGAATATGTGGCTAAAGCATGTGGAGAGTACAAAATTGTGGATAACTTGAGAGGGATGACAAAAGAACTCAATTTGAGTCACTAAAAAGGTACGAAAAACAAATCTTTACAATGTCTCTATTTGAGTCCCCACATCGTGTTGTGTCTCCTTAGCAATACACTCCTCTTTCTAGTGTCTTACCTATCGTACTGACCGCATATTTAACATGAACATAATGGAGCATCTTCTCAGTTCTTGGCTTATTAATCTATTAGATTTTGATTAGATCCTATGGATTTGATTAATATTGTACAGTTTTTTAAAATCTAATCCGAAAACGACGGAACTAAAGAAAAAGTAGAAAGATTGAATAGACACAAGCTCCTTTATGATTGATGTTTATATAGTTATTTTATTCCTCAGTTAAAGAACATATTTTTGATAAATTGAGAAGGTTGGTTTCATGTAAAAATAAAGGAGACTTTGTTGAAAAGTTTTAAAATGTAAAGAGTTAGATTATTTACTTTGTTGGGTTGTTTGGGCCAATGTATTTATTAGATATTTTGTCTTTAGTCCTATTGCAACTACTTCTTTTTGGAGCCGATCCTATTTTTTTTTCCTTAGTTAAAAGTCCTATAACCGTTAATTGCATCCCATAACTGCTTTAGTTAGTCGGATCTCTTAGCTGAATTTGTTCGCCCTATTTGAAAGGAGACAACTGTAACAACAAGAGGTTTCGAAGTCGACAATTTATTTATTTTGGGAGAAATAAATAATATTTTATTGGAGAAATAATTAAATTGGAAAGTGAGGTCAAAATTTAGAGCCGTTAAAAAGAGTGTCGAATGTCGATTCTGAGGGTACCATCGTGTCCGAAAGGGTCAAGAAAGTCGAAATGACTGTACTTGGAGTCTATTTGGGTTCCGAAATAAATTGGGACCGTTTGACTCGAATTAAAGCCACCGAGTCATTTAAAGTGTGTATTATCATTTAAAAATGTGTATTTTGGGATTTAGGCTTATTAAGCCTACGGGAGATATTTCTCCAAAAGAGAAAGAGAAATAGAAGAAAGAAATAAAGAAAGAGAGAAAGAAGAAGAAAAGGAAGGAGAAAGGGAAGAAAAAGAGGATTTCCGGGCCAATACGCGATTTCAAGGCGGATTCAGACCCTACGAACCCGAGGCAAGTGATTAAACTTGCTAAATAATTGTTGTGTATCAAATATTGCATGATTTGTGGATTGAATTTTGGGTTTTAGGTTTAAATTGACAAAACCTAACTTTTGGGAAAAACCTTAGATTTGTAGTGCATAAATGGATTTAAGGTTAGAAATTAGTTTCTATGTATTCTAGGATGAATATTGTTGTTATATTTGTGATTGGGTTGAAGAAAAATGGAGAGAAAACCATTAAAATGATTTTTGGGTATTTTGGCTTACTTAAAAAGTAGCCATTTTCGAGGTTCAGCAGGGCCGAATCGATTCGGCCCCCTAGTCGAATCGATTCGGAAATATACAGGTGCCCAAGTCTAAGTGATCGAATCGATTCGGACTCCAGCCGAATCGATTCGGCCTGAGACAGAGTCCCAGGTCTGATGACCCGAATCGATTCGCCTTCCTGGCCGAATCGATTCGCTGGGCCGAATCGATTCGGAAACAGGGCTTTTGGAGGGATTGTTTTTCTAAAGAGAAATTCATCCCGTTTTGTTCGAGGTTATCGATTGGGGATCTCTATAGGAGATATTTGGAGCAGGTTTTGGAGACTTTTAGCGAGTTTCCCCTAAAAGAAATTTTGGATTCATATTGACTAAATTTGAGGAATACCGATTAGAGATTTTGGTATTTTTCTAAGTGGGGAAGCCCACTTTTATTTGAGGTTTGTTTGGTGATGATAACAACTACACGATTTGAAAATGAGGTTGATTTAGAGATACCGGATCTTAGGATCCAAATCCCAAATGGGATAACTTTAAAAAGGTTCATAAAATGAATTGAACCCTATTATGAATGGAAAATAATAAATGCTCTTTGATGTGAATATGGATATAGAAATATCCTTATTGATGATTGATTTGGGATGGTGCAATAGGATATAGAATATCCTTAACTTAAATAGAATTGAAAGAAAATTCATACTAGAAGCGACATGAGAGCTTCAAGCGAGAATTAGTATAGCATATACTAAGTGGGGTAAATGTGTGAGTATTGACGATTGGTGTATCATGAGAGAGATATACTAAACAATGATGTTAATCAAATTGCGCCAAATAGTGTATAATGAATATGAAAATGATTGTTGCAGGTATACCTTATATAATGGTGTATCTTTATTAGGTGGGATGTATGTATACCTTATATGATGGTTAATATACAAGTTAAGCATACCCCCTCCTTGCTATCATTGGGAAGTTTCGTGCGTAGAGGGTGAGCATTTTGACTAGAAAAGCAGGATGTGGATATTCCCCAGGTCATAGTCGTTCTTTGTGGTCAGCAAATGACTATTATGATATATATATCTATTTATTTTGGGGGTGAGAGGTCGGGGGTATGTGACGCTCTCACTTGCCGATTAGGAACTATGACCGCTTCCGGGGACGTTGTGTGCATGAGTTGATCACGAGGTGGGTGTCGTTGAACCCCACCAGGTGGCCCCAGTTTGCTACGTATATGGGCGGTTGGAAGATGATAGCATGTGAGCCTGCGTCCTTTGAGTTATAGCTCGTTTGGATGGTTATTATTTGCTTGTGTTTGTACTTGGGTGTCAAGGGCATAATGGACCTCAATGACCTACATTGCCAGGATTAGTGTATCAGGGGGGTTCCTTGTATGGATTTCGCCTCGGCGAGACGTCCCACGCACGAACCGCAGTGTAATGTGGGAACTTGGGGATAAGTTTAGTCCTTAATGCTCATAATTATATATACATATATATCACCTATCTCGACAATCGACAGTGCCAGGAGTAGTGTAACGGGGGGGTTCCTTGTTTGGATTTCGCTTCGGTGAGACGTCCCACGCATGAAACGCTGTGTACTGTTGAGAATTGGGAATATTAATTAATTTAAATTGGATAATAATCATTTGGGTTACATGCATCTTGCATTGAGGGCATAATGAGCCCCGAGGATCGATACGGTCAGGAGTAGTGTAACGGGGGGGTTCCTTGTTTGGATTTCGCTTCGGCGAGACGTCCCACGCACGAAACGCAGTACCGTGTTGAGAATCGGGAGGAGTTTAGTTCTTAACTCTTGATGCTAATAACTCATCAATAATAATTATATATATGGCTTCATGCCTTATATGGGCATCACTAGAATATAAATTCTAGTAATTGAGATTGATGGTGTATGTTGATGATGTGGACATGATTGGATCATGTAACTTTATATGTTCAACAAATGAACATTATAAAGATAACTATAACTATTACATTAAAGATAATGTATATAACTTAAAGTATGAAATAAATGTATATTGGGAGATAGGTTAGATGGTTTCACTTAAATACTTCATTTGGGTTTATGTTAGAATCCTCTTACCTAATTAGAATCGGACATCCTTTTGGAGACACGTGCATACTCTTAGAGCGCGCTTTAGATGAGAGGTGAGTTGAATTTCTATGGAGTGTTCGATTCCAACTAAATCATGTAATAATGCATTTATAATTATTATGCATTTTAATACACTTGCTATAAAATGGTTTTCAAAACTCGGGCTCTGACCCGTTTATATTTCCTCCTCCATGTATATACTGTATTACTTCAGGTGTTCCTCCGCAAGAACGCCTTTGATGTTCATCCATTCAGGATTCGTGGAGCTGTGGCAGTAGCGGACTGTTGCGACACTTGGCTTTAGTCGATTCCTATCTTTGTATATCTAGATTAGGATTCAGTTGTATTGAGTTAGTATTCAAGTGTTGTAGATTAACACTTTCATATTCCATTTCTCAGATTATTGTATTGTCTGTTACCCGACAGCATATTCGAGTATTTCATTGTTGAGATTTTTGTTGTACAATGTATTGTACTCTTTCATATTGTTGGAGCATGCACATTTCACATCATAGTTAGATGTATGTTGTTGGTTGTTTGCATTATTAGTTTAGTTGTTGTTGTTAAAAATAAAAGTTTTAAATTTTTGGCAATTCGCACTTTATGATTTCGGGTAGTTAGCCTTATATTATAGTGTTTAGTAGTTGATGTTGAGAATGTACCATCTGAGATACCTGATTTATGTAGTATAGGGCTGGCCACCCGTTATTATTTGGAGCGGGTTGTCACAGGTGGTATCAGAGCATCAGGTTCTAGTGTCTTTAGGATTTGTGTGCGTTACTACGATCTTCCGTAAGCGTTCTTGATGTAGAGCCTTATTGTTAGGACGATTACATTCATACATACATATCTTTCTGTGGATCAAAAATATTTGAAAGGCATTCTGATACAATTGTTCTTGTTTCAGATGCCACCGAAGGGAGGTCGTTCAATCAGGGCAAACAAAGGGCAACCCCAAATGCCTCAAAGGAACATGACTATGGATGATGTTGCCAAAATAGTGGCACCAGCAGTAACTGCTGCCGTTTCTACGATGGCTCAACAATCTGCCGCTCGAGCAGCCCCACCCCATTTAGGATTGTCTTTATAGGAGAGAGTGAAGGAAGATTTTAGCAAGGGGCATCCTCCCGAGTTTGCAGGGGGAGTTGATGTGATGGCTGCAAGTCAATGGAAAAACATTATGCAGAGGCACCTTCGTATGGTTGAGTGTAGTGAGGTGCAGAAACAATTTTTAGCCACTTTTAGGTTATCGGGTGCAGCTCTTCAATGGTGGGAGTCTGTCACTACATCTGAACAGAGAGATACTTTACCCATAAAAGAATTTTGGGAACTTTTTGATCGAAGGTATTTGCCTTCCCCTACTCAGGATATGGGAATGTTTCAAGGAAATAGGACGGTGGAAGAATATGAAAAAGATTTTTCCCTATGGGCGAGATTCGTACCTAATGAGGTAAATACGGAAGAGAAACGTATATCGAAGTTTGTTCGAGGTTTAGATTGGAAAATCCAACAACATTTGTTAGAAAGTCCTAAGTTAATGACTTTCATCGAGGTAGTGAATGTGGCACTACTAAAGTGTCATGAGTATCATTTTCTTTCTCAAAAGTGTAAGAACTTTGGAGATTCGAGTTCATCAAGTAAGTTTGGCAAAGAGAGTGCCAGTAATGTGAGTGGGCAGAAAGGGTTTATGGGTAAGTGTTTCTTTTGTAAAGAAATAGGTCATAAAAAGAGAGATTGTCCTAATAGAGGTAAAGGACCACGTTTTGATGAAATTTTGGAAGTGCAACCCCTATAGCAGATTCGAGGTCGCTTTAGACCAGGGGACTATGTTTGGGAGCCCATTGATGAGGAAGGGCAATCGGACTAGATATGGATGTTGTAAGTAATTTTTCCTTTATTAATAGGATTATTACTATATGAAGTTTTGGAATATCGTATGGGAGATATACATGAATCGGGTAGTGCTTTAGCCCTTTTTGTTTATGTATGGTATGTAATGACCCTAAGGGGAAAACTTGGAGCAAAATAGGCTCTTATTCTATGATTTTGTAAAGGATAGAGGATTTTGCAAGGTGCTCATAAAGAGCTTTAAACCTTGTAGTTAATGTAAGAATGGGAATGGTGATAAGTAGTAATGATAAAAGCTACTTCTTTTATACAGTCATGATAGACTATTGTGATTGTTGAATTCCAGATATGGATATGCCTTATAAAAAGGCTATATATTGAAATGATGTGAGATGATGTTTATGTTTGAAAGTTGATTGTAGTTTGATGGGACGCAGGTAAAATTTTAGCTCATGGGTATGATAATATTTGTGAGCTACATGTTATAATAGATGATGATCTATAAAGACCTTGTGTTGGACATAAGGCATTTTATATTATATTATAATATATAAACCGTTTTCAAAATAAACTATTTTCAAAATAAAACTTTTATCGGCCTTCGGGACCTTTCAAAATAAAATTTTCCACTAAAATATTTTCAAATTCTAGTCCGGATTTAACAAACTCTCAATCCTCGACGTCGACACACAGTAGTGTATTGGGAGGGTTCCTTGTTTGGATTTCGCTTTTGCGAGACGTCCCCCGCACGAAAGTGGCGATTGTCAGGAATTGAGAGGAGTTATTTCTTTGGACCATTCAAATTTTTTCTCTATTAAAATTTTAATATTACTTATTGTTGGAAATGTGGAACTTTCGAGGAAAATAAAGCCCCATTATGATTGTTATGAGCACAAATCTCAATTATAAAGGGTGTATGGGGGCACTTATTGTGGAAATTGGCTTTATCTAATTCATAATCAACTTAAAATAAAATAAAATAAATTAATTCGTCGTGGAAAGTTAGAAGTTTGGAGATAGGATTAGTGATGATGGGTAGAATAGAAGTAGTTGAGCTTTGGAGAATTAGTCTTTGCTAAATTGCGAGGATGAAATTTTTGTAAGTGGGGAAGTTTTTAACAACCCGGGGTTTTGGAGTTGACAATTTATCTATTTTGGGAGAAATAAATAATATTTTATTGAAGAAATAATTAAATTGGAAAGTGAGGTCAAAATTTAGAGTCATTAGAAAGAGTGTCGAATGTCGATTCTGAGGGTACCATCGTGTCCGGAAGGGTCAAGAAAGTCGAAATGACTGTACTTGGAGTCTATTTGGGTTCCAAAATAAATTGGGACCGTTTGACCCGAATTAAAGCCACCGAGTCATTTAAAGTGTGTGTTATCATTTAAAGATGTGTATTTTGGGATTTAGGCTTATTAAGCCTACGGGAGATATTTCTCCAAAAGAGAGAAAGAGAAATATAAGAAAGAGATAAAGAAAGAGAGAAAGAAGAAGAAAAGGAAGGAGAAATGGAAGAAAAAGAGGATTTTCGGGCCAATACGCGATTTCAAGGCGGATTCAGACCCTACGAACCCGAGGCAAGTGATTAAACTTGCTAAATAATTACTGTGTATCAATTATTGCATGATTTGTGGATTGAATTTTGGGTTTTAGGTTTAAATTGACAAAACCTAACTTTTGGGAAAAACCTTAGATTTGTAGTGCATAAATGGATTTAAGGTTAGAAATTAGTTTATATGTATTCTAGGATGAATATTGTTGTAATATTTGTGATTGAGTTGAAGAAAAATGGAGAGAAACCATTAAAATGATTTTTGGTTATTTTGGCTTAATTAAAAAGTAGCCATTTTCGAGGTTCAGCAGGGTCGAATCGATTCGGCCCCCTAGTCGAATCGATTCGGAAATATGCAGGTTCCCAAGTCTGAGCGACCGAATCGATTCGGACTCCAGTCGAATCGATTCGGCCTGAGACAGAGTCCCAGGTCTGATGACCCGAATCGATTCGCCTTCCTGGACGAATCGATTCGATGGGCCGAATCGATTCGGAAACAGGGCTTTTGGTGGGATTGTTTTTCTAAAGAGAAATTCATCCTGTTTTGTTCGAGGTTATCGATTGGGGATCTCTATAGGAGATATTTGGAGCAGGTTTTGGAGAATTTTAGCGAGTTTCCCCTAAAAGAAATTTTGGATTCATATTGACTAAATTTGAGGAATACCGATTAGAGATTTTGGTATTTTTCTAAGTGGGGAAGCCCACTTTTATTTGAGGTTTGTTTGGTGATGATAACAACTACATGATTTGAAAATGAGGTTGATTTAGAGATACCGGATTTTATGATCCAAATCCCAAATGGGATAACTTTAAAAAGGTTCATAAAATGAATTGAACCCTATTATGAATGGAAAATAATAAATGCTCTTTGATGTGCATATGGATATAGAAATATCCTTATTGATGATTGATTTGGGAGATATCTCATACAATGAGAAAAGCTAATTGAGGTGCAATAGGATATAGAATATCCTTAACTTAAATAGAATTGAAAGACAATTCATACTAGAAGCGACATGAGAGCTTCAAGCGATAATTAGTATAGCATATGCTAAGTGGGGTAAATGTGTGAGTATTGACGATTGGTGTATCATGAGAGAGATATACTAAACAATGATGTTAATCAAATTGCGCCATATAGCGTATAATGAATATGAAAATGATTGTTGCATGTATACCTTATATAATGGTGTATCTTTATTATGTGGGATGTATGTATACCTTATATAATGGTTTATATACATGTTAAGCATACCCCCTCCTTGCTATCATTGGGAAGTTTCATGCGTAGAGGGTGAGCATTCTGACTAGAAAAGCAGGATGTGGATATTCCCCAGGTCATAGTCGTCCTTTGTGGTCAGCAAATAAAATTTATGATATATATATCTATTTATTTTGGGGGTGAGAGGTCGGGGGTATGTGACGCTCTCACTTGCCGGTTAGGAACTATGACCGCTTCCTGGGACGTTGTGGGCGTGAGTTGATCACGAGGTGGGTGTCGTTGAACCCTACCAGGTGGCCCCAGTTTGCTACGTATATGGGCGGCTGGAAGATGATAGCATGTGAGCCTGCGTCCTTCGAGTTATAACTCGGTTGGATGGTTATTATTTGCTTGTGTTTGTACTTGGGTGTCAAGGGCATAATGGACCTCAATGACCTACATTGCCAGGATTAGTGTATCGGGGGGGTTCCTTGTTTGGATTTCTCTTCGACGAGACGTCCCACGCATGAAACGCCGTGTACTGTTGAGAATTGGGAATATTAATTAATTTAAATTGGATAATAATCATTTGGGTTACATGCATCTTGCATTGAGGTCATAATGAGCCCCGAGGATCGATACGGTCAGGAGTAGTGTAACGGGGGGGTTCCTTGTTTGGATTTCGCTTCGGCGAGACGTCCCACGCACGAAACGCGGTACCGTGTTGAGAATTGGGAGGAGTTTAGTCCTTAACTCTTGATGCTAATAACTCATCTATAATAATTATATATATGGTTTCATGCCTTATATGGGCATCACTAGAATATAAATTCTAGTAATTGAAATTGATGGTGTATGTTGATGATGTGGACATGATTGGATCATGGAACTTTATATGTTCAACAAATGAACATTATAAAGACAACTATAACTATTACATTAAAGATAATGTATATAACTTAAAGTATAGAAATAAATATAGATTGGGAGATAGGTTAGATGGTTTCACTTAAATACTTCATTTGGGTTTAAGTTAGAATCCTCTTACCTAATTAGAATCGGACATCCTTTTGGAGACACGTGCATACGCTTAGTGCGCGCTTTAGATGAGAGGTGAGTTGAATTTCTACGGAGTGTTCGATTCCAACTAAATCATGTAATAATGCATTTATAATTATTATGCATTTTAATACACTTGCTATAAAATGGTTTTCAACACTCGGGCTCTGACCCGTTTATATTTCCTCCTCCATGTATATATTGTATTACTTCAGGTGTTCCTCCGCAAGGACGCCTTTGATGTTCATCCATTCAGGATTCGTGGAGCTGTGGCAGTAGCGGACTGTTGCGACACTTGGCTTTAGTCGATTCCTATCTTTGTATATCTAGATTAGGATTCAATTGTATTGAGTTAGTATTCAAGTGTTGTAGATTAACACTTTCATATTCCATTTCTTAGATTATTGTATTGTCTGTTACCCGACAGCATATTCGGGTATTTCATTGTTGAGATTTTTGTTGTACAATGTATTGTACTCTTTCATATTGTTGGAGCATGCACATTTCACATCATAGTTAGATGTATGTTATTGGTTGTTTGCATTACTGGTTTAGTTGTTGTTGTTAAAAATAAAAGTTTTAAATTTTTGGCAATTCGCAATTTATGATTTCGGGTAGTTAGCCTTATATTATAGTGTTTAGTAGTTGATGTTGAGACTGTACCATCTGAGATACCTGATTTATGTAGTATAGGGCTGGCCACCCGTTATTATTTGGAGCGGGTTGTCACAACAACGCCACGTATGTGTAGAGAGGATCAACCACAAAATATTTGTTGTTTATAGGCACTCATTTATACTATTGCACACACTCTTAGGTACAACTAATTAATTATATGAATTATTTTGCATGTTTGTTGGGTAATGTTACTTATATTATGCGTATTGTTGTAATTTATCGAATTTTCAATTTCAAATTATTTTGATTGTGCTTTATACACTGGTAGAAATCTGATATATCCTCACCCTCTTTGTATATAAAGTTTTAATGCATTTTTTAGGAGGCCGTTTGGTCTAAATTCACTAATTTTCTGTATTCTTTCATGACTTTCAAATTGCGTTCGTCTTATTTTATTCATTACAGAGTCCCAAACTTGGTGTGAACCGTTTATCTGGCATTCATATATGTATTGAGATTTATGTCTACTATAGAACTTTCATATGTTTTATTAAATGCATGTTAAATATTTGGCTTGCTTCGTAGAATTTTTTTGTGCCCACACTATCTTGTTTTCACATCAACTATACAACTCACCAAATATATTCACATCTACCTCATTTAACATTAAAATATTCTTTTAAAGTCATAAGGGGTTATTTGATAATTGATATTCATCACATGCCATGCCAACATCTACTAATGTAAAAGAAGCAAATTGATATTCACATAAGAAAAGTCCCATATTTCTCACATTTATTTCATTGTCCACTCTCAATGATCTCATTGATTTTCATCATTTTTTCTTCTAATTTTTATTGTTTTTTTATTTAAATATTTTAATTTAAAACATCACAATTTGAGTTTCTTTATTTGAAATCAGCTGGTCGATAAAAATTATGCGTTAGTTATATGTTTAATTTTTTTCCTCAGGTAATGATTCTGCAGTTTGTGTATTCTATTTTTACCCATATTTTTATTTTTTCAATTTTTACTAAAGCAAGATCAACCCAATATCAAATGTGGTACGACGGAATAGCAACCGAATGACTGAAATCGAACCAGAAGTAGCAAAACTAAGCACTGCCAAGTGAAACAAAACAGACCAGGCACTGCCAAGTGAAAACGGATCGGGCACTGCCAAGTGAAAACGGACCAAGCACAGCCAAGTGTTGATTCAAAGATGGCCGTAACTGCCTTCTGTAGGAGAATTCTTAAAAGGTTGTCTTGTATTTCAATTTTACATTTTGTTGGATTAGTTGTTACCCCCTAGGTGGATAGTCCAATAAACAAAGGAGACTTTGTCCATTTTTTTTCAAAAATTGACACTTTCTTTCTTTGAGGCACAATGTGAATTCATTTCATGAATATTGTATATTTCAAGTTATACGTGAATTTGTTTTATGAATTTAGACTATTTGAACATTGTTCGACTATTTATTATCTATTTACAAGGGTTGATTTAACCACAAATAATAGTTGTCTATGATGGAGTAATGATTTTTTTTATGTCAACATTTATGTCAGTTTTGATAAAACTCTCATAAAATTACTAAAACGAAAATAAATGTGATGTTATTTATGTCAGGTTTTTATGAAAATGTGATTAAAAACATGGTGAATACCGTAGTTTTTTTGTTTTTTCTTAAAAATTGAGATAAATGTGATCTTATTTATGTCAGTTTTACGAACATTTATGTCAGGGATTTATATGTCAGTTTCGAAAAATTTTAAAACTGACAGATATGAGGGAGTTACAGGACCAGATAGAGCAACTGTTGGGATAGGGACTCATTCGTAAGAATACCTCACCCTAGGGCGCTCCAATTTTGTTTGTGAAGAAGAGGGATGGATGGCTTCAGTTGTGTGTGGAATATCAAGAATTAAATAAAGTCACGATATGAAAAAAATATCCGTTGACCCGAATCGATGACTGATTCGATCAGTTACGAGGAGCTGCCTACTTCCCAATAATACACTTCAGGTCGGGCTACCAACAATTATGTATCAGGGAGCAGGACGTGTCTAAGGATGCCTTCCTAACGAGATATGGATCCTACGAGTTCAGGATTATGCCATTCGGTCTAAACAACACACCGGTCGTGTTTATGGACTTGATGAACAGGGTGTTCAAAGAGTTCTTAGATTAGTTTGTCATTGTTTCATAGATGACATCCTGATTTATTCCCAGACTGAGGAGGAGCATGTCGAGCATCTCAGACGGGTTCTGCAGACACTACGTGAGCATCAGTGATATGCTAAATATTAGAACTGTACGTTCTATCTACGACAGGTGCAGTTTTGGGGGCACATTGTATCTGATGAGGGATATCAGTGGATCCTAGTAAAGTGTCAGCGGTGAGGGACTGGGGACAGCCCACAACACTGACAGAGATACGTAGTTTCCTGGGGTTAGCTGGGCACTACAAGATGTTTATTCAAGGATTCTCGAAGATTGTGGGGCCATTGATGAATCTGACTCACAAATGAGTACTATTTGTTTCGGACGATGCCTGTCGGTTGGAATTTTATGAGCTGAAGGATAAGTTAACTTCAGCACCAGTCCTTGTATTGCCCAAGCTGGGGGTGGAGTATCTAGTATATACCGATGTGTCCTTTCAGGGACTTGGTGTTGTACTTCCGTAGGAGGATCAGGCTATATCTTTTTCTTCTCATAAGCTTAAGCCTCATGAGAGGAATTACCCCACCCATAACTTAGAGTTGGCAGCAATCATGTTTGCACTTTGGATATGGAGACACTATCTGTTAGGGGAGAAATTTTGCTTATTCGCATATTATAAGTCACTACAGTGCCTTTTCACTCAGAGGGAGATGAATATGCGCCAGCATTGGTGGCTTGAATTTGTGAAGGACTATCAGCTCGATATCCAATACTACCCGAGGAGGGCTAATTTTGCAGCAGTTGCATTGAGCCGTAGGCCAGCATGTGAGGTGGCTAAGGTGTGGAAGGAAAAATGGAAGGAGTTGGAACACTAGGATGTAGTGGCCCGATCATTTATGTCAGTTATGATAGTCACATCCTAGATTTTTGCGAGGGTTTTACAAACTCAGGTAGCAGATTCATTCTGTCAGGAATGAATTATACATCTTTTAGCCAAGGGAAAGAGTCTTATTCTATGAGTTCAGATGGAGGCTTGCACTTCAATAAGAGACTGGTTATTCCAGAGGGGGAAGACTAGCGACATGCAGTGATGATAGAGTCATGCGGTTCATGTTTTCTGGTACATCCCAGAGGGGATAAGATGTACCAGGATATGCGGTGACTGTACTTGTGGAGTGGGATGAAGAAGGATAATGTCAATTTTGTGTCAAAATGTTTCACTTGTTAGCTGGTAAAGCTGCACCATCAGAAACCGACTGGATTCTTACAACTGTTGGAGATTCCTATGTGTAAATGGGAGACCATTTCCATGGATTTCATCATAAAGTTACCTACATCACAGAGGGGTCACGATTCCAAATGGGTGGTTGTGGATCAGCGGACCAAGGTAGCTAATTTTCTAGTAGTCTAGAAATATTACACTACCGGGTAGTATGCTCAGATCTTCATTGTCGACATAGTGAGACTACATGAGGTGCCTCTTGATTTTGTGTCTGACATGGACAAGATTTTTGTGTCCTGATTTTAGGAGAGGTTACAGGAGGCCATTGGTACGGAGTTACGACTGAGTATGGTCTATCACAAGCAGGCTGACATGCAGATCGAGCGGAATATTTAGATGTTTGAGGATATGCTACGGATGTGTGTCCTTCACTTTGGCGGCAGTTGGGAGAAGTATCTTCCGCTGGTGGAGTTTGATTATAATAACTCCTATTATCTTACTTTTTGGCATGTCTCCATTTGAGGCATTATATGGTAGACCTTGTCGTTCCCCAGTATGTTGGCTAGAGGTGGGGGACAACAAGCTACTTGGGCAAGAGGTGATCCAGGATACTTAGGATAGGATTGAGATAATTTGAAGCCATATACGGGTTTCTCGAGATAGACAGAAGAGCTACGCTGATGCCAAGAGGTTCTTCAGGGAGTTCAGTGTGGGGGACTAGGTGTTACTACGAGTATCTCCTATGAAGGGGATAATGTGATTTAGGAAGAAAGGGATGTTGGCACCGAGGTATGTGGGGCCATTCCCTATTATTGAACAAATTGGACCAGTGACATATAGACTTGGGTTACCGGAGCACTTGCATAGGATTCATGATGTGTTCCATATTCTTCGCTGAGGAGATATCTTCGGGATGAGTTATCCCACACTCATATTGATCTAGAGGAGATTGATCTACAAGTGGATAATTCCTACGAGGAGGGGCTAGTTGCTATCCTAAACCGTAGCGAGACGAAACTGAGGTCGAAGGTAGTACCGTTACTACATGTTCTGTGACGGCATCATAATGCCGAAGAGTCCACCTGGGAACACGAGGCTGAGATGCGCGACAAATATCCAAAGTTATTCTTACCAGGTATACTTTTACTTTTCTTGTTCTGAATTTCAGGATGAAAATCCGTTATTAGGGTTGAAGTATGTAGTACCCCATAATTTTAATGATTTTTAATTGTGCGATCAATTAAATTAAATATGGCAAATTAATTTATAATTAATCCAAATGTAAATAAATATTGACTAGCGAGTCGAGAGTTAGTATTTATTGAAGTGAATTATATTAAATATTACTTAGTGAATAAAGTAATATGTGATTATGAATTTATTAAAATTATCGCAGGTGAAAAATACGACAGTTATGGAACTTAAGCTAGGACGCGCATGTGAGTCGTGTTGGAATTCAATTTAATGAACTAAAATGTATTTTTATCTTTAGTCATCCAAATGGTCATTTCGAGTGTGCCAAAGTGTCTGAAAGGGTCGAGATAGTTAGAAAAGTCTACTTGAGGGTTTAATTTGGGTCCCGGGACTATTTTAGGGCAAACTGGAACCCCGGGAGGGTATGTCGGTCTTTTTAAATTTTAGAGAAAAGAGTCCTACTAATTTTACCTTGTTATATCAGCTGTTAGGTTTGACCTCCTTGACTTATCAATTACCAAAAACAATAGAGAGCAAAGGTGGAGGAAGGAGATGTGTCCTTAAGTTCTTCAAGGCCGCCAAAAGTCACCTTCTCGCACCACCAAAACCACTGGATTGTAGATCGAGAGGAGGAGAACACCAATCCAACCTTCTAATCTACAAAATCGGACCTCTAATAAAAGGCAAGTATTTATCTTGTGTACTTTATGAAAGATATAACATCCATGTTAGAATAGGATGAGGTGTTTATGAAGTTTATGTGTTCTTAATGAATTTAGAAGACTTAAAATATAATCTTGGGTTGAAAATTGATAATTTAATTCCTAATATGCATATAGATCGAAATATAGGAATTAACATTAAAATTTGGTGATGAAATCTGGAATTTTTATTGAGGTTTTGAATAAATATGAAATTCTAGGGGTTTTAGAGATTTTAATGAACAAATTTAATTTAGATGATTTATGTGATGATTTAATGATTTGATTACGTTAGAACTTATCCATATATTCTTGAATATGACTTGGGATACTTGGTTGTGAATTTGGATATGTTTTAATACGAAATTGGGGGTTAAAACCTAAGAAACTCGTAGCTGTGATAATGCTGAAATTCCTAGTGTTGATCGATCAACTGATGAATGTCGATCGATCGAGTGATGAATGACGATCGATCGATTGATCGGTCGATCGACCCATTTCATCGATCGATCGACTAAAGCTGAATTTAGGAACTTTTTCCATATGTAATATTTTCTCTTCCCCAATTTGCAAGGACTCGTAATGATAACAACTTGACTATATTAGGACTTAAGGGAAGTCAGTATACTCATAGTGGAGGCCCCGTTAAATTGAAGGAGGTTATAATTAGGAATTTAATGCATGGGAATACATTAGTGGGGTTGAGGGTTGGAAAATCACAAAGTGAACCTAGGGGTGAGTGTAAGTTAAATTAATGTAATATCAGTAGACTAAAGATGACCATTCTACAGTAATAATGTTGAGATTAATTGGAATCCTTCGAGAAGTAAGAATTCTTAGTTATATGAACTGAGGAGTCTAAATATAAAATGATATGTAGAAACTTCGGGTGTTATACACTACGTATGGGATATATGATATAGGTCGTGGCTACACCTATCCGAATAATATAAAATGTACATGTGGTATGTATACCTATTGTGTGATTTATGTGTATGACATACCTACATCGCTTGCTATCATGAGAGGTCTTAGAAAGGGGGCAGTCTTATCCTAATGAGCCTTCGGGGGGATTTTATATTGGTACCTCAGAACATAGAACCTAAGTATAGGCTATCTGTGAGAACGATAGTGATGACGGTCATATAGGTGCGTAGGTATGTGCGTATCCCATAGGCTTGGAACTATGTTCACCTCCAACTTTTGTGGGATTTATGATTATGGTTCGAGAGAGATACCAAACCGCTAGTCCTTTATTTAGTACGTAATGTACCGGAACTTGATAGCAAAGTATGCACGCACCAGTAGCTGAGTCTAGAGGGTGTCGTATTAGTATATATATATTAAGGGATATAATATATATATACTTGTGAATTATTCTACTGTGTGTATGCTTAGTAAAAGATAAAGATAGTGACATCTAAATAAAATCCTAACTTAGGAATTCGAACATATGATGAGAAATTCAACTCTCTAAATGTTATAATGAATGAAGAATTGTATTAATTGAATAATACGGGTGGGCATAACGAGTTAGCATGAGTAGAAAGTTATTTGAGTTGGACTGGTTAGGTGGGATAGCATAACTAGGGCGGGTTAGAATTATATGTTAGGCGTGCACACTAGTTGAGAGGTGGGGATCTCAAGTGAGGGCGCGAGGACTAACGTGTATATAATATCTGGTATTTATGCACTTTAAATACTTGCTGATTTTTAAAATATTTTCAACTCGAGCACAGACCTGTTTTCTGTAAATCTATTTTCTCTTGTGCTACTATTTTAGGTGTCCAGCCACAGGGGCACCAAGCTTAGCAGGATCTATCGTTTAGTGAGTTTCATATATCACGGAGGTTGTAGGTCCTTATCCTTAGATGACTCATCATTTCTTATTCGTTTCCCTCTGACACACATTACACAGTCAAGGAATGTTTCCCCTTCTATTTAGTTTTCACTTTAGAGATTATAGACTTTTATTATCTCACATATAATGGATTTATTTCATTTTGGGTTTAGTTGTATTTTGATTATTATTTTGACATTTAAGACTCGATTGTGTTATTCAAATTCGATTACTAATCTGTCAGTTTATTCATTATGAGTTTGATAATTGAATGGTGGAATGTAATAGTACAATTAATTTTTTGTATGTTAATTAAAAAGATTAAAATTTTGATATCAACCTTTTTAAATATTAGGTGGTTAGTGTTTGGTAAAAGTTTTCCACGGTGATGCTAAGAATGAATCAACTAGATATTCTTATTTAATTTAATAAAGGACTAATCAACTAATATTTAATTAGACGGGGTGTCACAGATGGCATCTCTACATTCCTAGGATGTTTCTAGTAGTTCCCATATGGTTATATTAGCAAAGCTCCTACAAATTTTGTAAGGACACAAATTTCCAATTGAGTCTTAACGTAGTGTTGGCTCAATTTCGGACAAAAACATTTGAGTCATAGGATAGAGATCTTGACCATCCATCAATCCTATGACATGTTAGAGTTGACGACGTTGCGGCCTAGTTATCAAGAGAACATCATTGTCAAGTTTTAGTGCCATCGTTTTACGTCATAACCTTCATATTCCATAGTCTCCAAAAGGTATATATATATATATATATATATATGTGTGTGTGTGTGTGTGTGTGTGTGTGTGTGTGTGTGTGTGTGTGTGTGTGTGTGTAGGGAGACTTTGAATAAGTTTAAAATGGGTGTAATTTTATTTTAAAATGAATTTTACTTTCAGAAGGTTATTTTAGAACATTGAATAAGTTTTGGGGATTAAAATTGAAAAATGAACTTTCGGTCATTTCGTTCGAAATTGTCGTTCGAACGAGTTTGTCGTTCGAACAAGAATTTTGTTCGAACGAGTTTTCCAATGAATTTCCCTTTTTGGCCTCTGGAGCATCATTAGATGGTCGTTCGAACGAGACTTCATTCGAACAAAAATCTCGTTCGAACGAGATTTTCGGCGGGAAATTATTTTGGCAATTTTTAGCAGTTTTCACACATCTCCCTCTACTTTTTCCCCACTATCTTTTACCAGATTTAATAACTATAGGAGCCAAATTTTTCATCTTCTTCAACCTCTAAGAGAGATTTTGAGAGATTTATTCCACCATGAAAAAGTTCAAGTTTTGAGTGTTTGGTTTTCAAGAAAATCACCCATATTTGTTTACTCCAAGTACCACACACACACACACACATATATATATATATATATATATCTATCTTTCTTGGAGTGTTTGGCACCGGTTTCTCCTCTACTGAATTGAAGAGTTCGTTTGGGTTTACTTCTACATCCCATAAAGAAGAAGTTCATTGTTTTGCTGCGGCGTACTCACACGGTGAAAGGCATTGTGTGAGGGTTGACGGTTGTCCAAAAGCTTCATTGCTGGATTCCAAGGTTTCGATGGATTCCATTATTGTCGACTAAGTAGAGGTTGGTTATTAGTTGTTTATGTGTTTGAACCGTCTTTATTCTGCACTAAACGAAATTCTTATTTAAAAATTTAAAATTGGGGGCCTCGTGTCCCAACAAAGTTGTTCTTGGACCTTAGTGTCCTACTATGGGAGGTTATTGATGGCTCCTTTGATTTAACCTTTTTCTTTTATTGGTAGGATTTTTAAAGGTACAATGTTGTCTTGACCAGGTGATGAAGCCAACCTCTTTATCTAGAGAGACTAGTGGATCTGACTGAGCTTCATTATCTTCTTTTTCTAGGCAGAGTAAGAGATCAGTTAAGTTCGGGTTTTATTCTTAAAACCATGGATACCATTTATTTTTCAATAAAGTTATGTCGGTTTTATTGGAAATTAGAATTATGTTTGTGAGAATATCTTATATTTATGTTTAAATATAGTGTATGCAATGTCGTTCAATTGGACTTAATAGGAATTCAAGTTATTTGAGTGCGACTTCATTGTGGGAAATCGGGATTTCGGTTGTAGTATAATTGAAAAATTCACAACATATATATGGAGTTCACATCAAATCGATAAAACTGCAAGTGTAATCTTAGTAGTCTATCTTAAACTCCGGGATCATGTCTGATGATTCGGGAACTTATCTAATAGTTCAAAGAGGATTGTAACCGATACATACATGAATGTATTGAAAAACACAAGGGTTTAGAATCAAGTCTAGATGTTTACTTGATTAGACTTGCACAATCACATGGATTTGCAAAAGGTGAATAGGTTTTTAATCCCTAGGGTTATGAGGATTGGAATGCTTACACAATTATTGCTTTGATTTTAATGGGTGCAGTTCCATCTTATTAGACCTAAATCTGTGCAAGTTGGGTAATCGTTATGAGAGTATATTTAAGATCATAATTCATAGGAATCTGCATCCAAGAAAGATCTTAGATTAAGATACCTCGTAATAGGCTTATAGGTTTTGTTATATTAGTAAACTTGATCACTGGATTATTTTAAAATCCGATAGAGTATCAAATAAGATATGTTTGAGATCAAGGAATAAATAAGAAGTTGGTTAAAATTGATTTGCAACGAATTGATTTGACCAAGCAGGTATTGTATGCTTAACGCGGGGAATTATATTATGTACCATAGAAACTTTGCAAACAAGACCTCGTAATTTGAGTAATTTTAAGATAATTAAATTCGAGTGATGTTGTGATTATTTAGTGGAATCAATAGAGATTAAATTAAGAAAGTAAATAAATTATGGGTATGCAATTTAGTAATTCTGAGTACCTATTTGGAAGATAATTTAATTATTTAGTGTTGTGTAATGAAGTCCATCTACCCATGTAGTAGGCCCAGGCTCTCTAAAAAACAAATTTAGCCCAAGCCCAATACTTATACCTTTATATATTGGTTTTAGTTAGGATTTTAAGTTGCATATTCATTATTGAGGGTTATAGAGGGAAAGTAAAAGTACTATACACTTTTTTGTGTAGGGGCATGGAGATACAACGTCATATCTCACTCAAAACACTAATATTCATATCCAATAGTGCCCACAAACATAGTACTCTTGAGGAGGATTATATAATAGAACATTCGAGGCGTTCTGGAAGTTATAATAAGGTTTTAGAGGACAAGAAAATGCATCCCCTTTATCTTCTTCAATCTATATTTCTCCTCATTCGAATCACTTACAAGATCTGACAAAGGTATCATGATTCGAAAACTTAGGTTTATGCTTTAAGCTTAGATTGGTTTTATTTTTTAATGCATTATCAATCAAAGTTTAATAAGAATCAAAGTCATGTATATAAATCCCCAACAGGTTATGGATACAGGTTTGGTTGCAGGCGGAGCTAAATTTGGGACCACTACTTTAGTCCAATCGAGGATCATGGGCTATTTTGAGTCGAGGGAATCTTTAACCTGAGTTAAATGGGGATTTATTGATGTTGAATCCTCTGTCTAACGTACTATCATGTAGCTCATGAGAGGGGTACTAATCTCTACTTCTATTATGGGGACGTGCTTATCATCGTGGTCTTCCATGTCCGGGGGAGATTCTAAAGATGTAAAAGACCCTGAATTGGCTTCCTAAATTTCATCGTTAGAGATGGGCTCTTTGGGATCATCATCTTAGAAAGAGGTTTTGAATTTTCTCAGGTTTATTTCCCACACCATGTTCACTCCCTCACAATAGATGTCCCCATAATATTACCAGTATTCGGCATACTCTGCCCCCAAGGTGAGTTTCCTTTGACAAACCTAGCAGTAACCAAGGCAGACACTACGTATCTGTGTCTCTGAAATTTTATGTCTGTGTTATCGTGGGCAAAAGAGTTGACAATTTCTTCCTCAGATTTATACGACTATCTTCTAATGGGGGACCTTCGGGGGTGGATGGCCTCCGAAAGTTATTTCTTCCTGTAGTTCCATGATGCCGCTAATGTGAGATGTATCATAATACTTATTCTTATATATATATCCTATAGCAATATGGTGATGCGCGAGGAAAAATAAATCAGATTCTAGTTGTAGGATAAGGAGGTCTAGTTCATTGTATGGATTAATTGGGCCTACCATGGGTTTGTCTTGAGAGGACGGAAGGACATTGGGGGATTTAGATGTCCTCACAAAAAGTATCTTGTAGTTCCTATGGTTGGTTTGGTACTCTCATAGAAATTGAAACTAGGATGCCTAAGTTCTCCCTTGCTAACGAAAAAGTGTTAATACAGCTCTTCATAATAGAGACTTGGTCGCAAGTTGTCTACTATGTACCCCATTTTCATTATTTTTCTTACCCAATGTTTTCACGGATCTATACTATCTTCTTATTCTGTAGAGGCATTGTACCCTAATCCAAAATTATGATCTCGAATGTTGGTTACTTTGAAGTACGCAGGTTCTTTCTTGTAAAGTCATAATCCCTTTCCAGGATAATGGTCCCATCGTGCATCATTTCATAAATTTGAGGGGCTAAGAATGAATTTGGACTCAGGCTTAGGAGGTGCATACCCTTTGGTGACTAAGAGTTAGTCAAATAAATTCGTAATGACATTTCCATAGGGCTGAGTGTGGTATGTATCTTCTGGATTTACAACCAAGTATTATGTATGTTGCATTTAATTATAAGAGGCATGTTCTATTCTACTGGGCTAAGCCCCCCATCTTTTTTGAATTAGTTGAGCGGTGTCAACATCGCTCTCTAAGTCAGTCCTGATCAGGTAAATGATAGATTGAGGGTGTCTTACGATTATGCTTCTCGAGGGGGGCCTGCGTGGTAATCCCATGGCATTTATCATATGCATTATGAAATAACATCTTTGGGACCATAACCCAATGACATTTTCGGAGTTGATTCAACATCTCTTATGTTAAGGAAAGGATAAGTGGTGTAAGTTGTTGGGTTGGGGTTAGCTCTTAATTAAACTAACCATGAGACTTCTCTAAGAGTGCGCATACGATGTAGTCATCAACTTGGAAATGTCTATCCCGTTCACTTATTTGTACTAGGGGACTTGGTATTGGGGTACATGGTCGGGGTCGTTACATACCATATTGTCTCTGAGGCATTATTTAGAGAGGTTTTTGGGGTGGTGGGAGACTATCCACTACCACTTGCATCAAAATATGTGGGGGTATGTAGATATACCTCAAAGCCTTGTCCATTCCACCCAATAGATTGAGTTAATATGGAGGTGCTTACATGATCTCTATCGTAGATGACCTCATCATACATTTTTTTCCCGTTCGATTGAGTAATCAAAATCCTCTTCTGTGGAAGTTAATAGTGTTGGCTCTTTGGAGAGCGTGAATTCTATAACGAGGAGCAAGTTTGAGTTGCAATAATTGGACTGAAGGAAGTGTATTTCCTTGATGAAAAAGTTCATATGGTTGATGGTGGAATTAATATTGAGGATCGTTTGCATGGTTAGTGAGGGTGTACTAAAGGGATCACTATTTGGATGGGGAAGTGGGTCCTCATACTTATCTTATGATGAAGTGGAAAGATTAGAGTGAAGGGTCTATGTTTGGTAAAGAGAAGCCTGATATGGCATTAGAATGAGGTTTGGGGTGATATAGGAGTGGATTAACCGTAACATTAGGATTTTGTGGGATGAGTCTCCCCTCCCTACATCTATAAGGTCTTAAATGACGTAAATTATTCCATAACAGTTGTCCGTAGTGTGCATAACTCTTTGGTAGAATTTATAGTGTGGGTCAAACTGCCAATATTTGTATAGTTTGAGATGCGGTGAACTCGAGTTAAGTGGCTTGAGGTGTGCCTCCAACATTAGGGTCAAAAAGACTCTACTAATGGGGGTCGCAAGTCCTCAAGATGACTTTGTCCTATCCGAACATAATCTAGAGGCAGGACCATTTGATAAGACTTTAGGGGTGTAACGAAATAATAAGGAGTGATTGTGGCCATTAGGGACAATAAGGTGTTTAGTTCCTAGTACAGCCTAGATGGTTGGCTTATTGTCATAGTATTGATGTTGGATGTGGAGGCTCTAGGAAAACCTTTTTCGCATTAAACTGATTGGCAGGAGAATGAGTCACTTCAATCGATTTAGTTTCCTTAGTCGATAATATTTCCTCAATCTTGAATCCAATGTGGTTGATGGCCTTCAAATCATGGATCCAAGTGAGTCTGATCTCATTTGTACCTCTTTGCGGATATTTTTAATCACAATCTTGATGTCATCATTCTCTAAGTGACGATTGACTATTTAGGCTGCCTTTTCCCCCAGCAGGTGACGAACGATCTGACTGTTTCATCACCTTCCCATCTCAACATCTCCACATCTTTGCGAGTGACACTTCGTTATTCGTAGTGTTCATACTTCTTGACAAAGGCTTTACAAATGACTTCCCATGTTTTTGTTGTTCCATTATGATTTATACCCATATACAAGATAAGGTATCCTCTAACCAGAGTGGAGGAGAACATCCTTTCTCGTTACCCTAGGTCTTTAATAGGGCAAAAACTGAGTGGTCATGTAAGGACATTGTCATTGATTCATTAACCACCACAATAAAAAAATCTAAACTTTAACTACACTTGTTTTCTAAGTATAGCGAAGTGTTTGGGTATTGAATCCATAGAGAACGTGTTTAGAATTCAATTAATTTATTACTTCAAAAATAAATGTGTAAAAGATAATCTTTTAGTTCAAAGGGTTTTATACTACAATTAATCTAAAAGATATTGAACGTAAATTAATTGACAAGAATGAAAGCTATAGGTTGAGAATCGTATACCTCACCATGAACTAATTATCTTAAATGGTGAGATTATAAGAAAATCATTTTCAATATTAAATCTCATTTGGACAATTAGTAAAACCTAGAGTTGTCAGCCCCTAAATTCTCATTGACGTCAACAATTACTCATGGAATTACACACAAAATGTCACAAGCATGGAGCATACATTATTGTGACACCCCGACTAATTAAATACCGGGTAGCTACTCCTTTATTAAATTAAATCAAAACGCCAAGTTGGCTCAGTTAATAGCATCACTGTCGAAAACATTTTATTATTACTAACCACCTAGTATTTAAAAAGTAAGTTGCCAAATTTTAAATTAAAGTCTGATTAACATGCAGCAAGTGTAAAGAAGAATAATAACACCATTCACCATAATGAAGTAAATAGAATAACCGTCACATGATATAAATAAAACTGGAGGAAAAACTCCTCATAACACAATCCCACAACTGGAGTAAATGAAGAAATACTAAATACTGTAATGAATACATGCCAAATTCTGAAAAATTGAAATGGAAATGTAACTAATAGAATTTGGGCAACATGCCCTACAACTGAGGAATACTGAATAAGGAATCCAAAAGATATAAGCGTCTAAAAGCAAATCCCCGTAGCTTCCACAAGCAGCTACAGCTCGTCATCCGAATGAGAATCCTATGCATGGTGACCTTGTGGCTGGGCACCTAAAATGGTTTTACAAAAAGATAGATTTGAAAGCAAACGTGTCAGAGCCCGAATGTGGAGATATTTTAAAAACCTGTAAGTGCTATAAAAACAATTAAAACAGTATATGCAAAGTACATGTTAGGACGTGCTCTCACATGATATACTCACCTCTCGTCTAACTGTGCACTCCTAACGTTCTTGTACCCATTCATGTGTTATCTCGTAACTATCTAAAGAATTTCTAACGCTTCTACTCGGTTCACGTTATAAGTTCCATCCTTAACAATTAAATAGAGAGTCCTACTTTAATTCACAGATTCCCAATTATTAACCAAACCATTTATTGATAAAATTTCTCTTTTTATCTTTACAAAACATTACCATAATTATGCTCACAATTTAACATAATAAATTCCTTCTCTTTTAACCGTATATTTTCACATCATAAATATACAATACAAGCACCCAAAGGCTAAGCTGCGGTGCACACATACTCTGCTATCTATCCCGGTACATCACGTACATAAGGATCACGCATTCCGAATCTCTCAGGAATCGTTCAGATAACAACATCACAAATAGTGGAGGCGAACACAGTCACCATCACATGGGTCACGCACATACCTACGCTCCCACGATCAGCAAAACTTATTAACATCTCAATAAGTCCTTCAATGACCTATGTTCATCGAGGTAACCAATCTAAATCCGGGCAACACAAGGATAAGAAGGCCCTAAGCGAACGTAAACCTCCCGTGATAGCATGTATGGTAGGTATGTCATACACATAAAGTTATATACTAAGCATTCACACATCTTAGATATTTCAATATTAATAAGGGTATACTCTACATCATTATACCATTATTCCCAATTCATATATTTCAAGTATCCCGACAATATATAAATTAAATAGTCGACATGTCTCTCGTCGTAATTTCTTAAACTTGGAATCTATCTCAAATACACTATTAAGTTCCCATAACTCTCACATATACATCTTCATACCTAAGGTCTTTACTTCTGCCCCAAACCTTATTTCATCAAATTATTTGAATTTGTACTATTAACCCAAATATTATCTCACATAACGAATTTCATTAATTTAGAATAATTCCTCAAATTAAATTCCAATTAAAGTCCAATCTCAAAATCATACCTACTGGTCTTCCTTAACATTTAGGGTAATCAAAATGTCTCCAATAATATTATCCAAGGGTTATCATCATTAAAATTCAATTAAGGAAAAACTTTATTCATTCTGGGAAGGTCGATCGATCGACCTTTGCCTTCGATCGATCGATGGTGGTCGATCGATCGACTGATGAATGTCGATCGATCGATTGCACAGGTATGGTTACGGACTGCTTCGTTTTGCAGTTACAGTTTCGACCCAAAACTCCATTTTTAAGCACGAAACTCCAAGATAAGGTTACTCTTACATTATACTAACATCCTACAACAGTTTTAACGTTCTAACATCCATAATTCATCATTTAAAGTCTTAGTTTAGATCAAAACTACATCAAAATAATTTCCAGAATCCTTCCATTCAAGAACATCATCAAACTTCTTCTAATTCCACTATTAGATCATCAAGGTTCTGTTTATAACATATGAATTCGTCCAGAATATACTACATGCAATTCCTACATAAATCATGGCTTTTATCTTCCAATTCATGGGTCTAATTTATCTCCAAAAATCAATTTCGAAAATTCCTAAACATGGAAACATATCTTGAATCAAAAGAGTTTAAATCAATTGCCTTAATTTATCTCAGAATTTGGTGTAGAATCTTGAAGTTAGGTTGTTCTCCCTCTGATTTTCTGCAGAATTCTCTTCCTTTTCTCTCTCTCTCTCAAGCTCTTCCCAAGGTTGAAGATGATGGAGTATGGAGGTGTGTTATGGTTTTTGGAAGTTGGAATGGTATATCAACCTCTCCCGTAGCCCATATTGACATATAGTGTGGTTAGTGGGTTAAGTGGGTTGAGGAAATAGTCAGATGGTAATTCCCATTTTCGTCACTTTTTAATTCCCCAAAAATACAATTTACCAAAATGCCCTTTATGATACCGGTATGGCCTAAAAATAACCCGGGACCCAAACTAAACTTTCAGCTAGTGTTTTCTGACTATCTCGACCCTTCCAGACGCGTTGGCGCACTCAAAATGACCATACGGTTAATGGAACTAAAATTCACTTTTTAATTTAATAAAATACCATGACGTGGCCTTCACACGCGTCAAACAAAATTCCCAAATTGCTGTATATAAATCTCACGACAATTTCAATAATACCAAAATTCATATGATGTCGAGTATACACATTATAATTAAATACTAACTCACATCTCGTTAATATTTTTATCCGGATTAATTTCCAATAAATAAACATTTAATCCAATTAATCCCCAAAAATAAATATCACAGAAAATACGGGGTATTACATACTTCCCCCCTAATAACTGAATTTTGTCCCGAAATTCGGAACTAGAAAGTACCTGGTAAGAATAACTCTGGATAACGTTCGCGCATCTCATCCTCGCGCTCCCATGTGGACTCCTCGACATTATGATGTCGCCACTGAACACGTACTAACGGGACTATCTTTGACCGCAGTTTCCGCTCACTTCGGTCAAGAATAGCTATCGGCCCCTCCTCGTAGGAGCTATCTGGCTGGAGATCAATGTCCTCCACAGCAATGAGAGAATGAGCCAAATTATCTCTAAGGTATTTCCTAAGCGAGGAAATATGAAACACATCGTGAATCCGATGTAAATGCTCCGGTAACCCAAGTCTATACGCAACCGGCCCAATCCTCTCAATAATAGGAAATGGTACCACATATCTCGGTGCCAACTTCCCTTTCTTCTCGAAACGCATAATCCCCTTCATAGGAGATACCCTGAGCAAAACCTGGTCCCCCACTTGGAACTCTCTGAAGAATCTCTTCGCATCAGCATAACTCTTCTGTCTGTCCTGAGCCACCCGAATGTGACTACGAATCAATTCTATCCTTGCCGAAGTATCCTGAATCACTTCCGGCCCAAGTAGTTTGTTGTCCCCCACCTCCAACCAACATTCTAGGGAACGACAAGGTCTACCGTACAATGCCCCAAATGGAGCCATGCCAATGGTGAACTGGTAGGAGTTGTTGTAAGCAAACTCCACCAGTGGAAGATACTGCTCCCATCCACCCTCAAAATCAATGGTGCACATACGTAGCATGTCCTCCAACATCTGATTTGTGCGCTCGGTCTGCCCATCGGTCTGCGGGTGATATGTCGTACTCAACCGCAACTCTGTGCCCATGGCCTGCTGAAAACTCTCCCAAAACCGTGAAATAAATATCTTGTCTCGGTCAGACACGATATTTAAGGGCACACCGTGAAGTCTCACTATATCTGCAATAAAGAGCTGGGCATACTGTCTCGTAGTGTAGTCTGTCCTTACGGGTAGAAAATCAGCGACTTTTGCCAACCTGTCCACAATTACCCAAATGGAGTCGTGACCTCTCTGCGACGTAGGTAACCCCGTGATAAAGTCCATAGAGATGCTCTCCCACATCCACATCGGGACCTCTAACGGCTGTAGTAGTCCTGCCGGTCTCTGATGATCCACTTTTACAAGCTGACAAGTGGCGCATTTTGACACAAACTCGGCAATATCTCTCTTCATCCCGCTCCACCAATACTGACGTCTCATGTCTTGGTACATTTTGTCCCCTCCGGGATGTATCGCGAACCGTGAGCCGTGCGACTCTGCCATCACCTCATGCCGCAATTCCTCCCCTTCCGGAACCACCAATCTCCCATTGAAGCGTAATCCCTCGTCTGAGCTAACTGTATAGGATTCGGTTCCCTCTGCCAATAATCGAACTATTTGCTCCTGACAGAACGAGTCATTTGCCTGTGCCTTCACCACCTTCGTGATAATCTGCGGTGTAACAGTCATCACAGACATGAATGATCGGGCCACTGCATCCTGGTGTCCCAATTCCTTCAACTTGGCCTTCCACACCTCTGCCACCTCCTCTACCGGTCTACGGCTCAACGCATCTGCCACCACGTTAGCCTTCCCCGGGTGATACTGGATATCGAACTAATAATCTTTCACGAATTCAAGCCATCTCCGTTGCCGCATATTCAACTCCTTCTGCGTGAATAGGTACTGAAGGGACTCGTGGTCCGTGAATAATCGAAATTTCTCCCCAACAGGTAATGTCTCCAAATACGAAGGGCAAATACCACTGCCGCTAACTCCAAGTCATGGGTAGGGTAATTCTTCTCGTGAGGCTTAAGCTTACGGGAAGCATAAGCTATGGCCTGACTCTCCTGCTGCAGTACACCTCCAAGTCCTTGTAAGGACGCATCGGTGTAAACAAAATACTCAACTCCCGGTCTCGGTAATGCTAACACAGGTGCTGAGGTTAACTTGTCCTTCAATTCATCAAATTCCAACTGACAGGCATCACTCCAAATGAATGGCACACCCTTACGGGTTAGGTGTGTCATGGGACCCGCTATCGTGGAGAAACCCCGAATAAACCTCCTGTAGTATCCTGCTAGGCCCAAGAAACTACGGATCTCTGTCGGTGTCGTGGGCTGTCCCCACTCCCTCACCGCGAATACCTTCCCCGGATCAACTGATATTCCCCGGTCGGAAATAATATGCCCCAAAAACTGAACCTCCTTCAGCCAAAACCCGCACTTCTCATATTTTGCATACAACTCATTCTAGCGCAGTGTCTGCAAAACTAGTCTCAAGTGCTCGGCATGCTCCTCCTCTGTCTGGGAGTAAACCAAAATATCATCGATGAAGACAATGACAAACTGGTCTAGGAAATCCCTGAACACCCTATTCATCAAGTCCATAAATGCTGCAGGAGCGTTGGTCAAACCAAATGGCATAACCCGAAACTCGTAGGAACCATATCTCGATAAGAACGCAGTCTTCGAGACTTCCTCCTCCCTGATACGCAACTGATGGTATCCAGATCGTAAATCAATCTTTGAGAAGCAAGAAGCTCTTCTCAACTGGTCAAATAGGTCATCGATTCGAGGCAACGGATACTTATTCCGTATCGTGACCTTGTTTAACTCCCGGTAGTCCACACACAATCTCAGTGAACCATCTCTCTTCTTCACGAACAACACAGGGGCACCCCACGGTGAAGTACTCCTCCGAATAAACCCCTGACCCAACAACTGCTCAATCTAATCCCGTAACTCCCTCATCTCAGCTGGAGCCATACGGTACGGTGCACGTGCTATAGGTCTCGTATCTGGTAACAAGTCTATAACGAAATCTATCTCTCGACTGGGGGTAGGCCTGGTATCTCCTGAAACACATCAGAATACTCCCTGACGACTGGGATCGAATCTAAAGGAATCACAACCTCCTTAGAGGTATCCTCCTCAATGTAATATAAATGCGGGGTCGAGCCTCCCTCTGGGCGAGGCATCGCCACTACAAACATCTCTTGCCCCGGAATGGCAAAACCAATGCTCCCACCAAAGCAATCAATCATGGCTCTATGATCAGCGAGCCAATCCATACCGATAATTACATCGTGAACATGCATATCTAAAACCAACATGTCCGCAAGTAATACCAATCCACCAATCTCTACCCCCACTCCCGGACATATAAAGAATATAAGCGACCCACTCCCCAGTGGTGAGTCGACACACGTAACTGTGCTCTCCACTGTAGCTAACAACCCTAAAGCTTTCGCGAAATGTGTAGCTATAAAACAGTGTGTAGCACCCGTATCAAATAATACCCGACCAATAGTGCCATGAATAGGAAACGTACCCTCAATCGCGGGCGGTGCCTGTGGAACTGCAGCCTGGTGGACGTTATAGACACGTCCATACTGTAGCTGCCCCTGCTGAGCTGGAACTGCTGGAATAATCTGTGGCGGTGCGGGAAGAGCGGCGGGAAAAATAGGCCTCTGTGGCTCCTGGCGAGCACCCTGCTGCTGCTGCTGGGCCCTGCCTCTATCAGGACAGTCCTGGCGTTTATGGCCAGTCTTGACACAAACAAAACACTTCCCTGGGAAGTTCCCTCCTCTCTGCCCCTGCTTTCCCTGGCCCTGGTGGCCGTTACCGTTCCTCCCTTGGCCCTGCTGAAACTGCTGATGCTGACCATTTTGACCCTGTTGGCCCTGATGGCCGTTATGACCCTGCTGGCCATTCCGAAATCCTCCCTGACCGTTCCTGAAACCTCCTGAACGGAACCTCTTTTGATCCCCCTGCTGAGAACCCCGCTCTACCTGTCTCTGCCCCTGAAAAGATTGTGCCCCACCGGCACCATGTCCTCCAGTCCTGCCCTGATGGCTAGACTCTCCTGACCTCTTGCCCTCGGCCATGTGAAAACGGTGATCCTGGCAGTGTAATAAAGCAGCGTTAACCACATCAGAATAAGTGGCCAACGAAAGGTTCCCTAACAGATGCTGACGGATCCTCCATGTCAACCCGTCGGTAAATTTCTCAATCTTCTTCTTCTCTGTTGGAATCTCATCAGGAACGATATTCAACAGATTAGTAAATTCGGCCTCATACTCGGCCACGGTCTTGCCCTCCTGCCTCAGACTCATCAATCTCCTCCTCATTTCTGTATGAACAGCTGACGGAAAGTACTTGCGGTCAAACCGCACCCAGAACTCATGAATAGTGAGAGTATCCCTCTCCTCTACGGTGGTAATAGACTCCCACCACTGCAATGCAGATCCCACTAGCTTAAAAGTAGCTAGCACCTGCTTCTGAACATCCGTGCACTCATACATCCTTAAGTGTCGTTGTATATCCCTCCTCCATTGGCTCGAGACTACCACATCTGAGCTACCTGCAAACTCTGGCGGATGCGCTTTCTGAAAAGCGTCACATACACGTTCCCAAGTAGACGGGAATAAAGTTGCCTGGACAGGCGCGGCAACCGGCGCCTGAGGCGGTGCCTGCTGAACAACGGCAATGGCGGCATTTACCGCTTGGGCTACAATAGCTGCAACCTCAGCGGCGTTCATCATGACCTGAACCGGTGCGGGCTGTGGTTCTGGTGCCGCATTCCTGGGAACTCGTGGTGCACGTCGTGGAGGCATTCTGAAATAAGAATAAAGTCTATAAGTTCGCAGTTATAAACTTTAAAATAGATGAAGAACGTAGCATAAACAAAAGAATACAACAGTCCTAAAATATAGGGCTCTACATCAAAGAAAACTCAGCGAAAACATAATAAGCCGTTCAGATCCTAAAGGACGCTAGAACCTGATGCTCTGATACCACCTGTGACACCCCGACTAATTAAATACCGGGTATCTACTCCTTTATTAAATTAAATCAAAACGCCAAGTTGGCTCAGTTAATAGCATCACTGTCGAAAACATTTTATTATTACTAACCACCTAGTATTTAAAAAGTAAGTTGCCAAATTTTAAATTAAAGTCTGATTAACATGCAGCAAGTGTAAAGAAGAATAATAACACCATTCACCATAATGAAGTAAATAGAATAACCGTCACATGATATAAATAAAACTGGAGGAAAAACTCCTCATAACACAATCCCACAACTGGAGTAAATGAAGAAATACTAAATACTGTAATGAATACATGCCAAAGTCTGAAAAATTGAAATGGAAATGTAACTAATAGAATTTGGGCAACATGCCCTACAACTGAGGAATACTGAATAAGGAATCCAAAAGATATAAGCGTCTAAAAGCAAATCCCCGTAGCTTCCACAAGCAGCTACAGCTCGTCATCCGAATGAGAATCCTATGCATGGTGACCTTGTGGCTGGGCACCTAAAATGGTTTTACAAAAAGATAGATTTGAAAGCAAACGGGTCAGAGCCCGAATGTGGAGATATTTTAAAAACCTGCAAGTGCTTTAAAAACAATTAAAACAGTATATGCAAAGTACATGTTAGGACGTGCTCTCACATGATATACTCACCTCTCGTCTAACTGTGCACTCCTAACGTTCCTGTACCCATTCATGTGTTATCTCATAACTATCTAAAGAATTTCTAACGCTTCTACTCGGTTCAGGTTATAAGTTCCATCCTTAACAATTAAATAGAGAGTCCTACTTTAATTCACAGATTCCCAATTATTAACCAAACCATTTATTGATAAAAGTTCTCTTTTTATCTTTACAAAACATTACCATAATTATACTCACAATTTAACATAATAAATTCCTTCTCTTTTAACCGTATATTTTCACATCATAAATATACAATACAAGCACCCAAAGGCTAAGCTGCGGTGCACACATACTCTGCTATCTATCCCGGTACATCACGTACATAAGGATCACGCATTCCGAATCTCTCAGGAATCGTTCAGATAACAACATCACAAATAGTGGAGGCGAACACAGTCACCATCACATGGGTCACGCACATACCTACGCTCCCACGATCAGCAAAACTTATTAACATCTCAATAAGTCCTTCAATGACCTATGTTCATCGAGGTAACCAATCTAAATTCGGGCAACACAAGGATAAGAAGGCCCTAAGTGAACATAAACCTCCCGTGATAGCAAGTATGGTAGGTATGTCATACACATAAAGTTATATACTAAGCATTCACACATCTTAGATATTTCAATATTAATAAGGGTATACTCTACATCATTATACCATTATTCCCAATTCATATATTTCAAGTATCCCGGCAATATATAAATTAAATAGTCGACACGTCTCTCGTCGTAATTTCTTAAAGTTGGAATTTATCTCAAATAGACTATTAAGTTCCCATAACTCTCACATATACATCTTCATACCTAAGGTCTTTACTTCTGCCCCAAACCTTATTTCATCAAATTATTCGAATTTGTACTATTAACCCAAATATTATCTCACATAACGAATTTCATTAATTTAGAATAATTCCTCAAATTAAATTCCAATTAAAGTCCAATCTCAAAATCATACCTACTGGTCTTCCTTAACATTTAGGGTAATCACAATGTCTCCAATAATATTATCCAAGGGTTATCATCATTAAAATTCAATTAAGGAAAAACTTTATTCATTCTGGGAAGGTCGATCGATCGACCTTTGCCTTCGATCGATCGATGGTGATCGATCGATCGACTGATGAATGTCGATCGATCGATTGCACAGGTATGGTTACGGACTGCTTCGTTTTGCAGTTACAGTTTTGACCCAAAACTCCATTTTTAAGCATGAAACTCCAAGATAAGGTTACTCTAACATTATACTAACATCCTACAACAGTTTTAACGTTCTAACATCCATAATTCATCATTTAAAGTCTTAGTTTAGATCAAAACTACATCAAAATAATTTCCAGAATTCTTCCATTCAAGAACATCATCAAACTTCTTCTAATTCCACTATTAGATCATCAAGGTTATGTTTATAACATATGAATTCATCCAGAATATACTACATGCAATTCCTACATAAATCATGGCTTTTATCTTCCAATTCATGGGTCTAATTTATCTCTAAAAATCAATTTCGAAAATTCCTAAACATGGAAACATATCTTGAATCAAAAGAGTTTAAATCACTTGCCTTAATTTATCTCAGAATTTGGTGTAGAATCTTGAAGTTAGGTTGTTCTCCCTCTGATTTTCTGCAGAATTC
This sequence comes from Sambucus nigra, assembly GCA_949130495.1. Taxonomy (NCBI): domain Eukaryota; kingdom Viridiplantae; phylum Streptophyta; class Magnoliopsida; order Dipsacales; family Adoxaceae; genus Sambucus; species Sambucus nigra. The sequence goes on from OX422215.1 coordinate 158,167,658, forward strand.
TCTTCATTTTCTCTCTCTCTCTCAAGCTCTTCCCAAGGTTGAAGATGATGGAGTATGGAGGTGTGTTATGGTTTTTGGAAGTTGGAATGGTATATCAACCTCTCCCGTAGCCCATATTGACATATAGTGTGGTTAGTGGGTTAAGTGGGTTGAGGAAATAGTCAGATGATAATTCCCATTTTCGTCACTTTTTAATTCCCCAAAAATACAATTTACCAAAATGCCCTTTATGATACCGGTATGGCCTAAAAATAACCCGGGACCCAAACTAAACTTCCGACTAGTGTTTTCTGACTATCTCGACCCTTTCGGACGCGTTGGCGCACTGAAAATGACCATATGGTTAATGGAACTAAAATTCACTTTTTAATTTAATAAAATACCATGACGTGGCGGTCACACGCGTCAAACAAAATTCCCAAATTGTCGTATATAAATCTTACGACAATTTCAATAATACCAAAATTCATATGATGTCGAGTATACACATTATAATAAAATACTAACTCACATCTCGTTAATATTTTTATCCGGATTAATTTCCAATTAATAAACATTTAATCCAATTAATCCCCAAAAATAAATATCACAGAAAATACGGGGTATTACAATTATATCCTCCATTGAGGTTCATGGATGCAAGTCCAAGAACAAACTAATGTATCAAAACTAGGCTAACCCATCATACCATAGAAAAAACTTAAACAATCCATGGTGAGTTCAATAATCTTAACCCATTTTAATTAGCTAGAAAGCATAAAAATGTTAACTTCAACTTCAATGAAATAAATCAATAGAACTAATTAACAAAGCATTTAAACTACTTATGAATGTTTGAATTAAGGAAAGAAGAAGATAAATAGTAACTTACATACCCATTAATACAACCCCTAGGAGAGATACAAGGAAGCTCTGAAAACTAAAACCAAAATATATGAAATCTAATATATCCAACAATAAACTATTTATAGAAAGTTGATTAAATAAAAATAAAAGAAAGAAAATATGAACAAATATATTCAATATCAAAGGGCTAATCGATCAACTTGGGGTCGATCGATCGAGTCATGTGAATCCAACCCCGTTGTAATTAATCTCTTCTGAAAATGAAGGATTCCTAATTGATTGATCCAGGGTCGATCGATAAGCATGTCAAGAATTCATATCCCTGCGTACAAGTATGCATAAAAACAGCAAGGGTCGATCGATCGATCCCCTATTTCCAACAACACTCTATTTATTTCAAATAACTAAGGGAGCTTCGAGAAAACGGTCATAACTCGATCGTTCGGAACCGGAATTTCGTGTCGTCTATGGCCATCAAAATCTCACTCCATGAATACGCTCCCATCAAATTTTTCTAACCGGGACATGAAGTCTCAATTTATGAAAATTCCCCTAAAGTTGAGATTTGAGATGAAACTTTCCCGAAACACATCTAATTGCGCACATTGCATCCCAAATAGCTACAAAAGCCTAAATAAACTTAAAAGGGTCCAAACATGGAAAACAAGGGTTATACAGTAAATGATCATAAATATGGGGAATTCACGGATAAAAGTGTTCTAGAATGTGCAAGAATAAAGGGTATTAAATGCAATATTCAAGACTAATCAAACCCCCTAACTTGCACATTAGTAGTCTTAAGTGATGAAAAAACGGATAATAAACACAATAGAGAGATAAAAAAAAAAGTAATAATGTAAAAAGGATAGAATACAACTTTCGCGGGTACACAATTGCATTTAGCATATGTAATAAAGAAATACCCCAATTTTTAATTACATTAAAAATATATTTCCTTTTTTATGAAATAGATGCGGAAGCGTAAAATGATGGTTCAAGTAAATAACACCAAATTTACAAATTTCAATTTACTTTTATAAATTAAAATTAAACCAAGTGAAATTAGATTAATCCATTGAAACTTCACTTAAAAAAAATTAATTAATCCAAGTCCTAGAATTTGCCTAAGTTATATTTATCAATATTTCCAAATTAGGCCAAACCAGTTTTAAAAATGACTTGAATAAAATAAGCGTGACCCAAATTTAATTAGCACCAAATTGAATTAAGTGTGACAATTAAAACAAATTTTATCTTGAATTATCCTAAGCATACGTTCTAAGTTATTATGCAAGATAAAAGTAAATCAATCACACTACGCCGCGATGTACAAGGAAAAACCCACAACGGGAAAAAACCTCGGACGGCCCTAGCCTCAAATCCACTAAGTACGGAATTTACATTTACAAGACAGATGACTTACTTCCTCAACTCGAACCCTCTCAAGCCTTGACGCGTCTTCTTGTAACCACCTCTTCCTAGAGGATAACCACGGAGCTCCACCGCAATCTCGAACTCACCGATAGGACAATAGGTACACCGTCAACCACACATGGTGCCTTTTACCATGTGAGAAAGCCGCAGCTAAACAATTCTTCTTCTTTGAGAGATTTAGAAGAAAACCCAAATAATCTCTTCAATTTGGTGTAGAGATCGACCCGGTGCCAAACTCCAATCAAGATGTATATATATGAACTTGGATAAATAAAAATATGGGTGAAAACTAGAGTGGTAGAAGAATTTGTCTTTTAAAATTATCACTCAAAACTTGATCTTTTTCTCTTTATGATTTTTCTCTCAAAATAATCTCTAGGAGTTAGAAGGATATGAAAAAGATATATATTGAAAAAGTTATTCCCGCACATAGATATTCAGCAAAAAATTAGTGGGGTACAACTGCTAAAAACTGCCAAAAAGTTTTCCCGCCAGACATCTCGTTCGAACGACATTTTCTTTCGAATGAGGCTTTTAACGAAGTTTCAGTGTGAAGTCATTAGAAACTCGTTGGAAATCTCGTTCGAACAGGCATCTCGTGTGACACCCCGACAAATTAAACCTTGGGTGATAAAGCCTTAATTTAATTTAAACAGGTTTCTTAAATGGTTCATTCTTAGCATAAATGTCGAAAGTTTTTTAAGTTACTAACCACCTAAGTGCAATTAAGCTAGTGCCAAATTTTATCTTCCTTAAGAAGAATAAACAACCCATACAAAACGATACAATTCCTGCAATAATAAAACAATTCGCATAAATAACTAAATACAGATAAAGTCTTGCCGAAAACCCCGGCCAAAAAAAACAACTCAAAATCCAAAATCTGAATAACTGTAAAAGTAAGGATTGGACAACATGTCCCAACTAAGAATACTAAAACTGTGATCCTGCACTAGAAATGAAAAAGAGGAAACGTCTAAATAATCCCTGCAACATCCACACGTGCTGCAGCTCCCAATTCCATGGAATGAAATCATGCTGGGTGTCCCTGTGGCTGGGCACCTAAAAGGTTTTAAAAAAATTTACATAGCAAGATTTTGTACTCAAAACATTTAAAAATATTTTGCAAGAAGTTATTACAATTGAGTTATTTATTACACATATTAAGATTTCGCACGCTCCCTTGAACTTCCTCACCTCTCTTCTATAGTGCATGTCTAACGTGGGTACTTAGTTCACCTAGTTGTACTACCCCAGTTAACTAGATCAGAATATCCCACTGCATGTACCCCCTCACTAAGTCCCATAACCTACTCGCAGTTATTTTAATAATTCCATATTTCATATGTTATAAACGTAGATAACTTACTTACTTCTTGTTATCCTTATTCTCATAATAATTACATCACACTACTTAATTATTACTAACATATTTTATCCATCTCATTATCTACTATCCTAAGTCAGTAGATTATACATATGGAATACATTTTATCACACAACATGTATTAAATATTAGTTATCACTACATATCCTATTGACACACACATAAAGGACTCTTGGTTCGGAATGATTCATCGACCCCAAGTGAAAGTTGGTTCGGAATGATCCATCAACCCCAACTATTTATATATATATATATATACAAATATTCTGGTTCGGGACTCTTTCATCGCGACACCATTTTAAGGTTTGGTTCGGCATTTTACATCGACCCCAAACATATAATAACTTTATGTGAGTTCGGAATATCTCATCGACCCTAACATAATTAATTTAGGTAAAATTCTCTTAACCCAAAATTTCATATAATTTGGTAGGTACACACCCGACCTATCAAATCATGGCCGTACACAATATATTTTACTTATATTCACCATACTCATTAATTTACAATTTATTTCACTATCGCATTTATTCGAGTATTTACGTAACTCTATGGGTCCTAGTTACCCCTCCCTTGATTCAGTAGTTAAGTTATCTTTAACCTACTGGTATTTTTCCAGAATTAACTTTCACTCTTTCCGAAACTAAATTCTCACATTCTCGACATACGACTCAATCGATTATCTTCTCGTCGGTCCATTTCTCCAATTTTCACACTCAATCATTTATGAAGAAATCTAACGGTACACCAACTGGTATTTATTTAGTCTCCTCATAGGTAAAATATCATCACTAAGGTTCCCATTAAGTGACGGTATTTAAAAAGAAATTTATCCATAAACTTCTCTAAAGTACAGCTAAGGTCGATCGATCGATGGGATATGGTCGATTGATTGACATTCAAGGGTCTATGGATCGATCAAGCAGTGACAGACCCATATCGTCTTCTTCATGCGGGTTTCACCATTTTTGTTTATCCATCTCCCATGATAATTCACTATACTTGCAACTAACAATTTCTAATCATTCCTACATATTGTGGGATGATAACTAACGATTTGAAACAACAAAATCATTATAAATTTCGTCCAAATTAACTAAAAATCTTCTTAATATTCAAGGACACTAAAAGTACAATATTTCCATCTTTTCATCATAAGTCCATATTTTTAGTTCGATTTAATCAACAAGTCTTCTATGATATCAGACTATTTGGAGATCATAAACGTTCAACATGAAATCCCTATCAATCATGGATCATAATCAAGTGTTTACTCCCAAAAATATCATAAAAACCATGTTCTTCATAAAGCTTATATATGGGTATTATAACTCAATTTATTTTGCAAATAACCACTTGCCTTATGCTTTGTAGGGTCTGATTTCGTGGTTGTTGATGATGATTGATGATTTTTATCCTTCAATCCTCCTTCCCAACAAGTTGGTAGTGAAATCTCCTTAGAATTCTCCCTCCTTCCTTCTTTTGCCTTAGGAAATTATTTCTCTCTTCTCTCTAATGGCTATGGTGTATTTCCTTCCTCTCTAACCCTAGCCTCTAACTCTTATAATCTGACTTAGGGTTCCAAAATTCGTAGGTCTCCTCACCCTTAAATGTAAAGAGACCAAAATGCCCTCTAATGGTCCCGATTTAGCCCAAAAATGACCCGACACTCAACTAGTATCCCCGGGTACACTATTTTGACTAATTCGAGCCTTTCGGAATCATCCGTGGACTCTAAATTATCTTTTGAGTCTCTTAAAATATGTTACTCATCTCACCTTCAATTTTTGTCTATGCACGACACTCGGTCGAGATAACTCAGGTACGTCCATATAAATCGCTAGGCCATACATATCAACATTCAAAATTTACTACTCACATTTAGTAAATTTTTAATCGTCATATTAATCAGTGTCTAACTTTTTATTAACATTACATCACATTTAATTACTCTACTCACGTAATTTAATTTAAAACATATCGCATTAAATTACTCTACTAACGTAATTTAAATAAAACGTATTTAATCACATTAAATTACTCTACTCACGTAATTTAATTTAAAACGTATCACATTAAATTACTCTACTCACGTAATTTAAATAAAACGTATTTTATCACATTAAATTACTCTTCTCACGTAATTTAAATAAAAATGTATTTTCCTAACTATGCAGAATTAGGGGGTATTATGTTCCTAACTATGCAGAATTACGGGGTATTACATACTTACTTCCCCTCTTACAAAAGGAATTTCATCCTCGAAATTAGAAAATACCTGCGGTGTATAATTCTAGATATTGTTCTCGCATATCCCCCTCCCGTTCCCAAGTAGACTCATCCATATTGTGATGTCCCCACTATACTCGCACTAAGGGTACCACCTTGGATCGTAGTTTTCACTCACTATAATCCAGAATAGCCACGGGTCTTTCATCATACGAGACATCTGGCTGCAAATCGATCTCCTCCAGTGGGATGTGCCAGAAGGGCCTCTCACTCCTATTATATTTCTTCAGCGACGCCACATGGAATACATCGTGTATTCGTTGAAGATGCTCAGGAATCCCAATCTGTAAGATACCGGTAAACGGCCCCACATATCTCAGTGCTAACTTCCCCTTCTTGCCGAATCTCATAATCCCTTTCATAGGAGATACTCGAATTAACACCTGGTCTCCCACATCTAGTTCCACGTGTCTCCTACCGGCGTCAGCATAACTCTTCTGTCTATCCTGAGCTATTCGAATACGTCCTCGAATCAACTCTATTTTAGAGGAAGTCTCCTGTATCATCTCTGTCCCTAATAGCTTGTTATCCCCCACCACTAACCAACAGGCGGGCGAACGACAAGGACTCCCATAAAGTGCCTCGAATGGAGCCATACCGATAGTGAATTGGTAAGAGTTATTATATGAAAACTCTACCAAAGGAAGATATGGCTCCCATCCTCCCCCAAAATCTAGGACACACATCCTCAACATATCCTCCAACATCGGGTTTACCCTTTCAGTCTAACCGTCCGTCTGTGGTTGATACGTCGTACTCAATCGTAAGTCAGTGCCCATGGCCTCCTGAAAGCTCTGCCAGAAATGTGACACAAAGATTTTATCTCTGTCAGACACAATATTAATAGGAACTTCGTCCATCTTAACGATCTCTTAAATGAATAGCTCCACGTACCGCATCGTATCATAATCCGTACGAATCGGTAAGAAATGAGCTACTTTAGTCAGCCGATCCACTGTCGCCCATATGGAGTCATGACCCTTCTGTGATGTTGGTAACTCAGAAATAAAATCCATCGAGATACTCTCCCACTTCCACACGAAAATCTCCTGTGGTTGTAGCATCCCTGAAGGTCTCTTATGGTCAACTTTTACAAGATGGCATGTAACACACCTTGAGACAAATGCTGCAATGTCTCGTTTCATACTTGACCACCAATATAGTCGTCGCATATCCTGGTACATTTTGTCCCCACCTGGATGTATCGAAAATTTTGACTCGTGCGACTCCGCATTACGGCATGCCTCAAATCATCATCTTCGGGTACTATCAGCCTACCAATAAACCTAGTCCACCCTTTGAGCTGATGAAGTAGGACTCTGCCCCCTCGGCCAGTAACTGTCGTACTCTGTCCTGACAAAATGGGTCCTCGTCATGTGCCCTAACTACCCGCATAACACTCTTGGGAGTGATAGCTAAACTTTCCATGTATGCTCTAGCTATCTCATCCTCGTGTCGAAGTTCAATCCACTTCACCTTCCAAATTTCTGCCAACTCTCCAGTAGGTCTTCTGCTTAACGCATCTACCACCACATTAGCCTTACCAGGATGATACTGTATATCAAACTGGTAATCCTTCACGAATTCAAGCCACCTCCATTGCCTCATATTCAGATCCTTCTGAGTGAAAAGATACTGAAGTGATCCGTGAATAGAGTGAACTGCTCGCCCAGAAAATAGTGTCTCCATATCCTCAATGCAAAAACGACCACTGCTAACTCAAGGTCATGTGTGGGGTAATTCTTCTCATGTGTCTTAAGTTTTCGGGAATCATAAGATATAGCTTTCTCTTCCTGCTGTAACACACCCCCAAGCCCTTGTAAGGATGAGTCAGTATAGACTCGGTACTCCATTCCGCTCCTAGGCAAGGCAAGAACGGGTGCTGATGTCAACTTGTCCTTTAGCTCATCAAATGCTAACTGACAACAGTCACTCCATACGAAGGGCACTCCCTTCCGAGTCAAGTTCGTCAAAGGTCCGATAATTTTTTAGAACCCCTTGATAAAGCGACGATAATAATCGGCCAACCCCAAGAAACTACGAATTTCGGTCGGTGTCGTGGGTTGTCCCCACTCCCTCACCGCTGATACCTTACTCGGTTCAACATCAATGCCTCTGCTTGATACAACGTGGCCTAGGAACTGAACCTACCGAAGCCAAAATCCACAGTTCTCAAATTTGGCGTACAACTGATGGTCCCGCAATGTCTGTAGAACCATTCGTAAATGTTCAGTGTGTTCCTCATCCGTGCGAGAGTAAATTAGAATGTCGTCTACGAATACAATCATAAACTGATCCAAAAACTCCATGAATACCCTGTTCATGAGATCCATGAATACTGCAGGTGCATTATTGAGTCCAAACGGAATTACCCTGAACTCGTATGTCCCGTACCGCGACAGGAAAGAGGTCTTAGGTACATCCTCTTCACGAATGCGCAATTGGTGGTAACCCGACCTCAAATCGATCTTTGAGAAGTATGTAGCCCCTCTCAACTGATCAAACAAGTTGTCAATCCTCGATAACGGATACTTATTACGTATCATCACTTTGTTCAGCTCCCTGTAATCTACACACAGACGAAGTGAACCATCCCTTTTCTTTACAAATAACACCGATTCACCCTATGGTGATGTACTCCGTCGAATGAAGCCCTATCCTAAGAGCTGCTGAATTTGTTCCCTCAGCTCTCGCATGTTCGAAGGCGCCATGCGATACGGTGCTCTGGCAATCGGTCTCATCCCCAACACTAGGTCAATAACGAACTCTATCTCCCTCCTGGGTGGTAACCCTGGTATCTCCTGAAAGACATCCTCGAAATCCCTCACAACTGGGATTGAGTCCAGAGAAACAAAAACTCCATGTGAGGTCTCCTCCTCGATATAATATAAATGAGTGTGCGATCCTCCCTCGGGGAGTGGCATTACCACAAGGAACATCTCTTGTCCCGGGAAGGAAAACACGATAGTCCTCTCGTAGCAATCCACCATTGCCCTATAATGCGCCAGCCAATCCATGCCTAGGATGACGTCATATCCCTCCATATCCAGCACTAGGAGGTCCGCCGCTAGACTCAATCTCCCTACCATAATGTCCACACCCTTACAAATAGAATGTATAAGGGACCCACTACCCATCGAACACTCCACGCACATAAGATGGATGTCAGCTATCGCTAAGAGGTCGGCTGACCGTGCAAATCTAGTGGTAATAAATGAATGCGTCGCCCCCATGTCACACAAAATACTACCCTCAAGTCCATGAATAGGAAACATACCCGCGACTGCCGGCGGTGCTGGAGGTGCTGGCTGAAATGGAATGTCATGGACGTTGAACACACGTCCGTAGTGCATCTGGCCTGGCTGCGGGGCTTGTGCTGCTGCTGGGGATAACGGAGCCTTCTGCCCCTATTGGGCACCCTTTTGTTGTGCCCTGTCTTGATGTGGATAATTTCTACTCTTGGGACCCTGTTGGCCACAAGTGAAACACTGACCCTGAAATTGCCTCTGACCTTAGCCTTATTGGCCCTGACGTTGGCCCTGTCGACCTTGGCCTTGCTGTCCTCCATTTTGGTTTCCTTGGTCCTATCGGCCCTGAGGAACCGGTTGCTGGGGACCCTGCTGGCCCTGTCTATCAAAGCAATGCCTCCCATGCTTAAACTTCTTGGTAGAGTTCCCCTGTCGGGAACCCTTCCCTAGCTGGCCCACTGTTTGCTGATGTGGTGTGCTGTTGTCACTACTTCCACCTACTTGGCCCATTTGGCTAGGATCACCTCTCTTATTTCCCTTCGCATGAAAGCGGTGGTCCTGACAGTGTAGTAGAGCGGCATTGACGGCATATGTATAAGTTACCAACGCCGGATTGCCGATCAAGTGTTGTCTGATTCTCCAGGTCAAGCCATCCATAAATTTTGACTTCTTCCTCTCCTCATCGCTCACCTCATTTGGTAAAAAGTTACCAAGCGGGTAAACTCCTCCTCATAATCAGTAACTGAGCGATCACCCTGGACCACCTCGTTGAATTTCTTCCTCATCTCTGACTCTACTGCTGGAGGAAAATACTTGCGGTCAAACTGCACCCAAAACTCAAAAATTTCCATAGTGTTCCTTTTCTTTAGTGGTGGTAACTGACTCCTACCACTATAAGGTCGCTCCCGACAGACGGAAAGTGGATACCATTTATTTATGTACCTCGGTGCACTCTAGCATGCGCAAGTGGCGCTAGATTTTTTTTTCCAGTTGCACGCCTCCACTACATCAGTACTACCCTAAAACTCGGGTGGATGTCCTTTCTAAAATGTCTCACTGACTCTCTGCCAAGTAAATGGCCCTGCTGGGGCCTGAACTACCGGTGCCATGGGAGGAGGTACTTGGGGCTAAGGAAAATGGGTTGCCATGGCCCTCATCGCTGTCTCGACTGCCTGAGCCACTATCACTGCAACCTGAGTAGTGAAAATTAACTCGGGTGGGGGTGGTGGTAGCGGCACCTGTGGATCTTGTTGAGCCTCCCTCACCTCATCTCTGGCTTCAGCCCTCTCCGCTCGCTGCCTCCTCGGTGGCATCTGAAATAAGATCAAATTGTATAAGTACACAGTTTATAGAAAATTTAAGAGCAGATGTACGATAATGCAAAAGCGGATATTGAATCAACAGTCCTAATAGTAGGGCTCTAATACAACCAAATGTTACGCTGAAATGCAGTAAGACAAACAGATCCTAGGGATACTAGAACTTGATGCTCTGATACCATTTGTGACACCCCGCCTAATTAAACCTTGGGTGATCAAGCCTTAATTTAATTTAAACAGGTTTCTTAAATGGTTCATTCTTAGCATCACTGCCGAAACCTTTTTAAGTTACTAACCACCTAAGTGAAATTAAGCTAGAGCCAAATTTTATCTTCCTTAAGCAGAATAAACAACCCATACAAAACGATACAATTCCAGGAATAATAAAACAATTCGCATAAATAACTAAATACAGATAAAGTCTTGTCGAAATCCACGGCCAAGAAAACCAACTCAAAATCCAAAATCAGAATAACTGTAAAAGTAAGGATTGGACAACATGTCCCAACTAAGAATACTAAAACTGAGATCCTGCACTAGAACTGAAAAAGAGGAAACGTCTAAACAATCCATGCAACATCCACACGTGCTGCAGCTCCCAATTCCCTGGAATGAAATCATGCTGGGTGTCCTTGTGGCTGGGCACCTAAAAGGTTTTAAAAAAATTTACATAGGAAGAGTTAGTACTCAAAACATTTAAAAATATTTTGCAAGCAGTTATCACAATTGAGTTATTGATTGCACATATTAAGATTTCGCACGCTCCCTTGAGCCTCCCCACCTCTCTTTTATAGTGCATGTCTAACGAGGGTACTTAGATCACCTAGATGTACTACCCCAGTTAACTAGATCAGAATATCCCACTGCATGTACCCCCTCACTAAGTCCCATAACCTACTCGCAGTTATTTTAATAATTCCATATTTCATATGTTATAAACGTAGATAACTTACTTACTTCTTGTTATCCTTATTCTCATAATAATTACATCACACTACTTAATTATTACTAACATATTTTCCATCCATCTCATTATCTACTATCCTAAGTCAGTAGATTATACATATGGAATACATTTTATCACACAACATGTATTAAATATTAGTTATCACTAACATATCCTTTTGACACACATATAAAGGACTCTTGGTTCGGAATGATTCATCGACCCCAAGTGACATTTGGTTCGGAATGATCCATCGACCCCAACTATTTATATATATATATATATATATATATATATATATATATATATATATATATATATATATACATATTCTGGTTCAGGTCTCTTTCAGCGAGAAACCAGTTTAAGGTTTGGTTGGGCATTTTACATCGACCCCAAACATATAATAACTTTATGTGAGTTCGGAATATCTCATTGACCCTAACATAATTAATTTAGGTAAAATTCTCTTAAACCAAAATTTCATATAATTTAGTAGGTACACACCCAACCTATCAAATCATGCCCGTACGTAATATATTTTACTTATATTCACCGTACTCATTAATTTACAATTTATTTCACTATCACATTTATTCGAGTATTCACGTAACTCTAAGGGTCCTAGTTACCCCTCCTTTGATTCAGTTGTTAAGTTATCTTTAACCTACTGGTATTTTTCCGAAATTTACTCTCACTCTTTTCGTGACTAAATTCTCACATTCTCGACATACGAATCAATCGATTATCTTCCCGTCGGTCCATTTCTCCAATTTTCACACTCAATCATTTATGAAGAAATCTAACGGTACACCTAATGGTATTTATTTAGTCTCCTCATAGGTAAAATATCATCACTAAGGTTCCCATTAAGTGACGGTATTTGAAAAGAAATTTATCCACAAAATTCTCTAAAGTACAGCCAGGGTCGATCAATCGATGGAATATGGTCGATCGATCGACTGCTCGATCGATCGATATTCAAGGGTCGATCGACTGCTCGATCGATCGATCAAGCAGTGACAGATCCATATCATTTTCTTCATGCGGGTTTCACCATTTTTCTTTATCTATCTCCCATGATAATTCACTATACTTGCAACTAACAATTTCTAATCATTCCTACATATTCTGGGATGATTACTAACGATTTAAAACAACAAAATCATTACAAATTTCGTCCAAATTAACTAAAAATCTTCATATTATTCAAGAACCCTAAAAATACAATCTTTCCATCTTTTCATCATAAGTCGAGATTTTTAGTTCGATTTAATCATCAAGTCTTCTATGATATCAGAATATTTGGAGATCAAAAATGTTCTACATGAAATTCGTATCAATTTTTTACTAATTCGACCCTTTCGGAATCATCTGTGGACTCTAAATTATCTTTTTAAGTCTCTTAAAATATGTTTCTCATCTCACCTTCAATTTTTGTCTACGCGCGACACTCGATCGAGATAACTCAGGTACGTCCATATAAATCGCTAGGCCGTACATATCAACATTCAAAATTTACTACTCACATTTAGTAAATTTTTAATCGTCATATTAATCAGTGTCGAACTTTTTATAAACATTACATCACATTAAATTACTCTACTCACGTAATTTAATTTAAAACGTATCACATTAAATTACTCTACTAACGTAATTTAAATAAAACGTATTTTATCACATTAAACTAATCTACTCACGTAATTTATTTTAAAACGTATCACATTAAATTACTCTACTCACGTAATTTAAATAAAACGTATTTTATCACATTAAATTACTCTACTCATGTAATTTAAATAAAAATGTATTTTCCTAACTACGCAGAATTACGGGGTATTATTTTCCTAACTATACAGAATTACGGGGTATTACATCTCGTTCGAACGACATTTCGAACGAAGTTCCAGTGTCCAATGGGGAAGCTCGTTGGCAAACTCGTTCTAACAACATCTGGTTCGAACAAAAAACTCGTTCGAACGACATATCGAACGAACTTTCAGAAAGTTTGTAAAATTCTAGTTTTGCCTAGAAACTTATATACTTTATTTTATAGTTTTTTAATTGTAATCTTTCTGAAAACAAAACACAGTTTTAAAACCTAACACCCAATAAACTTGTTCCAAGCTCATATATATATATATATATATATAAAATGCATTCATACCTTCGGAGCATGGAACCACTGTGATGACGTAGAAATAAGGCACATAAACTCGGCATTTGATGAAGCTTTATACTCTTTGCCGCTAAGTCTTCAACTAAACGCATCATAGGCTTGAAAGGTACACTTGAACACTATGTCCTATGACATGAACGTTTTTGTCCGGAATTGAGCCAAAACTACATTAAGACTCAATTGGAGAATTGTGTCCTTACAAAATAAACTGTTAAACCCCTAGGTTACCCTAGTGGATGAGCATTATATCACGACGGTTTTTAGGGATGAAACCCATAAAAATGAAGTTTACTCAAAACATTTTCCCAAATAACCAATATGCCAAGCTCAATAACAATTCAAATATCACAAGTTATTAACAGAGAAAATGAGAATTGTGCCCAATAATCCGAAATTATCAACATTAAAAAATTAGTTCATAGAATAAAAATCTTAAATGAGTCTGGTGTGCGTGCAGATGTAAATGTTTTGATTTAATAAAACTCCTATAACCTGGATAATGATTAAAGGATGATTTCATATAATAATTTTTGGATATTACACTCAACAAATGAAATCGCTAAGAATGGGGTGTAATACACACGACAGATGCGGAAATAAAAAGCAAATGTAAATGGAATCAAAGCCACACACATGTCATCAATGAAGAACGATATATATAAAATGAAAAATGCAATCTCATGAATGGATATCGTTCATCAAAGGAGATAAAATGCATTTATATAGATTATTGAAACCATTTAGACTTTTGAATCACATTCACCTTAGGATCACATAGGAATTTTAATGGTTGTAATTTAGGTTTGGGGTTAAGGTTATGAAATGAATGGAATATTTTCGAATTCAAAAGGTTTGGGGAGAATACTCAGGTTAATGAAAAATCTTGGGCAATTACAAAATTGGGATATACATTCCATAACAAGCAAAGGATATTACAATGAAGTATGACTAACTTTATTCTCTCTAATAACTACGGGGATTCTTACTTTTTCCATCCCTTACCTTTTTATCTTTATCTTCTTTTTCTGTTCTTTTGTTTTCTTTTATTTTTTTTTTATTTTTCTTTCCTTTTCTTTTTATTTTGTTTTCTTTTGATGTGAGACAAAAAGGAAACTCATTTGCTTAATTGCAACCACGAGACAAAAATATCATAAAATCCCAAGTACAATTCCAGACAAAGGTATGGAAGGTGTACATATGGTTTATGTAACACCCCACCTAATTAAATACCAGGTGGCCAGTCTCATACCAAATTAAAACAAAATATACAGTTGGCTCATTCTTAGCATCACTGTCGAAAACATTTACAACTCACCCAATACCCAATTAAGTTGGTGTTAAAAACTTTCCAAATTTTAATTTCAACAAAATCCATTTTTTTAGTTTACAAATAACACTACACATTTTATTCTACAACACTAACAACTGAATAGATAACACAAAAGAATTTAAATGCAATTGGAATAAACTTCCCACATAATAATCCAATACAGTAATCTTAACAATAACAAATGTATTAAAACGACACGGGTACAAGAGTATTGGACTTAGATAGAAAAGAGATAACTAAATTCCTTGGGGCGACATGACCTAACTAAGAAAATACTGTGAATCAAAAGAAGATAGGCGTCTAAGCAATACTCCATAGCTCCATAGCTCGTCAAAATCCGCTAAGGTTGGCGTCCCTGTTGCTGGACACCTGATGAAGAAGGTACAATAGAAAAGAAAATATGCAAGGAAACGGGTCAGAGCCCGATGTGAAAAATGATTTTTAAAATAGCAAGTATTTAACAAGTGCAATAAAGCATTTATTATGTACATGTTAGTATCCAACTCTCACTTTCTATTCTCACCTCTCATCTAGAGTGCACACTTAACGTTTCCTATTAACCTCCTAGTTAATGATTCCTTCTAACTAGTTTCCATAATATGATTATATCCCATATCATAACCCCGTATGTCCCATACCATACGTAGCACAATCATTATTATACGTCTATCATTAACATGAATTAATCTCATTAACATGAATCATTTCTCATTAATATGAATTAAGCTCTTCAATAAATATTCATTAACTTAGTTCAATTCTTTTTCTCAATTCACCGTTATCTACAATTATCACACAGTAGATTAATCAAACCACACATTTAATTCATTATATATATATATATATACATAATACAGCACCCCGAGTCACAGCTGCGGTGCAATGCATTACTCTGTTATCCTGTCCCAATATCGATGGTCGCTGAATAGGGGACTAAAGGTTCGGTAAGGATTTCATGAAACACAAACATCAACATACAAATTGGAGGCAAACATAGTTCTCGTATCCATGGGTCACGCACATACCTACGTACCCATAGTCAGCGGACTTATTAGCTCCCCAATAAGACTTTCATAGACCTATGTTCTTGAGCGATAAATCAAAGATCCCATGGATTCATCAGGACATGACTTCCCTCACGCGCAAACCTCCCATCGATAGCAAGTAAGATAAGTATGTCATACACATAATCATCAATCAATCAAATAGGCAGTATCATACCTATAATATAATATCAACAAGGTACTCACATTACCCTAAGATAGTTCCCATACGTAGCATTATATCGCTTTAAATTTAATCATCCCCGAGCCTCACTCATTACTCAAGGTTCAAATAGGTTTTTTCCTCAACATTTTATTCAGTAAGAAATCACTAATATCCTACTCGTCCATATTATCTTATCTCCCGAATTACCACGAATTAACTCTCCCCTAATTAGGGTTATAACTGATTGTTTCTAATCTCTTATAAACACATCTTCTATTAACTAGGATTGAATACCATCATCACATGGCTCATAGTCTATAGTGTTTCAATCACAATATATGACTTATCAACAAAATCAACATCCTCGCATCCTATAACATTTCTCCACTCCAAACGTTGTTAAGGTTCATGCGCGGAGCATCTTGCAAAGTAAAATCCAAACAAGGAACCCCTCCAATACACTACTACTTAACGTTGTCGATCGTGGAGGCCCATCAACTTCAAATAAGCAACCGAGATAACCTCATCCCCTCTTTCAACCAAATGTGGTTTGAACTCCCATCTTTATCCATGAGCCATACCACTAAGCTTGTACTACACTCAGTCCTTGCGCAATCAATAATGAGATTAAACTCAGTCCTTGATGTTCAAATTGTAACCCTAAGGCTACCCAGGTGTTATATTAATTCTCCGCTACTGGACCTATCCTTAATCTTCATGCATACAAATTACAATCCAACACATGAATATAGCAACCGAAATGTCTTTCAATTTAATTATCATTATTCTAATCAATTAAATCCCACTCAAATTAATTCAAATCTTATCTAGGGCTTACTGATATTCTTTAAGTCCCATAATATTCAATTAATAATCACCAAAGATCTACAAAATATTTGGGATAAGAACCAACATTAAAAAGAAACAACTTTAACAACTCTGGGGAGATCGATTGATCGAAGGCAGGGGGTCGATCGATCGATCGCCCAGGTAACAACCCAGTTTTTCTGCATTTCTTCTACTACGGGTTTAACCATTTTTTATCAATAAAACCTTCATATTAACAACCCAAATGTCTTATAAACCTTACTAAATGATATATCAACCTATATAAATGATTTCTACTGCTCTTAACATCCTAGAATCATCAAGAGATTGAATTAAAAGCATGTTTATACCTTATTTTTCCAGAAAATTATCAACATAATATCTTCAAGAACACATCAATGGTTTTTTCAGAATTTCTTCAACACATTTATGATTATTTGGTGGACTACTATCTACCTACAACATGAGTTTAATACCTACATAGTTTCATTTTCCAGAAATCCATTTAACAACTCCATTATTTCTTCCAAACATGAAAAATCTCATTTTTATAAAATTATCCTAACATGGACAATATACAAACTTAGATTGCAATTATCAAACACTTGCCTCTAATGAAGATCTGATCCTTTGGGGTTGTATATCACATGTGGTTCTCCCCTTCTCCGGCCACTTCCGATGGTGGTATGTGGTGGTGACCTTTGGTCTTTGGTTCTCCTCCTTTCCAAGCAAGCTTCTCTCTTCCCAAGCAACCTTTCACTCTCTTTAAGAAGATAACTTTTCAATTTTGTGTAGAAAAGATGAATGAACCCACGTTCAACTGATCTCCAAATACTTATAATAAGACAAAATCCAAAATCACTATCCATCCCCCTTGTAAAAATAACCAAAATGCCCTTTTTGGTTGTCTTTTCATTTACAAATGACCCGAGACCCAAAAGCAACACCCAAATAGACTTTTCTGATTATTTCAACCCTTCCGAACGCAACGACGCGGTCAAAATGACTATAAGGTCGATATAAAAATAAGTTCCTTTTTTAATTTAACAAATTAGTCCCGATACGTCCCATACTGCGTTCGACTAAAAATTTAAATTACTGAATTAATATCGCAGAGCAATATCAATAACATTTCATTCATATATTACCTAAATATCTCTAAGTAATATACAGAATCATACATTTTAATATCCACAATTCAGATAAAACCCAAATGAATTAATTTATAATAAAATCCAATTAATCCATTAATTTAAAATATAAACCATTTTACAAGTCATTAAAATTACGGGGTATTACATACTTCCCCCTTTATAACAGAATTTCGTCCCAAAATTCGGAAAGATGAATCATACTGGTAAGGTCAACTCTGAGTATAAATCTCATATCGCAAATAATTTATGTCGTACCGCCCATACAGTACATTATCAAAGACCCCATTGATGTTATACGCCAAGCCTCACCATATAGTTTCAACTCAATCAAATTTAAACTTTACGCAATCTTCCCTATACCATCCTCGTGACAAAGTTTGGGAAAAATGATCCTCACGGCTTAAACAAATAAATCTTGAAGTCATAACTACTTACTGTATCACAATTATGAAAACTACTACAATCCAACCATCCAGGGCGCCCACACACCCTATCGTATATCTTTCATTATAATATGGATATGATTACCCGAATAATACTCTAATTTATCGCAAAGGTTATAAACTCATATCCTAAAGACCTAACTTATTTCGACTCCCAACAGTTATTAGTTTCATGTGTAGGGTGTCTCGCAAGAGAAATCCAAACAAGGAACCCCCTGATACACTACTACGTAAAATAGTCAGTCATCGAAACTCCTCGGGTCCTTAGTCAATAGTTTATAACCTCTCTACAAATTTTATCGATTTCAAATAAAATCTACTCATCTACTCTCTTATTAAAGACAAGATGCTGGCTATAGTAGTAGTACGTACGCTCTCATATACCACAAGTCAAACCACGCTGATAGTCACATCATGATCGGACATATCCAAAGTAAGTAATCCCGTGATAAAAATCAAACCCAGGTGATGTCATGAAAAATATAGGTGTCCCACACCCCTCGGCGAGTCTATGTAAATAACAGTGCTATAGGCTAAGTTTAGCAACCCTTTTGCCCATATAATATTAATTACTAACAAAAATCAATATGCGCCTCATAACTCCTTAGATAGAAAACATACCCTCATTCGCGGGTGATGGTTGTTGAATCGCACTAATATAACTTTGCTCCGATGAGTCAAGAAAATTTTACCCCAAATTTTCAGTTTTAGTTCACCACACTCCACTATATGCCCAAAGCCTTTGAATATATTGTCTTCGTTAGGTAACACACACAATTCCCGCATTTCAAGAACTTCTACTGATGACTCTCCTCAATTTTCCATAATAGGGGTGACCTCGATTACGGTCATCATACTCGAATATACTTCATAACCTCCTAAGTACGATCTCCGCTATCCGTCCAATGGCCCTCATCTTCCATACTTCCTGTATGAACCTGTCCCAACGCAAATAAGATTCACTAATATATACGGAATCTTACCAAAGAAATCAAAAATCCTAAACATAGGGCTCTACATCAAAGAACGCTAAGCTGAAAACACAATAAGTCGTACAGATCCTAAAGGACTCTAGACCTGATGCTCTGATACCACCTGTGACACCCCGCCTAATAAAATACCGGGTGGCCAGTCCCATACCAAATTAAAACAGAATATACAGTTACCTCATTCTTAGCATCATTGTCGAAAACATTTACAACTCACCCAATACCCAATTAAGCTGGTGTTAAAAAATTTCAAAATTTTAATTTCAAAAAAATCCATTTTTTAGTTTACAAATAACACTACACATTTTATTCTACAACACTAACAACTGAACAGATAACACAAAAGAATTTAAATGCAATTGGAATAAACATTCCCACATAATAATCCAATATAGTAATCCTAACAATAACAAATGTATTAAAATTACACGAGCACAAGAGTATTTGACTCAGATAGAAAAGAGATAACTGAATTCCTTTGGGCGACATGCCCTAACTAAGAGAATACTGTGAATCAAAAGAAGATAGGCGTCTAAGCAATACTCCATAGCTCCATAGCTCGTCAAAATCCGCTAAGGTTGGCGTCCCTATTACTGGACACCTGATATAGAAGGTACAATAGAAAAGAAAATATGCAAGGAAACGGGTCAGAGCCCGATGTGAAAAATGACTTTTAAAACAGCAAGTATTTAACAAGTGGAATAAAGCATTTATTATGTACATGTTAGTATCCAACTCTTACTTTATATTCTCACCTCTCATATGCAGTGCACACTTAACGTTTCCTATTAACCTCCTAGTTAATGGTTCCTTCTAACTAGTTTCCATAATATGATTATATCCCATATCATAACCCCGTATGTCCCATACTATACGTAGCACAATCATTATTATACGTCTATCATTAACATGAATTAATCTTATTAACATGAATTATTTCTCATTAATATGAATTAAGCTCTTCAATAAATATTCATTAACTTAGTTCAATTCTTTTTCTCAATTCACCGTTATCTACAATTATCACACAGTAGATTAATCAAACCACACATTTAATTCATTATATATATATATATATATATATATATATATATATATATATATATATATATATATATATATATATATATACGGCACCCCGAGTCACAGCTGTGGTGCAATGCATTACTCTGCTATCATGTCCCAATATCGCTGGTCGCCGAATAGGGGACTAAAGTTTCGGTAAGGATTTATCGAACCACAAACATCAACATACAAATTGGAGGCGAACATAGTTCTCGTATCCATGGGTCACGCACATACCTACGTACCCATAGTCAGCAGACTTATCAACTCCCCAATAAGTCTTTCATTGACCTATGTTCCTGAGCGACAAATCAAAGATCCCATGGATTCATCAGGATATGACTGCCCTCATGCGCAAACCTCCAGTCGATAGTAGATAATCTTGGTATGTCATACACATAATCATCAATCAATCAAATATGCAGTATCATACCTATAATATAATATCAACAAGGTACTCACATTACCCTAAGATAGTTCCCATACGTAGAATTATATCGCTTTAAATTTAATCATCCCCGAGCCTCACTCATTACTCATGGTTCAAATAGGTTTTTTCCTCAACATTTTATTCAGTAAGAAATCACTAATATCCTACTGGTCCATATCATCTTATCTCCCGAATTACCACGAATTAACTCTCCCCTAATTAGGGTTATAACCGATTGTTTCTAATCTCTTATAAACACATCTTCTATTAACTAGGATTGAATACCATCATCACATGGCTCATAGTCTATAGTGTTTCAATCACAATATATGACTAATTAACAAAATCAACATCCTGGCACCCTATAACATCTCTCCACTCCCGACGTTATTAAGGTTCATGCGCGGAGCATCTTGCAAAGTAAAATCCAAACAAGGAACCCCTCCAATACACTACTACTTAACGTTGTTAGTCGTGGAGGCCCGTAAAATTCAAATACGCAACCGAGATAACCTCATCCCCTCTTTCAACCAAATGTGGTTTGAACTCCCATCTTTATCCAGGAGCCATACCACTAAGCTTGTACTACACTCAGTCCTTGTGCAATCAATAATGAGATTAAACTCAGTCCTTGATGTTCGATTTGTAACCCTAAGGCTACCTAGGTGTTATATTAAATCTCCCCTACTGGACCTATCCTTAATCTTCATGCATACAAATTACAATCAAACACATGAATATAGCAACCGGAATGTCTTTCAATTTAATTATCATTATTCTAATCAATTAAATCGCACTCAAATTAATTCAAATCTTATCTAGGGCTTACTGATTTTCTCTAAGTCCCATAATATTCAATTAATAATCACCAGCGATCTACAAAAGTTTAGGGATAAGAACCAAGATTAAAAAGAAATAACTTTAACAATTCTGGGGAGGTCGATCGATCGAAGGCAGGGGGTCGATCGATCGATCGCCCAGGTAACAGCCCAGTTTTTCTGCATTTCTTCTACTACAGGTTTAACCATTTTTGATCAATCAAGCCTTCATATTAACAACCCAAATGTCTTATAAACCTAACTACATGATATATCAACATATATAAATGATTTTTACTTCTCTAAACATCCTAGAATCATCAAGAGATTGAATTAAAAGCATGTTTATATCCTCTTTTTCCAAAAAATTATCAACATAATATCTTCAAGAACACATCAATGGTTTTTTCATAATTTCTTCAACAGATTTATGGTTATTTTGTGGATTAATATCTACCTACAACATGAGTTTGATACCTACATCGTTCTATTTTCCAAAAATCCATTTAACCACTCCATTATTTCTTCCAAACATGAAAAATCTCATCTTTATAGAACTATCCTAACATGGACAATATACAAACTTAGATTGAAATTATCAAACACTTGCCTCTAATGAAGATTTGATCCTTTGGGGTTGTATATCACAGGTGGTTCTTCCCTTCTCCGGCCACTTCCGGTGGTGGTTGGTGGTGGTGACCTTTGGTCTTTGGTTCTCCTCCTTTCCAAGCAAGCTTCTCTCTTCCCAAGAAACCTTTCACTCTCTCTAAGAAGATGACTTTTCAATTTTGTGTAGAAAAGATGAATGAACCCACGTTCAACTAATCTCCAAATACTTATAATAAGACAAAATCCAAAATCACAATTCATCCCCCTTGTAAAAATAACCAAAATGCCCTTTTTGATTGTCTTTTCATTTTCAAATGACCCGAGACCCAAAACCAACATCCAAATAGACTTTACTGACTATTTCAATCCTTCCGGACGCAACGACGCAGTCAAAATTACTATAAGGTCGGTATAAAAATAAGTTCCCTTTTTAATTTAACAAATTATTCCCGACACATCCCACAATGCGTCCGACTATATATTTAAATTATTGAATTAGTATCACACAGCAATATCAATAACATCTCATTCATATATTACCCAAATATCTTTAAGTAATATACAGAATCATACATTTTAATATCCACAATTCGGATAAAGCCCAAATGAATTAATTTGTAATAAAATCCAATTAATCCATTAATTTAAAATATAACCCATTTTACAAGTCATTAAAATTACGAGGTATTCTAGTTTACAACTCCAATGTGGAGTTAGTTAAGGGAATTTGGGTGATGAAATAAAAGGCTATATTTAGACTCAAAGGGGTTGACTAGGCAAAGTGTATACGGTGATGTCAAGGTCGATATGGGATAATTAATAAAGAGGGAATGTGATCATTTCCTAAGGTTTACGCGATTATCTTGTCAAAACAACATTAAAAATCATGCTCGAGTTTCACATTTCATAATGAACTCAATTAATGTATAATTAAAGAAAGAATAATGACATTAACGACAACTTTAAGGTTTTCAAGAAGAAAATAGTAATGTATGCATCACTCACAAATGAATAAAATCACAAAGCTCGCTCAGTTTTAGTGTACACGAAGTAACATAAGATCATCAAGTTATAATTGTCCTGCTGAATCATTTAACAATGAATGTTCATGTGCTCAGCCAAGAAATAGATAAATAAAGAAAATATATAATTTTTAATTTTTTTATAATAAAATAATTCTTGGTAAAAATAAAAATATAATCAATGAACTCAAAAGGCAATGGGAAACATATCCCAAATTCCTAACTTAAATATTACATTGTCCTCAATGAAATGAGAACGTACTTCCATAAAAGAGAGAGAGAGAGAGAGAGAGACGGGGGGGGGGGGGGGGGGGGGGGAGAGAGAGAGAGAGAGATGTTACCCAACATTAAGTGATCCTTGAATAGAAAAAATCCATTAATTTGATAAAATATGTTAAAATCAAGCGTAACAAAAAAGGAACAAAAACTTTAATTAATTACACTAGACAATAATTAAAAAGAAAAAGAAAACTACTATCTACACTATAAATTTTAACTTGTAATCTAGATATACACTAGAATTTGAAATTTGTTAGGGTTCATCCATAAAATATTTTTACTTTGTAGGATCAACATTGGACTCACACTGAAAATCATGTCCCCTAAAAATAGGAATTTCGTTTGTACAATGGAAGGCGTGAAAAGGGCAGGGGGAATGAACCATCACTAAATGTTTGGATTAAACGGGGGGAAGTACAAATAGGACCCCAAAAAATACGAATTTGCTCACAAAGGTTTTTCCAAATGGAATGGGAGGTGGGCCATAAGCAAGGGAAAATCTTACCATATAAATCATTTCAAAAAAGCATTCCTCGATAAGAATCGGGTCAAAATCCTCAAGACTTTCCTCTTTTTCTTGTGGTACTTGTATTGATTTGATAACAAAGAGAGAAAATGGTGAGAAAATAAATTCAATCGGAAGAGATAACTCATCATCACTCAAAGATTGAATTTCGAAGGATATACTATCATTATAAATGAAATGATCTTCTAAAATTATTTGAGGTGACGAAAAACTCTAAACCTCGTCTTTATTTTTATAAAAAGAAATCATTTCATAGAAAATTGATACTACATATGTTTCCTCCTGACTTTTGTTCTCTATTATGCGTCAGGCCAAGAGAAGCATGGTTTGTTCCAAAGTAGGCATCCTGTGATATAAAACCTCAAAATCCTCCTTTGGTTCAAAACATTCTCCATCTTCCAAAATATCGAAAGAAAAGTTATCATTGGATTCAAATAATGCATCCAAATCTTTATCCCAACAATTATTTTTCTCACGATAATAGCTATCAAATTTTTCATTTTTTTGACATTGCAAGTATGCACCATATGATTTTGGTGGTATGGCAACTTCACCAAAAAGAAAAATTTGAGATCTATTATTGTAACTACTTTCAAAATTATTAGTATAATAGTTTTGAAGGTTATTTTCATAATAGTTCAGGGAACTATTATCACAATAGTTTCAACATTTTTATTATAATAATTTTGTGGCATTTTGTCAAAAGAATAAAGTTCTAAAGTCCCCATATCCTTTGTATGATTTTGTAAAAACTCACCCAAAGTCAATTTACAATTTCCATTATTCTCCTTTTCCAAAAATAATAGTTTTTATACGACATTGAAAATTATTTGAACGAAAAAATTGTGAACCAGTAGCACCAATACAATCACCAAGAATATTAGAATAAGTCATGCTTACCAAAATTGATTTGTCGGTAGAAGTTCTACAAGGTGGTGTGTGATAGATAAAATTAATGGTTCTTGCTGCTCAAATGCTCAAGTCTATAAAACAAATTAAAACGTACAAAAATAAAAAATATATATATGAAATACTAAATGAGTAAAATTCGAAGAAACACCATTCCCTAAAACTGGATTTATTTTGATCGGGCGCAAATCGAATGGTCATGTAAGGACACTGTCATTAATTGATTTACCACCATATTACAAAAAACTTAACTTTAACTACACTTATTTTATAAGTATAGCGGCAAGTTCGTATATCGAACCACAAAGAACGTGTTTAAAATTCAATTGATTTATTACTTCACAAATAAACGTGTAAGAAATGATCTTTTGGTTCAAAAGGTTTTCTACTATGATTAATCTAGACAAATATTGAAACTAAATTAATTGACAAGAATGGAAGCTATAGGTTGAGAATCGTATCCCTTAAACCAGAATAATTAGCATAATCAGTTACGTGCAAAGAAAATCATTTCTAAGATTAAATCTCATTTGGAAAATTAATTAAACCTAGAGTTGTCACTCCCTCAATTTTCATAAAAGCATAATTAGATTTTGTCATCAATAAATACTCTCGGGATTACACACGAAAGGTCGCAAACATGGCACATACATAATATATTCCATTAAAGTTCTTATAGATGAAACACCAAGAACATCCTAGCCTATTAAAACTAGCCTAACCCATAACTATAGCAAAACAAATAAATATTCCACATTGACTTCAATAATCTCAACCTAATTTACTTAGCTAAAAATAATAATAAATGTTAAATAAAACATCATGAAAGAAAGAAATAAAGAAATAAATAAATAAAACTAATTAACAAAGCATTTAAACTAATTATTAAAGCCTGAATTAAGGAAAGAGGAAGATGATAGATAACTTACATACCCATTAATACAAACCCAAAGAGAGGGATAGGGAAGATCTCAAAAATAAAACCAAAATATCTTAAATCTAACATATCCAACAATAAAAACCCAACTTACTATTTTATAGCAAGTTGATTAAATCAACAGAAAATAAAGAAAACATGAATAAATATCTGCAAACTCGAAGGGTTGATCGATCGAATTAGGGTCAATCGAATGAGACATGTGAATTTAGCCCCGTTGTAATCAATATCTTCAAAAAACGAAGGAGGACCGATCAATCGAGCCAGGTTCGATTGATGGGCATGTCAAAAAAGCATCTCCCTGCATACGTGTATGCATAAAATAATAAGGGTCGATCGATTGAGGGGGTGTATCAATTGATCCCCTGTTTCCAGCAACACTCTATTTCTATCAAACAATTAAGGGAGCTTTGACAAAACATTCATAACTTGGTCGTTCCGGGATAAAATGACATACCGTCTGCATACATTTGAAAGTAACTCAACCAATTATGTGTAAGGACAGAATTTCCAATTTAGTCCATGTTTGTATTTGGCATATATCCGGACAAAACTTGTTTGTGTCACTAATAGATTTTTACTTGTCACGATCCCACATCGTTTATGATGGTGTATTAAAAACTAGTGGCCAAGCTTCAAAGTTAAATCATGTCGAGTTTTATTGGTGCATGTTCCATGTCTTCATCATGTTCTGATATCTCAGGTATGAATGCATAAATGTTTACGGGATTTGGATAATGTTTTCTAAGAATGGAAAATTGTTTAAAATGTTTTTAAATAAGTTTAAAGTGTTTTCACTTCATTTATTCTAAGATAAATTTATTTAGGATTCGTTTAGATCCTTCCTTTCATTTTGGAGGATCAAATGACATTGATTGTCGTTTAAATGACATCTCCATATCGTTCAAAGGACATGTTAAAGTCGCTCGAACGACATGGAGATCTCATTTGAACGACCTTTCAACTTAAAGTTTTTATTTAAAGGAAAATTTTCATCTCAGATATAGGGTGTGCAGAACTGAAATTTAAAAAAAAAGAACAGTATGTTTTTCTGCCCTAGTTTTCCAAGGTTTTCAATCATAAAAACCATCCTTTGTTTACAAGATCCGAACTCCATATGCACATTCTATAGAGGTGGTTTTTTCTCTACTTAAAGAACTTGTTGGTTTTGCAGTGAAGAAACGGTGAAGTCCATGTTCTAAACCGTAGATATTTCAAGAGCCATTTGGTTGCTACTGAGATACATGTGGACTCACGTGCTATGGATGAACATCGCGGAAGAACTTATGCATGGGAAATGTGGAGGAGTGACTAAAGAGAATAAGCGTGTCATGAATTTTGGTGATCGAGTCATTGTGTAAGTCTGTCTGCTTCCTTTGTAGTACCGTAGCATAGTGATTGTCTAGTTTGCGTCGTCCAAGGTTTTTTCCCCTTTGTGGTTTTCCTACATCCGTCTTTGTGGTTTACGAACTTCATTTATTTTACTTGCTTTAATCACCTAGAGGCATGTTTAGGATTAAACAAGATAAAATTGGTTTAACCTAAAATTGGTTAACATAACTTAGTGCATTATTAAAATTTAGTGTTTTTGTGAAAACTGAGTTTGGTTTCAATACTCACACTTTGCGAAGAAAAAGGGACCTACAATTTGGTATTAGATCTAGTCGCCCTAATTTATCGAGTGATCCTATTTTTATGTCTTGAGACTTTGTGTGTTTTCACTCTTGGTTTGTTGTTTCATCTATATGGATTCCTATAGTGATGATGTTATTAATCGAGTTATATTTTGTAAGATTCTCGACCGTTGTGAAAAATTAAATCTTTTGAAAGTTGACAAAACAATTAAAATTATTGAAGATGAAAATTCTCGTTTTAATGGCGCTATTGAATATTATAAAGATTTTCAAATTCAAAGAGATATTTGTCGAGAAAAGTTTGATAGTTTTACATCTTTAAAAGTGGTCAAGGAGGAGAGTGAAAATAGAGTCTTTATTTTAGAGAGAAAATTAGAGGGCTTGAAAGTTTTTATGGTTTGTACCGTTGAGGATAATGTTTTAATCGATGATTATAAGGAACGTGAAAATACTCTTATCGATAACTTTGCTTACATTGAGGGGGAGCGAGATAACCTTCTAGAGGTAATTGAAAATTTAAAGAAGGAGTCCTTAAAAATTGAGGAGTCTAATTTGTTGCTTGAGTCGAAAATTTTGAAGATAAAAAATGATTTAAACGACTCAATGTAATAACCCTCGCTTATGAGACCGTATTTTATAGTAATTACTTAGTATAGTAATTAGAGACCAGTGTTGGGTTATGATTTGAATGTTAATTCAATGTAGAAAAGTTGATATTTATTATGAGGTTGCATACATATCATAATCATGGAAAATATTGCTATGTCATGCTTATTAATATCATCTGAATTTAAAATGATATTTGGCTTAATTATGAGACCGGAACCTAAATTGAATTTTAAAATGTCCAAATGATAATTTGGAGGTTGCAATTGATTCCGGAACGTGCGAAATAGTCAAATAATGTACCATATTGTATTTTGTAGTTTTGGGCATTTTTGTCTGGTTGTGCTTTAATTATGCTATTGCGTATTATTTTATCGCACTTTTAGTTAATTAAGTGGGGCATTTACCCTAAGTCACGACTTAAGCCTATTAAGTCTTCTAATTTCCCCAAAATCCCTTCCTAAACCTAAGAGAGTAAGAGAAGAGTAGAGAGAAAGCTTTGGAGATTGAGAGAGAGCTTGCTACTACATCAAGGAATCTGCATATTTACTGAATCAAGGCAAGTTTTTTTACTTGCTATTTGTGTCTTGAGATAGATGATTGGTTGTGGTAATGGTGTGTTGATTTTAGTTTAGAAAACTTAGGGTTTTCTTATGTATTTATGGGTTTTGATTCACTCAAAGAAGATTCATGAGGTTCTAAGATGATCAATAGCATCATTGATGTTCTTATAGTGTTGGTATATGAGTTTAGTTTGGAGAAATTTGGATTGGGGTAGAAAATGGAGTCCAAGACTCCATAGCCATTTCTTGGCAAAATCGCAGGCCCGAATCGATTCGGCCCCCTGGGCGAATCGATTCGGTTAGTTCCAGTACCCAGGTCTTGTGAACCGAATCGATTCGGAATTTATCCGAATCGATTCGGCAATTATGCAGAAACCCAAACTTTCTGACCGAATCGATTCGGTTTCTCATCCGAATCGATTCGGCTACTTTTCAGAAACTCAAATTTTCTGGCCGAATC
Organism: Sambucus nigra; assembly: GCA_949130495.1. Lineage (NCBI taxonomy): Eukaryota > Viridiplantae > Streptophyta > Magnoliopsida > Dipsacales > Adoxaceae > Sambucus > Sambucus nigra. The sequence goes on from OX422215.1 coordinate 158,197,117, forward strand.
GATTCGGCCAAGGGGGCGAATCGATTCGGTAGCCCTACACTTTTTGAAATTTTTCTTTTTCATTTTAACCCCTTTTATTTAGGACTAATGATTAGGGACCTTCTTGAATGAAGTAAACATAGGGTTTAGAATATTAGTTGAGTTGGGTCGACATCCTAGACTCGAAAGGGTTCATCTAGGGTTCGTTCAAGGGGGAATTTAAAGTGGTGCTTAGGCATTTCTTTTGTCTTGTAGTTTTATAAGGGTTTAGAATCTATTAAGGTCAATTCGGAGACTTTAGAATTCAACTCGAGTTAGATTTGACTTGATGGTTTATAGTAAAGCCTGAAAGAGTCCTTGGGAAGAACATTGGAGTCTGAATTCCTTTTGAGGATGCTATGTCGGTACGAATTACATATAGTCCCGATTTAACGTATACATTTATTTAAAATGGGAATATTGATAAGGTAAATGATAATTTTACTAAATCATGTAATGGAAATAAATAAAATGGATGTTACACACCTCTCTAAATACCATCTTAAGGGAAGTCCGTGCGATAGGTGAAGCCCCCTGACTAATGAATGCAGGGTGGATATAGTCCTAGGCCATATGAGCGCTTGTTTTATATTTTTTTGCGATGGGTAGGAGATTCTGGGTGTGGTCTTGACTACCCCGCAGGCATATGGCCGCTTCCCGACGATTTCGATAGGATCCCAGGTTGTCTTATGTTAGGCCCTGGAAGATAATGGTTATTTAGGGACGCGCACAGTGGGGAAACCCGAACAGGCGGTCTTAGAATCGTTATATTTATAATTATGACTATTCTAATAATCGAGTTGGACTCGGTGGAACATTAATGCCATAAAGAGCAAATTTATGCCACAAAGAGCATGCTATTGAGGTTAGTGCCATATAGAGCACATGATAACAATTATATTCCTGATAAGGAATGGAAAAGAAGATTGAAATTGAGATATGATGAAAGATGAAAGGCTCATAAGTACTTTTAATTCTGTTGTAACATGAACTTCACTCTATATAGTCCTTTATCAGTTTTAGTTCCTTATATGATGTTACCATGCTAGACTATCATCCTTGATTATTGTGCATCATTGTCATACCTGTCATTTATCTATTGATCACATATGCCCGGCCCTGACCGGTTTTCTTTTTTTTTGTTGTATATGTATATATATAATCCGTTCAGGTGTTCCGCCGCACGGTCGCCCGTAATGACCTTTCCTTCCAAATGTTCTTGAGGAGCCGTGACATTGTGCGGGTTTCACGGGATTTTTGTGTAGACGCCTCCGTTTATGTTTCTAGTTATGTTCAGTTTATTCGGGCTTGTTGCCCAAACCTTTGTAATTGTAATGGATCTATTATGTAACCCTTGGTACTAAATGTATGTTGTATGGTTGTTATTTACCGACCTTTCGTTCGGTCCTTTTTTTATCATTTGGGTTTCTCATATACGCTTGTGGGGGTTTCCACCCTCTATTTCTATTATGGGTTGTTGAAAATGTTTTCTTTTTATTGCAAATCAAAGTTTTTTATTACCCGTTTTCTGGAATATAGAGTGGTTATTCCTTATACCTTGCATATTGTTGTGATTCTGAGAATGATATTTGTCAATGATTTCCTATTTTATCGGGGTATGGGGCTGGCCACCCTTTATTTCGGATAGCGGGTTGTCACAGATGGTATCAGAGCATCAGGTTCTAGAGTCTTTAGGATCTATGCGGACTTATCACATTCTACCGTAGCTTTCTTTGATATAGGACTTAATGTTAGGATTGCTTTGCTGCCTATGTATGCGATCTTCTGCTAAATAGATTGTCTTACACTATGTTTTAACTCTATCTCGTCTTTATCTCAGATGCCGCCGAAGAGAGGATGTCCCGCTAGACGTAATAGGGTTGTTGAGGATGAGTTTGGTCCTCCACCGCAGCAGGGGAATATCAGTGCCGCTGAAGTGGCAAATATTGTGGCCCAAGCCGTCAACTCCGCGATGACTGCAGTGGCCCAACAAATGCCACAAGCTCCAGTGAGGGGACAAGAAGTACTAGTTCCTACGGGACCTTCTCAGTGGGAACGGGTGAGGGAATCTTTCCTTAAGGGACATCCCCCGAAATTCGAGGGAGGTTCGGATGTTATAAAGGCGAACCAGTGGAAGAGAGATATGCAACGTCATCTTAGGATGGTGGAATGTAGTGAGGAGAAAAAGAAAATTCTCGTTACTTTCAAGCTGGTTGGACCGGTCTTACACTGGTGGGAGTCAATGACGACACCCGAACAAAGGGATACCATGTCCATCACCAATTTTTGGGCTTTGTTTGATGGAAAATATTTCCCTCCTGCAGTTCAGAGGGAAATGCAGAGGAAGCTTCAGGATTTGGTACAAGGGGAGAGGTCGGTTGCTGAGTACGAGGAGGAGTTTACCCGGTTAGCAAGTTTTATACCGGATGAAGTAACTCCATAAGCGAAGAGGATCTCCAAGTTTGTGGGAGGTTTGAACTGGCGAATAAAGCAACATTTGCTGGGAAATCCATCTCTGGTGACTTTTGGTGATGTGATGAATGCCGCTTTACTTCACTGTCAGGAGCATAGATTGTTTGTGCAAAGCAAGAAGAAGGTTATAGTTGCGGGGCAAACTGTGAGACAGGGAGGAGTTGGGAGCGGAGGGGGAACATCTTCTTCGTCCCAATCCTCGGAGAACAAGCAGGTTGAGAGGGATCCTCAGCAGGGGGATTCGTCAAAGCGTCAACGTTTCGGTGGATTTAATGCCGGTGGCAACAATAATGCTACCAGGCAGGGTCAAGGTGGTCAGCAACCACAGGGAGGTAGAGGTGGAAATGGAGGTAGAGGCCAACAGGGCCGAGGTGCGGGGCAATTCCGGAATAACCAAGGTAGGAATCAGGACAATGCGGTGAATAAATGTTTTCAGTGTGGGGAGCTGGGCCACTATAAAAGGGAGTGTCCTCAGTTGGTTGGAGGGCATCTTCCAAGGGCCCCACAGCAGTCGTATGTACAGTTTCCGCCCCAAGCGCCTAATCCGATTGCTCCTCCTCAACGGGGGAAATTGCAGTACGGTCGGGTTTACCATATTCAGGAGGCATTGCTTCCTCCAGCTCCTCCTGCACCGCCAGCGATCGAGGGTAAGTTTCTCATTCATGGGCATTCGGGTCGAATCCTATTTGATACGGGTGCTACACACTCCTTTATTTCTAGAAGTTTTGCTCAGACTACAGGTTTGATAAAATCTGCTGAAAGTACCTTCACTAGCGTTGAATCCTCTATGGGCGATGGTTCATTGATTTTCTTCGTATGTAAAAACGTAGGAATTAATCTTGGTGATTTGTGTTTTGATGTTGATTTGCTCGTCCTTGATATGGTCGGGTACGATATAATTTTGGGTATGGATTGGCTAGTGAAGTACCGTGCTATAGTAAATTGTTTCGGGAAGAGTATAGTTTTTGCGGTTCCAGGACAAGAGATGTTCCTAGTATTTATGCCTTGCATGGAAGGGAGCACGAGTGCTTATTTATATTGTATTGCGGAGGACGCATCTAGAGATGTCGTGGTCCCCCTGAATTCTCTTCCAATCGTTAGAGATTTTGAAGATATTTTCTGAGAGATACCGGGATTACCTCCAAGTCAGGAAATAGAGTTTGTGATTGATTTAATGCTGGGAACTAGACCGATCGCCAAGGCTCCTTATCGAATGGCTCCTGTGGAGATGAGGGAGATGAGAGATCAGATTCAGAAGCTGCTGGAGCAAGGCTTTATTAGGCGTAGTACCTCACCGTGGGGCGCTCCGGTATTATTTGTGAAGAAGAGAGACGGTTCTCTCCGGTTATGCGTGGACTATAGAGAGTTGAATAAAGTCACCATCCGGAATAAATACCCTTTACCTCGCATTGACGATTTGTTTGATCAACTTAGGGGAGCTTCCTACTTCTCCAAGATCGAGTTGCGGACAGGGTACCACCAATTGAGGATATGAGAGCAAGATGTATCCAAGACGGCTTTTCTGACCCGTTATGGATCTTATGAGTTCTTGGTTATGCCCTTTGGGCTAACCAATGCCCCTGCAGTGTTTATGGACCTTATGAATAGGGTGTTTCGGGATTTCCTTGACTAGTTTGTCATTATATTTATTGATGACATCCTAGTCTATTCTCAGACAGAGTCGGATCACGCTGCTCACTTGCGGTTGGTCCAGCAGAGATTGAGGGATCATCAATTGTATGCAAAGTTTGAGAAGTGTGGCTTCTGGTTGAAGGAAGTTCAATTTTTGGGGCATGTGGTGTCATCCCAAGGCGTGTCTGTGGATCCGAGTAAGGTGATCGCGGTGAAGGAATGGGGTCAGCCCACGACGCCCACTGAAGTTCGTAGTTTTCTGGGCTTGGCGGGATATTACCGTCGGTTCATTAAGGGCTTTTCTAAGGTTGCTAGCCCATTGACGAATTTGACCCGGAAAGGAGTAAGATTTGTTTGGGACAGTTCATGTCAAGCAGCTTTCGATGAGCTCAAGGATAGACTGACTTCAGCTCCAGTCATGGCATTGCCAAGGCCGGGATTGGAATATCTCGTCTTTACCGATGCATCTCTTCTGTGGCTAGGAGGTGTTCTTCAACAAGAGAGACAACCCATTGCATACGCTTCTCGTAAGTTGAAGCCTCACGAGAGGAACTATCCGGTACATGACTTGGAGTTCGCCGCCGTTGTATTTGCCTTGAAGATATGGAGGCATTACCTCTTGGGGGAAAAGTTTAGTCTTTTCACCGATCACAAATCGCTGCAGTACGTATTCTCCCAAAAGGATTTGAACATGCGCCAGCGCCGTTGGTTGGAGTTTGTGAAAGACTACCAATTTGATATTCATTATCACCCCGGGAAGGCGAATGTGGTAGCAGATGCCTTGAGTAGAAATCCTGATGGAGGCTTAGCTGAGGTGTGGAAAGCTAAGTGGAAAGAACTCAGCCTGGAGGATGCAGGGGTGAGAGCATTCCTTTCCGTGATTACGGTTACTCCAACGATTATAGCAAAGATTGTGGAAGCTCAAAAAGAGATAAAGTTTGTCAAGACCAGACAAGCCAGTTGTTGTCTGAGGGAGCGGAGTCGTACTCAATTGGTTCTGAGGGTGGACTACGCTTCCAGGGAAGACTTGTGGTTCCCGATGATGGGGATTTGAGACGTGCAGTTATGGCGGAATCCCACGGGTCCAAGTTCGCGGTACATCCAGGCGGGGAAAAGATGTACCAAGATATGCGTCGTTTGTATTGGTGGGCGGGTATGAAGAGGAATATCTCAGAGTTTGTGTCTCAATGCACTACTTATCAGTTGGTTAAGATTGACCACCAGCGACCGACAGGTTTGTTACAACCGCTCGAGATTCCCGTATGGAAATGGGAGAGAATTTCGATGGACTTTGTTACGGGCTTGCCTAGATCGCAAAAGGTTCATGACTCAATTTGGGTGATTGTCGACCGTTTGACTAAGTCGGCACACTTCTTGCCTGTACGCACCGATTATGATACCGCTCGTTATGCCCAGTTGTTCATCGAGGAGATCATCAGACTCCACGGGGTACCTTTGAATATCGTCTCCGGCCGAGATAAAATATTTGTGTCCCACTTTTGGCAAAGTTTCCAAGGAGCTATGGGGACTGAATTGAAATTAAGCTCTTCCTATCATCCTCAAACAGACGGTCAGATCGAAAGGGTAAACCAGATGTTGGAGGATATGCTTCGTATGTGCATACTTGACTTTAAAGGCAGTTGGGAACAATATCTTCCATTAGTTGAGTTTGCTTATAACAACTCATATCAATTCACTATCGGAATGGCACCTTATGAAGCTCTGTATGGCAGGCCTTGTAGATCGCCCGCTTGCTGGTTGTAAGTGGGTGATAATAAGTTCCTTGGACCTGAAATGATCCAAGATACTTCTTCGAAGATTGAGCTCATTCGAAATCTCATACGGATAGCCCAAGATCGTCAAAAGAGTTATGCCGATGCTGGTAGGAGGCATATGGAATTGGAGGTTGGAGACCAAGTGTTGGTGCGAGTGTCCCCGATGAAGGGCATTAAACGTTTTGGGAAGAAAGGAAAGCTTGCACCCCGCTTTGTTGGACCTTTCCCGGTGATTGCAAAGGTTGGTCCCGTAGCATACCAACTTGCCTTGCCGGAACCTTTACAACAAATCCATGATGTATTTCACGTCTCTTCTTTGAAGAAGTACAGAAGGTGTGAAGGTGCCCTTTGGCACATTCCTTTCGAAGATATCGATTTGCAGCCCGATGTTTCTTACGAAGAACAACCGGTTGCTATCCTTGAGTTTGGAGAGCGAAAGTTGAGATCTCGTGTGGTGCCCCTAGTGAGAGTTCATTGGAGTCATCATCATGCAAGCTAATCAACTTGGGAACGCGAGGATGAGATGCGGGAGAAATATCCACATCTTTTCTCATGAGGTACGCTTGAATTTTGGGGGCAAAATTCCCTCATAAGGGGGGGAGTATGTAATAACCCTCGCTTATGAGACCGTATTTTATAGTAATTACTTAGTATAGTAATTAGAGACCAGTGTTGGGTTATGATTTGAATGTTAATTCGATGTAGAAAAGTTGATATTTATTATGAGGTTGCATACATATCATAATCATGGAAAATATTGCTATGTCATGCTTATTAATATCATCTGAATTTAAAATGATATTTGGCTTAATTATGAGACCGGAACCTAAATTGAATTTTAAAATGTCCAAATGATAATTTGGAGGTTGCAGTTGATTCCGGAACGTGCGAAATAGTCAAATAATGTACCATATTGTATTTTGTAGTTTTGGGCATTTTTGACTGGTTGTGCTTTAATTATGCTATTGCGTATTATTTTATCGCACTTTTGGTTAATTAAGTGGGGCATTTACCCTAAGTCACGACTTAAGCCTATTAAGTCTTCTAATTTCCCCAAAATCCCTTCCTAAACCTAAGAGAGTAAGAGAAGAGTAGAGAAAAAGCTTTGGAGATTGAGAGAGAGCTCGCTACTACATCAAGGAATCTGCATATTTGCTGAATCAAGGCAAGTTTTTTTACTTGCTATTTGTGTCTTGAGATAGATGATTGGTTGTGGTAATGGTGTGTTGATTTTAGTTTAGAAAACTTAGGGTTTTCTTATGTATTTATGGGTTTTGATTCACTCAAAGATGATTCATGAGGTTCTAAGATGATCAATAGAATCATTGATGTTCTTATAGTGTTGGTATATGAGTTTAGTTTGGAGAAATTTGGATTGGGGTAGAAAATGGAGTCCAAGACTCCATAGCCATTTCTTGTCAAAATCGCAGGCCCGAATCTATTCGGCCCCCTGGGCGAATCGATTCGGTTAGTTCCAGTACCCAGGTCTTGTGAATCGAATCGATTCGGAATTTATCCGAATCGATTCGACAATTATGCAGAAACCCAAACTTTCTGACCGAATCGATTCGGTTTCTCATCCGAATCGATTCGGCTACTTTTCAGAAACTCAAATTTTCTGGCCGAATCGATTCGGCCAAGGGGGCGAATCGATTCGGTAGCCCTGCACTTTTTGAAATTTTTCTTTTTCATTTTAACCCCTTTTATTTAGGACTAATGATTAGGGACCTTCTTGAATGAAGTAAACATAGGGTTTAGAGTATTAGTTGAGTTGGGTCGACATCCTAGACTCGAAAGGGTTCATCTAGGGTTCGTTCAAGGGGGAATTTAAAGTGATGCTTAGGCATTTCTTTTGTCTTGTAGTTTTATAAGGGTTTAGAATCTATTAAGGTCAATTCGGAGACTTTAGAATTCAACTCGAGTTAGATTTGACTTGATGGTTTATAGTAAAGCCTGAAAGAGGCCTTGGGAAGAACATTGGAGTCTGAATTCCTTTTGAGGATGCTATGTCGGTACGAATTACATATAGTCCCGATTTAACTTATACATTTATTTAAAATGGGAATATTGATAAGGTAAATGATAATGTTACTAAATCATGTAATGGAAATAAATAAAATGGATGTTACACACCTCTCTAAATACCATCTTAAGGGAAGTCCGTGCGATAGGTGAAGCCCCCTGACTAATGAATGCAGGGTGGATATAGTCCTAGGCCATATGAGCGCTTGTTTTATATTTTTCTGCGATGGGTAGGAGATTCTGGGTGTGGTCTTGACTACCCTGCAGGCATATGGACGCTTCCCGACGATTTCGATAGGATCCCAGGTTGTCTTATGTTAGGCCCTGGAAGATGATGGTTATTTAGGGACGCGCACAGTGGGGAAACCCGGACGGGCGGTCTTAGAATCGTTATATTTATAATTATGACTATTCTAATAATCGAGTTGGACTCGGTGGAACATTAATGCCATAAAGAGCAAATTTATGCCACAAAGAGCATGCTATTGAGGTTAGTGCCATATAGAGCACATGATAACAATTATATTCCTGATAAGGAATGGAAAAGAAGATTGAAATTGAGATATGATGAAAGATGATAAAGGCTCATAAGTACTTTTAATTCTGTTGTAACATGAACTTCACTCTATATAGTCCTTTATCAGTTTTAGTTCCTTATATGATGTTACCATGCTAGACTATCATCCTTGATTATTGTGCATCATTGTCATACCTGTCATTTATCTATTGATCACATATACCCGGCCCTGACCGGTTTTTTTTTTTTTTTTGTATATGTATATATATAATCCGTTCAGGTGTTCCGCCGCACGGTCGCCCGTAATGACCTTTCCTTCCATATGTTCTTGAGGATCCGTGACATTGTGCGGGTTTCACGGGATTTTTGTGTAGACGCCTCCGTTTATGTTTCTAGTTATGTTCAGTTTATTCGGGCTTGTTGCCCAAACCTTTGTAATTGTAATGGATCTATTATGTAACCCTTGGTACTAAATGTATGTTGTATGGTTGTTATTGACCGACCTTTCGTTCGGTCCTTTTTTTATCATTTGGGTTTCTCATATACGCTTGTGGGGGTTTCCACCCTCTATTTCTATTATGGGTTGTTGAAAATGTTTTCTTTTTATTGCAAATCAAAGTTTTTGATAACCCGTTTTCTGGAATATAGAGTGGTTATTCCTTATACCTTGCATATTGTTGTGATGCTGAGAATGATATTTGTCAATGATTTCCTATTTTATCGGGGTATGGGGCTGGCCACCCTTTATTCCGGATAGCGGGTTGTCACACTCAAATACTAGTGGTAATGGCTTATCTTGTTCTAGTGCTTCCGTTGCCAAATCCAAAACCATGTTGTGTTTTAGAGCGCAACCACATCCCACAGTGTTTGAAAAGGTCAACCTAAAGGTCCTGTTCCTCATTGAGTTTACGCATGTTCGCATTGTGGTAGAAAAGGTCACCGTAGGTCATTTTTCTATGATCTCAAAAAAGACCCTTAGAAGGTTAAATGTAATGTCCCGTCGATTCCCATAACGCGTCAGGTTAGGTTTACACGGGTTTGGGTTAGGAAATCTATGTTGGAGATGCTAAATGCTAGGTTGGTTGATTCTCACATGCTTGCACATGATGTGTCACATGTTATTTCTTATGGATGGTTGCTTGCAAGATTTTATTTATCATACTCTAGTTTTTGCTTCATGATTTATATCTTTCTAGTGTTATAACATGTTAATCTCTTTGTATTATATTTTTCATTTGTTCCAATATTATTGAAAAATACAAAAATATTTTTGTTTTGTTATGTTTTTTTAGTCAAAATATGTTTTAAAAACTCGAAAAGATTTTCTATTTATGTGTATCAGGAGTTTACATGTTTTTGTGGCATATTGGTGTGATTGGACCGCCATCGTTTCATTATCCATGTGGATAGGATATTGGATCATAATTGTTGATGCGTTGAATGTTCTTAGCCATTGTTTATGGGGTTGGTTTCGAAGTTGATATGCATTTTTATTCAACTTTATATATATGTCATTTTTTAACACATGCACGATCTTACATGAATGTTTAACTTCTCATGCATATTTGAGCTTAGTAAGACGTTCTCCTCTCAATTTTTTCATCTATGCATTTTATAAACATAGGAGGAGGTGTGCATGTAAGAACCGTTGTTGTGAGAATTTGTTTGAGCTAAATTGAAAATATATTGAGTGTTCACAGAATAGGGCTGCGAAAGACAAGTTGACTCATCATGAAAGTTGTTGTTTAAAAGAGCCCGAGAAAAAATCAAGGCAATAAAAATAGAAAAATTATCAAATAAGGGGCCAAGTTAGTTTAGCATGATTGATCATTTAAAAAGAATATATTTCTAATCATGTTTACATTTGAGGGAGGAAGGGTGGAAAACTATAACGGGTTTGCACCACAAATCCTAACATAGAAAATCGTGTCATGACGTTTTTATTTGATTGAATCGTCAAAATTCCGAATTTATGTGCACGTTGTTAGTTTAGTTCATTAAGTTTGCATTTTAAATGTCTCATATGGATAAAAACAAAGTTTGATGATATTTAGCTATCAGTTTGAACTTCTTGAACATTTTGATTTGTTTCATTATGATTCATTTGTCGTTGTTCATGCCCATTCAATCCATATCCATGTTTGAGCACACTGATACTGTATTATCACGCAACTCATTATTTTTATTTGTTTTATATTTTTGGTTTTTAAGTCTATTTTGTTACTGATATGATTTTCCAGTACCCATTTCAAGAAAAAAAATCACTGGACAAAAGTTTAACGTTTTTTAGACTCGTAAATAAAGTTTTACAAAGTCGTTCAAATGACTTCTGCATGTCGTTCGAATGACATGTATAAGTCTTTCGAAGACTAGATCGCGTGATAAATTTTTCAAGGTGTATATTGTATCAAGTAAAGTCACGAGAAGGTCATTTCTAGGTCACGAGAAGAGTTTGATCATGCAACATGCTTCTATTTTGTCATCTCTCAGATCATTAGATGCATTATTCCAAAGACATGCAATGTTGTTTGAACGACATTGCATAGTCATTCGAACGAACTGAAGGGGATTTTTTCTTTTTTTTTTCCTATTTCCAGTACCTACTTCATATGCATTCTGAGTTTGACATTTTTTGGTATTGTTGAGTTTGTTTGGACAGCTTATATGCAGTTAATATTCCTGGTTTATGCTTAATTAATTCACTGCATTGATTTCATTTAGTCACATCACTCCTGATTTTAATGATTTCATTCTTTGTGACTGTTTGCTAGCTACGATTTAGTATCATTTGATTGTTGTCCATGTTTCATTTGTTTATCTGGATATGCTTTACATGCTTATTCTTATGTTATATACACATTGATTTGTTTATTTCTTTTTCTCACTGGTTGTCTATTCGAGACAAAAAGGGGAAGAGATAGATATGTGATGTATGGGGAGTTTTTTATTGTGAGAACACATATGTTACATGTTCAAATGTTGGTATCATTATTGGCTTTCACAAATTAGTATCATGTTAACTTTCTTACATATTTAACAAATGGTTTAATTTAATTGATATCATTATGTTTTGTATCATTTATTCCTCCATACTTCACTAGGTACTTGTCTATTTCATGTGTGTAGGTATGCTTAAGCAATTTGAGATTTTACGAATACATCACAATCAGGCGTTCATGCTTATCGATCTTACATATACTAGTTCGTGTCCTGTAATTTTTGATTTTGGGTTTATGGGATGGGATTTAGTTGTCATACGGATTGACGGCCCGGCTTAGCATTCATTGGTTTGGTTTTTTCCCGGAATAGCCAAAGGGGGATATTTGTAAGGAAAATTTTTATAATTGAGTCCATGTTTGTAGTTGGCGCATATCCGGATAAAACTTGTTTGTGTCATAGATAGATTTTTACTTGTCATGATCCCACATAGTCTATGATAGTGTATTGAAGATGTAGCATCCAAGCTTCAAAGTTAAATCATATCGTGTTTTATTGGTGCATGTTTCATGTCTTCATCATGTTTCGATCTCTCAGGTATGAATGCATAAATGTTTATGGGATTTGGATATTATTTTCTAAGGATGGAAAATTGATTAAAATATTTTTAAATAAGTTTAAAGTGTTTTAACTACATTTATTCTGAGATAAACTTGTTAAGGATTCATTTAGATCCTTCCCTTTAATTGTAGAGGATCAAACGACATTGATTGTCGTTCAAATGACATATCTATTTCGTTCGAACGACATGGACAAGTCATTCTAATGACATGTCAAAGTCGTTCGAATGACATGGAGATATCATTTGAATGACCTACCGACGTAAAGTTTTTTTAATGGCAAAATTTCATCTCAGATATTGGGTGTCCAGAACTGAAACTAAAAAACATAACATTATGTTTTTCTGCCCTAATTTTTCGAGGTTTTCAAAAATAAAAATCATCCTTTTGTTTACGAGATCCGAACTCCATATACACATGCTATAGACATCTTGTTCGTTTGCACCATAGTGGTTTGTTCTCTACTTGAAGAACTTGTTGGTTTTGTGGTGAAGAAAAGATCAAGACCGTGTTCTCAATCGTAGACGTTTCTAGAGCCGTTCGGTGGATATCGAGGTACGCGTGGACTCATGTGTTATGGAGGAGCATCGCAAAAGAACTTTTGTGTGGGCACTGTGAACGAGTGGTTAAAGAGAAGAAGCGTGTCAAGACTTGTAGGGATCGAGTCGTTGTGTAAGTCTATCTGTCTTCCTTTGTAATACCATATCATAGTGATTGTCTGTCTTGGGTCATCCGAGTTTTTTTACCCTTTGTTATTTTCCTCGTACATCCAGATTTGTGGTTTATTAACTTTATTTATTTTACTTTCTTTAATCACCTAGATGCATGTTTAGGATTAAACATGATAAAAGTGTTTTAACGTAAAATTGGTTCACATAAATTGGTGTGTTATTAAAATTTGGTGTTTTTATGAGAACTGAGTTTGCTTTAAAGACACACACATTATGTTTCTATGAAATTTGGCCAATTGGGACGTGAAGTATGAATTTACGAAAATGACACTAAAGTTGCGATTTGAGACAGAACTTTCCTCAAAAGCATCCAATTGCGCACATTACATCCCCAATGCCTATAAAAGCTCAAATAGACCTAAAAGGGTCTAAACAAGGAAAACAAGGGTTATAGAGTAAATGAGCATAAATATGGGGAATTAACGGACAAAAGTATGCTACAATGCGCAAGAATAAAAGGTATTAAATGCAATATTAAATACTAATACCATTTTAAAGATGGTCATCGAGATAAAAGGACATATTTTTTATGTTGGGTATCTCTTCAGAGGGTTACATCTTTCTAATGGCCTCTTAGAGGAAATGAAACTCAATCTAGACACACATTATCTCCTGACTTGGGGGGTGAGGAGAAACCTCATTTGCTGGCGGGAGAAATACTGGATCTACCCCAAGGAAGTCCCCGATAAGTGGGGTGAGGATACTTAGAGTACTTATGATAGATCTGAAAGTAACCATGGGGAGCAAATGGAACTTGGAAGTGAGGGGATCCAGTATTAACAGGTGGAATGGGGGCTTGAACTGGCACGGGCAAACATTAGGGGTTTGCTAATACCAAACTAGACACTATTGGGGGAATACCGGTATTAGGGAGAGGGGGACCATTTTCCCTAGTTTCAGGTGTAGTATCAGTCACCCATAGCCATATTTATGCTTGGCCCACTTCCCTAATCTCAAATAGCATGGTATTTTGGGATGTCGTGATGTTCTACAAATGTCGTAACACGTGATGCATTAGATGGGGATTGATCTTAATTACTAGACATAGAGCATATTGTAGAATAAACCTAAGAATCGTGGGTAGGAAGTTCATTAATAAAAAAAATAGCCAATCACGTGGAGGACGCACGCATGATTCCAGGGTAGGCAGTCGCACGGTATTCCGCGGGTGAGGTTAATTGCAAAACAAAAAGTTAAATCACCTTTATTTAGGATCTTAAGACAAAAGGATTGATAGAATGATCTAACATACACGGACAAGGACTCACATATGTATGCTTTCTTTGATTATTTTATCTTACTTTAATCGCATGTTGGTGGTATTTTGTTCTTTTAGTATTTTTTGTTTGGTAGTATTCTTAGTTGGGTAGAATATTAGCAGAATCCTATTGAATTCGGGTAAGCTCTCAACTTGCATGCGAGGAGCGATGAAATAACAGGTGGACGCTTGTAATCTCCTTAAAATAAAAATATGGGTAAGAGAATCCAATGTAAGGGACATCTGTTTTGATGACACCTTGAGGATTCATTTTGTTGTGTCTCCGATCAAAAATAGGAAGACATTCAGCCTGGAATTAAGGGGGTTCGGACCAGCCTCCGTCCATCTGATGATTTTTAAAAAACTTATGAAAGTGAATGGACCATAAAGTATTTGTTCTTTCATGAAAAAATGTGTGAAACTAAAGTCTTGTAAGAGTATTAACATGCTCATTTGTTCCCTAATGGGTAGTTGTCTTATTTCGGTTTTTTAAAAATCTTTGGGTTCTTGATTTACCTCTCCAAAAAATTTCATCAACGTTTAAGATCTTGAAGTTGGTTATATCATCCTCATGACTTATGGATCACATTTTTTATTAAATATATATTAGAGTTGTCCTACACACATGTCACGTGTTTTTATAAATCATTTATATATCTTGGTAAAATCTTTTTATGTGTAAAAAAAATTATGGTTTTGCTATCTTGATCTTTATTATGTAAAAATATTTGAAAAATCAAAAGATAAGAAAAATTGAGCTAATTATAACAAATTCACTATAGTAAAGGTCTCCCTTATTAGACGCAAAGATGAAAGTGTTTCTTTGGCAAAACTCAGGACATTGGTGTGAGCAGCATCACTGAAGTAACGCCACATAGAAGGATTTCGTTGCAATGATCCTTCTGCTTCGCTGGCCACTGAGTCCTTTGAAGTTTCCTTCAGAAATCACTGGGCATTTTTATTTTAAGCTCTCCACACCGGAGTTTTTCCTCATTGAAGTGAAGAATACATCTTTACGAATTTTCTTTTTAGATCTTTTAGAATATTCTTGATTTATGTTCAAAAAGTTACTTTTTGGCTGCTACTTGGACATGGAAGCCCCAACATCTCTCTCTCACATGCTCTATGTAAGATATGTGACTTTGTATATTGCATTGGTATTGGTTAAAATCGCTTGGGTGATTTTTCTAATATAAACCATTATTGCTCTTCATTTCAAAACATCTCTCAAATATTTTAAGAGGAGCAAAAATACCAAGAGAGATTTTTGCGTATTTTTATCCTCTTCTTTTATAAGAAGATGAGAATATACTTTTGGAAAAGAGTGAACCCATTTTCTAAATTTCGTTCATCTTTTTCCTTCTTTTCTTTTTTACATTTAATAACCTCTCTTTATTGAGGTTGCTTAATTTCAAATAAGACAGAGATTTTGCCAAGAATTCATTTTTAAAATTCACCTTTTCTAAACACTTTAAAATCTTCCTCCCAATAAGATTATTGTGATCTTTAAGGCTCTTTTTTCAAATTCAAATCATTTGTGAACTCCTAAGTTTGAAGATGAAGGCTTCTGCAACATTATTGACTCGTGTTAGACATAAAAGATATTCAGAACTTCTATTGGCATATAGGGATATCTAGATTGCTAAAAATTGGTGAAAAAAGTATGAGGTAGTGAGTTATCACGAAAGGAGTTTTATTCATTAGTCCCCTCTATAAGTCTTTATCAAATTTTTAGTGAAACTGTTGCATTGGTCCGAGGTTTTTCACTTTAGTGGGTTTTTGTCCTCGTACATACGGTGTTATGTATTTATATACTTTTTTCGCATATTTTATCAATCACAAGCAAACAAGATTAAAACTCGATTTGGTTGATAAAACTTTGGAGAATATTTGAACATAGAATTTTAAGTTTGCTAAAATAATTTTTGACAGGTCTCCATTTCAGTATGAAATATGCACCCTCACGTTTTTAAATATACAAAAGGATTGTAAGGAGAAATTTCCAATCGAGTCAATTTGTATGTAATTGGCATTATCCCGGACAAAACATTTGAGTCATAGGATAAACTTTGAGTTGTTGATGCCATGTGCCTTTGAGGTTGTTTAATGAATACATGGTGGCCAAGCTTCAGATATTGGATATGACATGTCGTCTTTATCATGCCAAGTTTATCTTAACGTTTACCGAGGGTCTCGTAAGTATGGATGCATATTAATTACGTTCAAAATATTTTAAGGGTATTAGTTTTTTATTTAAATGTTTGGAACTACTTTTTAAGAAAAAAATTATAACTTTAAGTTCATTACAACAAGATATAATCTCATTAGAAGATGGTTTCAAACAAGATTGCATTCTCATCCGAACGAACTGAGGTTTTTGTTCAAACGAGATGTTATTCTCATTCGAATGACCCTAGTTTTTGTTTGAACAAGTCACCGCCTCGAAATTCGTATTTTTTTATTTAACGGATTTTAGACTCGGAATTTAGAAGAACTTTTGGAGAAAAAAGTCTGCCAACTTGTTTACCAATATCCCAAGCCATTTGTTTCACCCTTCATATTTCAAGATGCCTATGCTTTGAGATCTTATTTTTGGGCACCAAGTCTGTTTCTTTCATCTTGAGAGAACTTGTTTTGTGCAATGGACTTTGTACATGCTATTTGTCGTTATAGTGAAGAAGTGATGGATTTTGTGTTCTAATCCGTAGACGGTGGCTGAGCCTGATCGGTGGATACCGAGGCGCACAAGGACTCGTGTGCTGTGACAGCTTATGTGGGTAGACTCATGCGTTGCACTGTGGAGGAGCGGTTGAAAATAGAAAAGCGTTAAGTCTTATGGATGATCGAGTCATTGTGTAAGTCTATTGTCTATTCTTTGTAAAGCCATATCATATTGATCGGTTTGGCTGGGTCGTCCGAGATTTTTCCTTTTATGGTTTTCCTCGTACATGGGCGTCTTGTGGTTTGATTTATTTAATTTATCTGTTATCACCTAGATGCATGTTTTAGGATAAAAAGATAAAATTTGGTAATTCGATTTTCCATATGAAAGGTTTAATTGGTGCTAAGTTTAATTGGGTTAATTTATTTAGAGGTTAAATCTTTTAAATTTGGAAACAATAAAAAATAGAATTTTCCTTAGTTGAACCATCTTTGCCTAAGCACACACTGTAGGGGCATTCTCAAATATGTATCAGAGCCCGAGCACTAAGTTATCATGTACAATCCTTGTTTAGTGTTGTTTACGGTGGTCTATTTTTACCTCTCTCGTGCTAGTTTTGTGTTGTTTTACACTCCATGGATTCCCATACTTATAAGTTGTCCGACTTGTTTATTGATGACGATTTTAATATTTGAGAGGAGTTTAAAGAGCTTCGTAACCATGATGAAAAATTAAATAATTGGAATTTGAAGTTTGCAAAAAGAATTAAATTTCTTGAAAATTAAAATTATCATTTTAAAGCACACACTGTTGGGGCATGATCTAAATGTATTTATTTATTTAATTAAATGTCCCAAAGACAAAAAACCAACTTTACCAAATTGTAATCTTTGATTAAATTAGGTTGCATAAAAATAATGTTCTAATCAAACAATTAAGCTATGCATGCAAGCAAACACATAATTTGAGGAAAATTCCTTTACATGACAAAATCTATATTCATCACTTTAGAACGTTTTACAAGACAACCTACATATAGACTACTTTGATCGACTAAGTATTGTGTGGAGTCTTCACAAAACTCCTAAAGAAAATGGATCAGATCCAAAGGTGTCCACAGATGGGGATGCACCTTCGGTATCCACCGATCAAGCTTTCTTCTTCCTTCACCAGTGATCCCTCGGGTCACAAGGTCCGTCATAGACAATAATCTCCACAAAGGTATATGATGTATTAAACATTTGTGTTTCAAAAGGATTCACAATTCATAAAGGGGATAAAGATTTGTGAATCAAACGTGTTTTGTAAACACAAAAGATGAAAAATATTGCAGCATATATACAGGTTTCACTTTCGCAAAAAGCCCCTCTCTAAGGACATAAATTTCCAATTGAGTCCATGTATTGTTTTGACTTAATTCCATGAACAAAACTGTGTTTGTAATATGTCATAGGGAGAATTCTATTTTGTCACGATCCCACTTGCTCTATTACATATTAAAGAAATTGAAGATGTTGCGACAAAGCTTGAAAGATTTAATCCTGCCGATGTTTATTTGGTGCAAGTTTAATCGTCTTCAAAGTTAATTTCATTCCGAGATCACTCAGATATGTATGCGTATAATTAATGGTGCTTGGAATTATTTTATAAAAGATAAGGATGTAATTTTTATATAGAAAAATGATTTTAAATGTTTTAAAAGTGTTTTTATGGTTTAAACTTCGTTTTATGATGATAAGCTCGAAATAGAGTTTGACTAATTTGATAAGAGACGTTTTTATCTGAAAGTCAAAGAAAGTCAAACTTTCGCAAGGTCGCTCGAACGACATTGGATCTCGTTCGAACGAGATACAATGTCACGCGAACAACATGCTTAAGTCGTTCGAATGACACGTTTTTCGAGGCGACATTTAAATCCTATTTAAACAGTGTTTGCATCATAATTTCGTAAGTGTGCTTTCTGGAAAAATAGTTTTACGAACCAGAACCCTGTTTGCACATGTTTTCTAAGGTTTAAAAGTCTTAAACACATAGAGTTTGCAAAGATCCGAGTTATCATTCTTATATGTTTAAGTGATCTTGCGACACCAAAGTTGTTTGTTCTACACATTGAACACAATGGGTTTTGTGGTGAAGAAGCGATGGATATCGTGTTCGACATCGTAGACGTATCAAAGCCATATCGGAGGACACCGAGTCATACGTGGAGTCATGTGTTGTGGACAGGTATCGTAGTAGACGGAATTTCTGCGTGGGCACTAATGAAGAACATCTGAAGATCAGAAGAAGCGTCAAGACCCGTGGGGATCGAGTCTTAGTGTAAGGCTAATATGTCTTTGTAAAACCATTATTCATAGTGATTGTCTGGATTGGGCCATCCGAGGTTGTTTTCCCGTTTTGGATTTTTTCCACGTACATCCGGCGTTGTGAGTATTCTTTACTTTACTTTACTTGCTTTAATCACTAGATGCATATTTAGGATTAATCAAGATAAAATTGGTTTAAAGTAAGAATTGGGATTTCACAACTTGGTTGGTGCATAATTAAAAGTTGGATCTTTTTCGAAGACAAATTGGATTTATTTAAAACACACATATCGGGCCACTCACAACGTTTCAAATTGGTATCAGAGTTAGAAAACATTTTTATTTGTTTTGTGATCCCGTGTGTTTTCAAAGATGAATTATGGATATAATGAATTTTCTCGAACTCCTATTTTTCATGGAACTAATTACACTTATTGGAAGATGAGAATGAGATGTGCTTTAAAATCTATATATGAGCGTGTTTGGATTGCAGTTGAGAAAGGTAGGACACCCCCTGTCACTATTATAGGTGAATTCACTAGTTTAAAGCCTGTTGAGTCTTGGACCGAAACTAAACAAAGACTTGCACAATATAATTCTAAGGGTCTGAACGTTATTGCTTCACATGTCACACACGAAGAATATAACAGAATTATGACCTGTGAAACATCAAAAGAGGCTTGGGATATTTTGGCACTCACTCACGAGGGCACTAGCACGGTTAGGGCGTCAAAACTTCAAAATCTCACTACACAGTTTGAGACCATTAGGATGTTAGAGAGTGAGACCTTTGATGAGTTTTATGCTAGGTTTTCCAATATTGTCAACTCGTCGTTTAACCTAGGTGAGAAAATTCTCGACAACCGTGTCATTAAGAAAATCCTTAGGTCGTTGCCTAGTAGGTTTGATGCGAAAGTGACCATTTTAAACTCCTTGGGTAGGTTAGAGTCAATGAAACTAGAAGAGATTGTAGGTGACTTATAAACCTATGAAATCGACATGATTACCTCCAAGTAAGTGCCTAAGAAAGAAAAGGGTATTGCTTTGAAAACCCGGAAGGAGTAAATTAAAGTTTCGGATTCCGATTCCGATTTTGATTTTGAGGATGTTGCTTTGTTGGAAAAGAAATTTAAAAAATTTATTAAGTTTCAAAATCAATCAAAAGATGCCAAGAAATTTGAAAAATTCAAGAACAACAAAGTAGATCCCACCTCTAAGGATAAGTTTGAAAAGCCTAAGAGAGATGAGTCGGATAAGTGTTTTAGGTGTGAGGGGTACTGTCACAAGGTTAAGGAGTGTCCCACTAGATTTAAGAAAGAGGGAAAGCAACTCGTTGTCTATAATTCCACCTTAAGTGATAGTGAACCGGAAGAGGGAGAGAGTTCCCCCATTGAGCGTAACTTTGTTGCGTTTATGGCATGTCATGTGAGCGACGATGATACAACTCATGTGAATGACACTTCCGAGGTGGTTTTGAGTGAATCCCATGTTAGTGAGGGTGAAGGGAGTGACGAGGAGGAGATTGATGTGAAAGAATTGCAAAATGCGTTTAATGAGTTGTATGCCAAAACGGTGAAGGTGAAAAAGGCTAACTCAAAATTGCAATTTAAGTTGAATGAGCGTGCCCTATAAAATAATGATAGCTTGATTGAGGATCTTAGGGCACGAGAGAAGAAGTTTAGGGAGAAACTAGAGTTTGTGGAGAAAGAGAGAGACAATCTCCGTGGTTTGATGGAGTCCTTGAAAAAGGAGATTTTAGAGTTTGAGGAGACTAGGCGTTTACTCAAGTCTAGGATTCTTGAGTTGGAGGAAAGGTTGAAAGACTCTTCTAGAGTCAAGTTTGATTTGGAGGCTAGGTCGGAGAAGTTAGATAAGATCCTAGGCACCGTCCAAATTAAGGGAGATAGGGAAGGTATAGGTTTTGGTGAGAGAGTTGTTCCCATCCCCCCCCACTCCCCCCCCCCCCCCCGCACGTGTGAGAAACACTAGGATGGTTAGAAAAGGTCCACTTAAAGGTAATCATTCCCACCGCCGCTACACTTGATCGTTTTGTGGTAGGAAATGTCACCTTAGGCGTTATTATTACGACCTTATACAAGCTCCTAGGAAGTTTAAGAATAAAGTTGCACCGGTTACCCAAACCCACATGCGTCTTTTTACACCTACTTGGGTTAGGAAATCGGATTTAGTGGCTTTAGGAATTAAACTTCATGATTCTCGTTTGGGTGCACTTGATTCTTCCCATGCTAAATCTAAAGGATGATAGTGTTGCCATGTTTGTCATATGCCAGTTTGCTTCATGATATATTCATTGCTAGTATTATGTCATATGTATCATTTTGTATTATAGTTTTCATTTGTTTGAGTCTTATTTGAAAAATACAAAAAGATTTTGTTTTTGAGAAAACTTTTGAAAATCCAAAAAGATTTTGCTTTTATTTGAGTCAAAATATGTTTGAAAAGCCAAAAAGATTTTCAGTTTTTGTTTTTGAGTTTACATGTTTCATGTGGCATATTGGTGTGCTTGGACCCCCCCCCCCCCCCCATCGTTCCATTATCCATGTGGCTAGGACATTTGGTAATTATTATCGATGCTTAGAATGATCTTAATAATTGTTTATATGGGGTGTTTCGAAGTTGATATGCATCTTGATACGACTTTGTATATATGTCAACATCGCACACATGCACGGGTTTATATGGATGTTTGACTTCTCTTGCATATTTGAATTTGGTGAGGCGTTCTTATCTCAATCTTGTCATCTATGCATAAGTAAACTTAAGGAGAAGTGTGCATTTAATAACCGTTTATCGTGAGGATTTGAATTGAAAAAATGATGACTGATTCACGGGAAAAGGCTGCGAGAGTTCAAAATTAACTCGTCGTGAAAGCCACCGTTTAAAAGAGCCCAAAAAAAGGGGGGGTCAATAAGATTTTCTCTAAGTTGAGAATGCTATAAACCTCAAAATAACTTGAAAAAGTATATATTTCTGAGGGAGTTTTGCTTGGAGAAAATTTAAACGGGTTTGCACAACCAATCGTAATGGTGAAACATTGCAATTTGACGCTATTGTTTGTAGAATCATCAAAATTCTGGATTTGTGTGCATGTAGTATGTTTAGTTCATTAAGCTCACACTTTAATTGTCATTTGGCTATGATAAAGTTTGATGATTTATCGCTATCAATTAGAGCTTCTTGATCGTTTCGATGTGTTGGAATTGTGACTTATTTGTTGTAGTTTCACGCCCATTCATTCCATGTCCATGTTTGAGCACATCGGTAATTTATTTGCATGTAACTCGCATTGTTAGTTTTAATGAGTTTTTGCATTTTGTGCAAAAAGCCTACTATTTTAGTACTGTTTTGCTTCTGTCAGTCCCTTCCTGGAATTTTTTTGTGGAAATTTTTTCACTGGGCAATACTTCATAATATTTCTAGGAAACTGGGAAATTTTGGGAGGTCGCGCGAAGTCGTTCTAACGACATTGCATCTCGCGTGAATGGCTTTTGTACTTCGTTCGAGCGACTTCCTCATTTCGTTTGAGCGAAGTCCCTGGATCGTTCGAACAACAGGGTGAAAAATGGCTTCTGATTGGTTTGCAGTCCTCTGGTTATTTTATTATATTTTTTTGGTACTGCGGGAAGCATTTCTGGACTATCTGGTTTATATCCAGGTTCTTTTATGTTCCAATTTGGTATTTTGGCATATATGTTCGTTTATCACACAAGATTTGATTGGTATACTCTTTGTGTGATTCCTTGATTTACTAGCTACTATTTTGTCATTACATGATCTTATTTAGTTGGTTGTCTCATGTTTATCTAGCGGATTTTTTTTTTCAAAATTGGTATCAACTTGATTCTCATGCTAGATATTTCATATTGGTTATCTTTTCACCAGACTGTCTATTCGAGACAAAAAAGGGGAGAGATGTATGTGATGTAGGGGGAGATTTGTTGAGCGCTTCTTTAAGATATTTGTTTCAAATACTGCTCACAAGTTTCAAATGATATGTTCTTATTGACTATATAAATTGGTTTCATTTGTTCCTCCATACTTCACTTGGTATTTGTTTGTCTGTTTCATGTGTGTAGGTATGCTTCAGCGATTCGAGATTTCAAGTCTACATCACATTCAGACAGTTCATGCTTGCCGGTGCTACATATTCTAGTCCGTATCCTGTATTTTTTATTTTGGGTTTATGGGATGGGATTTAGGCGTCATACGGCTTGACGGCCCGGTTAGGAATTTCACTGGTTTAGTTTTGTCCCGGAATAGTCAAAGGGGGAGATTTGTAAGGACATAAATTTTCAATTGAGTCCATGTATTGTTTTGCCTTAATTCCGTGAACAAAACTGTGTTTGTAATATGTCATAGGGAGAATTCTATTTTGTCACGATCCCACTTGGTCTATGACGTATTGAAGAAATTGAAGACGTTGCGGCAAAGCTTCAAAGATTTAATCATGCCGATGTTTATTTGGTGCAAGTTTAATCGTCTTCAAAGTTAATTTCATTCCAAGATCACTTAGATATGAATGCGTATAATTAATGGTGCTCGGAATTATTTTATAAAAGATATGGATGTAATTTTCATATAGAAAAATGATTTTAAATGTTTTAAAAGTGTTTTTATGGTTTAAACTTCGTTTTATGATGATAAGCTCGAAATAGAGTTTGACTAATTTGAATCTCTTTGTTAAGAGACTTTTTTATCTGAAAGTCAAACTTTAGCAAGGTCGCTCGAACGACATTAGATCTCATTCGAACGAGATACAATGTCATGCGAACGACATGCTTAAGTCATTCGAACGACACATTTTTCGAGGTGGCATTTAAATCCTATTTAAACAGTGTTTGCATCATAATTTCGTAAGTGTGCTTTCTGGAAAAACTGTTTTACAAACCAGAACCCTGTTTGCACATGTTTTCTAAGGTTTAAAAGTCATAAACACATCCTTAGAGTTTGCAAAGATCCGAGTTATGATTCTTATATGTTTAAGTGATCTTGTGACACCAAAGTTGTTTGTTCTACACATTGAACACAAAGGGTTTTGTGGTGAAGAAGCGACGGACATCGTGTTCGACATCGTAGACGTATCAAAGCCATATCGATGGACACCGAGACATACGTGGAGTCGTGTGTTGTGGACAGGTATCGTAGAAGACGGAATTTTTGCGTGGGCACTAATGAAGAACGGTTAAAGATCAGAAGGAGCATCAAGACCCGTAGGGATCGAGTCTTAGTGTAAGGCTAATCTGTCTTTGTAAAACCATTACTCATAGTGATTGTCTGGCTTGGGCCGTTCGAGGTTGTTATCCCGTTTTGGGTTTTTTCAACGTACATTCGGCGTTGTGAGTATTCTTTACCTTATTTTACTTTCTTTAATCACTAGATGCATGTTTAGTATTAATCAAGATAAAATTGGTTTAAAGTAAGAATTGGGATTTCACAACTTAGTTGGTGCATAATTAAAAGTTGGATCTTTTTCGAAGACAAATTGGTTTTGTTCAAAACACACATATCGGGCCACTCACAACGTTTCACTTTCAAAAATATTTTTGAAAAAGGTATCAATAGTAAAAACATGAATTTCATGGTGGCAGCTCCTTCGAATGAAAATCACGGTCGTTCGAACGAGAATGTTAGTTCATTTTAATCAGAAAGCCATGCCATTCAAATGAAAATCCTATTTGGTTTAAAGCTTGTATCTAACGAGGTTCTAATGAGAATGCTCTGTATATAGTCCCAATATCATTAGATGTTCGTTCGAAGCAATATCAAACGAAAAGGCTTTTTCGTTCAAATGAGACTCTAATCTCATTTAAATGAGGCTAAAAAGATAAACAAAAAATATTTTTTAATTTTTAAAAAATCCAACCTCGGTTTTTATAAAATTACATCCCAAATATAAATATGAATAATTATGAAGACACAAATGTATTATACCTTCTTGAGGTGTAGAGGGTCTTTAACTTGGAGATGTTGGAGTTTGATTAGACGTGTCGACGCGAGTTAATTTGTAATGGGATATGCCAAACATGCCAAAATACAAATGAAGACCTAATCTATGAGCAACTTTAGAATATTTTCTCTTGCAAATATCCCCCTTTGGCTATTTCGATACAAAACTATACAAACCTAAATCGAAAATCCAAATTATATAAAAATCCCTCTATGACAAAACATCATAATACCCTCGCAAACCTTAGAAATGGAATGATGTAGTGAAACTTTGTCTTTAGTACCATCTTGTTCTTACCTTGGGAAACTTTGCCTTCATTAGGTGCAATATGCTCTTACATACACACTTGAAGCAAACAAAATAATGTGATGCATATAGTATGATATTAAAAACTCGTAATGCATTCTCCCTCACAAAGAAAAATCCCTTTTAATTTGTTATCCCCTTCTTGTCCAAAATATACAAAAGAGTAGAATCTAAACATGAAGTATAGTCATCACATATAAGAAGAAAAATATCATTACAAAGATGAGCAATAAAGCACTAGTAATGATAATCTCAAAAGCATCACCACCTATTTTTTAAAATTTTTAATATTTTAAAGTAAAGGTATAAAATGTACAAAGTACAAAAGTCCATGGAATATAATTAACTTAACCGAATCATGAAAGCCTAATGTAAGAGTGTGAACATATTCCATAGGTTAATCAATATTGACAATCATAATCACATGTGCACGAAGTTTTGAGATACTACTAAAAAAATATCTCAAAGTCTACCTTAAGTGTAAAAATGGTGAACTCGTGTGAAATTGACTTAACATAGTCAACAAGTCAAGAACATAAATGATTCTCATACCAATGACGTCGAACTATATAATATTTTTTGATAATTTGTAGTTTGTGCAAACCCATTGATATTCAACTTTAACTCCCTCAAAATCTCACATAAGTAAGAATAAAGTCTCAATTATTTTTGAAAAAATTAATGCACATACGTAGCAAAGCATCAAGGATTCAAAAATTGGCCTGGCACTTCTGTTTTTATGTACCGTTAATCTTTTATGTCTATTTTATTACAAATTGTGGGTTTTAACACAAAGAAATTTAATCTTTTGTAGCCCATTTCCATTGCTTATGGTATAACAAACTTTTTGAAAAAAATTAAATTTGGGCAATGGTTCTTACATGCACAACTTTTATCTCGTTTTTACATTTGGTTCATTTTAAAGCAAAATTGAGATGAGAACACCGTGTTCGATAAGTGACAAGTAAGTGCAATGTTCAAATAAGATCGTGCTCGTGTGCATTATAGATGACGAGGAGTGAAACATATAGCAAGTAATCGTCAAATTAAAACGTAATGACTCCACACATTATTAAGCACAAATGACGTCATGTCTCAAAACACTACGAAAAGTCATTAGGATATGGAATGAATGGGGAATATGGTCATCTTAAGTTTTCATCCCTATAAGGTGCTAAAAGAATTACAAAACCCTTTTTGGATATTTTCAAAATTTTTATCAAAATAAATCTTTTTGATTTTTTCAACTTTTTCTTAAAAAACGATTTATTTATTTTTTTGTATTTTTCAAAATATTTCAAGAAAAATAAAAATCTTTTTGGATTTTCCTAAAAATATAAAAATGAAAAATATAAATACAAAAGAGACACGTGTCATAATACTAGAAATCATATATCATGAAGCACAAACTAGAGTATGACAAATAAAAACATTCAAGCAATCAACCATAAGATATAGCATGTGAAAAGTCATGTGCAAGCATGGGAGAATCAACCAGTATAACATTTAGTGCCTCCAATATAGATTTTCTAATCCAAATAGATGTATACCTAATGCTTCGGGATTCAGGAACTAAGGGGATCAAACTTCAACTTCCTATGGTCTTTTCTAAGATCATAGCAAAAATGCCAAAGGTGACCTTTCTTACTACAGTGCCTGCATGTGTAGACATGATGAGGAACGGGACCTTCGAGTTGACCTTTTTAAACACCCTAGGATGTGGTTAACCCTCTAAAATAAACAATGGTATTGGCTTTAGTAACGAAAGCAATAGAATCATGAAAGCCATTACCATCACCACTAAGACTACTCGAGTCTTTCATGTCTTCTTTTAACTTCAAAAATCTAGACTCAAACAAAGAATTATACTCTTCAAGTTTTAAGGAATCCTTATTTAAATTTTCAATCATTCCTATAAGGTTTTTTCTCCCCCTCAATGCAAGAGAACTTATCCCTAAGTGTCTTCTCATGTTCCCTCAAATATAAAATCAAGTGATCACTATCCTCATTGCCACATAAACACAACCTAGAAATTTTAGATTCCTCTAATTATTTCTCTAAAACTTGGACCGTGATTGTCAAAATTTAGGAGTGTCCGGATGAGGAAAATAATGTTTTGAATAATGATTTTAGGGCATATGAGAAGACTGTTAGGGATAAGTTCTCTTGCACTGAGGGGGAGAGAGATAACCTTCTAGAAATGATTGAAAATTTAAATAAGGAGTCCTTAAAACTTGAAGAGTCTAATTTTTTGCTTGAGTCTAAAACTTTGAGGTTAAACGATGATCTAAGAGACTCAAATAGTGTTAATAGTAATCGTACTGGCTTCCTTGATTCTAATGCTTTCATTGCTAAAGTCAAGACCATTGTCTATTTTAGAGGGTCAGCAACATCCAAGGACATTAGAAAGGGCCAACCCATAGGTAAAATTCTTAGCGTTTACACATGGTCGCATTATAATAGGAAAGGTCACCTTAAGGAATTTTGTTATGATCTTGGAAGAGGTCCTAGTAAGTTAAAGTCTAGTGTCCCCTTGGTTCCTTGTAAGGACAATTTGTCCATTATGTATATGTTATGTCATACGCCGTTACAAGATTGTTGGTTGAAAAGATCACATCGTCATCAACGAAATCCGAAGAGCAAAAGAAGAAAGAATTTGGGAATCAGACCTGGCCGGACCGATCCGGTTCGGAAAAAGAACCGATCCGGCTTATCGGACCGATCCGACCAACTACCGGACCGATCTGCCTGCTGAGCTAAGACCAGTACACCCGGATCCATAGCGAACCGATGAAGCCTAAAGGACCGGACCGATCCGATGCCATCCAGATGGATCCGGTTTCAGAAAAAGAACAGATCCGATTTCACCGGACCGATCCGCCTAAAGGACCGGACCGATCCGATGAGGATAATCTCTGCCAGATCATGCAGCAGATTTTTTAGGGTTTTAACTCCTTATTTAAACCACGATCAGTAGTTGGTTTTCAAAATACTTTCACACGATTTTCAGAGCATATCAACCCTAAAGTCTTCACCTATTGAGTCCTATGATTCTAGATTTTTAGATTCACACATCTTCCATATCTATGTGAATCAAATTTGGTAACCCAAGAACACCATTGCTGTTGTTCAACCCTTTGTGAAGTGGACCGCTTCTTCCTCTTCATTGCAGCCCTACTAGACAGGGATAGTTCCATCCACCAGCCCTACTGGAAAGGGTTTCTTCCAGCCGCGACTACAGAATTCGATACCCGAGGGTAATTTTTAGTCAACCTGTATCTCATTGTAATTCGATTGTAAACCGTCTTTTACAAATTATAGTGATATACAAATGGTTTTGCCCCTATGGGGGATTTTTCCTTAATTTGTGTGTTGAATTATTCTTGCATGATTTCATACTGTTTCAATCACACCTAGTTGCATACTTAGGGATAATTTGGGTTAAAAATGGTATTTATTATATTATTTCTTAATTGAACGCAAGCGCCAACTCTTTCAAATTGGTATCAGAGCGGGTTACGCCAATCTATCGTGTATTCCTTACTTTCGCAAAATTTTTCTAAAGATATCAGTTTCTGAAATAAATTGATTTTTTGAAAAGAGCGTGTTCAAATGGAGAAGTCATATTATAAAATGCCTATTTTTTACGGGTCAAATTATGCTTATTGGAAAGCACGTATGAGGTCGGCTTTAAAATCCATTGATGAACGTGTCTGGATTTTGGTTGAACGAGGGTGGACTCCTCCCACCGTGACTGTTGATAATGTGACCAACTTGAAACCTGACATTTCTTGGACTGATGAAGAATTTAAATGGTCTTCTTTTAATTCTAAGGGTCTAAGTGCTATTTCTGGGTCTGTCACACCTGATGAGTTCAAACGCATAATGACGTGCACCACGTCAAAGGAGGCATGGGATGTTTTGCAACTTACCCATGAAGGAACAAATGCTGTTAAAGAGTCAAAATTGCAAAACTTAACAACTCAATTTGAAACAATCACCATGCATGAAAATGAATGTGATGAATTTTATGCTAGGCTTTCTGACATTGTTAATACTAGCTATAATCTTGGTGAACATATTCCAAATGCTAGAGTTGTTAAAAAGATTCTTCGTTCCCTTCCTAAGCGTTTTATACCTAAAGTCACTGTGATAAATTCCTTGGGTAATTTAAATACACTAAAATTGGAAGAACTGGTAGGAGATTTACAAACTTATGAAATAGACATGTTTCCTAAATCTGCCAAGCCAAAAGATAAGGGAATTGCCCTTAAAGCCCAAGAGAGAAAAAGTAAGGGGTCGGCAAGAAAGAGAGTCGAGTCATCTAGAAAGATAGAAACTTCTGATTCTGAATGTGAGTTTGACTTAGATGATTTGGCATTATTTGCTAAAAACTTCAAGAAAATTCTGAAATTTAAAAAAGGTGGAAACTTCAAAGATAAAAAGAATTTTCAGAAAAATAAGTTTGAAAAGAAATATTTCAAAGAACCCCCTAAAGACAGTGAGAGGTGTTTTGAGTGCGACGGTAAGGGACACAGAGCGTTTGAGTGTGCCACTCGTCTGAATAGGGAAAAGGGTAAAGCTGTCCTAAATGCTACCCTTAGTGACGACAGTGAGGTCGAGTCGGTGGACTCGGGAGATGAGTCACCGCATGAGCGTAACTTCACCGCCTTCATGGCTAGTCATGTGAGTACTCCTAGTGCATCTCACGACGATGAGATTGCTACTTCAAAGGGACACCTCGACAGCGAGAGCGAAGAGAGTGAGGGAGAGGAGGAAGGTAGTGAGGAAGAGAGTAACCTTCAACGCGCCTACGCCGAGTTATATAATGAGTCTTTCAAAACTAAAAAACGTAACAAGGCGTTAGTTCTTAGGATCACCGCGTTAGAAGAAGAGTTAGAAGAGACGAGAAAGAGAGAGTCCTCCACCTGCACCGCCATGAGAGAGAGAGAGTCTGCCTGGGTTAGTAAAGAGAATTTGCTTAAAGAAAGAGAGAGCAGTTCTGAGAAAGAGAAAGCGGACTTGACTAAACAAGTGGCTAGTCTTACGAGTGAGCTCCATTCCTCCCTGGAGACTCGGAAGAAACTTGAAGCCCTTGTTGCCCAGCTTACTCATGACCTTGAGAGAGCTAGGAAAGTCAAGGTACAAATTGAGGACAGATCTGGGAAGATGGGAAAAATGCTCCTCGGTCCCGCGTTAGGTTTTGGTGACAGGCAAGGAATAGGTTTTGATGGTGCCTCCACATCCCAAATTGCACCCGGACCAATTCCTGAGTTTACTAAGACTCCTTATGGCCGTCATAAAAAACCAAGAAGGAGAGTTCGACCAAGAAAAGCAATCCAAGGTCCTCCTAATACTGTGCCCTTTTGCTCCCATTGTAAAAGAAACGGACACCTTAGGGATCATTGCTATAAGTTGGGTCGGACACGATGTACGTTTGCTCCACCACATCAAACTAATGAGTTTGCCAGTCTGATAGAGCGTGTTGAGTTTCTAGCCGCCACATCACAGAGTTTGATGGAGGAAATCCGACGGATGACCATACCATCAATGAATGCGCCCCGCATTCTGGCTAAAACCAACAACAACAAGGGAATACAAAAAGGTACCTACTCTTGGGTTCCTAAGAAAGAGAAAAAGGCCCTTGTTGTTCATGTTGCTCTCAAAGCCCATAATACCTCACAGTGGTATTTTGATAGTGGATGCTCCAGACACATGACAGGTGATGTATCATATTTTACCCATCTTGAGGATTATAATGATGGAAGAGTCACCTTTGGAGATGGTAGCAAATCTAGAATAATAGGACGAGGTACAGTAGAGTTACCAGGATTTCCAAAGCTAGAGAACGTGTTGTACGTCAAAGGTTTGAAAGCAAACCTTCTGAGCATCAGCCAGCTGTGCGACGATGACTTTACAGTGAAGTTTGACCGAAAAGCGTGTAAGGTCTATAATCAAGCCGGTAAACTATTAGTGCAAGGGGTGAGGACAGAGGATAACTGTTATGGGACTGAGCCCAAATCCTCACTTGTCTGCAACAGCGCCAGGATCACTCCTATGGATCTGTGGCATCAACGTCTAGGTCATGTGAACGTTAGAGACTTATCTCATTTAGTCAAAAAGGACCTAGTACGTGGCTTACCATCACTTGGAAAGCCAACTTCCATGATTTGTGGACCCTGTCAGTTGGGAAAGAAAATCCGTAGCCCACATAGGATGTTGAACTCCATTACCACCTCACGTGTTCTTGAGTTGATTCACATGGATCTTATGGGTCCTACTCGCACGGAGAGTCTAGGTGGTAAGAGATACATTCTCATGATGGTGGAAGATTTCTCTAGATACTCTATTGTCGGTTTTCTAAGAGAGAAATCAAATGCTGTTGAATTCCTAACGACCAAGTGTCGTGTACTGCAAAACCAACACTGTGTCACTATTAACAGGATGTGTAGTGACAACGGCACTGAATTCACAGAAGCAAAAGTTGACCTTTACCAGTGATAGCCTTGGGATCAAACATGAGTTTTCTGCTGTGAGAACTCCTCAGCAAAATGGGATTGTTGAGAGAAAGAATAGAACGATCCAAGAAATGGCTAGATCTATGCTTCTAGGTCGTAAGGTCTCTAGGAGATTTTGGGCAGAGGCAGTGTCTACTGCATGCCACACGGTGAATAGGGTGTACTTGCGTCCACACACACTTCACACTCCTTATGAGTTGTGGACCGGAAAGAAGCCCAACCTGGCATATTTCCATGTTTTTTGGAGTAAATGCTACATCCTACGGGATAGAGAGCAATTAGGAAAGTTCGACTCCCGGAGCGACGAGGGAATATTTCTAGGATATTCATCGAATAGTAGAGCATACCGGGTTTTAAACCTGAAGAGCTCTAAGGTTATGGAATCAATAAACGTCACCGTGCAAGATGATGAACCCCCGACGGTTATTGATCCCAAACTTCAGTGTGAGGATGAGGATTGTTCTGACAGTCATTTACATGTTCCTCTCCCACACTCTGTGGACCCTATTCCTGTTTTAGGGGACACACCTGCTTGGGTTCGCAAGATTCATGATCCTTCAGCCATTGTTGGCGATCCCACTCTAGGGGTCAAGACTCGTGCTCAACTAGAAAACGTTGTTAGTCATCATTACTACACGTCCAAAGTCGAGCCCAAGAATCACAAAGAAGCACTCAAAGATGAACACTGGATATCTGCTATGCAAGATGAGTTGCTTCAGTTTAAGAAGAACAATGTCTGGGAACTTATCCCCCGACCTAGTGATACTAATGTTAGTGGTACCCGGTGGATTTTCAAGAATAAAATGGATGAAAATGGTACCATAATCAGAAATAAGGCTAGGTTGGTCGCTCAAGGCTACA
This sequence comes from Sambucus nigra, assembly GCA_949130495.1. Taxonomy (NCBI): domain Eukaryota; kingdom Viridiplantae; phylum Streptophyta; class Magnoliopsida; order Dipsacales; family Adoxaceae; genus Sambucus; species Sambucus nigra. Next base: position 158,229,720 of record OX422215.1, read on the forward strand.
CACAGATAGAGGGTGTAGACTTTGGGGAGACATTTGCTCCTGTTGCGAGGCTTGAGTCCGTTCGCTTACTACTCACCATCGCATGTCATATGCACTTCAAGGTATATCAGATGGATGTCAAGAGTGCCTTTCTTAATGGCATTCTACAGGAAGTGGTTTTTGTGGAACAACTAAAAGGGTTTGAAGACCCTAAGCACCCGGATCACGTCTACTATCTGAGGAAAGCCTTGTATGGTTTGAAGCAAGCACCCCATGCTTGCTACGAGAGGCTTACTTCCTATCTCTTAGCCCGTGGCTTCAAGAGAGGGGGAGTTGATATGACATTGTTCGTCAGGAGAGATGACGGTGCTATCTTGGTTGCCCAAGTCTATGTGGACGACATAGTCTTTGGATCCACATGCTCCCAGCATGCTCACCACTTTGAGGAAGAGATGAAAAGTGAGTTTGAGATGAGCATGGTAGGTGAGCTTACTTTCTTCCTTGGTCTCCAGGTTCATCAGCTAGAGGATGGGATGTTCATCTCCCAATCCAAGTATGCTAGAGACCCAGTGAAGAAATTTGGTTTAGACTCCGCTAAGCATGCTCGTACACCTATGAGTACCACTACCAAGCTTAGTAAGGACACTTCAGGTAAGGACGTAGAGAAAACCTTGTATCAGAGTATGATAGGCAGTCTTCTCTACTTGACTGCTAGTCGTCCCGACATTGCCTTTAGTATTGGAGTCTGTGCGCGTTATCAGGCATCTCCCAAAGAGTCACACTTACTCGCTCTAAAACGTATTATCAAATACGTGAGTGGGACTCTCTCATACGGTATTTGGTATTCCTTTGATACCGATGATCGTTTGTCCGCCTTTTCGGATGCCGATTGGGCCGGGGATATAGATGGATGTAAGAGCACTTCGGGTGGGTGTTTCTACTTTGGTTCTGCTCTTGTCTCTTGGTTGAGCAAGAAGCAAAACTCCATCTCTTTGTCCACTGCAGAGGCTGAGTACATAGCCGCCGGGAGTTGTTGCACGCAACTCATGTGGATGAAGAAAATGTTGGAGGATTATGGGATTTCACAGGACACCATGACCATTTCTTGTGATAACACGAGCGCGATACACATATCCCGCAATCCTGTCCAACATTCACGCACAAAGAACATCAGGTTACGCGAGCACTTTATACGTCAGTTAGTTGAGGAGAAGGTCGTAACCCTGAGTTTTGTTCCTACTGACCGTCAGTTAGCCGATATTTTCACGAAACCTTTAGATGCCCTTAGATTTGAGTGTCTTAGGAAGTTTTTGGAGATTTGCACAGTTGACTGAGGGGTTGGTCTATGTCTAGAATAGGATGCTTCTTCATGTTCATATCATATGCTTCCTATTGCTAGTCTGTTTTATATGTACCATAGATTTGTTGTACAGCTTTTATGTATTTTTTATTATTCTTTGAAAAATACAAAAAGATTCTCTTTTTAGAAAATTTTTAGAAAACCACAAAAAGATTTTATTTTGAGAAATTTTTTGAACAATTCAAAAAGAGATTTGCCTTTTATGGATGAGAATTTAAGATAGCCAAGTCACAACTTCATTCCATATATCCCTGTGACTGTTTGATAGAGATTTGAGAGGCTACATCATTTCATCCATGTGCTTTACATTGATTGGAGTTCTTGAGATGTAATTAGTGATATTTCCTACATGCTTGACTCCTATATCCTTTATTGCACACATGCACGACTATATTTGATTGTTGCACTTGTCAATCTCATGTTGGCTTGAGTGTTTCCATCTCAATCCTGTCTATACAATGTATAAAATGCGATAAAACTTGACAAGATTGGAATGCATGTAAAAACCGTTTTGGTGAGACTGTGTGTATATTTTAATAACGGGGAGGGGCTGCGAAAGTTGATTCTTATCCTTTGAGCAAAAGCCACCGTTAAAAAGGACCTAAAAAATGGAGGAATTTTAATATCCGAGGTCCTAAGAGGTTAAAAGAGCCCGAAAAAATTGAAAAGGCAATAAAAAGCATTTCATGCCAAATATGGGCCATTTAGGTTTCACCCAATTCTCCAAAGTTTGAGAATTTAGTATACCTCTATTAAAATATAAATCTGAGGGAGTTTGGTTGGAGATTGAAAAACGGGTTTGCACTTCCTTGAAAGTCCTGAAAAAGCATGAAAATCATTTTGGACGTTATTGGCGTAGAAATCACTTTGAGTTTTGATTTGTAGATTTGATATAGTCAATGTCTTATAGTTCCAATCTTTTACACCAAAGGAAGCATTTGAGTTCATTCGTTAGGAATATCCAATATTCATCGTGCACATATGTCATGTTTGTATGCTTTGATTTTCCTATCGAATTTTGTTCACACCCATTCTTTTACGCTATCACCGACTTGGTTGTTTTATGTTCATTCATGGTGTGATTTTATGCATTGTGTCACCCCGGTACTTGATGGCTTGATTTATTTCTCTCATTTGTCTATTTGGGGACATCATAAAAAGGGGGAGAATGAATTATCTGATTATGGGAGTTTTAAAATTCTGAGAATATCATCTTAAATTGATATATATGGTTTTGAAATTCTGATAATATCATCTTAAATTGATATATATGCTTATGTTTATCTCATTTCAAACTCGATACGTCACTTGGTATTTGCAAATATCTCATGTGTGTAGGTACATCCTTGATAATCCCATGATACACACCTTGATGAGAAAAGCGTGAAGATTCCTGAAGAATTGAAGAACAAACGATGCAGTCTTAGTCATATGTACCTCTTTCAGTTTTGGGTTCATGGAAGGGTAGATTTGTATAGGCATTATTCATACTTGATAATTCGGATTTTTTATGTTTGTTCCGGCATAGACATAGGGGGAGATTTGTAAGGACAATTTGTCCATTATGTATATGTTATGTCATACGCAGTTACAAGATTGTTGGTTGAAAAGATCACATCGTCATCAACGAAATCCGAAGAGCAAAAGAAGAAAGAATTTGGGAATCAGACCTGGCCGGACCGATCCGGTTAGGAAAAAGAACCGATCCGGCTTATCGGACCGATCCGACCAACTACCGGACCGATCCGCCTGCTGAGCTAAGACCAGTACACCCGTATCCATAGCGAACCGATGAAGCCTAAAGGACCGGACCGATCCGATGACATCCAGATGGATCCGGTTTCAGAAAAAGAACCGATCCGATTTCACCGGACCGATTCGCCTAAAGGACCGGACCGATCCGACGAGGATAATCTCTGCCAGATCTTGCAGCAGATTTTTTAGGGTTTTAACTCCTTATTTAAACAACGATCAGTAGTTGGTTTTCAAAAGACTTTCACACGATTTTCAGAGCATATCAACCCTAAAGTCTTCACCTATTGAGTCCTATGATTCTAGGTTTTTAGATTCACACATCTTCCATATCTATGTGAATCAAATTTGGTAACCCAAGAACACCATTGCTGTTGTTCAACCCTTTATGAAGTGGACCGCTTATTCCTCTTCATTGCAGCCCTACTGGACAGGGATAGTTCCAGCCGCCAGCCCTACTGGAAAGGGTTTCTTCCAGCCGCGACTACAGAATCCGATACCCGGGGGTATTTCTTAGTCAACCTGTATCTCATTGTAATCCGATTGTAAACCGTCTTTTACAAATTATAGTGATATACAAATGGTTTTGCCCCTGTGGGGGATTTTTCCTTAACTTTGTGTGTTGAATTATTCTTGCATGATTTCATACTGTTTCAATCACACCTAGTTGCATGCTTAGGGATAATTTGGGTTAAAAATGGTATTTATTATATTATTTCTTAATTGAACGCAAGCGCCAACTCTTTCATTCCTGAAACCCATCGTGTTAGGTATACATCTATTTGGGTTGGAAAATACATTTTGGAAGCCCTAGATGTTAGATTAGTTGATTCCCACATGCTTGCACATGACTCTTCACATGCTATATCTTGTGGGTGATTAATTCCATGTTTTGTTTGTCATACTTTATTTGTGCTTCATATTATATGTTTGCTAGGGTTATGACATGTGTATCTTATGTATTTTATTTTTCTTTTATTGAGTCATATTGGAAAAATACAAAAATATTTTATTTGATAAATTTTTTTTAACTCAAAAATATTTTCGATTTTATGTATTTTAGGTTTAAACATTTGGTGTAGCATATTGGTGTGTTTAAATCCAATTCACTCCGTACTTTCCATGTGACTAGGAAATTTGGTTATGATTGTAGATACTTAGATTGTTCTTAATTATGCTTACATGGAGTTGTTTTGAACTTGATTTGATTTATGGATTCGACTTTGAATATGCCTCCACACACACAAGCACGAGATTTTTGAATGTTAACTTAAAATGTATATTTTATCTTTGTGAGATATTCTCCCATCAATCTTTTCATCTACATATTTGTTTTTATAGGGGATTTGTGCATGTAAGAACTGTTGCCTCTGTGAATTTTGTTTAGTATTAAAAAATATGAGCGTGCATGGGAAAGGACTACGAAAGAAGAAAATATCCTTTGAGGGAAACCCACCATTGGCAAGAGACTAATGACAAGATTAAAGGCAATAAAAATAGAAAATTTACCAAAGGCCAACGTGTTTGATCTTTCAAAAGAATTGAGAAAATACATTATATGTTTATCTTTTGAGGATGTTTAGTTGAAGATCAATGTGTTTGCATAATAAATCCTAGTTATGCTTATTTTGTCATGACGCTATTAATTTGTTGAATCATTAATATTTTAGGCTTGTGTGCATTGTGCTTGTTTCTTCATTAAGTTCACTTTGTCTGATCACTTGAGATTAAATATTAGTTTGATAAAGTTTTGCAGTCAATTAGAACTTCTTGAACATATTTGAATGTTTAGGTCATAATTTTTTTGTATGTAGTTCATGCCCATTCATTCCATTCCACATGTTTAGACACATGGATACTATGCGAGTGTGTAAAGCTTTGTGTTTTTTGTCGAATTTTGTGGTCGTTTATACCTATATATGTGTATCGAATTTTCATTGGTATATTTTGCATATGTTATATATGGTATTGTGTTTTGAGTCTTTGCGTTTTACATTTATTCCATACTTGTCATATGCTTGATCATAGTTTGGATTATATGTGCTTGAATTGCCATGTTGCGTGTTTGCTACACTTTACACGGTTGTATGATTTATTCCCATATCCCTTTGATTACAATTGGTATCTTATGATCACATATTTAGGGGGATATTTGGTTTTGGCAGAGTAGATTATTTTATGCTATCTTGATTTGTCTAATCCTAAACAAAATGAGGGAGGATATCTTTATCTTAAGGGGAGAAGTCTTACCTTGGTCGAGATAGTTTTGACATTGTTAGATGTTTATAATTTTTATATTGTTATATTCTCTTTGCATTTGAAGGTGTCTTTAAGTGTGCAGGATTACATGTTTACATCAATGCGACAAAGTTTTCAAGCTAAGCTAAGCTACTCAATTTGTGTGTATGTTGAGCGTTTGTACTCTTTTTCCTTTGGAGAGTGGATGTAAGAGCAAATAGTCTGACGTTTCTCATAGCTTAGGATTACTTTTGTATTTGGCATATCCTGTTACAATTCGACATGTGCTGATACAATGAACCGAATCACCAACATCTCCAAGGTCAAGACTTCTATGCTTTTTGAAGGTATAAAATATTTTAGGAGTTCAAATTTATTTATAGTTATATTTAGTAGATGAATTTTGTATAAAAACCGAGGCTGGATTTCTAAAAGTTCTTAAAATAAAATTTTATTTTTTAAATCTCATTCAAAAAACTGTCTTGTCATTAGAAGTCTCGTTTATTATCTATATCGAACAAGCATCCAGCGAGGGCCTTCTACTAGAATTTGTTTGATGCTCATTAGAAGCTTCTTCAAATGAGATTGGTATTATCGTTCGAACGAACTGAGTTTTCTTTCTAACGAGATGATATTCCCATTCGAACTACTTCAGTTTTTGTTTAAACGAAATACACCGCATCGAATTTTATGGCGCCCTATAAATACCTGCTTCCAAAAGATTTTTCACAAGGATTTTGCAAAAACATAAACTACTTATCTACGGCAAAAATTTTCACCTTTTTATGTTTTCCAAACACCTTTTGCTTCATAAAATCATCCTCCCCAATATAATTGTGAATCCTTTTGAAAGTATAAAGTTTCATACATTATATGCCTTTGTGGAGATAATTCTCTACGGTTCACTGGTGAACCTGGAGGGATCACGGTTGAAGGCTGATTGGTGGATACCGAGGGTGGACTGCCGCCTATGGACTGCTATGGATCGAGTGGTATTCTTTAGAGTTTCTTTGAAGACTGGACGTTATACTTGCAGTTGTATCAAGTAGTTTATAAGTCAAGTCTTGTAAAATTCTCCGAAGTGCTGAAATAAAGGTTTTGCCCTATTAAAGGATTTTTCCTTATTTGTTGTGTGATTGCATGCTTTGTTTATCAATTTTATCACCTAGATGGATGTCTTAGGATAAAAAGATAAAATTGGTTTTGTGTTTGAGACATTTAATTAAACAAGTTATTCCACTAAGATCGTGTGCATTCTCAAATTTGTATCAGAGCGATTTTCACTATTTTGTTGCGAGATCCATTTTTTCGCAAAATCTTTTTTATATCAATTTTTTTTTTAAATTGTTGATTTTGAAAAGGCCAATTGTAATGGAAATTCGTATAATCGAATGCCCATATTTGATGATTCTAATTACTCATACTGGAAAGTTAGGATGAGATACACTTTAAAATCTATTGATGAAAGGGTCTGGTTGGTTTGTGAAAGAGGGTGGACACCACCCACTGTCACCGTTGAAAATGTCATCGGCCTTAAACATGTCTCTTTATGGACCGACGAAGAATTTAAATGGAGCAACTATAACTCATGCGATTTGAGTGCTATCTCTAGAGCCATCACCCCTGACTAGTTTCATCGCATCATGACGTGTACCATGTCTAAAGAAGCTTGGGACACCCTCCAGCTCATTTACATGGGTACAAATAATGTTAAAGCTTCTATGCTACAGAATCTCACCAATAAATTTAAAACACTTAATATGCTTGAATCTGAATCTTTTGACAAGTTTTATTCACTATTGTCTGATATTGTCAACTCTAGTTTAAATTTAGGTAAGAAATTTCCCAAAATGCGTGTAGTTACAAAAGTTTTGAGGTCTCTCCCTTGTCAATTCATTCCTAAGGTTACTGTGTTAAATTCTCTAGCGATTTTAGTTACTTTTAGTTTAGAAGAACTTGTAAAAGATCTTCAAACATACGACATAGATATGTTCCCTAAAATTGTTAAGCCTAAGGAAAAGGGGATAAATTTAAATGCCCATTTTAAAAAGAGAGAGAAAGTGTCGTCAGATTTTAAGTATGACTTTGATTTAGATGACTTGGCCCAATTTGCTAAACACTTCAAAAAAAATCTCAGACTTAAAAAGAAAAATACTTTCAAAGATAAGAAAAGTTTTGAGAAAGATAAAAAAAATATAAATGGGGCAAGAAAAATTTTGAAAAAGAAAAAAATTATTTCCCAAACAAAGAAGATGAGAGATGTTTCGAGTGTGAGGGAAAAGGTCACAAAGCTAATGAGTGTCCGACTAAGTTGAAACGTCAAGGGAAAGTTAAATCTCCCTTAAACATCATGCTTAGTGATGGTGAGGTCGTGTCGGTGAGTTCGAGGGATGAATCACCGCATGGGTGTAACTTCACCGCATTCATGACAGGTCATGTTAGTACATCTAGTGCAACTCAGGATGATGAGGAAGCTATTAAACATGGACACCTCGATGATGAGTCTAGTCATTCTGACGAGTGAGAGGGAAATTATTCTTTAAGCGAGTGCGAGAGTGATCTGCAGTGTGCCTATTACAATCTTTATGATGAGTCCTTAAAAATTAAGAAACAAAACAAAAGGTTAGCTATGATAGCTTTAGCACTAGAGAAAGAGTTTAGAGATGCGAAAGAGAGTGAGTCCTCAGTGAGAGAAGCTTTGGGAGAGAGAGTTTTTTTGTTGAGAGAGAGAACAGGGATTTGACCAACAAGGTGGCCAGTATTACGAGAGATCTCCAAGCATCTGTGGAGACTCATGAGAAACTTGAATCCCTTGTATCCCAACTCGAGAAAGATCTCAAATATTCTCGGGAGGTCAAGGTTATTATTGAGGACACATCGAAGAAGGCGGGTAATATGTTCCTCGACCCCGCTTTAGGTTTTGGTGAGATGCATGGAATTACTTATGACAATGCATCCACTTCCCATACTGCATTAGAACTGGTTCCTAAATTTATGGTTAATCCTTATGGCCCTCAACCTAAACCACAAAGTAGAGTTCAACCTAGAAAAGTAATCTAAGGTAGACCCAAACCGATCTATATTTGCACTTTTTGCAAAAGAGGAGGCCACCTTAGAGAGTTTTTCTATAGATCAAGTGGAACTAGGCATACACATTCTCTAACACACCATTCTAGCAACTTTGCTAGTCTTAGAGAGCAAGTTGAGTTTCTAGTCACTACTTAGCATAGCTTAATATAATAATTTAAACGGATGTCTTTGCCATTTGAGAACGCTTCCAATGCTCCGACTAGACTCAACAACGATAAGGGAAAAAATGGTTACCACTGCTTGGTACCTAAGAAAGACGTAAAATCCCCAGTCGTGCGTATTTCTCTCAAGGTCCAAAATACTTCCCAATGGCATTTTGATAGTCGGTACTCTTGGCACATAATTAGTGACATTTTATTTTTTACCCACCTTGAGGATTGTAAGGAAGGTAAACTCACTTTTGGAGATGGGAGTAGGTCTAGTATTTTAGCACATTGTTGTATTGAGATTCTTGTATTCCCTAAACTAAACAATGTGGTGTATGTTAAAGGGTTGAAAGTAAACCTTATTATCATAAGACAACTATTCAACATAAACTTTGCGGTAAAGTTCGACCGATCTGAATGTAAAATTTTTATCAATCCGGTGAACTTCTACTACAAGGTGTGAGGACTTATTATAATTCTTATGGGATTGTTCCCAAGTACTGATTTATGTGCAACGGTGCCACGATCTTTACTATGGACCTATGGCATCAACGACTATATCATGTGAACTATAGAGATCTTGAGAGATTAGTGAAACATGGCCTAGTTCGTAGCTTACCATTAATTGGGAAACTAACTTCCTCAGTTTGTGGACCTTGCCAACAAGGAAAATAGAGTCGAAGACCCCATCGTAAGTTTAATACCATTACCACCTCCTGTGTTTTGGAGTTGATTAATATGGATCTTATGGGTACTAATCGCTAGGAGAGTTTAGGTGGTAAGAGATATATTCTCATGATGGTTGATGAATTTTCTAGATATTCTATCATAGGATTCCTTAGAGAAAAGTCAATTCACTTGAGTTTCTTAAAACCAAGTTTCGTGACCTACAAAACCAACATGGTGTCACTATTTAATCTGATGTGTAGTGACAACGACATTAAATTTAAAGAAGTTTATAAGGATAGCTATTGTGATGGAGTTAGCTTCAAATATGAGTTTTTGGTCGTTCGTACTCCTAAACAAAATAGGATTATTGAGAGGAAAAACTTAACGATACAAGAGATGGATAGATCCATTCTTCTTGGGAGAAATGAGCCTACGCATTTTTGGGCAAAGGCAGTGAGCACCGCATGCCATAGGGTGAATAGGGTATATCTTCGTACGTGCACACTTCACATTCCTTATGAGTTGTGGACAGGGAAGAACCTCTACCTATCGTATTTTCATGTCTTTGGGAGTACTTTCTACATCTTGCGAGATATAGAGAAATTAAGAAAGTTCGACTCCTGAAGCGACGATGGGATCTTTTTAGGATATCCATCGACTACTAGGGCTTATTGGGTTTTTAACCTGGCTAGCTCTAAGATTACGGAGTTAATAAATGTCACGATTATAGATGAAGAGACATCGATATTTATTTCTCTAAGCCCCCAGTGTGAGGATGATACACCCCTAGTGACAACCCCATCCTTCTGCAAGCTTCCATGGTGGATCCCATTCTGGATTTAGGGGAGACAGCGTCATGGGTTCGAAAGATCCATAACCCTTCCGCTATACCTGGTAATCCTATAGTAGGTATCAAGACTCGTGCTCAACTCGAAAATGTGGTTAGCTATCTATGCTACACCTCTTTAGCCGAGCCCAAGAATGTGAAATAATCACTAAAGTATGACTATTGATATCCTCAAAGCAAGAAGAGTTATTTCAGTTTCGCAAGAATGATGTATGGGAGTTAGTCCCCCGAACTAGAGAGACTAATGTGATCGGTACTAAGTGGATTTATAAGAATAAGATGGATGAGCATCGTACCATAGTTTCTAATAAGTCTAGGTTGGTCGCTCAAGGCTACACATAGATCGAGGGTGTAGACTTTGACGAGACATTTGCTCATATTTCTAGGCTTGAGTTCGTACGCTTACTACTCCCCATAGCATGTCATCTGCACTTCAAGTTATATCAGATGGATGTCAATAGTTCTTTTCTTAATGTCATTCTACAGGAGGAGGTTTATATTGAGCACATCTATTATCTTACGAAATACTTGTATGGTTTGAAGCAAGCACCATGTGCTTGGTAAGAGAAGCCCACTTCCTATCTCTCAGCTAGTGGCTTAAAGAGAGGGGGAGTGGATAAAACGTTATTTGTAAGGAGAAAAAGTGATGTTATTTTTGTTGCTCAAATCTATGTGGATGACATAGTCTTAAGATCCACGTGCTCTCACCATGCTCACACCTTAGAGGAGAAGATGAAGATTTAGTTTGCGATGAGCACGGTAGGTGAGCTTACATTTGTTACACCCCGACCAATAAAATACCGGGTGATATGTCATTTACTAAATTAAAATAAGAATCTCATTTGGTTCATTCTTAGCATTACTGTCGAAAACATTTTTAAGTTACTAACCACCTAGCATTTTAAATAAAATGGTGTCAAATTTTATCTTTCATTATCATAAATAAAACATGCGTAAGTAAAACTATTAAACCATTCACACATTTAATTTAAATCTAGAAATGTCACAAAGTGATATAGGTAAAAGCCGAATAAACCATCGGCTACTAGTCTAACACAAAAGTCCAACAGAATAATAAACCTAGATACAAACTCCGTACTGAAATAAAAACAATAGCATAAGGGGAAACATGCCCAAAAGAAATACTGAATCACTAATCCTGATCTAGGAAGGAATCGTGTAAGCGTCTACACAAATCTTTCAAGCTTCCACAAGTATTGTAGCTACATATCCCAAGAATGACTGTCAAGATTGGGGTCCCAGTGGCTGGACACCTAAAAGTTTTTCAAAATATTTTGCATACGGGTGAGAGCCCAAAACTTTTTAAAACATTTATCAAGTATTTATCACTGTTTAAAATTCAGTAATTAAATACAGGCATTATTTCACATACACTATCTTTAGTTTCTCACCTCCCATCTATAGTGCACACCTTATGTCCCCCACTAAGTCCACTTAGTTATGCTACCCAGTCTAACTAGATCTGATAAATATCTAACTAACCACTAACAAGTTTAGGTCACCTGCACCGCCCATAGAGTACGCTACATTATACCCTTAATTATCATTAAGTCTTGAGTTAAGTTTCTCTTTTAACTTACTTGTTCCACCCATATAATACGCTGCAGTATATTCTTAATTATCATTAAGTTCTTAGTTAAGTTTCTCTTTTAACATACCCATACCACCCATACAGTATTCTACATAAAACTAATAATTAACATTTCCCGTATGATATTATTAAACCATAGTTAACATTTCGCATATGTTATCGTTAAGCCATTTCATTAAGTTTTTCTACTTAAGTTATCTTTAGATATGTTAGATTCCTCTTCTATTGTCACACTTAAATAGAATAAGTATCACTTTAAATATACACTATCCATACTCCCTACCATTACACACAAGTAGGACAATTTACCCAAGTATATATATATATATATATATATATATAGTGTGTGTGTGTGTATATATATATATATGTGTGTGTGTGTGTGTGTATATATATATATAGTGTGTGTGTGTGTGTGTGTGTGTGTATATATATATAGTGTGTGTGTGTATGTATATATATATAGTGTGTGTGTGTGTGTGTGTGTGTGTGTGTATATATATATATGTATATATATATATAGTGTGTGTCATACATATATATATATATATATATATATATATATACAGCATCTCCCGGGCTGGTACCGCGATGCACACTTGCATACTCTGCTACTAGGTTCAAATACCTCTGGTACCAAATCGAGGACTATAGGTTCGTATTTCACCCTCAACCCACAAATCAAATCAACACATATTGGAGGCGAACATAGTTCCAAGCCTATGGGTCACGCACACACCTAACGTATCCAAGTGACCGTCAAGACTATTGCACACTCAAATAGTCATCGTACCTAGGTTGTATATTCTGGGACACACATCCAGACCTCATTGGAATCATTAAGGTGGGATATCCCTCTGTGTGGGACCTCCATGACAGTAGGCAGCGTAGGTATGTTCACACACATAAGAAACCACATAATAGGCATAAACATTACCTATCCATATGTTGCATATAGGCATACACACAACCTATAAATATAATCTTTATAGGTATACACACAATCAATAAATATAATCCGTATAGGTATCACCCAACCTATAAATATAAATCGTATAGGTATACACCAAACCTATAAATATAACTCGTATATGTATACACCTAATTTAAATATATAACTCGTATAGGTATACACCTATAAATATAACCCGTATAGGCATACTTTCAACCTATAAATATAACTCGTACGTATAATATAACTCTCGAATACTCAATTTAATATTAATTAACAAATAAAACTTCTTATCATATATTACAAAGACTCATTCACTTCTTAAAGGTTCGCAACTGACTTAAGTTATTTCAGTAATTAAACTATCATTAACCTACTAGTATTAATATTAGGTTATCGCTCATCCTCACCATAACCTCAAATCATAAGTTCCCCATACGTAACTCACTGGATTTATAATCGTCGATATTAATCCCAAGTCTCACACTCATCAAGACTAAACTAGCCTTAACCATATGACTACTGGTCTTCCTTAAGTCCCTAATTAGTTGTAATAACATCACCAACATCCACCAGATTCATTGGCAAAGGAAGAAATTGAAACAAACACAAGAAGTGAAAATAAACTTTGGTCGATTGTTCGATAAAAGCTGATCGATTAGTCGATTAATCGACATCCCTAGATAGATCGATCGATCCTGGGTTTGACAGCCTCGTCCCAAACACATTTCTCTCCATTGTTAATCCCTCAAACTCTCGTGAAACCTCCTAGAATTCTTACCCAACATAACCAAACATCTAATATATGTCTAGGCATGATTTTAAACATAAATTATTCATCAAAACAATACAAAATTCATCCAAGAACAGATCAAACCATAAAGCTATCAAAACCCTAAATTTTAAGTTCTTCATGTATTTATATCATAATACCAAGAATTCTTTCTTGTTATTCTTCACATATCAACTGATTTTGTAATATTCACATAAAATGATTTAATCTACATGAAAATCCTACACCAAATCATGTGTTCTAATCATTTATACTCCAAGAACTTCATTAAAATCAAAATCTATAAAACCCTACACTACATGTGTATTATAACCTCTTCAAAAACATGCAAGATAAACACTTGCCTTTAATTATAGGTCAGATTTCATTTGTTGATGATGGATTTGATCTCTCTCCATTCTCCGATTACGATTCAGGCAATAATTATGGGTAGATCACGATGTTGCTCCTCCAATTTTCACTTTCCTCCTTATCTAATGGCTTCTCCTCTTTTCCTTTTCATTTCTAGGGTTTGAGATGTGTATAGTTTCTGCCCTAATTGACTTACCCTAGGTTTAAACTTCTAATTCCCAAGATTAGGCTAGCAAGCCAAGATCGTGAGACCCGAACACTCCCTTGTGGGCTCGGTTTTGACTAAAAATGCCCCGGGACCCAATTATAACCTCCGGGTACACTATTCTGAGAATCTAGACCTAGTAAGAATTAACTGTGATCTCGAAATAACTATTCGATCCACTCTACAATAATTTCCCATCTCATCCTCAAATGGTCTACACGTGACTCCATCTTAAGGTTCCACACAGTCCCATCGATATCACTCTCTACGATGTATAATAATTGTCGCACAAATTATTCCATTAACAATAATCATTATCTCCCTAAAATATATAATTATATTAAATCAAAGTACACATGTAATTTAAATTTATCGAATTAATTAATTTCTAATTATGAAAAACTACCGGGCGTTACAACGTTCTCCCTGGGTCTCCAAGTTCGTCAACTTGAGGATGGTATATTCATATCCTAATCCAAATATGCAAGATACCTTGTGAAGAAATTTTGTTTATAATCCTCTAAGTAATCACTCACCCCTATGAGTTCATCGACTAAGCTTAACGAATACACTTTAGGAAAGGACGTCGAGCAGACACTTTATCGGAGTATGATATGTAGAATCCTCTACTTTATGGACAATCGTCCTGATATTTCCTTTAGGATTGGAGGCTATGCGCGATACCAGGCGTCTCCAAAAGAGTCACACTTAATTGCTCTTAAACATATCATCAAATATGTGAGTGGGACTCGCTCATATGGTATTTGGTATTCCTTTGATACTGATGACCGTTTGTCTGCTTGTTCGGATGTAGATTGGACCAAGAATGTCGATGGTTATAGGATCACTTCAGGTGGGTGTTTATATTTTAGGAGTACTCTTGTCTTTTGGTTGAGGAAGAAGCAAAACTCCATATCTTTGTTCACGACGGAGGCTGAGTATATTACTGTTGGGAGTTGTTGCATGCAACTCTTATAGATAAAGAAAATGATGGAGGATTATGGAATTTCATAGGGCACGATGAATATTTCCTATGATAATATGAGTGAGATCTATATTGACCATAATCCTGTCTAACATTGGTAGAAAAAGCACATTAGGATACACAAGCACATTATTCGAGACCTAGTTGAGGAGAATCTCGTGTCCTTGAACTTTGAGAGCACCGATCGTCAGTTAGACGATATATTCACAAAACCTTTAGATGCACTTAGATTTGAGGATCCTAGTAAATCTTTGGGTAATTTCACTGTTGACTGAGTTCGGGTACTTTATCTAGTATATGATGGTTTTTATGCTTATATCACTCATTCATATTTCTATATTGAATGATTATTGTATTATCATTGTATTTTTGTCATTTTTGATAATTTTAGAAAAATATAAAAAGAGTTGTGTTTGTGTGAGTTTTTTTGAAAAAATACAAAAAGATTTTAGAGTTATAAAAAGTTGAACAATTCAAAAAGAGTTTTATATTTTTTTTTCATCGTATATGGATAAACATTTAAGATGTCCCAATCACGTATTCATTCCATATCCAAGTGCCTATTTTATACTATTTTGAGACATCGCATCATTTTATTAGTGTGCTTAATAATGTGTGGAGGCATTACGATGTGAATTGATGATCATTTGCTACATGTTTGACTCCTAGTCACCTTTAATGCACACGTGCACGAGCTTATTTGATTATTTCACTTACTTGTAACATGTAGAACATAGTGTTGCCATTTCAATTTTGCTTTAAAACAAAATATATGTAATAACGAGTCAAAAATTTATGCTTGTAAGAACCATTACCCAAATTTACATCATTTTTTTAAAATTTATTTTATATTAAGTGATGGAAAGGGGCTATGAATGATCAAATATCTTTTCATTAAAAGCCACCATTTGCAATGAAAAGATCCAAAAAGATTAAAGGCACATAAAAACAGAAGTGCTAGACGATCATTGATGCTTCTCAATACACGAGCATTAATTCTTCAAAAATAATTGAGAGTAATCTTAGTTATGTGAGATTTTGAGGGAGTTAAGTTGAAGATCAATGGGTATGCACATACTATATAAATCTTGGAAATACATTAAATATTTTTGGCATCATTGGTATGAGAATCACTGTTTGTTCTTGATTTGTTGATTAGGTTTAGTAAATTTCACATGAGTTCACGTATTTACACCTAATGTTGACTTTAAGATCGTCCGTTAGTAGTGTTTCAATCCTTCCTGCACATGTGGTATGATTGTTATTGTTGATTAACCTATGGAATTTGTTCACACACTTTCATTACACGTTCATGATTCGGTTGTTTTAGTGCTATTCAATGGTGTGTTATTCTTTGTACATTTTATACTTTATTTGAATTGTTTTTTGAAAAATTAAAAAAATAGTTGGTGATGCCTTTGAGATTATCATTGCATGCTCATTATTGGTACATCTTTGTGATGGTATCTACTTCTTTTATGTGATTCTCTCTATTTCATGTTTTGATTTTACTCTTTTGTCTATTTCAGACAAAAAGGGGGAGAAAACATAAAGGGGGAGATTTGATGAGTTTACCTTTTGGGGGAGAACATAATTTTACTTTCTATTTTAAACTCTGTGCATCACAAGTATTTTCTTTACTTCATGTGTGTAGGTGATTATGGAAGAATATCATATTACACTAGATGAAGACAAAGTGTTTAAGAGAAGATCAAGTGGATATTAAAGACAATGTTTCATTATGCCAATCCATTTCTAGGGTTTGGGAAAGTACTAGGATATTTTTTCATAGAGGTAATACTAATGATACGAAAATATTGCGTATTTCATCCTCCGAACCTACGCATTTTATCCCCCTCGAGTATCTTATTCCCTATATTTATTCTCGTTAACCAGACAACCTCGTATTTCTACGTTAACACATTTTGCAGGGCTTAATTGAGCTTTTGTAGGTAATTGGATGCTAAGTGTGAAGTTCGGACGCGTTGTGCTCTATTTATGTACACAATCTCATGGTCAAGGGCATTTTAGTTTTTCATAGCTTGGGCACCTGGCCTAATATCTTCACGGAAGTTGTAGCCCTCCTCACTAGCTTTGTGTGGCCACGAACAGTGCGCGATTTCGAGTCCGTATGATGAAGTTACAGCGATTTCAGCGGAGGGAAAAACAATAAAACCAAAAGAGGAGGAGAAGAGGAAGAAATGGCAATGCAGTAGGCTTCTTGGTTCTTCCCTGCTTGATCGATCGATCAATCAAAAGGATCTATCGATCGATCCTCATCGACAGTGGATATTTTGTTAACCATCAATCGATCGACCAAATGGGTCGATCGATTGATCCCCTGTTTTCAGCAGATATTTTGGCCTTTATTTTCTTTTCTATTTTAATTCCCACTTACTATAAATAGCATTTTTTGATTTAATAAACAGATATAAACGATTTTAGGTTAGATAGGTTAGGGTTTTGGAGGTTTGAAAGCTCATTTCTTCATTTCTTCTTGGATTGACACTCCATTTGTTGTGTAATTTGTGCTACCATCTTTCGTCTCCATTAATATAGCTTGTTTTCCATTAATTATTGCTTTCTAGATAATTTACATGCTTTGTTAATTAGATTCACGTGCTTTCATTTATTGCTTTCTAGTTTAGATTTATCGCGTTTATTTATCATGTTTTTACCATGCTTTCTAGGTAATTTAAATTAGGTTGTGTTTGAATGGAACTCACTCGAATTAACGCGTTTCTTGTCTTTGGTGATAGTGTTTAAGGGTCTATTTCGGGTGCGTTGTCCTAGTTATTCCGCCTAGGAGATTTGATGGGGAATATCATGTATGCCGCGTGCTTACGACCTTTCGCGCGTAATTTTCGGGATGTTTGTTGACGAAAAAATCTTATTAGGCTTTTATGTGGATTTAGGGGCGTGACAACCCTTGATTTAATTAACTGTCGAAACGAGACGCATTTGTAATAACTCGTCGACCCATGTAACCATTTTATACAAATTAACTCGGCTGAGGGATATTCGACGCAACCTATAGTTTTACCGCTTTGTTAGTTTAGTTTCAATACACTTGCCTAGATTAATAATTCCCCTTTCATGTATCTTTTCTTTTAGTTTGTGATCATCTTTTACACTTTTATTTTGGAGTATTAAATTAATTGAACTCTAGCATCTCGTACCTGTGGATTTTTGATACCCGACTTACCGCTAGACTTGCCCCGCAAGTGTAGTCGTAATTTAGGTTTGTTTGTATAGAGTGGGCGAAACAGAGAACAACGATTAGCGCCTTTACACGCGCTACTTTTCGTACTCGATTAGATACTTTATATAATTTGGATTTCGATTAAGTCTATTTTGTAACATAATAGCCAAATGGGGTGATTCGTAAGAGCAAATAGTCTGAGGTTCCTCATAGCTTAAGCTTACTTTTCTATTTGGAATATCCCGTTATAACTCAACATGCACCGACACGATGAATTAAATCATCAACATCTCCATGTTCCAGACTTCTCTGCTTTTTGAAGGTATAAAATATTTTAGGAGTTCGAATTTATTTATAGTTATATTTGGGAGATGAATTTTGTATAAAAACAGAGGTTAAATTTTTAAAAATTTTTAAAATAAAATTTTATTTTTTAATCCTCGTTCAAATGAGATAAGCCTCTCATTCGAATGATTTCTCCCTTTCATTAGAAGGCTCGTTGATCTCTATATCGAATGAACATCCAACAAGGGTCTTCTGCTAGAATTCATTTGAAGCTCGTTAGAAGCTTTTTCAAACGAGATTGGTATTCTCGTTCGAACAAACTAGGTTTTCGTTCTAATGAGATGTTATTCTCGTTTGAACGACTATAGTTTCATTCGAATGAAATACGTTGCCTCAAACTTTGTCTCGCCTATAGAAACTTATTTTGCAAAGATTTTTTATCAGGCTTTTGAAAAAAATTTAACCTACTAATCGGTTGCAAAATTTTTCATCTTTTTGTGTTTTTCAAACACCGTTTGATTCACAAAATCATCCTCCCCGATATAATTGTGAATCATTTTGAAACCTTAAAGTTTCATACATCATATACCTTTTGGGAGTTAATTCTCTAAGATCGACTTGTAAACCCTAGGGGATCACGACTGAAGAAGAAGATTGAAGACTGGTCGATGGATACCGAGAGTGGACTGCCTCTAGTGGACTGCTCTGGATCAAGTGGTATTTTTTAGAGGTTCTGTGAAGAGTGAACATTATACTTATGTGAAGAATTGCTACAGCGGAAATATTGCGACTTCTCAAATAAACTCCAATTTTAATTAATCTCAAATTTTAGTTAAATCCTAAAACATGCATCTAGATGATTTATCCAATAAAATAAAGCATGCGGGATAAAACAAACAATTTAAGGAAAAATCCCCGAAGTGGCAAAACCTTTTATTTCACTATAATTTGTAAGAAAACGGCTTACAAGGATTACAATGAAATAGGGTGACATACTAAATACCCGCATGTGTCGGTTTCGATGTCTCGGCTGGAACTTTCCCTTTCCAGGAGGGTAGTAGTGAAGAAGAGAAATGGCTTCTCCACCAGTGTGATCTTTATAAGGACTCCCTCCACAATAGCACGCAGCTGTCGGTTGTAGAGTTCTCCCCACAAAGATAAACAGTAGTAAGGTGTGTTCTTCAACACCAAAATAATTCACTAAAGCATATGGGAGTTTTGTGAATTGAAAACAAAAGGGATTAAAACCCTAAAGGAAGAAGACAAAAAAGATTCTATTTTTGCAGTTTTTCTGTTCGTCAAAACGCTGTGACTTCTTAATGAAAACGGAACCAAATAATGAGTATTTATAGGAAAATGCGCTGCCTCAAAAATAGAGCTCGTTCGAACGAGATGCATATGTCGCTCGAACGAAATACGCGTGTCGTTCAAACGACATCGCGCGACTTCCAATCTTGTTCGAACGAGATGTGATCTCGCTCAAACGACCTGGGCGTCAAAATCGAGGTCCGCTTCAAAACTTAGAAAATTACTCATTCTCAATATTTGACGAAAAAGTTCGCTCCAACACTTAGAAAATATTTTGTAAAAATATCCCAAAAGCTCTAAGTGAAAAGTAAAGGTATTCAAAACATAACCTTACCAAATTAAACTTCGCGAAGCCTTGAATGATGAAGAACATGAGTAATTCGGATCCGTCTTTGATGTAGATGTCTCTTGAATGCTCTTTGACGATGTATCGGTATATGACATAACAAACTGATAACGGAACTATGAAAATCCTAACAAATCTCCCCCTATGTCTATGTCGGTACATACATAAAAAATCCAAATTATCAAATACCAAATTGTCTATACAAATGTACCCTCCCATGAATAAATTTGCAAGATCTCAAACTGTTCTTCAAAAATCTTCATCAAATCTCAAAGCTTTTCTCATCAGGGTGTGCAACATCATAATCTTCAGTCTTAGTACCTACACACATGAGATAAAGAAAAATACCTTCGTGACGCATCGAGTTTGAAATGATATAAGAATAAAGCATTAATAATCAAATCTCCCCCATAATGCAAAAACTCCCCCATAACTGATAATTCTTTCTCCCCCTTTTTATGATGTCCCAAAATAGACAGATAAGAAGAAAAAATCAAAACATGGAGTGTCACGATAAAATTCATAGCAAACAAAGATCAAGATACACGCATGCAAAGGGATATCTAAGAAATCTCACAAACTATTTTTGGATTTTTTTCAATTTTTCATAAAAAAATAAGATACCAGTTTGAAAAAATATGATACAAAAATCACACCATGGATTTAAACTTAAACAACCAAGTCATGGAAACGTAATGAATGGGTGTGAACACATTCGATAGGTAAATAAACTCAATCAATCATATGTGCATGATGCATACATGTACCCCTAACGAATGAACATCAAAAGAATCCTTAGGCGTAAAAATTGTTGAATTTAAATGACATCGTCTTAATCAAATCAACAAATCAAAGTCTAAATGATTTCCACACCAATAACGTCCAAAACTATTTAGTGCCGTTTCGAGAACTTTTCAAAGGACGTGCAAACCCATTGATATATCCATCCAAAACTCCCTCATATATAATAATGCAATTTTTTATATCTAAAGAGGTACTAAATTTTCAACTTAGAGAAAACCTATTGGTCCAAATTTTTGGCATGTTTCATCTTTTTATTGCCTTAATTTTTTGTGTGGGCTCTTTTCAAACGGTGGCTTTCACGACGTGATTATTATTCACTCGCAGCCCTTTCCCGTGTTCACTCATCATTTTTTCAAACTAAATAATTTATTCCTCACGGGCAATGGTTTTTACATGCACTACTTTTATTACTCTCGTATTATTGCACTTGGTTCGTTTTAAGGACAGGATTGAGATGGAAACACCCAACTAACATGTGATAAGTCAAGAAAAATAATCAAATAAATTCGTGCATGTGTGCAATAAAGGACAAAGTGAGTCAAACATGTAGGTAGCAACAATATAGCAACTCAAAGACTCCAAACTTTGTAAAGCACATGGATGAATTGACCTATTGTCTCAAACACTATCAAATAGTCACATGTAAAATGAAATGATGTTGTGACTCGGTCATCCTAAGTGTTCATCCATAAACGGTGTAGATAAAATACAAAAATCTTTTTAGATTTTTAAAAATTTTATCAAAATAAAATATTTTTGTATTTTTTTCAAAATTTTCAAACAAAAAATATAACTACAAAATGATACAACCAGCAATAGGCATATAATATCGATATGCACAACATCCTATGCTAGCAAAAAGTAATCACACAAGAGAATCCACAATGAGCGCATATGTGATAAATGAGTAATGCAGTGTTATCAATTAAGCATGGATACCAAGAATAACTGCATATAAATGACCAGAAGCAAACCCATCAGTACCAAAAATCTAAGCATATGAATACCGGGTACTGGAAGCAGAAGGGAAGCAAAAACAAAATTTTCAGACAGGTCGCTCTAACGATATCGCTCTGTCGCTCGAACGACAAGGGCATGTCGCGAGAGGTGACTTCGCGCGAGATAGAGATGTCGCTCAAACGACAATACATCTCGCTCGAACGAGAAAATAAAAAATTCCCAGTATTCCCAAAAAATCATACAATTTTGCCCAGTGCAAAAATTTCGTGAAAACGGTACTTGAAAGGGGAAAACAGATCCAAAACAGTGCTAAAACAGTAGCGAAACACACAAATGCAACAAATATACCAATGAAAGCTACATAAAAATGAGTCATAACACTATAAAGAGTATAACATGATGCGTTGCTAGTGTATGACAAACATCCAACACAATCAACCAAAAGATTTCACATGGGGTGAATCACGTGCAAGCAAACGGGAATCGTGGACAAGTAGACCATAAGCCTCTAAATCCGATTTCCTGACCCAAATCGATGTGTAACGAGGTGTGGGGGTGTGGGGAATCAAATTTATTCTTCTATTAACCTTCCTAGGTCCATTTAAAAGCTTGTAACAAAAGCGCCTAAGATGACCTTGCCTACTGCAATGTGTGCAAGTGTAAATCGGGCGGTGTGTGTTACCTAAAGGTGGACCTCTCCTCAAATTTCTCGGTTGCTCTCTCCGAATTTGCGTAGGTGGGTCTCTCCTAATGATCCTAGGAGGCACTCTCACGATGTTCCTAGGCGTCTCTTTCCTAACAACCTTAGGTGCCTCTTTCTTAACAATCCTAGGAGGCTCTCTCACACGTGTGGGAATCGGTGCAACAAGTTTTTCAAGACCAATCCCACCCCTATCCTTTTTTATCTCGACGGTGCCTAAAATCTTATACTCCAAATCAAATTTCACTTTACTTGAATCTTTCAATTTCACCTCAAGTTCACCTATCCTAGATTCAAGTACACGTCTAGAATCCTCAAGCTCTAAAATATCCTTTTTCATAGTCTCCATCAACCCTCTAAGACTATCTCTCTCGCCCTCGACGTACTCAAGCTTATCTTTCAAAATTTTCACACGTGCCCTAAGTTCTTCAACTAAAACATCATTATTTTTTAAGGCACACTCTTTCAATTGAGCTTCAAGTTTCAAGTTTGCCTTCTTTGTCTTTAAACATTCAAAATACAAATTATTGTAGGCAACTTGCAACTCACTTAATTCTTCTTCTTCCTCCTCACTCTTTTCACCCTCACTCTCATCACTAATCACACGGATGGGAAGCTCTCGCCTAGAAGCATAAAAGACTTCTTCTTCCGAATCACCATCACTAAGGGTAGAAACATGAGAAATCGATTTATTTAATTTCTTCTTTAAATTTATGGCACACTCATCTAACGTGTGACCAACACCCTCACAACAAGGACACCTCTCAGATTCGTTTTCAACAGAAGATTTAAAACAAATGTTCGTGTGAATTTTCCAATTAACTTTTTCAAAAATTTGACATCGAAGATCATCAAAAGCCATTTTTGTGCAAAAATCAGGATCAAAACACAATAACTTAGTGCAACAGGCTCTGATACCAATTTGAAGAATCGCTACAGCGGAAATATTGCGACTTCTCAAATAAACTCCAATTTTAATTAATCCAAAATTTTAGTTAAACCCTAAAACATGCATCTAGATGATTTATCCGGTAAAATAAAACATGCAGGATAAAACAAACAATTTCAGGAAAAATCCCCGAAGGGGCAAAACCTTTTATTTCACTATAGTTTGTAAGAAAACGGCTTACACGGATTACAATAAAATAGGGTGACATACGAAATACCCGCAGGTGTCGGTTTCGATGTCTCGGATGGAACTTTCCCTTTCCAGGAGGGCAGCAGTGAAGAAGAGAAACGGCTTCACCACAAGTGTGATCTTTATAAGGACTCCCTCCATAATAGCACACAACTGTCGGTTGTAGAGTTCTCCCCACAAAGATAAACAGTAGCAAGGTGTGATCTTCAACACCAAAACAATTCACTAAAGCATATGGGAGTTTTGTGAATTGAAAACAAAAGGGATTAAAACCCTAAAGGAAGAAGACAAAAAGGATTCTGTTTTTGCAGTTTTTCTGTTCGTCAAAACGCTGTGACTTCTAAATGATAACGGAACCAAATAATGAGTATTTATAGGAAAACGCGTCGCCTCAAAAATAGAGCTCGTTCGAACGAGATGCATATGTCGCTCGAACGAAGTACGCATGTCGTTCAAACGACATCGCGCGACTTCCAATCTCGTTCGAACGAGATGTGATCTCGCGCGAATGACCTGGGCGTCAAAATCGAGGTCCGCTTCAAAACTTAGAAAAATACTCATTCTCAATATTTGACGAAAAAATCCGCTCCAACACTTAGAAAATATTTTGTAAAAATATCCCAAAAGCTCTAAGTGAAAAGTAAAGGTATTTAAAACATAACCTTACCAAAGTAAACTTTGCGGAGCCTTGAATGATGAAGAACATGAGTAATTCGGATCCGTCTTTGATGTAGATGTCTCTTGAATGCTCTTTGACGATGTATCAATATATGACATAACAAATTGATAACGGACCTATGAAAATCTGTCCTTACATTATGGTTGTATCAAGTAGTTTGTAAGTCGATTGTCTTGAAAAATTCTCTGAAGTCCGAAAATAAAGGTTTTGCCATATTAAGGGATTTTTCCTTATTTATTGTGTGATTGCATGCTTTACTTATCTGTTTTATTACCTAGATGCATGTTTTAGGATAAAAAGATAAAATTGAATTTGTGTTTGAGACGTTTAATTAAACAAGTTATTCCATTAATATCGTGTGCACTCTCAATGGGGAATTAGACTTTTTTGAGAGCTTGACGACCCATAGGATTTTATTTTTGTTTTGTCCCGGAATAGCCATAGGGTGGAGATTTGAAAGGAAAAATTTCCAATCAAGTCAATTTGTATGTAATTGGCATTATTCTGAATAAAACATTTGAATCATAGGATAGACTTTGAGTTATTGATCCCATGAGACTATGATGATGTTTGATGAAGACGTAGCAGAAAAGATTCAAAGCTTAAATATGGTGTGTCGTGTTTATCGTGCCAAGTTTGTCCTCATGTTTACCTAGGGTCTCTTAGGTATGAATGCGTATTAATTATGTGTCCTTGGAAATATTTTAAGGGTGTTAGTTTTTTATTTAAAATGTTTGGAACTATTTTTTAATATTTTTAGGAAAAAAAATTTGAGTTTAAGTTCAATAGAACGAGATATAAACTCGTTAGAAATGAAAATGAGATTTCATTCAAACTACTTTATAAGCTCGTTAGAACGACTTTAGGATTTCGTTAGAACGAGGTTGAAACGAACATCTAACGAGGTTGGACTACTTTACAAGGACTTATCATTAAAAGCTCGTTAGAAGTAGGTTTTAAATGAGATTTCATTCTCATTTGAACGACCTGAGGTTTTCGTTTAAACGAGATTCTATTCTCATTCGAGCAACCCTAGTTTTCGTTCGAACGATCTGCGCGCCTCGAAATTCATGTTTTTCTAATTAAGGCATTTTAGACTCGTAATTTAAAAGAACTTTTGGCAAAAAACGTTTTCTAACTTGTTTACTAAAGTTCTAAGCCCTTTGTTTCACCCTTTATGTTTGAAGATCCATGATTGATAATTCCTATTCTTTGAGATCTTGTTTTTAGGCAACAAGTTTTTTTCTTTCATCATGAGAGAATCTTTTTTGTGTCGTGGACTCCATATGTGCTGGTTGTTATGTTACAGTGAAAAAGCGGTGAATTCCATGTCCCAATCCGTAGACGATTGTTGAGCCTCGTCGATGGATACCGAGGCGCGCATGGACTCATGTGTTATGATAACTTGCGTGGGTGGACTCATTCATTTCACTGTGGAGGAGAGGCTGAAGATAGAAAAGTGTTAAGTCTTGTGGGCGATCGAGTCATTATGTAAGTCTATTATCTATGCTTTGTAAAATCGTATCATAGTGATCTGTTTGGTTGGGTCATCCGAGGTTTTTCCCTTTCTAGTTTTCCTCGTACATTGGCATCTTATGGTTTGATTGGTTTATTTTATCTGTTGTCACATAGATTTAGGTTTTAGGATGAAAAGATAAAATTTTGTAAATCGATTTTCTACAAGAAAGGTTTAGTTAGTGGTAAATTTAATTGGATTAATTTGTTTAAAGGTTCAATCTTTAAAATTTGGAAAATATAAAAACTGGACTTTTCGCTTAGTCGGACCATCTTTGCCTAAGCACACACTGTAGGGGCATTCTCAAGGGCGATGTGACTTGGTTATGGGTGGATCACTTTCCATTTCCATGGATCACAATATATCGGGATGCTTGGACTGAGAAACATTTAAGGTGTGTGTGAAACCACTTTAGCCTAAAACTGAATATTTGCGAAAGCCAATTCGATGTACCCCAATACTGAACTAGCTCCAAACATTCCCTGTTACTAAGACCTTGAGATCGATAGGAGCTGCTTGATATACTATACGGGTGGATGAGAAGGGTGAGAATATTTAGATCATGGCAGGTATATGATCTAAATAATCTGAAAATCAAGATTATATAGTGTGTGATGGAAATGGGTTATCTTTATTTTAAATACTTTGATATTTATTTTATTACGAGGTCCTTCGCGGGTACCTATGTGTTTGGATGAGCATACAATGCTATACATGGGAACCTAAGCATATGAATGTATTTTGAGGGATTATAAAACTAAGTCCTTTAAGTAGTTCTAAAATGCACAAAAAGTAGTCATGTAGGAATGCGATATTAAGTACATAGAAAGAAAGCATAATGGTATGTCGGTTTTCTTGATTTTGTCCCCAGTTAAGTCGCTATTGTGGTGTATTGCGGTCCCGTCTGATGTAGAGAGAGGGAGAGATAAATGCATGTGTCCCCGGAGAGGTAAGAGTGATTGTCTCTCGATCTTCGTTTCTCTATGAGGTCAGTTTGTTATGTCCCTATAAGCTATTAGACACCATGTCCAATTTTTGTGTGTGCCCTTATTGGCATAAGCCTTTCTCGCGTGAGGGGTTTTTGATTTAGTCGCCAATTTATTTTATATAAAAACAAACAAAATGGGACGGTAATCCCTTTTAGTCTTACCTTAAGGTTTGTTTGAGGCCTGCAAATGTTCCAGTGATTCTTGGTGTGGGTTTCAGAACTCGGTTATGATTAGGGAAAGTATATAATACCCCACTTGTTTTTTATGCTTCCTTACCTATCACTTTATTACAATATTTTACTCTATAATTAATTTTAATTTTATTTTAGAACACACAAAGAGACCTTAAGTTATTAGCATCCTTTAGAATGTAAACATATGCTTAGGTATAAAAAGAGATATTAGTGAGGGGGTGTTGGGATGTTACTAATGGATATATGGGTACACAAGCATGTGTGTGTATGAATATATCGGGGAATGGGAGGTCACTAGCGTATATCTGTAGTGAGAGTCCACTAGTGTATGTGAGCGTAACCTATGGTCGTTTAATGTGTTTTAATAATTGTAAAGTTACTGTGGCACATAATTTGATTCCCCGCATTAAGCATTGAATACCCAATTGGTCAAATCAATTTGCCGCTAATTGAGTTTAACAAACTTCTTATTTATTCCTTGAGGTGTAACAAAAGGTCGCAAGTTTAAGATCAATGGATAAATAAGAAGTTTGTTAAACTCAATTAACGAAGAATTGATTTGACCAGTCGGCTATTCTATGCTTAATGTGGGGAATCAAATTATGTACCATAATAACTTCATATATATTCAAAGTAGAAGTGCAGTCGTGATTATTTAGTGGAATTAATTACGATTAAATGTAGAAAGGAAATAAATTACATGATGAAATTTGGGATTTTCGAGTACCTGTTTAGAAGCCAATTTATCTATTTAGTCATGGGTCCCTATTATTGTCAAGTTACCCAAGTAACAATCCTAAACTCTCTAAAAAACCAGTTTATCCCAAAGTTCACAACTTATATTGGTGTTAGTTAGAGTTTTAAGCTACATGAATAATTATTGAGGGGTGTCACATACACACATGCTCAAAAATTAAACAAAGCCCAACTAATTGAATATGCCTATAGATAATAAACAAAACTCTCGTATTCAACTAGAAGAAGCATAGTTAAAGTGAGAATGATATTACTCTACAATATTCAATATCGAGACAAGTTCACCGTCATTTATCACTTATTATTAGAGTTTACATTCACTTAGGGTGGGTTTGAAAACTATAATTTCATGCCATGAAATTATAGTTGAAAAACATCCGGTCCAAATAAATAAAAATTGAACTGAAATTTTTAAGTTCCAATTCCAAATCATGAAATTGGGGTTCCCAAAGACACCCTTATATTAGTTCCTTGGTACTTTCACCATACTGATCTCCTATCACTGAATTGCTTACTTCTTCATCTTCTATGTTGCAATTCTCATATTCTTCAAATGGCATTATTATAAGACAAAAAGCTATTAAAGAGTTATTAGTTTGTTGACTACTTTGTTCTTATTTACGATTCAAGCTTAGTGTCACCACATTTTATTAATAGGAATGAACTATAAAGAATTTGTTCTAGTTTGTCTCGCTAATAATTACTTTCCTAAATTCATCTTGCCTTTTTATTTATCACGAATCACGACTCCATTTTTTTTAAATATTATCTCACCCTTAGAAGGTTGGCATATTTTTTTGGGTCATTCAATGAAAAGCCCCTCGATAATTTATTAATCAAAGTTTATTCCAATCCTTTTTTATTTTGTTTCAAAAACTCACTCACTATATAAAAATACTCAAAAACATTATTTATTCTATTATCCTAAACCCAAATAAAAAATTTCAAAAAAATATAAAAGAAACTTTGAAAAAAATAAAAACAAAGTGAATTAAGTGAAAAATATACTTAGGTTTTAGAAACTAATCATTAATTATCATATTTTTCGGCCATTAGGTAATTAACGAAAAGGACCACATTCAGAATATTCTAGCATCGAGTTGGAAAATGGAAAGTAATAGCGTGTGATGGCATATGTGACGTAGAGAGCAAAGAAGATGTGGAGAACGTATTGTAAACATTTCCAACCTCCCTTTGCTTTTGACAAGTAAATCATACATCTGCATTGTTTTGAGTTTTTCTGTTGCAGAAAAGGTTAAAACATAATATATCGACGGAGATCGATAAAGAAATCTAAGAAAGCGATGACCTTTCATCTGACAACGCTCTCTATATCATCTGAACAGCCCTTTTCTCCCTATTCGTATGTCTCTACCTCTTACTTTTCATTCCCCCCATTTTTACTTTTCTTTTTTGCTCAATTGGGTTGGGTTTCCACCTATTTCTTAGTTTAGCTTACTTCAGGTTAATACACTTGTCTAATTTGTTTTAATCTCTACTTTTCACTTCGTATATATGTCTTAATTAAGGTTTACTCCCTTAAAAAATGTTTCAATTAGTTTTTCAGTCCAATGTATTTTCAAAAATAATTTTTAGTCCCTAAAAAATGTTCCATTTGATTTTGATGTTTAGTCCAATATATATTTTCATAAAAATGTTTAGTCTTAAAAAAGTTCAATTTAATGTTAATGTCACGACCAGGGACTACACTTAAATAAGTAAAAATAATATATCATGGGCTATTTGTTTAATGCATTTTTTGATTGCATATTAATGGGTTTGTAGATTATTAATTGATTTAGGGGTGGCTTCTTTTTTTGTCAACTCAATGCTGAATGCTCGTTTTGACAAATTTATGTCGTTCTAGATGCTTAATATATGTAATTTTGATCATTCTACCATTATTAATTGTCTACTTAAGTGTTTATATTAGAGTTATTTGGTAGAAATCATAAGCAGAAAACAAAAATGATTTTTTATTAAATAAATTCATCATATTCAACTGTGGAATTATTGAATGATCATTTAGCAATTAAGAAGCAAGAAAACGAACACAAAATATTAAGAGATGAACATCAATTCAGCATTTAAAGAGTTAAAAACTAACACTCTCTTAAAGAGAATATCAAAGTGACCATTTCCGTTGTGTCCTCTTTAAGCGAAGTGTTTATTTGAGTTTAGGCTTAAGTTTCATGGCAATGCTGGAGAATGATATATATATATATATATATATATATATATATATATATATATATATAGAGAGAGAGAGAGAGAGAGAGAACCATGACCTTTTTAGTGATGGTTCCTAAATTCGGGAGTTAGAGATCTTTAGTGGTTGGATTTCGTTGGTACTTGTGCAACTGCACTTTTTGGCATTGGCGAATGACTTGTTTGGGACTAGAATCAGCTATTTGCCTATGGGAGCTTTTTGTACAAGCTTGAAGTTGGCTATATAAAAAAAGTTAACGGTTTTGAAAAATGTTTTAAAATTTTTATTCAAGCTAAAAAGAAATTCAATGATTTGGGCATGGTAAGGGTGCCGGGTAAAGAAAGTTATTCGTAGTTGGTGAGTTAGTTTGGGCATGGCAAGGATGGCGGGCAAAGAAAGATATTCGTAAGAGATGATTAGCTATTCTGTGGTGTGTTATGTGGACCATTTGGAGGAAGTCCAAATCTTTAAACTCCGTTACATTTGGTTGAGTTCTCATATTTTTGGTGTACAAAAAGAGAGTTGTATATCCGTCATATAATACCAGAGAATCGTATATCCATCATGTAATACCTTCTGTAGATTTTTTGGGTTCTCTGCCAGGTTATCGTTGGGTTTTTTTGTTCCTAATGTGGGGACTGAAGGGCTGCGTATGTTTTGGTTTGCTCTTTTTTGTATACTCCTTGTATACACATGTCTGCCCTCCCTTTTCTAGTGCCTTAAAATACATTTTTCTTATAAAAAAAAATTCAATTTATAAAGAGGTAAATCTTCTTTTGTGTAAAGACTGTAAGATTATCCTGGGAGAGATCTTAACCTCGCAGCATATGATAATGGTGTAAAATATAAATATTAAAAATCAATCACGAGTGCGAAAAGAGGAGATTAACCCATGAAATAGGTGGTGGAGCGTAAAAGGAGAGAAATTAGAATTATTTAAAGATAAAATATTAAATGAATTTATATGGAATACCAAATATGAGATTAACATAATGTGGGATAAGATAGTCATGTGCATTAGGAGAATATCAAAAGAAATTCTTCGAGAATCATTCTGGTTCGTCTATACTTCTTTAGCAGGTAATGACAAACATTCCACTCATACATTTTAGTACAGGTAAATTTCATGGTATCTTTGTCATTTCGATTTTAATCATTTCTATAACTTCTGCTATTTGTGTGCGTTTTTTATGAGTATTTAAAAATAAGAGTCTTTTGTTCTTTTTGATATGAGTATTGAAAACAAATATTTATGAATTCATGTAATTACTTTTGAGAATATTTCGAATGACAACAAATATTTCCCTTGTATAAGATATTTTATTAATACTTTTTCCACCTGTTGTGTTTCGTTTCATATGAGTGTTTGAAATAAACTTATTTTTGTTGCTTGATCTAAAAATTGAAAACAAAAATAGTTGAATCGGGTACTTTTTCACTGGCAGGACGAATTACACTCACACAATCTACACACAATTCATATGGAGATGATGTTGACCACATCATTATGTAGTAGTATTACGAATGAAGTTCACAATGGGATTTTGTTTGTCCTACTCGTTTTATAGCAACGATTAGGTGGAGATTCAACCTTTTATGTCTCCAATTACAATATGTTATGGCTAATTCAAATTCCACGCCTCCGTCTTGTAGTTGTTCAACTTAGAGAAATGTATGCCTTTACACTTGGAAGGTTGGCACATGACATACACAATCAAGCTGGTATTGCTCATAATGTAAATTTGAGAACTACTGACATATGGATTTCTTAATGCTTCAATTTCTATCATAGTTTCAAAAAATATTTTATATTCTTCTTTGATGAACAATTATATATGACATCTTTGAACTCGTTTTTATATACTAAAGTGTTTACTAGCCCGCGCATCGCACGGAACTCAAACCTAGTATACATCTATTTTATTATTTTAATATAGAATTAAGGTAAATGTCATATTCCTTCCTATATTTGGATTTTTAGGACAATGCTTTTCAAGTTTATAAATCTAGTCCCTGTGGTACAATAGCATTTATTTGTGTGGTCCCTTTAGAGTTAGGGGTTAATTTTTTTGGTCTGCATCAGCGACACCATTTTTCATGGTATTTTTAATACAGGAACTAAATTTATAAAATTATGCGAAGTGCCCTATTGTTATACACTTTGAAAATTACGAGAAACTTTCCCCAAAACCACCTTATTTTAAAATGGAAGGCCTACATTAAGGCTTCTCTATTTTGAGGTTGTCCACGTAGGTTTCTTTATTTTAAAGATATCCATTTAGAAAAAATAGTCATTAGCATCCCCTTCACCTTCACTTCCCTTGGCGACCAATCGATTTCATAGTCAGGCAGCCTATTGTTGTTCTATACATGTTACATCTCCCTTATCTTCCCCATAAGTTGCTTACAATGCAATTTGTAAAGTTTTATCCACAATCTATTTATTGGGACGCGAAATAGATTGTGGATAAAATCATACACCATCCACCACGCACGAAAGCACCCAACCAAAAAGTGAAAGAAGAACCTGTGAGAAACCATCACAAAAAGATTCACCAAATAACCATACCACATCATTGGAGAAAATGGGCACCGGAGAAATCCACTGCCAGAGAAAATAATCACCGACCGCCCACGCCATGCCCACACCACATCTACCACATCCACCATCCACCATCCACCACACACCATCCACCACGCCCACACCATAGCTATGCCCAAATCAGACACCATCCACCATGCATGAAAGCGCACCACCTAATAATTATAGAACCTATGATAAACCACCACAAAAAGCACCACCAAACCATACCACATTGCCGGAGAAAACAGGCGCCGAAGGAACCCATCACCGGTTGAAACCCATTCTGAAGATTCGTTTTTTGGTGTTGGTCCCAAGCTGAGAATAGGGTCTATATTTTGGCTCTTTTTATGACTACTTATTTTGAGAAGATGATCAGTCATGGTCTTTTAGGTGTCGGTACCAAGCTGAGAAAAAGTGTTCAATAGTGGACTTTAGCGTTTTATTTTTTTCTCCTCGAGAGTGGTTGACAGAACCCAATTGAGAAGATGCAGGCTTAATGTTTTCACTTTTTTTTTGTTGAGGTTCAAATGTAATGGACACACATGATCCGACAAGAAATCTTTAGTACATATAGAAAGTCGTAGGTTTAAACCTCAACTTGACATGTGTCGTTATTAGTAAAGCACCATTTTGTAGGCTTAAAAACTCCTTCAAAACCAACTGTGGTTTTTTCAATCCCCCCAAAAAACCCAAAACATTGCCTCATTTGTTCATCAAGAGCAGTCGTTTCATTTCTAAAACACAAAACCAAACTCCAAAATATATTCATTTTCAAAGAGCGAAATCCAACAAAGACTTTTGAGATAATTCCAAAGTGAGCACTACAGAAGTAAAGACTTCTGCTCTTATGTTTTGCCAAATATTAGAGGCTTAGGCCCTGTATGATAGAAAACTTGGAATAGAGGTGGAATAGAAAGTTTTGCCCTCGAAAATTTTATTCATCCAAATTTTGATCTCGAAAATAAAATTTTGGACCGTTTGATAGCTTAAATTTGCATGCTTGCAAATTTTGTAATTTCCAAGTTTTTATGTTTGATAGACAGAATTTGCCTACTGGAAAACAACAATATTCCTAGTTTTGGTGTTTGATAGCCAAAATTTGTCATGGAAATAAAGAATTTTGTGAATACATAAATTGACTTATTTTGTTAATTGTCCACTTTTTTGTTATCCTATATATTTTAATACTTATCATTATTTTTATCTTCATTTTCAGGATTAGCAGGTGGCAAATGATTTGGATTAAAGTATTGCAGTTGGAATAAAAATAAGTCTTTATTATTAATGAGAGCACATTGAGTTGGACATAAGGTTGTTGATAGTTGTTTTGTAACGAGATTTAAAAATAATAATAAACGACAAATTTAGAAGTCGGAATTAAACATTACAACTTACATAATTAAAATAATAAACACATAGAAAAGAAAGTAGCATATTTAATTACTTTGTGGTTTCCTGGTCAACCACGGATCGCAACATAATGCATTCCCATCACCCATCAACATGTTTGGTAGATGTTGTACAAAATCCATGGAGGAATCGTCCATTTTGTAGTCCGGCAGTTTCGGATCCGATGCATAAATTGGATCGTCGAGTTCAGTATTTATCAAATTCTTACAATGCCAGCGCGTTAATCTTTTTTCTATCTGTTCAATTTCTCCTTCTAGTAGACGGATACATCTCTCACTGTCTTTAGTTGGATCTTTGCAATAATTTATAGATTTTGCTTGTGGCACCGGTAAACCATGCCAATTACAGTAGCACTCTAAATCGCATCGTCTATCATATAACCTAGGCCATTTCAAATGATCATCGCATGGTATATTTGCTTTAGTTGGAGGTAACCATTTCATCACATGGCCAACATCACCTAAATAATGTAATGTGCATATAGGCATGTTTTCAAGAACCCTTTTCTCCCCAAACCAACTCCCTCCGTGGTGATCTTCGTATATTCTTGGGTTAGTCAAAACGGGTGCAACATTGTCAACATGACCAACGTCATATGATGTTGATGCTTTAGATTTACGGTTGTCCTTCATGGGCTCTTTGTTTCTGGCTACCATGTTTGAGCTGAAGTAATCCAGACATCCTTTACTAGGGTTAAAATCATCATTTTGTCTATGATTTGCCATTTGATAGTGAGCGATATGAAACGAACTACCGTCTACTTTATACTAGTATAAGACTCGCACTGTTGAAAGTAATGGGACTGAATTAGTAATGACTTGGATTGTTAAAGCACATGGGTTCATTTATCAGTCTTGCACTTTTGCATCACATGACTCTGCAATATGTGGTTGAAAGTAATGGGACTGAATTAGTAATGACTTGGACTGTTAAAGCACATGGGTTTATATATCTATATTGCACTTTTGCATCACATGACTCTGCAATATGTGGTTGAAAGTAATGGGACTGAATTAGTAATGACTTGGACTGTTAAAGCACATGGGTTCACATATCTATATTGCACTTTTGCATCACATAACTCTTCTATATGTGGTTGAAAGTAATGGGAATGAATTAGTAATGACTTGGAGTGTTAAAGCACATGGATTCATTTATCAAACTTGCGCTTTTGCATCACATGACTCTGCAATATGTGGTTGAAAGTAATGAGACTGAATTAGTAATGACTTTGACTGTTAAAGCACATGGATTCATTTATCAAGCTTCCTCTTTTGAAATGATAAATATTCAAGTTCATAATATAAAAGGATGGTTACAATCTTTGATAATCCCACAAAACATTACATCTCAAAAGTTTACTAGAGCAAAGCCTACAAAAACCTAATATGTAGAGCAAAGTTTGAACAAAACATTACATGTGATAATAAACTATTCGATAATCACACGTCCAGAAGCATCAAAACGG
Organism: Sambucus nigra; assembly: GCA_949130495.1. NCBI lineage: Eukaryota > Viridiplantae > Streptophyta > Magnoliopsida > Dipsacales > Adoxaceae > Sambucus > Sambucus nigra. The sequence continues at coordinate 158,265,247 of OX422215.1, forward strand.
AATACATGGAGATAATATCAAAGCATAATAATAGCAACACATAATAGTGAGTAATAGTTAATAGACCATCTGATCATGGCAGATTACGGAGCTTGTTGTAGGCCCATGTACGTGCGAATGAAAAGTCAGAGAATCCCATAAACACTCGACCTAATCTATTGTCGGCCTCAAATAAAGACATCATCTACATGGAATTCTCATCGTCCATATCCATACCCACTAGCCTTCAAGGATACCCTTCCAGTTAACGTGATTTTGAGAGTCAATGGCAACTTGAAGCTCCATTGCGGTGGCAATCTGCTTCGACGACTATACAATGACTGACAGCGCTTGGGCGCATTCTTCCTGGGGGTTCACACGGCGATGATGAGGCTTTCCATTAGGCCTCTGACCCTTATGCTTTGCAGTGTGCCCACTCGATTATTAGGTGTCTATCTCCTGATCACCCGATGGTTGGGTGTCCGTCTCATGCACAACGGTTGTTTCAATTTTAGTGCCTATGCACACTTCAAGAGTAACCTCCACATCTTCTATCCCTGTACCATCCATAGGTGAGAACTGATTTGCCCCGGATATTGCATTATCACCTGTAGCCGTGTCATTCTCGAAGATTATTTATAGCTCGTCATAGTACATACATTTCCTTCCTCTCATCTTCCCTCCATATGGTTTACCCTGTAAAAACCGTAGTAAGTCAATTCAACATATTCCTTATGTGGTTGGTAGATAATTAAGAAAATTTTTATTTGTAAGTTATGTCAATTGAACAATTTGTACTAATCGCGATATAGTCAGCCCATACACTAGCATCTGCAGTTACGCCACCACTATTTGTGTCATAACCGAATCCACTGACTTGCAACAGCTCATGGAACTCGACATATTCCTTTTTCAGGGTTTTCAACCTCGATCTCACATTCTATTTTGCGATGCAAATATGGTATCCTTCTTCGACAGTATTCATAATAACCTTAATTTGTGCGGCAGTAAATCCATTATCTACCCTTTGTCGCCCCGTGAGGACCTGGGCACAAAGGGAATGGATGAGGAACCCATCCATTAGCTCACTCCATTGCAAATGGGATTTCTTTTGGTTCACCTCAACTTGCAAAGATTGCACGTTTGCTAGTCAGTTTACATTATTTGTATTTGGTTTTGGCGGGCGAAATGGGAGGTGATTACAAATATGCTCCATCGTTGTTCAACATATAAATATGAGTCATCAGTTCAAATTCACATATATAACACCATGATAGCTATAGCTATGCAGTTCAGTTAGCATACCAGTATTCAGTAGCATATTCAGTAGCAAATAATGCATACTGAGTATGCATGTCAGTCCAAATTATGCAAATAATGAAAATTATGCAAATGATGCATATTCAGTAGCCAATAATGCAAATTCGGTAGCATATCCAATGAAAATATTGCAAATTCACTAGCAATTTCAGTAACAAATTCAGTAGCATATTAGTATGCATATCCGTAGCATATTAGTATGCATTCAAATCATTTGGAATATTAGTATGCATACCAGTATTTAGTAGCATATTCAGTAGAAAATAATGCATACTGAGTATGCATATCAGTACCAAATAATTCAAATAATGCAAATTATGCAAATTCAGTAGCCAATATTGCAAATTCAGTAGCATATCCAATGATGCATATTCAGTAGCCAAATTCAGTAGCATATCCAATCATGCAAATTCAGTAGCATATCCAATGATGCAAATTATGCAAATGATGCATATTCATGTTCCAATAATGCAACTCTCACTAGCAATTTCAGTATCAAATTTAGCAAAATCAGTAGCATTTTAGTATGCATATCATTTGGCATTCACTAGTATGCATTCAAATCAGTAGCATATGATGCATATTCAGTAGCAAATGATGCATATTCAGTAGCATATCAGTAGCATTAGTATGCATTCAGTATGCATTTAAATCATTTGGCATTCAATAGCATATCAGTAGCATTAGTATGCATTCAGTATGCATTCATCACATTTGGCATTCAATTGCATATCCAAAGCAAATAATGCAAATTCAGTTGCATATTAGTATGCATATTAGTAGCATATTAGTATGCATTCAAATCAATTAGAATATTAGTATGCCTACCAGTATTCAGTAGCATATTAGTATGCATACCAGTAATTAGTAGCAAGTTATGCAAATAATGCAAATTTAGTAGCATATCAGTAGCAAATAATGCAACCCTCACTAGCAATTCCAATAGCAAATTCAGCAAATTCTGTAGCATAATAGTGTGCATATCATGTGACAACCCGCCTAATAAGATACCGGGCGATCACTCCAATATAAATTAAAACAGGAGTCTCATATGGATCATTCTTAGCATCACTGTCGAAAAATCCATTTAATTACTAATAACCTATTAGGCCGGTGTCAAAATTTTAACTTTACTACTCTTTTTAACGATAAAAAATAAAACATCTACAATTTAATGCGTAAATGAAACTGAAATGAAATAAAATAACTGAACACTCGGTCAAAATATACAACCATATCGAATGTTGTACCGAAAGAATATATAAATGCAGTTGAGCCATTGGCTCGAATGTATATACAGTACCTCCTATCTAGAGTACAACGATGGAAGCGGCTATCAAAAACCTGCACACATCCACAGCCACTGCAGCTGACGTCTGACTCGAAGGAATTGTCATCCAGGCGTCCCTGTGTCTGGACACCTATGTATATATATATAATATAGCAAGAAAGGAAAAGTAGATAAACGGGTGAGAGCCCGAATTTTGAAAATATTTTGCAAGTGCATAAATACCTTATTATTTTGAAAAAGGTTTTATCTCATATTTAAGTTTGGTATCGCACTCCCATGAGATACCCCTCACCTCTCTGCTAATAGTGCACTCCTAGCGCATCCCTCTAAACATCCTAGTTAAGCTACCCTGCTAGACTAGTCTATCACCCAACCACTATCAACCCTAGATAGTCCAAGTAATGTACTAAGGGCTAAACTTCACCCCAGTCTCAACGCTATGCCATGTTCGTGCGTGGGGTGTCTCGCAAAGCGAAATCCAAACAAGGAACCCCCCCCCGATACACTACTACGCGACACGGTCGATAGTCGAGATCCGCCAGTCCCTCAGTACAGAAAGATATATACATAAATATATATACCATAAACATTTATAATATAAGAGAACTAAGGATTAAACTTCTCTCCAGTCTCAACACACTGCCATATTCGTGCGTGGGGTGTCTCGCAAAGGGAAATCCAAACAAGGAACCACCCCGATACATTACTATGCGGCAAGGTCGATCGTCGGGATCCATTAGACCCTCGGCACTCGATTTATCCATTTATATATACATATACATACTTTACCATAACCATCCGGATCTATCTCCCGGACTGAGGGTTCATATATCAAGTATTTATCAATACTTATTTTTCAAAACTTCCCATTTCCCTTTTTATACTCAGGAAATGTAAATATAAAAGCCAATTCATTATCATGAATTGCTTTAACAAATCATATACTTTTAAAATCCAGTTTTATTATCATAAAAATGCTTTTCCTTTATGTCATCCCATTTCCCTTTTTATACTCAGGAAATGTACCCAAAGCCATTCTCATTATCATGAAAATGCTTTGATCAAACCATGCTTCCACATCCCTTCTTCCATCCGGGAGTGTTACCGAAGCCAAACCTTTATCCCATTTCCCTTTTTATACTCAGGAAATGTAAATTAAAGCCAATCCATTATCATGAATTACTTTAATAAATCTAAGACCACCCCTCCGGGTTTCCCCACTGGACGCGCCCCTAAATGGCTATCATCTTCCAGGGCCTATCTATACAAGACAACCTGGGAACCTACCAACGACGGGAAGCGGCCATATTGCCTGCGGTAAAGTTAGGACCACACCCAGAATCCCCTAACCAGTGCACAAAAACAAATAACCGCACATATGGCCTAGGGACTATATCCAACCTGCTCAATAGCCAGGAAGGCTTCACCACAACGCGCGCAACTTCCCTTATGATGGCGATTTAGGGAGGTGTGTAACCATAATTTATCAATTATGAAAATCATTTACCTTTTTCCCATTTTGAAAATATTCATCTATATATTTTCAAAATCATTTATATCATATCATATATACTTAATCACATAGTATATATATATATATATATATATATATATATATATATATATATATATATACCATATATTCCTCCCTGAATATATAAAAATGGCCATATTTGCCAAACCATCTATCGATGACCAATAATCCCAAAGATTCTCTCAAAGAATCATAATCATGCATTCATATATGCATGATACTAAACCCAAAGCATTTTCTTACTTTAATAAGTAATATATACTAAAATCCCATCTACGGATTCATTTGGATATCTCCAATTATACCAATTCACTCTAAGTGAATATGCACATATATAACTTCCCAATTCCTCAAGTCCTTTAGGACGTAACCCTCCATAATCTCTAATTTGGAAGGCCCTTAAACATTAAACTCAAAAAGGAGAAATAATCATAATCTCCAAAATCTTGGGCTGAAAACAGGGCACCGGTCGACCGGTCCTAGACCCCCGGTCGACCGCGGATTGCAAATAAGCCTACGAAACAAAGCAGTAAGCTCTTTCTTCTTGACGCGGTCGACCGGCCATAGGGGCGCGGTCGACCGGTCACACCAGGTCTCCAAAACTAAAATCCTTAAGTCCATTATCCAACAACCCAAATTCATTTTCGGGGTTTCTAAAATACCCCAAAAATTATCCCGAACATCTACGACATTAATTCTAGCCGTAATTTTTCCAATTCCCGATTTGATTTCGAGTTGATGATTTCAACCCGGAGCTGTCATCTTATAAAAATCATATCAAATCGTAGAAAAATTAGAAAAATACGCGGTCGGCGCCCACACGACCGTATCGAAAAGATCTACAACTTTCATGTTTTTGCCGAAAGCTAAATCAATTCTTTTCCTGGCCAAAAAGGCCCCCTAAGGTGACGGGTTACTATTCATCATCTTCTCCAAGACGATTTCGGCCATTAAAGCTTCTCCCAAGCTTTTGTCGCCTCACCCAACGTCCTACAACCTCAACCAACTACAACTACACATATATTAAGGGTTCTAAACATCCTAGAACCCAAAACCATCAATTAATTTAGGTTAAAACCTAAGTTCCACAAAATTGAAATATTATTGGGGTTTAATTGTTTTAACTCCCAAAAACCCGTTTTATCCACGATAACCCACCCCAAAACCTTTAGGGTTTGTTTATACCAAACTACGGTATGAGATATTTATGCAAAAAGATAAATAAAGCAAGTAAACACTTGCCTCGTGGATAAAATTCGACGACCTCGAGTCGAATCCGGCGGAGTTGGCCCGAGATCTCCATTTCTCTCCTCTTTTCTCTCCTCCTCTATCTCTTTTCTTTCTTTCTTTCTCTTTTTCTCCCTCTCCCTCTCTTTATAAAGAAAGAAAAGAGTTATACCCCTTAAAACCCAAAAACGACTCGTTTACCCAATTACGAGTTACTTTTACCTCTAAAATTACCCGAAACTCATTTTCGACAATCGGACACACTTTTTCGACTATCTCGGACATTCCGAGACTCACGGCGCAGTCGAAATTTCCATCTGAGGTACTTGATCGCAAATCACTATTCCAACCCAAAATAAATAAATGCGGGTTTTCCAATTAAAAAACTTACCTCGTGTCGCTTTTCTCCATGGCGACATATAATTAAAATATTTCGACCTATATAGTCCCTAAAATAATTACAATTTCCATCGAAAACCATTAAATCCTCGAGAATCCCCAAAATCACTATTTAGAGAAATTCCCCAAATTGCCAATTTATATTTATTTATGGATATTTAATGGTCTCCAAAAGGGCGGGTTGTTACATACTCCCCCCTTACAACGGAATTTCGTCCTCGAAATTCAGATACGACCTACACCACAAATCTTAGGATTACTCCAAATCCTAATACCTCAAAGGAAACGATACTAACCTAATGGTTCCCAACCATTCATTATGCGGCTACCGCCTCATAAAGTGACTCTAATACGTCACATAATACCCATCATCTATAATGCCTATCGACATGAATTTCAACCTTATATACTACGCCCATTCTATTTCAGGCGGTATATAAACCAACTTACCAAGGTGCCCATACACCTTTCTAACTTGTGCATATCTGCACATCCGTAGTGAATGTCTGACACGTAACACTCTCTCCCAATAAGGATCTCCTTTCCTCGGTGTAATACTCACCTATGGGTCCCTCCAACCCGCGAAATTCCAAACTCCTAACCTCGGTATCGCTAACTCTATCGAGCCTACATCCTACAATGTTACTATCTATGCGTTACTCTACCTACGCGAAACTAATATAATCCTAAGTATGTCCCTAGTGCCCAAGGTCTCTCTCAACTCCCGACAATTGCTTGGTTTCATGCGTGGGACGTCTCGCCAAGGCGAAATCCAAACAAGGAACCCTCCCATTACACTACTCCCTCGCGTAGTCGGTCATCGAGATATAACGACCCAAGGCACACAAGCGGGAGTCCTAAATCCTACTAGGCTAGCCTATGAACGCATTCCTACTATCTTATCCTTCCGCCCATACAGAAGGAAACCTAACCAATCGAAGTGCCCACTTTCTGTAGAAAGTGTCACGAACATAATACCCAAAATTTATCTTCTCAAAATCTGCCTTTTCATTAAGGCTGGTTATTATCCTTAAACCAATTTCTCCAAGTCCAACCTCACCCACCCACTTGTGCCGAGGGGACCACTTTAGTGCTTTTCCATAGCACAATAATTTCCATAAGCGTGCCATCATCACAGGGCTCGTAGTCTATAGTGGTTCATCCACACTATAAGACTAACCCACATCCTTGCATCCCATAACAGCTCTCCACGCACGGCGCCGTTAAGAGTCATGTGTGGAGTGTCTCGCAAAGCGAAATCCAAACAAGGAACCCCTCCACACATTAACACTTGACTTCGTCGGTCACGGAGTCCCGTTATTTCAGACATGCAACCGGGATAATCCTATCCCTTATCATCGAAAGGTGGTCTGAACTCCTATCTCTAACTAAGAGTCACACCACCCAGTGCTCGTACTATTTCTAAGTCCTTGCGCAAACCATAATGAGCTTTATCTTACAGCTCAACACAAATCCTGCGGCCTTAAATCATATATATAAGGTCGCCATATACCCAAATCACGATAATGAAACCTCTACTCATCAAAGTTTTGTATCCCCCAACAAATAAGGTGAACTCAACCTATATCTAGGTGAGACACCGCAACAATAACATGTTCCCTCCAGGAACCATGGACACGATAGACTTGCCATTCTTAGCCTGCCATCGCTCCGAAAATCCACCATAATGTATTATACTCATCATACCACCATGCTCGTATAGACATATAAAACGAGCATCACCAGATATATATATATATATATATATATATATACCATATATCAGCACCCGCCTCTATGGCGAATGAAGAAAAATAAAACTCCGCTACTGCGGACAACACATAGGCATACATGATATAATGTTATCGATACCGCCATAACTCAAATTACACACACGAGTCTAGGGCTAACGAACACCGTGACTTTATCTAGCCATGCCATTTATACCTCTTCCTTGAGGTAAAACTCATAACAATAACTTCGCCCTGCTCCTTACTATCATCTTACTAGTCCTCTTAACTTCTTCGTTAAAAGGAAACTCCACTACGAGCTTAAACCTTAAAGCTCCAACTAAGCCCCACCTCCTGCCGCCATCCAAGCTCTGCACACGATTCTCAAACGAGCGCGCAAAAGATTTCTATAATCTCATAATATGGCAGGAGAACGAAATCTCACAAGAGAAATCAACGATCCTAGTCCTGAGGCTCTATATCAAATCGAGAGCAACGCTGAAAGCGTATTACGTCTGCACAGATTCCTAAGGACACTAGAACCTGATGCTCTGATACCATCTGTGACAACCCGCCTAATAAGATACCGGGCGATCACTCCAATATAAATTAAAACAGGAGTCTCATATGGATCATTCTTAGCATCACTGTCGAAAAATCCATTTAATTACTAATAACCTATTAGGCCGGTGTTAAAATTTTAACTTTACTACTCTTTTTAACGATAAAAAATAAAACGTCTACAATTTAATGCGTAAATGAAACTGAAATGAAATAAAATAACTGAACACTCGGTCAAAATATACAACCATATCGAATGCTATACCGAAAGAATATATAAATGCAGTTGAGCCATTGGCCCGAATGTTTATACAGTACCTCCTATCTAGAGTACAACGATGGAAGTGGCTATCAAAAACCTGCACGCATCCACAACTGCTGCAGCTGACGTCTGACTCGAAGGAATTGTCATCCAGGCGTCCCTGTGTCTGGACACCTATGTATATATATATATAATATAGCAAGAAAAGAAAAGTAGATAAACGGGTGAGAGCCCGAATTTTGAAAATATTTTGCAAGTGCATAAATGCCTTATTATTTTGAAAAAGGTTTTATCTCATATTTAAGTTTGGTATCGCACTCCCATGAGATACCCCTCACCTCTCCGCTAATAGTGCACTCCTAGCGCATCCCTCTAAACATCCTAGTCAAGCTACCCTGCTAGACTAGTCTATCACCCAACCACTATCAACCCTAGATAGTCCAAGTAATGTACTAAGGGCTAAACTTCACCCCAGTCTCAACGCTATGCCATGTTCGTGCGTGGGGTGTCTCGCAAAGCGAAATCCAAACAAGGAACCCCCCCGATACACTACTACGCGGCACGGTCGATAGTCGAGATCCGCCAGTCCCTCAATACAGAAAGATATATACATAAATATATATATATACCATAAACATTTATAATATAAGAGCACTAAGGATTAAACTTCTCCCCAGTCTCAACACACTGCCATATTCATGCGTGGGGTGTCTCGCAAAGCGAAATCCAAACAAGGAACCCCCCTGATACACTACTATGCGGCAAGGTCGATCGTCGGGATCCATTAGACCCTCGGCACTCGATTTATCCATTTATATATACATATACATACTTTACCATAACCATCCGGATCTATCTCCCGGACTGAGGGTTCATATATCAAGTATTTATCAATACTTATTTTTCAAAACTTCCCATTTCCCTTTTTATACTCAGGAAATGTAAATATAAAAGCCAATTCATTATCATGAATTGCTTTAACAAATCATATACTTTTAAAAGCCAGTTTTATTATCATAAAAATGCTTTTCCTTTATGTCATCCCATTTCCCTTATTATACTCAGGAAATGTACCCAAAGCCATTTTCAATATCATGAAAATGCTTTGATCAAACCATGCTTCCACATCCCTTCTTCCATCTGGGAGTGTTACTGAAGCCAAACCTTTATCCCATTTCCCTTTTTATACTCAGAAAATGTAAATTAAAGCCAATCCATTATCATGAATTGCTTTAATAAATCTAAGACTGCCCCTCCGGGTTTCCCCACTGGACGCGCCCCTAAATGGCTATCATCTTCCAGGGCCTATCTATACAAGACAACCTGGGAACCTACCAACGACGGGAAGTGGCCATATTGCCTGTGGGAAAGTCAGGATCACACCCAGAATCCCCTAACCAGAGCAGAAAAACAAATAACCGCCCATATGGCCTAGGGACTATATCCAACCTGCTCAATAGCCAGGAAGGCTTCACCACAATGCGCGCAACTTCCCTTATGATAGCGATTTAGGGAGGTGTGTAACCATAATTTATCAATTATGAAAATCATTTACCTTTTTCCCATTTTGAAAATATTCATCTATATATTTTCAAAATCATTGATATCATATCATATATACTTAATCACATAGTATATATATATATATATATATATATATATATATTCCTCCCTGAATATATAAAAATGGCCATATTTGCCATACCATCTATCGATGACCAATAATCCCAAAGATTCTCTCAAAGAATCATAATCATGCATTCATATATGCATGATACTAAACCCAAAGCATTTTCTTACTTTAATAAGTAATATATACTAAAATCCCATCTACGGATTCATTTGGATATCTCCAATTATACCAATTCACTCTAAGTGAATATACACATATATAACTTCCCAATTCCTCAAGTCCTTTAGGACGTAACCCTCCATAATCTTTAATTTGGAAGGCCCTTAAACATTAAACTCAAAAAGGAGAAATAATCATAATCTCCAAAATCTTGGGCTGAAAACAGGGCACCGGTCGACAGGTCCTAGACCCCCGGTCGATCGCGGGTTGCAAATAAGCCTCCGAAACAAAGCAGTAAGCTCTTTCTTCTTGACGCGGTCGACCGGCCATAGGGGCGCGGTCGACCGGTCACACCAGGTCTCCAAAACTAAAAACCTTAAGTCCCTTATCCAACAACCCAAATTCATTTTCGGGGTTTCTAAACTACCCCAAAAATTATCTCGAACATCTACGACATTAATTCTAGCCGTAATTTTTCCAATTCCCGATTTGATTTCCGAGTTGATGATTTCAACCCGGAGCTGTCATCTTATAAAAATCATATCAAATCGTAGAAAAATTAAAAAAATACGCGGTCAGCTCCCACGCGACCGTATCGAAAAGATCTACAACTTTCATGTTTTTGCCGAAAGCTAAATCAATTCTTTTCCTGGCCAAAAAGCCCCCTAATGCGACGGGTTACTATTCATCGTCTTCTCCGAGACGATTTCGGCCATTAAAGCTTCTCCCAAGCTTTTGTCGCCTCACCCAATGTCCTACAACCTCAACCAAATACAACTACACATATATTAAGGGTTCTAAACATCCTAGGACCCAAAACCATCAATTAATTTAGGTTAAAACCTAAGTTCCACAAAATTGAAATATTATTGGGGTTTAATTGTTTTAACTCCCAAAAACCCGTTTTATCCACGATAACCCACCCCAAAACCTTTAGGGTTTGTTTATACCAATCTACGGTATGAGATATTTATGCAAAAAGATAAATAAAGCAAGTAAACACTTGCCTCGTGGATAAAATTCGACGACCTCGAGTCGAATCCGGCGGAGTTGGCCCGAGATCTCCATTTCTCTCCTCTTTTCTCTCCTCCTCTCTCTCTTCTCTCTCTTTTCTTTCTTTCTTTCTTTCTCTTTTTCTCCCTCCCCCTCTCTTTATAAAGAAAGAAAAGAGTTATACCCCTTAAAACCCAAAAACGACTCGTTTACCCAATTACGAGTTACTTTTACCTCTAAAATTACCCGAAACTCATTTTCGACAATCGGACACACTTTTCTGACTATCTCGGACATTTCGAGACTCACGGTGCAGTCGAAATTTCCATCCGAGGTACTTGACCGCAAATCACTATTCCAACCCAAAATAAATAAATGCGGGTTTTCCAATTAAAAAACTTACCTCGTGTCGCTTTTCTCCATGGCGACATATAATTAAAATATTTCGACCTATATAGTCCCAAAAATAATTACAATTTCCATCGACAACCATTAAATCCTCGAGAATCCCCAAAATCACTATTTAGAGAAATTCCCCAAATTGCCAATTTATATTTATTTATGGATATTTAATGGTCTCCAAAAGGGCAGGTTGTTACATATCAGTAGCATATTTGTATGCATTCAAATCATTTGGAATATTAGTATGCCTACCAGTATTCAGTAGCATATTAGTATGCATACCAGTAATCAGTAGCAAATTATGCAAATAATGCAAATTCAGTAGCATATCAGTAGTAAATAGTGCAACTTTCACTAGCAATTTCAGTATCAGATTCAGCAAAATCAGTAGCATTTTAGTATGCATGTCATTTGGCATTCATTAGTATGCATTCGATATCCATTAGCATATCAGTAGCATAAGTATGCATTCAAATCAGTAGCATATCATATCATTTGGCATCAATGTGCATTCAAATCATTTGGCATCAGATCATTCAATAGCATATCAGTAAAAATCAGTAGCATTAGTACGCATTCAAATCATTTTCATTTGGTATCAACATTCAAATCATCAGTATGCAATCCAATAATTAAGTATGCATTTCAATACCAAAACAGAGCATTATTCAAACAGATTAGTATTGGCCATTTCCGTATTCAAATTAGCATAACTCCATTTACATACTAATTTCCATACTAGAAAATAGGAAATGTCTCATTATTCAAATCATTTAAATCATCAATATGCATTCAAATCATCAGTATGCATTCAAACAGATCAGTATTCAAATCATTCAAATCATGTTTATTCAAAGCAGGATGCATTCAAATGATTTAAATCAATATGCATACCAGTATGCATTTCAACAACATTCATCATTTCAACAACATTCAAATCATCAGTATGCAATCCAACAATTAAGTATGCATTTCAATACCAAAACAAAGCATTATTCAAACAGATTAGTATTGGCCATTTCAGTATTCAAATTGGCCATTTAAGTATTCAGATTATTATTGGCCCTTTACATTGGAGCAGGTGCAAGGTGCTCCCTGAGTCACTAATATATTAACTCATGTATATTAGTAAAGTTCGGGAGAAAATTAGATATAAAGACATAATTAGTAGTAAAAAAGAGTACTAGAAAATAGTAAAGGTCTCATGTCATCCATTACATCATTAGAAAATAGTAAATTAAACATTGCATCATAAGTTTAATATCTGGGGTGATTCAACACCATTACATCATAAGAAAATAAATGAAAACAGTAAATGCCACTAGCAGAAGAGTATTTAAAACTTGTAGCTTCTTGACGACCACCAAGCTACGCATAATTCCATGATCATCGACAATTGGGGGTTCTCATACAAGAAGTGATGATTGACTAGATATACTCGACGTTTCTTGCTCACTATGGGTACTGAAGGTTGCGTAGTTAGCATCCATGCCTTCAAGAGAAGGCTTTGTCCAACCCAAAATTTTTTGACATTGGGGGCACGTGTAATACAGTCATCCCTGGTTATGGTTTTTGTCGGACAACGTAACCTTAACTTGAGATACAACGCCACATGATCATTTCTTTATTTGATACCGTAAAAGTAGAAGATTCAATTGCTCTGATGAAGGCATATTTGAAATATCCACTAGAATCAACCTAAAATTAGAAACAAAGAATACATCATAACAAAATGATATCATTACTGGTAGTTAGAAGTATCATTGTGGTTCATATAATATTATTGCCACATCAAATTAGCCATTGCATTTCTCTTCTCGGTCCATGCAACATCAGTTGTGAATGTTATATGCTCATTCAATGGTATTTTTGGTACATTTAGGGGAGGAGGGGTAATGTCATCATCATCACTTTCCTCGTCCCCCAAGCATTCATCCACAACATCAACAATCCTCAAGAAATTATGAATGGCACAACAAGCTACAATAATCTTCTCTTGAATTTCAATCCCATGGAAAGGTTGATGCCTTAGATACACAAACCTTTTTTTCAATAACCCAATCGACCTCTCAATTACATTACGAAGAGATGATTGCCTAAAATTAAACAACTCCTTACTATTCTCAGGTCGTTATCCTTCCACATCCCTTCGATGATAACGTGCTTTCCGAAATGAGGATAGAAACCTAGGTACCAACGGGAATCCAGCATCTGCGAGGTAGTATTTACCTACGCATATTTAAAATAAAATGTGTTACTATACCTATTCATATTTTACTAATGAAAGTTACTTATTTTTAAACATACCTAATGGAACGATCAATTTATGCCCCTATCGTTGAATCGCACTACGAAGTAAGAGACCATCATGTGTTGATCCCTCCTAACCAGCAAGGACAAATGAGAAGCGCATATCAAACGTACATGCGACCAAAACATTTTGCGAAATTACCCCTTTCCTATTGCGATACTTCGCTTGGTCGGTGGTAGGAACCAAAGGAGATATGTGGGTACCGTGAATTGCACAAATGGCATCCTAAGTGGGTTTAAATCAATTTAATAATGGGAATGTCATACGTAAAGGAATAAAAATAATTAACGAAACTATCATAACCTCTAAGTAACGATACCAAGGTAGGTCCTTGCCATTGTCGTAAGGGGAATTCGTTGGACTTGCATTAGTAACTAAATAATTGAACAAGTCAAGGCATGCTCATAAAACTCTATGGAAGTAGTAACTAATGATTTGACCAGATCTAGAGAAAGTCAATGTCTCAAAAACATATCATTCGTCATGTCCAACGTTGTTAAGGAACATTGCGAATTGTTCCTCAACCTTAACTGAACGATTGTCAGTCAGTCCATATGTGCGTAACCTAATACAAAGTCTTTCAAATGACCCTATGTTCATCCGAAGTTGTGCGTGGCATACTCGGTCAGTCATTTTAAATATTCGATATAATGCCATTTCCTTATCAGTGTCCCAGTTTCGATGGGGGACCCTAAATAAGAGATGGTCGCGACTCCTCATATATTGGAAAAGCGCAATTGCTCGCATTACTAAGGTCCAAAACAACCCTCGTTGTTGTTGCATGTGCTTTGAGTCAGCGCTCGACATTTCACGAAAAAATTCCTATGTCAACGTAAATAAATTAAACTTTTAAGCCCCAGTTTGTAAACATCGTTTTATTTCTTACCAAATTATACTTTAATAATATAAAAATTGGTAAAATCTCTTATTAATCCAACATTAAATAACATGATTTAAAACATATAAGGAAATAAATTTATACTGAATGAGTAGCTATCCGAGGAATTCGAATCCGAACAAACCTGTTTTCCGCACAACATGATAAAACAAACTACAATATATAAGTGGATATAAATGGAATAAAATATAATATTATTGCGCCATTATAACAATATTCCTCTTTTTGTAATCATATTGCGCCATCATAATGAGACCATTTCAACAAAAACAAGTACACATACCTTTCTCCTTTTATCTAGTAAGTTAATATACGGTATTTAGAACACAAACATTTTTTTTTATAAAATATTTGTTACTCATCTCACCATTTCATTATAATGTGCCTATTTCACCATTTCACCATCATCATTTCATTATAAAATAAATACTCATAAAAAAAAAACAGATCCATAAAAAAAATTCAATAAAATGGAACCTACGGAGCAATGAAACCCAATAAAAAATGGAACCTATAAATAACTATGGAGCGAAAAACATTTGCTAATAAAATGGAACCTACATAGCAAACAAACAGATCCATACAATTTATTTTAAACAGATACATAAAATCGTTTGGAAAAATCGCATACGTTTGGAAAAAAAAAATTGTTTTTTTCCCAACACCATCTTGCAAAAAATGCTACCTCCAAAGCAAACAAACCAAAGAAGAAGAAACATCACAGCAATCAACAATGATGGGGGGAAATGGGTATGCTTTTTACCTCAAATGCAGCTCCGTCTGTTTTCTCACCCAAAGAGCTTGGCATAAATGATGATGGAATCAGCTCACCTCCTTCAAGAGAGGTTTCAATGCCTTCAACCACTCCCGTCAAATAACCTCAATCCAAGGTATAACCAAGAAAGTTTTGCCCTGCCATTTGTTTCTTTGGGGGGGGGGGGGGGGGGGGGGAGAAATGAATTTCGAGAATATCGGGATTTTGAAGTCACGTGAGTGGGTTTGAGGAATTCATTTCCAGGACAAAATACATGTATCAAACGTGACAAAAGATGGAAATTGGGGGGAATTTGGACATTTGCCACGGCAAAAGTCCCCTATCAAACAGGGCCTTAATGTATGTCTCATATGAATATCAAATAGGCAGCCCGGTGAGTGCATCTCTATGTGCAAGTATTTTGCGAAAAAAAATTCTATATTTTTTGTACCTTATATGTTTTATGAATTGTCTATTTGTTTTCCCTTTGCTTGCGCTTTGTATTTATCTGTTGTTTTATTTATGATGATAAAATTCTTAAACAGGGATACTATGTTGTTTGATATGTTTACATATATGCACGAAATGATTTGAAATTTTTATTATTTTGTTAAGTGCATTTGCTTAACATGTTGATTCATTTTCTATTTAAATTTAATTACAGCTTTGTCTTAAAAGAAGTTGATGTCAAGATTTTTTAATCCAAAACACACCGAGTCAAAGTGGAAATGTCATCGTGATTACTTACAATTTTGTTATATTTTTAAAATATTATTCTTATGTATAATCTTTTTGTATTATACTTTCTTTGTGATTTTACTAATATTACTAAAAACACAAAGATGGAATTTAAACCTGTGATTTATTGTACTTCAATTACAATTGTACTCTAGTGTCCTTGAAAAAATACTGTGAATTCTATTATTGCTAAAATATCCCTTTTAATTCTATAATTCTAAATCATATAAAAATCAATTATTGTCAAGTTAGCTTTAAAAAATTGAACAATTGTAAATTATACAAAAAACATTTTATTTTTTAAGTTGCTTCATTACTACTTTCAATTCTTGATGTATATGAATATGTAAGGATATCTTTTTCTGGGATTTCAAATTTGCATCCACTTATAATGACATGGGGTTATACTTGATACATAAACACAGTAATTCACTTTTTTTCTTTTTCTTTTTAATTCGAGCCCCTTGGGAGGGGAGGGAAAGTGGAAGGAGCTAGAACCCCCGACCTATTGCAAACTAAGGGTGGTAACATTGAGGCAAGCCCCTTTGGCTCAGTAACCCACTTCAACCGATAATGAGTTATATAATATATGCATGAACTCAAATTTATATAATATATTGTATTTATGATATATACTATTTAAATTATCTTTATATTTGTTTATTGTACATCGTCCGTGCATCGACCGAGTTGTATGCTAGTACATATATAACACTCAAGAGTAATGTTATGAGTCCAAATTATAACCCCAAAATTACCCCATTTGAATTGAGATACCCTTAAAATATTGTACCGTGTCTTTATTAACATAAAAGCCACAACATTTTAATGATAACTTAACTCATTTGAGAGATGACTTGAGATATTTTATTTAGACTCAAATCATTATTCTAAACACAAATATAAAAAAAAAAAGTAATACACAAACTAACAAAATATAAATGACACACACCTATAATAATAACATAGACCTGTATATAATAATAATAATAATAATAATAATAATAATAATAATAATAATAATAATAATAATAATAATAATAATAATAATATGTGATATATATATCACATATTATATGTGATATATATATCACATATTATTATTAATATGTGATATATATATCACATATTATTATTAATATTATATATATCACATATTATTATTTATATGTGATATATATATCACATATTATTATTAATATTAATAATAATATGTTATATATTATTATTAATATTAATAATAATAATAATATTAATAATAATATGTGATATATATATCACAATGCATTGGTGGTTAGGTAAGACTAGGGATATGGTTTGGGACGGGGTTTAATGGGTAATTGGTTGTCTCGGGTCACAGAGTTTGACTTCGGGTGTGTTGGGAGCTTTGACTTTGACATTCTTTCAGTTTCAAACTTTACACGGTCATATTTTCTTCGTTTGGACTCCAATTGACACGTCGTTTGAAGCCATGAGTCCCTTGATTCAAGGCCTATAATTATTTTGAATTTTCTGAATCCGGGTTTAGTTGTGCGAATTTATCATATAGCCCCTGAAAGTGCATAAGTGACTGTTTTTGCCTAAATTGTACCCAGAATTTTCCTTTGCATTCTAAACATGTGAATATTCAAAATAAACCTCGCACAAGCGATTATCAATGAATATCAAAGGTCAAGAGTGTAAACGAGTATGGAGCTTCAAATTTGTATCATTAAACCGATTTATGCTTAATTTTATAATTTTCTTCTAAATAATAAAAATGGCTCTAGAAGCTCTTTATTTATGATCCAACGGGCTAACAAGTCCTAGATTTGAGTATAAATGATAAAATAATGATGCACTCATCATAAATGACCTTTTTTAATGCTTCGTCCCTTGTGTTTGAGTGGGTTACAGGGAATCATCTAGGTAATAATGGTTTGAGATATTCTCTAAAGTTATAAGTTGAATGATAAACTCATCCTCCATTGATAATGTCTTATCCTCACGGGAGTTATAATGTTCCTCAATCACTCTAAATGAATAGTGGTAGTGTTCCATAATGATTGACATGGAAAGAGTTTAATTGAGAAACACAAGAAAAACTAAAATTTGTAAAGAGAGCAGAAATTGACCAGAGAATGGGATTTCATGTGGAGATATTTTAGTCTTAACCTTGTTATATATATATATAGAAAATAGAAAGTTCATATTGTAATAGAAGTAGAATTCTAAGTTCATGTTTGTTTTCCTTTTACCGTCCGAGTACAACACGAGTCCAAGTGGAAATTGATTATGTAATTCTGTTATTTTAGGAGAATTAAATTATATGTTTGACAAGGTGACTCTTGTTCACATCATGTACTGGATATCTATAACTCAAAAAGTCCTGAACTGTGCAAAAACTATCTCAGCCAATAAGTTACGCACATGGGCATCAACAATTTCCTATTTAAATGCAACTCTATCCTATATTAGTACATATAAAGGTTACGAATCTTGACTATGTTTGATGATTGTGTTTGCTGCATAGTTTGATGATTTTCATATTTTAGTTCTTATTAGGGAATTGTTATTGATTATGCTTGTTATGTTATGCATAAGATTAATAATTGATTATGTTTTCCTATATTAGGTAAAAAAATAACTCCACTAATGCAAAGATATTTTTTGGATTCCCGGTCCTAGCCCGGACAAAAGGGGAGGGGAAGATATATTTTCTTTTTTCTTTTTTCTTTTTTGTTTTATGTTCCGTACTCTTGTTTTTTGTTCTATGGTTCATGTATTTCCAAGGGAGATTCATGAAAAATCAAAATTTTAATTACAGTTACTAAGATTTCTTACTCTGTACTGTTGTTACTAAGATTTCTTACTCAGTGCGTAAGGTTTTGAAAGTGTCATGGAGAAAAAATGTTAAGAAAAAGTTAGTTCACTTCTTTAAGACCTATGTTTTAAAATTGTTTGAATAGTTCACTGTTTTATACAATCACTTCTCTATTTTATATACAATCCAAACTATACAAGTAAGATTCATTAAATGATATTTTCTCAAAACATTCATCTTTTTTAAAATTATGTTGATTTGCCTTGCATACTTCTTGTTTGATTTTTCTTTAAAGTGTATGAAAAATATGAATTCAAATACTATTGAACCTCACAAAATTCTGAATGTTTTGAGTCCGAGTTTTTATTGTAGGAATTTGATTTAAGATGTTATAAAGAAGAAAATAAAAATTGAAAATAAATTGTGTTTGTGGGAATGAATTGTTCTCCCATGATAACTTGTTGGGCCTTATTATTTTTGAGATGATAGAGTTTGGTTATGGCCGACGTTGTCAGTCTGATGGTTTTGGCTCCACGCGTGGGTTTTATTGGTGCTACATTCTTAGGTGTGATTTGGTTTGTAATTGGTTTGAATGGGTAGTTTTATTGTGTTGTTGTTTGGGTCTTTAAAGGTCGTATTTTGTTTGGGTTTTTAATATTTTATATGGGCTTTATCTAGAGGATTTGTCTGGCCATTTTGTTGGGACTTGTTTTAAAGATTAGTTGAACAATTGGGAAATTTGAGATGATCCTTTTTTTTATATGATTTTGTAATGGTTGGCCTTTGTTTAATGTTTAAAACTGTTTGCGACTTTATTCATTCGAAACTATTTCTAGCTATATATATGTGTTTTGTTGGCCACTTTAACTGCATATTTGTAATTATTGCCCCATTTCTTACTTTTATTATTATCATCATTTTCGAATATGTGACATAAATCTTTGAACTTATACAGGAAAATCTACTTAGAGGCATGAAAATGTACATTACTATCGAAAAACACCATCTTGAACGTAAGTTGAATGAGGACTTCAACTCATTATTGCCTAAAACTATTAAATGATTATTACTACTAAGGAAAACTTAACTTTGATAGAAGCATTAAATTTGATTGATGTGTTAGCTAAATCTTATTTAGTGTAGTTTTGTTTTATATGTGATGAAAAACATGTTGGTGGGAGCATAGTTTTATTTCTTAGCTAAATGACATGATTAACAATGTATCTACTACAACATTAAATATGGAATAAATGATTTTACGTCTTTTCATTTGTGTTTTGGTTTATTTGTCAACCATGATTTAAATATTTTTTTTACATTAGACATTGTGTTTATGAAATTTATGTTAAACCTTCGTGATATGAAATATTTTAAATGACAATTTTTTTAAATCATACATGACAGTTTTTAGATCATACATGTCAATTTTTTCAACAAATTATAATATTTTATAAGATTATTTGGTGGTTTAATGATGACTTTGAAAAAACAGTCATATTTAATACCCAAAATGACAATTTTTACTTGGATTTATTATGACACCCAAACTTATGACTGATTTTTCATATAAAAATTGTCATAAAAACTTTTTATGACTATTTTTAATTGTCACAAAAAGCATTTTTTTTGCAGTGGCCATAGCCATCCATGAGCGGATTAGTTTCTTGGATGTTTACTCAGTGTATCATCAGATCCCTTTATTCATACCCGACCAAGAGAAGAATTCATTCATCACTATGCTTGGCCATAGCCATAGCCATCACTTTAGTCTCGTACGTAAGAAAGGGCAAGAAGTGATAAGTGTTTTCACTCATGTTTCATCGGCCCTAAAGTCTCTAAATAGTATATGGCCTTTTGCACAAAGGGCATTGGATATTGTGGGCCCCTTACATATGGAACCTAAAATCCGAAGTATCTCCTAGTTAGCACGGACTACTTCAACAAATGGATAGAATTTCAACTTTTGGCGAACATAAGGAACACCGACATGATTAGATTCATTTAATGGAATATTGTGACCTGTTTTGGCTTGTCGGGTGCACTCATTACCAATAATGGAATGCAATTAGAAAGCGGACCATTTTAATATTTCTACAATAATAACGATATCAAACACTACTAAATTTACGTGTCCTACCCCTAAAGCAACAGGAAAGATATGGCCTCCAACAAGATAGTGCTCGATGGGATAAAGAAGAGATTAGAAGAAACCATGGGTGCTTGGGTGGATGAAATCCTCCATATCCTATGGGCGTATAGAACAATTATCTGGAGGTCGATCAGGGAAACTCCCTTCGCGTTATCTTACAAAATGAAATTTATAATTCTGTTAAAGACTTCACCACAAATCGATAATGGTTACAACAAGTGGGTCACTGCCCAAGACCGTCACCATGGCCAAAAGCACGTGACAAATGATGTGACCAAGAAAAAGGGTGACATAAATGATTGTGATCATGGCCATAAACCGTCACCACAAGGGTCACCGTCTTGGTTTGTGACTACACCTATGACCAAATGGGCTCCAAAACTCCAGCCAAAGTGAGTCATCGACCTAGATCGTGACTATACGTATGAAAAATGTTGGGCACGCTCACAGGTTGTGACCATTTTGAAATTTTCATGGGAGTTGGTCACAGTCCTGGGCCATGATCACATCCTCTACACATGAAAATCCTCAATCTTTTTTCATTTCGTGATCTATTTCTCTCTCTTCTATCCCCACCCTATTAACTCTCTCTCCTCCAGCCATGGCCAACGCCTCTCACTCCTCTGACCCTTGCCTCTCTCTCTCTCAAGTTCTCTCCATCTATCATTATGTAAACATGGGTTTGTATGTGTGTGTTTTACTGAATTGTATATTTTTGTATATGTTTATATGTGTATGTGTATGTGTATGTGTACACGTGAGACTGAAATATGTGTGTATGTGTATGTGTATGTGTATGTGTATGTGTATGTGTATGTGTATGTGTGTGAGAGAGATTGAAATGTGTGTGTGTGTGTGTGTGTGTGTGTGCATGTTTGTATGTGTATCTAGTATAAATTTGTATTATTTTAGTTTGTTGGATAAATACTACATAATTTCTTGCTTAATATGTCAATTTATGTTTTCATCAACTTTATTTTAGTCTTTTTTTGGTGACGTGTAAAACATTAAATGGCCATGGTCTGGGCTCACGATCCAGGCCCGTGACCATATTTAAGTACATATAAACACCTCCAGGACCATTAAGTTATATTTTTATTATGTACGCTCACGAAACACAAACTTAAAAAAATACACAAACTTGATACGAAAATAAATTTGCGTTGAAGAAAAAAACACTTAAATAACATAAACTTACAGTTTGTTTAGTAAAACTAAATCTAACTTATTCTTGCCTACACCACCCATTCCATGACTAGAAATAACATAGAGTCTCTCAGTCATGCAACATCCTAGCCTTTTCAAACTGGGCTTAAGAACAATTGAATAATTTTCTTCGATCAAATTTGAGTAATAAAAAATTATCACATAACCTTTTAATTATTCGTTTAGTAGATTGATAAAATTAGCCATTTAAAGTATCTCAATGGTCATTTTTTTAAACAATCAAAAGTGTTGGGGTGATTAGGGTTGATTGATTTGGGATTGAGGGTTTGAGATCTTTAAAATTATGGTTATGTGAACCTTTTTGATGTGTTTGTGAACTCCAATTTTGGTTTTGGAATTGGTTTTTTAATCACACCATTTCTATTTTCATCCATTATTATACCAAAATACCATATCTCCATTTCTATTATGGAAAACTTTGTATTTTTTGAATTATTCTATGTGTTTATATGTGAATTATTATGTGTGTGTGTGTGTGTGTGAGTATGTGTGTGTGTGAGTATTTGTGTGTGTGTGTGTGTGTGTGTGTGTGTGTATGTGTGTGTGTGTGTGTGTGTGTGTGTGTGTGTGTGAGAGAGAGAGAGAGAGAGAGAGAGAGAGAATGGGGGTGTAGAAAGTGTTTGAGAGAGACACACAAACACGCAATGGATTGATTGTAACGAGTAAATAGACAATTTGATGTGTCCATGGACTTGTATATACTTACACGTGTACAAAATATATATAAACATATGCCCATGTCTACCACATACAAACACATGCACGTGTATAACACATACGTGTGCACACATATATATACTTACACGTGTTTTCTCCTGGTTTCATGTCCACATGCAATTAGAGTAAAATAACTGAAGTTCAACTAATTATAGCTTTATTCAATTAAATTTACTTATCTTTTCTTTTACGTAAAATAGTATTATAATTGTTTCTTTGATTGTTATAACTACGTAGACGTGTATAACACGTATAATTCAACTCGTACATATCTTTGCTTAATTGTTAAAATAGGCACATTTGGTGGACATGTAGTAATTTTTGAATTAATTTAAACAAAATAAACTTAATTTTAACTTGTTGATATTGTGCGGGTGAATAATATGGATAATACTATTTCGTTGACTATTGAGGTCAATATCACCCCTTGCTTAAGTGGTTGTTATTTGAATGAACAAAAATTGGTGGAAGGGGTTGCACAATTGGTGGACATATAATAGTTTTAGGATTAATTTTAATAAAATAAAGTTAATTTTTACTTATTGATATTGGTAGGATGAACGCAAATAGGTAGAAGGACGCATAGCATTGTTGGGATTAAATAAAGTAAATGAACTTAAATTTTATCGGTTGAAAAACAATAACTAGGTCATGGTTAATTAGAGCCATTACTAAAAGGATTTATATTCACACCTTCATATATTTTTCTCAGGAAAAATGAGTCACTGTGATAATCACTGGCAATAATAGTACGAGATATTGAAATTAAACTGCACTTATACATCTTTTATGTGTTCGCACCATATAGAGGGTAATTATATTTATAAGAATTGGAATAAGAAGATTGAACAGGTGAAAATCATGGAGTTCATATCTTGGAAGAGTACCTATTCGTTCCTATTCTATTTTCCCTACCAGAAAGCTAGGATGAGGTAGTAGAAAATATACTTTGCCTACACAATCTCGATGTAGCCCCAACTTTACTTACACTGTTTGAGAAGGCAGAAAAAAGCATTTACTCCTTGAGGATAAAACTAAGTAAAGAGAGCATTGACCAATACTCTGATGTCTCATAACATATGCATGTTAACTTGAATCTTACCAATAAGTTGAAAAAGAATAAGGAGTAAGGATTTCGAGCTTATGTCACAGACATATATACATCAATTATATATATGCTTCCTGTTAGTTGGCCACCGACAAAAATCGATAGATTTTTAAAAAGTAATACCGAATAGGTGGAGATCAGACACATTGAACATATTTTAAAGACTTATTATGAGAAGGTATATGCATATATATAGTCATAAACGTGTTAGTAGAATAAATTCATTGTTTTAGGTTATGTTGAATGGCAATAGAGATAACGTACCAAATATTGACAGGACACCTCCTGGATTCTCATCTCATGCACCCCAACTAGTTTTCTCATCACATAATCTTCTCCACCAATGATTAACTATACCACTCCATCCATGAGTAGGGAAAAAATACTTATTAATCCAACACCCACGTAACCCACTACCTACGCCTCATGAGAAAATGAGAAGAATCTCATTGGGTTCTCATTTCATGGAAATAATCCTATGGGCAATATAAATGACATCTAGATCTTTAAAACCTGGTGTTTTTGCTTAGGAAAATAAGTGTGTGAGTTGGGACAACAGATAACTGGAATGAAATTGATCAAGCCATTAAGAATGATATTTTTGAACAACTTTGTAAGAGTTTTTCATTCCCCAACCATTCAAATAAAAAGGTTCTTTCTCGGGTAGATTAACAAATGAGAACATATCAAAGGAACCTTAGGCAGAGGCATTTCCCGAAGGGGGCATCAAGCTTCGACATTTTGGATATGAAAAAAAGATTTCCTCTAAATGTTAAAATATTGGTTGATTAATGGAAGAGATTTTTGAAAAATGAGGCGATAGACAAAAAGATGGTCCAAAGGGAGAAAAATAAACAAAACTGAGGGAAGGAAGTTGATTCCTATAGGCTGAGGTCTAAATCATATGAAGATTTTAGGACTGAATGGTCAAAAAGGACAAAAGGCGGTCCATATGTCAATAAAAAAATCTAATCGAGGCAACTTGTATGTGCATGCATAATGGGACAAAGATAATTAATTACCACCAAACTTGGATCCGAATCTAGTGAGTACAACAAGTTTCTTATTTATATATGTACACATTATATAAAATAGTGTAAAATTACAAGACTAAATATAATTTCACACTACAGGAATTGATCGAAGCCATTAGCTATCAGTTCGCTTTGAGACCTTATGATGACATTGAAGATGATTCCCTGAACCTGGACCTTTGGAGATGAAAAAATAGTTAGGAAGAGAGGTATCAGATCACATATGACAAAAACCAAGTTAAAACACACTGCACCTCTCGTGCATGAACTCTCTTCAATGAGGAATCATATCTTGAGCCAAGAAGCAAGGCAGTCCAAGATATATGGGGTATACAAGAGATTAAATTAACCTAGGAGTGTTAGGGAGGAAATTTGGTGCCTTGTATCCTTATTTACTCAAGGTTTTTGGCCCCAAATGCCTCGTTAAGGTTACCCCTACCCTCCTTATTATGGTAACCCGTACCCTCCTTCTCAAGGTTTTTTATATCCTTTGCCTTAAGGTTTTTCCTCCCAAATTCCACCACCTTCAACATTCCCCTCCCTAGTGTCTTCTCCTGCAACATTTTTTAGATCATCATCATTTACTCATGGTGACTATGGTGAGCAATACTTTATAAGGAACTTGGCCAATACCAAGGTCATTGCAATGTGCACACTCGTTTTCATGAATGTCAGAACTCTTATTCAAAACCTCCCTTTGCAGATGAGTGAGACTCAGATACTAGTTTATAATATATACACCGGTTTCGAAGAAGATCATGTGCACATTGATAGTGGAGAAGGTCCCTTACTGAAATCATATCAAAATTGTTTTATCACTTGACCAGTTTATTTTTTGGTCAATATTAGGCGATAAACAATGCTTAGTTTGATAACAAGTTGTAATATTTTTTATAGAAGTTGTTGTAAGTTTGTGGGTCATTTTTTTTAACAATTTTAGTGTATACAACATGAATTAAAGCTTAAGTTGTGTTGAAATTTTTGAATGAATTATTTAAGTGTGCATTCTTGTATGAAACATGACCAGTGTTTCAACCTATTAATATAGCTTAATTGAATAATAAAGATTATTTAAGGGATTTCCGAGAATACAAAGAGTAGATGGGGGAGAGTAGCCGAATATCTGATAATCATGTAAAGTACATTCAAGAATTTATTAAATACCCATATAGAAATCTTAAAAGTGACAAGATTCCATGTTCATGAACATGTTATATGAACGGAAAATATAAGTCTTTCGAAGATGTTGAGTTAGATTTACTGAAGTGGGGAATTTCATAATACTATAAATTGTGGACATAACATGGCGAAAAGAATGTACCTTATGTCCCAAAGAATTACCGGTACCCGAAGTGTAACGGAACCCCACCAAGTGAAAGTGGTATATGATTCGCTAACACATCTTCCTTTGACCAAACTAATTGATTATACTTATGGAGTACACCACCATAAAAACCACCAACTTATGGATACAGATAATGTGCATTATGACCCAAGTTAATTAATAAGTTGATGCTGAATTATCAAAGATCAGGAATACATATGTTTGAAAGCTGATACGGCTAGACCATTGTATAATGATTGTGATAAAGATCACTCGGTATTATATGCAATGATTAGTTTTCATAATTTGAACAATTAATTTGGTTTATCGAGCAACAGCGTAACCATAATTCTTAAGTGGGTTAAAGGCATTCTCTTGAAAGACAACACATTCCTAGACAATTATCCATGCATGCAAGAATGATTTCATATTTACTGTAACGAGAATTAAGATAAGGATGTGTGTATTGTATGCAGTGAGCCTAGATATGTGGCTTATGATAATGAAAAAAACAAGACTGTAAGATATCACAAGTGCTCGCAAGTTCCACATAAGATTTAGAAGTAGTTTCCCCCTCGGGCCATGGTTAAAATGGTCTTTCATTGTATCGTGGATTAAAGAGACCATGGCATAATCAATGCGAGGTGGCGTGGAATCTCATGCATCATCCGTCTGATTCACTTATTTGGAAATTTTCAAATGCATGACATCTTGGATTTTCAAAGGAACCACACAATATCCATCTTTTATTATCAACCAATTGGTTTAATTTTTTTGATAATTTAAGCAGTAATCAGAGTTATTGGACAATTATCATGGCCCCTTTAAGTCTCCCTCCAATACTGTTCATGAGAAAGGAGTTCACATTATTATCATTATTAATAGTTGGGCCTAAGGCTTTTAGATAGGATATTGATATTTTCTTAGCCCCATTAATCAAAGAACTTAAAGAGTTGTGGAATAAAGTTATGATGGCATTTAACACTCATAAGCATGAAGAGTACACACTTAAAGCAATAGTGATGTAGGAGATTAATGACGTTTCTACTTATGGGACCTTATCCGGTTGCAGTGCTCATGGTTATTATGGATGTCCCATATATGGGGAGGAAGATGAAGCCACTTAGATACATCATAGTGGTAAGATGAGTTATAAGGGTCATCATAGATTTCTGTCGATCAATCACCCTTTTAAGAACGATAAGTTTAACTTCTTACCTGTCAACCACGAGCGTAGGACAAAACCTGCTCGGCTTTCTAGTCAGCAAATCGAGGAGAATTATAAGATCGTGACTACAAGGAATATTTATGTAGGCGAACACCCTCAGTTTGTAAACCTGAAGCATAAATCTAGGAAGTGTCTAAATGACTCTAGTAAAATGAAGGCATGGTCCAGATAATTAATATTTTTTGACTTGTAATTTTGGAAAGATCATCGTGTAAGGAATGTAATTGAAGTGATGCACACAGAGAAGAATGTTGCAAAACATCTTGTTGGAAAATTTTAGGGTGTATCTCATCCAAAAGATGGAGAGCGTGCCCTCCATGATCTACAAAAAATGAAAATAAATAAGAAATTATTGTTAAAAATGATCCTACAACAGGAAGAATTTATATAGCCCAGTTATTTTAACTATAACAACAAGCATGAAAAAGATCCTCCTAAATGATTTTTTCAACTTTAAGACTCTAACTGTTATTTCGATAATTGGCACAGGGTAATAATCTATAAACATATGACCTGAAATAGTGCAAGTCTGATAAATAACATGTCATCATTCAATTAGTCCCTTTATTTTGCCTAGGCGTTGCTTGTTCGAGCACAAATATATCCGTCGAGAAATTATGAAAATAAGTTTTTGCCATACCCTACTTTGTGAAAAAGTGGTAAACAGAAAGTACATTAAAGCTATGAAATCAAATTTAGCCGAGGCAATTTATATATTAGAGAAATATATTTCTTTGTCATTCTTCAATATCAGCATCCACCTGCTTGGGCATTATGCGATGAGATTTTATTGTATGGTCTTTTTAGGTATCTCTGGATGTATCCTTTTGAGTTCATGATTAAAACCTTAAAGATTACGTTAAGAATACACGGTACATTGGATGGTCAAATGGTGAAGAATACATAACAGTGGAATCATCCTTATACGCTTGGGAACATATGTCAGAACAAGAGCTAAGGAGGTTAAATCCTCGTGGAGATTGAGTGATCTAATAACCTGAAGAGTTTGAGGATGAACCGCCTTTTGGGAACCCTAAATAGGTGAGACTCACGAATTTAGAATACAAGCAAGTAGCTCAATATGTCTTCGAATTCCAAGATGAAATTGAACATTAGAGATTATAAGTAGCGACATAATTGATCGAATTATTATTGTTTAATTATATTTATTCTCTATATTATTGTCTAACCTCTAAAATTTACCTTTAGGAAGTATGAGAAAAAAATTGGACAATATCAAAGGAGAAATTACATGATGAATGGTTTTAGGGCATAGATATCAAAATAGGTAATTCCCACCTCTTATGCCTGCGTTTATTTATCCATGTATGGTAAAAACATACCCTAATACAAATTCATTAATAAATGCAGCTTTTAGAAATAGGTGATGTCTCTTCACGGCTTGCACACCTAGCAAAAGATCCCATATTTTATGTGAAAGAGTTTTATAAATTCCGCACTAGTGATTTTAATTTCATTTAATATTCTTGGAGGAAAATATTTTGATGCAAAATAGTAGAATTTCAATTTTTGCC
Organism: Sambucus nigra; assembly: GCA_949130495.1. Classification (NCBI taxonomy): domain Eukaryota; kingdom Viridiplantae; phylum Streptophyta; class Magnoliopsida; order Dipsacales; family Adoxaceae; genus Sambucus; species Sambucus nigra. Next base: position 158,294,563 of record OX422215.1, read on the forward strand.
TTGACTACTTGTGTAGCTAGAAAAAGAGATAAAAATCCAAAAGGCACGTTGTTAAAATATTATGGGATTATCCAAAAGATTTTGGAACTCGATTATTTAGATTTCTCAGAAACCGTATTCTATTGTGACTGGTGAAGGTGGAGGATACTACGAATGTTTGTAAAGTTGATCCTGATATAAAACATACCATTGTAGATTTATCTAATATGAAGAGTTAAGATCACATCATGGACGAGCCTTTTATTTGTTCCTTTCAGAACGTAAAGAAGGAATTCTACTCAAAGTGCATAAACGATGCCAATTGATCTGTTGTTGTACATGCAGCAAAGGGAATGACAACCCTTATTTTCTAGGATCTTTTATTTGGTTTAGAGAAAGATTGAGTATCAAAATATTATTTTACCCTTGACAATCCTGTGTGTATCTTATTAGTATATTAGACCTTGGCAATCCAATTTGTATCCAAATTATATCCTATTATGATATTGGTGCTTTATCTTGATTTCTGAATGTTTGGTTTGATTTACAAATGTTTAGTTTGAATTATGAATGTTTAGTATGATTTACGAATTGACTAGGATAACACGGTGATTTACTTTGAATTGTCAACTCCACGGTTACAATATTGCTTAACTGCATATGAATTGGCTGCTGAATACAGGTTTTTTTGGGTTTCCAACAAATAAATTTATTTTTTATCAGATATATATGGTCACAAATTTAGGCAGCGACCCAATTTGAACATTGACCCACCTATGGTCACGGACCTGGGCTTTGACCATGGGGTAATGGGCTATGTCCATGGCCTTGGAGGCAATATTATCTCATGCTGGTCATGGATGAGGTGACGCTTGCAAAAATGGTTACAGTCAAGGTCCATGACATGTGGCCCTGGTCACGACCGAGGTCCATGACCATCTTTCATATATATTGTAGTGGAAAGTAGGCTTGCCAACCATGAAGAGAACCATTGGAGATTAATCCATGAATAAATAAATCATACGTACTGAGCTTGACGTGGATGAGGAACGAAGAAAACAAGCCTTGATCAAACTAACGTCCTACCAATAATAGTTGGCCAAGCAATATAATAAAGGCATCAATCTGAGGAAGGTTCAGGTTGGATATTATGTACTGAGGAAGGTCATCAGTAACCCGAGGAAGTAGTCAGACAAAAATTTGGGCTCTAACTAGGAGGGATCATTCAAATTCATCATATAGGACCTTTAACTAGCCTACCATATGGAAACAATGGGTGTTAAACATCACTGTGGTAAGGCCATTATTATAAAAAAATTGTTCAATTTTTTTCAAAATGGTTTTGTTTATCATTTTTCTGCCTTAATAATATTACATTTTATCATATTTTAAGGTTACATGATATCGTCACTAATAAAGACGAAAGCATCAAGAATTGCCCAGGCAAGAAAAAGACCAACGGGGGACCCTTATGCATTAAATGTCCCAACTTTGGTGAAGTAAATCCTAAATGGGTGGATGGCCCTGCGGCCAGATGAGTTTTCACCATAGTTTATTTTATGCCTAAGGAGGTATGATGACATTATCCTAAAAGTTAAGAAAAATAGTAAAACACACTTGGCATAAAAAATGGAAAATGAAAAATATGGAATTAATTGATAATTTCATTCGTAAACATCAACTTAATTAAAGAAAACTAATCAGATCGGAAAAAATACTAGATGAATATAGACAAGGACATAAAATAATGAAAGTAGCCATCATCTTCAGCGAATCATCAACTTGGCTATAGCAGTTTGGCGACCATCGTCTGTGACACCCTGCCCAATTAAATATAGGGTCATCAGTCCTCTACCAATTTAAAACAGGATATTCAGTTGGTTCATTCTCAGCATCACTGTCGAAAAACTTTTTAACATATTAATCACCTAACATAAAATTAAGCTAAGTGTCAAAATATTTCCAATTTTAATAAAACCAGGTAAATCCATTTCTTTCCATCTTAAAATGTAAACCATTCACCACACATAGGAATGTAAATAAATACTGAACATGAATCAAGTACTACAATAAATAATACTGAGTAAAACTCTCAGTTCAAAACTCCAAACCATACAATAAACTGAATGCAAAATCTCTGATGGAAGAAATAGAAGTGGGAGACATATGCCCTAAACAAGAAATCTAGATAAAACTGAATGGAAAGGATAGATGCGTCTACTGCAAGGACCTACAGCTTCCACAGCAACTGCAGCACGTCAAGCAATCCAAATCTCTAAATCTGATACTCCTGTGGCTGAGCACCTGATATAATACATATATATAGCAAAAGAGAGAAGAGATACAAGAAACAGGTCAGAGCCCGATGTGTAAAAATGATTTAGCAAGTATTTAAAACTGGTTCTTAAAACAAGTCTTTTACGCATGTTAGGTATCGAACTCTCACATGAGTTTCTCACCTATCGTCTATTGTGCACACCTAATGTACATCTAATCCCCCTAGTTATACCTCCCAGTCTAACTAGTCAGAAACCATACTAATACTAACTATGCTCACAAGTAGTATTTCCGTATCGTCCATACAATACGTTATTCAGACAGTGTATATCACAACTAAATTTCATTATTCACCGTTTGAATGGTTAATCTTTTATTCACTAAGATTATTTTACTTCTCATTTTCATTTTATCTACTAGTCTCACAAAGTAGAAAATTACTCAATTACACTCATACATATATATAGTCTCATCATTCCTATATATATATATATACACTAATCCTGCACTCTTAGGTTAAGACCACTTGGTGCAATGTAATGATTATTATTATTACCAAGTCTACTAGTTTCACATAGTAGCAATATTCACAAGTCCATATATATATATATAGTCACATCATCCCTATACACATATACGTATATACTAATCATGCACCCCCGGCTAAGCCCCATTAGTGCATATCTCCAGAAAATCATGCATCCCCGGGTTAGCACCCATTAATGCACCTATCAATAATAATTCAGCACCCCCGGGTTATCACCCATTAGTGCGCCTAACAATAGAATATTGCATCCCCGGGTTAGCACCCATTAATGCACCTATCGATAATAATTCAGCACCCCCGGGTTATCACCCATTAGTGCGCCTAGCAATAATCATCTTTGTACCCCCGGGTGATCACCCATTAGTACACTTAACAATAGAGTTTCTGCACCCCGAGTTATCACTCATTAGTGCCCTTAACTATAAGGTTCTTGCACCCCCGAGTTATCACCCATTAGTGCTCTTAATAATAATATCACATAATAGGCATACACACATCCTATTATAATTTACAGGTATTTTCTCCAACCTACATATATACTCCCCATACGTATTTTAACCTCATTACTACGTATAGTATAAATAATTATATTACTATCTCTCTCGTAATCTCCAAGGTACATTCTCTCTATACCGAAATAATTAAAGTATTAATTCCCACATACTTTTCCCAAAATTCGTTCTTATTTGAATTTACTATTTGGTAGTTTCTCTCACTCCAATAAACAAATAAACTCCAAACTGGGCTTTAAGCAAATTCTCAGAAATTCACCCTGTGGTTTGAACCAGAATGACATGTGGTTTGAACCAGAATGACATGTCGTTCGAACCAGAAGACATGTCATTCGAACGAGAATACGTGTCGTTCGAACTACTTCCAATGTCGTTCGAACCACTTCCCGCGAGATCCTCATCTCGTTTGAACCACTTTGCCCGAGATCACGCGAGATTACACTTTTCGTCTTCTTCACCAAACTTCAGCGTTTTTCACCATTTTTAAACCTACAAACCTATAAGATTCAATTCCCAACAACCCATCATCAATACCCATCAACCCCTAATAGGTTATAGATCATTTCTATCATCCTAGGATCCTTAATTCGTCATTAATCATCATAATTACATAAAAACCCCAAATTAATTCACATGAACCCTAGTTTCCAAAATTCCAATTAAAGAACCTAATCAACCCAGATTCGTTCATCAATATAGAATCAAATTCCGTGATTAATCCTCTACATACATGAATAATTTCCAACCACTAATTAAACCGATCCTTAATCATAATTTAAATCTCCAATTTTCACCCAATTAACATATAAATCATGATTAATCCCACCTAGACTAACATGAGCATGATTATTGCTAAAAGAAAGCAAGTAATAAACACTTGCCTCGAATATGACGATCTGATCTATTGGTGATGTTTGTATATACGCGTTCCTCTCTTCGCGATCTACGCATTGGTGGTCACAGTTGTGCAAGGTGATGACAAATGAGTGTTCTCTCTTGGAATTTGGTTCTCCCTCACACCCTCCATGGCCGTTCTAACTTACTGTCACTTCTTAACCCTAATGGACTTTCCTTAGCTGATATAATTAATACCAATTTTTGTCCATTAGTTTAACCCAAAAATCCAAATTACAAAACTACCCCTACGGGGTGTCGGTTAGGCCTAAAATCGTCCCGGGACCCAAACTAAACACCCGGGTATACTATTTTGACTATCTCGACCCTTTCGAACTCAATGGCGCACTCTAAATGACCATACGAGTTAATATAAATAATTTCTCTTTTTATTCCATTCAATTAGTCCCGACACGACTCACACGCGTGTCAGACTTAAATTACCAAACTGTCGTATTTCTCACTTTCGACAATTTATCAATTATCATAAATCCATATTACATATCACACAGTAATATTTAATAGTTCACAACAATAAGTATTAACCCTTGGCACGTTAGTTAATAATTATTTTAATCTAGATTAATAACAAATTAATTTCCCACATTTTAATTTAATTAATCAAACAACAATAATTAATCGCATATTTATTCCCATAATAATAATTAATCACATAATTATTTAAATCGTCAAAAATACGGGGTGTTACATCGTCGAGATTGGGTTAAAACTCATTGTCACTGTTGTGAGCCAAAATATATTTTTTTTTTCACCATTTGAAGAAGGATGGCATGAGTGAGTATCTAGGAATCATCACTCACAAAGGGAGGAAAACATGTAAAAGGAAAATCTACTTAGTACCGGTACCAAAATAGAGGATCCTTGGGAATCTTGCAAACGTCAAAGGGATTAAGTTAAACGTGCTTATAAGCCATATGTCTAATATCATTCAAATATAGGGTAGTATCCATCCAGCCTTCTTTATAGCCAGCGGCCCAGACTGCGCGAGGACCCTTCCTAAAGTGATATTTTAGTTTCATAATCTGGTAATGCACCCATGTTTAATCTCCTCATTCTTTATAAAATCTTATTCAGCCTTTTCGAGTTACTCCCTTAGAGAATTATTTTCACTTTGCAGCACACCATCTATATTTCGGAAGTCCCCAAGATGGATCTGAAATGTAGCGACCATACTTTCTTAGTTTCCATAACCACTTGTCATCTTTTAAAGCTCTTGCTGAATGGAAGAAAAGGCTTCTTGAGCTCAGCAAAAGTGTCCAAACCAATAATGAATTTATAGTCTTCACTCTCTTGAACTATTGTCCCCAAGGTCAAGTTGTTATCGAACTATAAGAATTAAAAACAATGTCATTCAGAAGCTAAAAACATGAAAGCAAGCACAAAAAAGAAATAAAAAATATCAAACAAAACATGTTGAAGCCAAGATGGTAGGTCATTTCATTAAATGGAAAATTGGGTAAGCCCTTACTAAAGAACATAAAAAAAGATAAGAAATACAAGATACTGATAATCTTCGACAAATCTAATTAGTTAGAGCATCTATTTTATATCACTTGCTTTTAATTGACTACAATATTATCATGATTTGTGGCCTCCTTCTCTTGTTTGGTGTCCTCCTTCTCCTGTATACGCCCTCCATTTCACGATTAAGGGGAGAACTAGTATTATGCTTTCCGAAGAGTTCAGTCTCAGAAGCAACCCCAGCCTTGGCCAAACCTTCATCCCATACTTTTTTAAAGAAAGACTTAAGGATATAGTCTACATGTTTATTGGCAAGGCCAAAGGATTCGACCTAACCTTTATAATAATCACTATCCTTGGACTCTAGTGTAGTGGATCATGACTGAGCAAACTCTTTAGTAACCTTCTCAATCTTCATGACTTTAGATCTCAAGGTAGTGAGCTCCAATTATTTGGACCTTATTTCATCATCAAAGACATTTTCCTTCTTTGTGGCATCCTTCAAGGCTTTTTGGTCCTTTTCAAGGGCATGTCCCACATCTGTGTTCGCCTTGGACTTGTCGGACCTCCAGTTAAAAGGTTAAGAATATACACTAGAAATAAAAAAAAAAGTTAAAAGCCGAGAAAAACAGTTAGTACAAAAAATTAGATGGCGAGAGGATTCGCACATAAAATTTCGAGACTTATAAATGAAAGTGTTTAGGCGATAAGAGAGATGAGCTTATCAGGGGCCAGTTCAACATTTTTGGTCATTATTCCTTAAGTAGGGCTCTTCCCCCTATGGGAGGTAACCACCTTCGTGTGAGTGGGCAGGTTAACTTCAAGACTTAAACGAGTCTTTCACTTCCTCTTAGGGTGAAAGTGGGCACGATCTTAACGAGATAACTTATTTAATTAAATGCCTCCAAACACAAATCCAGTTTTTACCAAATTTTAATCTTTGATTAAATTAGGTTTTCATGTGATGATCATTCCAAACACAGAAAATAAACTATGCATGCAATCACAAATATATATGAGGAAAAATCCCTTTCCAAGGCAAAACCTTTATTTCTGCACTTTAAATAGTTTTACAAAGCATCTTGCTTACCAACTCTCTAAAGAAAACCATTAAGATTTAGAGCGTTCCATAGGTGGTAGTCCAGCCTTGATATCCACTGATCATCCTTTTGTGCATCAGTGATTCCTCAAGTCACACGGTCAGCAGTAGAGATCTCTCTCCACAAGTATGTATAAGGTATGAAACTATTTAGGGTTTCGAAAGGATTCACAAGTATAATGGGGAGGTTGTTATGTGAATCAAAAAGGTGTTTTGACCTAAAAGGATTGAGGAATTTTGCGATAAATATGCAGTTTGCCTTTTACTAAAGTCTCCCTTTAAATCTCTCCGAATTAGGTATTTATAGATCGTACACAAATTTTGAGGCAGTGGAATTCGTTTGAACAAAATAGAAGTCGTTTGAATGAGAATGTCATCTCTTTAGAATGAAAATAGAGTTCGTTCAAATGAGACTTCAATCTCATTTGAACAAGCTCCTAATGAGCTTCAAACAGAACACTCTTGTTAGATGTTCACTTGATAAAATGATCAAATGAGCTTTAAAAAGAAATCGCCATTTTGAATGAGGTTGTCATCTCGTTTGAATGAGTACAATAAAAAAATTAATTTTTAACTTTGAAAAAAATTTCCTTGATCCCCAATATAAACGTAAAGAACTTTAAAATCCTAAACGATTTATACCTTCATAATGTGAAGAAGTCTTGAACTTTGGAAATGTCGAAGATTCGGTTCATCCTATAAGCATGTGTCGATTTGTAACGAGATACGCCAAATGTACCATAGTGGAAAATAAAACAAATACTAAGCCTAAGCTAAACTATTTTCCCTTGCAAATCTCTACTTTTGACTATTGCTCTACAAAACTAATCGAAATCCAAATTACAAAAAAGAATCTCAAAAAATCTAATAGCCTTCCTAAACCCTATAAATGGAATGACATAGATAAAAAAAACTTTGGTTTCGATATCCAATTGTTCTTCTTGATCTTCCCTTGATCTTTTTTATCTTCTCATCAATGTCTAAGGGAACCTACACACATAAAGTAAAAAAATACCCGTGACGCATAGAGTTTAAAATATAAAATAAAACTCGTAATGTTTCCCCCCATAAGTGAAACTCATCAAATCTCCCCCTTAATTTACTCTCCCCCTATTTTCTGGAATAGACAAAGGAGTAGAAACTAAACATGAAATATAGACAACATCACAGATAAGAAGAAGATATCATCACAAAATATATAAATGAGGAACATGTAGTGATAATCTCAAAGGCTCTACAAACTATTTTTGAAATTTTCAAATTTTTTCTTAAGTATAAAATTTTACAAATACAACACACCATGAATTAACAAAAAAATATCTTAATCATGGAAGCAAAATGATGGGGTGTGAATATATTCCATAGGTTAATCAACGTAGACAAACATATCACATGTTCAAGAAGGATTAAGATACCACTAACGAATGATCTCAAAGTCTACCTTAGGTGTAAATAATTACGAACTCATATCAAATTGACTTAACCAAATCAACAAATCAAGACCGTAAGTGATTTTCACACTAATATTGCCTAAAAGTATGTAATATTTTTTTCGAGATTTATATAGTTTGTGCAAACACATTGATCTTCAACTTAACTGACTCAAAATCTCACATATAGCAATAATACTCTCAATTATTTTGAAAAAATCAATGATCATTTGTAGCGAAGCATCAATGTTCTAAATTTGGCCTGGCACTTCTATTTTTATATGTTGTTAATCTTTTTGGCTCTTTTCATTGTAAATGGTGTCTTTAATGCAAAGTATTTGTCTTTCGTAGCCTCTTTCCATTTTTTAATATATAATAAATCTACTGAAACACGGATTGAAATCTGAGCAATGGTTCTTACATGCACTACTTTTTATCTCGTTTATATATTGGGTTCTCTTTAAAGAAAAATTGAGATGAAAACGCTATGATCGACATGTGAGAGGTAAGTGCAATACTCAAATAAGCTCCTGCTCGTGTGCAATAAAGGAGACAAGGAGTCAAACATATAGCAAGTTATCATCAAATCACAACTTAATGACTCCACACATTATAAAACACATATATGAGATGATGTCACGTCTCAAAATACTACAAAATAGTCACATGGATATGGAATGAATGGGTGACTCAGTCATCTTTAATGTTCATCCATATATGGTGTAAAAAAAATACAAATCTCTTTTTATGTTTTTCAAAAATTTTATCACAATAAAATCTTTGAACCTTTTTCACCTTTTTCTTAAAAATTGAAAATCTTTTTGTATTTTTCAAAAATGTTCAGAAAAAGAAAACTCTTTTTAGATTTTTCTAAAAATATCCAAATGAAAAAAATAAATACAATGGTAGTACAATATGAAAATAGGAATAAAAAATATGAACATGAAAAATCATCCTATATTAGAAAAAATGTCCGAACTCAATCAAAAGTGAAAATACTTAAAGATTTCCTAAGGTCCTCAAATCGAAGTGCATCTAAAGGTTTCATGAAAATGTCGGCTAACAGACGATCGGTGCTCACAAAGCTCAAGGACATGATTTTCTCCACAACTACGTCTCGAATAAAGTGTCTGTGTATCCTAATGTGCTATGTGCACAAATATTGGACCGGATTATGAGAAATGTGGATAGCAATTCACTACACCAAATCCTGTGAGTGGTCACAGTATTGGGGTCACAGCCCATAGTCGTGACCATATCCAAAATTGTCTTGACCAAGCCCATGACTCAGTGTGGTCAAAGATCATCTTGCATGTGGTCACGAACCCAAGTCGTGACTTGTGTGGGTCACGACTATGAGCCGTGATCCATTCGTGACTATTATGGCCCCAATTTTCCCTCCAAATGTGCTCTCAAATGGGGTCATAGTCTAAGGCCATGACCGTAAACCCAAAGCCACACTGAGATAGTCACGGTTGAAGATCGTGACCATCCTAGGAATCGAGTCATGACTTTAGGATGTGACCAATGTATTATTTACACGCTGACGTGTTAAAAATTAAAGGGGTCACAGCATGTGGTCACGACTTAGGGCCGTGACCAGTTTATTTATACTTAATTCCCAGATGAACTTTTCATTTCCCTTGAAAATTTCTAAACCCTCTAAACTTTACCTCTCTCCAAAGATTTCGTCTCTTCTCCGATGATTTCGGCTCTCTCTCAATCTCAATCTCAAGTTTTTCACTTAAGATCTCTTCGATCTCAAAGGTAATATTTTGTGCATTTATATTTCTGTGTGTGTATGTATGTGAGTATTTCTTTGTGTGTGTATTTTTGTGTGTATATGTGTGTGTATATGTGTGTACGTGTGTGTATACGTGTGTGTATTGTGTATGTATGTGTGTATATTGTATATGTATATATTATGTGTGTGTGTGTGTGTGTGTATTATGTATATGTGTGTGTTTTCTAGAAGAAATACATATATATGACTAATGTTGGCTTATGTTTGGGGCTAAAATATAAAAATAATACCTCTCCTTTAATATTGATGCTAAATTCGGGATTAATTTTAGGGGGTAGTATTTGTAAGAGATTAATTTTATGACTAATGTTTGTATTGTTTAATTTTATGACTAATGTTTGTAAGTGTTAATTTTAGGATCGATGTTCGGATTGATTTTAGGGATTGTTGCCTTAAATGTAAAAAGTAGGTATTCAAAACCTAATAAATTAACGGTGAGGTACATACACATACACATGATTCACTCGTGGGAGACTACGTGGCTCCACTGGTTTCTTTGGAGTTTTGTGTGGATAGTCTGTGAACCAGTGTCCTGCCTTTTTACAACTATAACAAGTGTTCCCATTACTGATTTTAGATGGTGGAGTTCGATTTTTTTAAGAGGGTGAGCGGAAGTAAGTCTTTTTCTGCAACTATAGTTTGATTCCACGCTCTCCTTCTCAAATGCCATATTTTTTGTGGGAATTTTCATTATAAAGCAAAGAGTTAATATGAGAAAAAAAGTAACCGTTGTGTGAAGGAAATCAAAGGTCGGGTCACAAAGATTTTCGCAACCTGGGTCATACCGTTCTCTGCTTCAATTACAAGCTATGTCAATTGCGGAATTATAAGGCCTGAAAATATGAGGTATATTTTAGTAGTATTCGACCTGAAGTGACTCCACAATTGGATTCATATATCTTTACGTAAAACAACCATAAAATGGCCAATGTAACCTGTAGGAACCGACCGCGTAGTCACGGGACCTCCGGTCTATGTGTGTATTTCTATGTGTATGTGTGCACGATATTCATGCCCTCCTACATAATAACTAGTCAATGATTTATTAGATCCATTACTTATAGGAATAATATTCACACCATCGTTCATTTTTCTCAGGATAAATGAGTCACGATGATAATAAATTGTAATAAGAGTGTGAAAGGTTGAAATTGGACCGCACTCTTACCATTTTCATTAATGAGCCTCATTCAGAGTGTACTCCGATTTATTGGTATGGTAATAAGAAGATCGAACAATTTAACTACCTTGTAAACTGTGGAGTTCATCTCCAGCAAGAATACTTGTTCAATTGTATTTTGTTTTCCCTAACAGAATGTTGGGATAAAGTTGTACAATATATATTTCACATACATAATCCGGATACATCACTGACCCTACTTACGCTGTTAGAGAAGGATGAAAAAAATTCACCCATTATGGATAGAATTACGTATAAAGAGCAACGCTGAAGACTGTGATGTCATCCGATGCATGCACGTCAAACTCAATCTTGCCAATAGGTTGAAGAGGATGAGATTTCAAGTTCATGTCACTGACATCTATGCATCCATTACAGATATGCTTCCTCATAATTGGCCACGTGCAAAAACCATAGGTTTTTAAAAACAAATCCCGACTGGATGGAGATCAGACACATTGAACTTTTCTTAAAGTCTTACCATGAAAAGGTAGATTATAATATGTGGACAAAAAAAGTTATTTTGTTAGTTATAATTTCATATTGAAATTTGAAATTATGCAGCTATTATTATAAATAGACATTGGACTTTTATTATTTTTGTAGATAATATCGAGAGATAATGTAAACAACGCTCCAACCGAGGACGTGACATTAGGGCAAGAAGAATTATCATCACCAATTGGTGAGAAATACTCAAGTCCAACAACGGTTCACTCCCCTACTCTGGGCTGTAGTAGGAAAGGTACTCCCATTAATCCAACAGACAGGCCTAATGCTCCTAAAACTATCGGGTCAGTTGAGAAGAAGCCCATTAGGTTCTCTCTATTAGGAAATAACCCCACAGTGGATAAGAATCACATTCGAAAATTGAAAACCCAGTGTTTTCCTTAGTAAAAATGAATGTGGGAGGGGGAGGAGCTGACAATTGGAACCTCGTAGATAAAGCTATTAAAGATGACATCTACGAGTTGTTCAACAAACGATTTTCATTTTTCGCAAACTCAAAAAATAAGTTCTTTCTCGGGTTGTTAAACAACTCTGAACATATTGGAGAAACCTTAGGCAGAAGCATTTACCTAAAGGATCATCAAGCTCCAACATTTTGGCTCTCAAAGACAAAGTCTCTTCGAACATTGAGATGCTAGTCGGTCAATGGAATGATTTTCTGGAAAATGAGGCAAAGGACTCAAAAATGCTGCAAAGGGAGAAAAACAAGAAGAAGAGTGCCAAAAAAATGGATGCCGATCGACTTTGCTCGAAATCTTATGAATATTCGAAGAACGAGTGGCTGACCAAGACAAAAGGTAGCCCGGATGAAGGAAAAACACCGAATAAGGCCAACTTGTACGTGCATGAAAGACGAGACAAAGATAATAAATTCCCTCCTCACTTGGCCAAGACACTAGAATTAATAGAGTCTATCAGTAGTCAGTCAGCTTAAAGCTCGTTCGTTGACATTAAAAATGATTCCCTCGCATAGAACTTGGGGAAGGACCATAGAAGGAGGATGAGAGGTTTGGGGTCGCATATGTCAAAAAAAAAATTCAAACACACCGTATCTCGCATGGACGAGATTTCTTCTGTTAATAAGTGTTTCTCATCCAACGATGAATGTCATTCTAGGACTGAAGGGTATGTAATGGGGCTTCAAAATGTATTGGGAGGTGTGAATGATAAACTTTCACAAATTGTGTCCCTTTTAACCGGTCGTATGCCCCTGAACCCCTAATGTATCCCGATTTCCCCTTATCTCCTCAAAATTTTCCTCCTTCTCCATTCCCCTCACAGATGTCGATTCCTCCATCAAAATTCCCCTTCTCAGTGCCTCAGCATGCCACATGTCGTGGTTCATCATCAATAACCCACGCTGACTATGGTGAGAAATACTATATGAAGGACATGGGCGGTAAAATTGTCATTAGGGTGTGCACGCTCATTTCCACTCAAGTAGGAACTTCAGTAATAGTTAGCCTTTGCAGGAGGGTGAGTGTTATATCATGGTTGATAACGTATATGTCGGTTATGAAGATGCTCCAGTGCACGTGGACAAGGGAATTTGTTAAAAAATTATTTAAACTCTTTTACCACTTGGGTAGCTTATCGTTTGATGAAGATGTAGTAATATTTCTCTGATGTTGTAATAATATCACTAGAAAAATTTATTTAATTTGAGTTTAAGTGGTTGTGTGGTATCGTTGATTAGTGTGTTCTTATATTTTAGTTATTACATTGTTTGATTGATTGGTGTGTTGTTGACACTATATTAGTGCTTTGCTTTGACACTATATTAGTGCTTTACTATGAAAAATGATATTTATGCAACATGATATTTATTTTATCATGTTGACACAAGACTGCAATTTGAATACTATTAAATGGATTTTCGACAATACAAAGAGTGGATGGGGGAGACTGACCGAATAGCAAATATTTATGTTAAAGGTTGACTAAGCGTAAATTCTTATGAATTTAGCCCCTTAAGTTAGTGATTTTAATATCTCGAACAAGGTAATTGAACAAATTTTATGCCATATCACTCCATTGTCTGTTTCTAACCATTTTCCCAAGTTTTCGTGTATTGTTGATGAAGTTTTCAGGAATGGAATGCAAGAAAAGAAAGAAAGAAATCAGAAAAAAGGAGAAGATGAAAGGAAGAAAAGTCAAAGGGCAAAAGCGTAAAGTTCTAATTAGAATTCGAACTCGACACAAAAAGGGAAGTTGAAGAGCATGAGTTCACAAGAGCATAGGAAGAAACGACACCCAAATCAGAGTTCTAGATCAGAAGTTATGGCCAGTCAAAGTTGAAAGGAAAAAGTCAAAATGGAAGAAAATCGGACCGATCCGGTGGAAACCGGACCGATCCGAAATAACCAAGTCCAGTAGAACCCGGATGGATGGCAAACCGATAACAACAGAACCGATCCGGCGGTAGAAAATCAGATCGATCCGAGGGTAGTCCGGACTGGTCCGGTCATGTGAAACCTGGCATTTATTGTGCAGATTTTGGCGTGCATAGCTGGTGAAACGTGTGCAACAAGCAATTTGGGCTGTCAATTTCGTGTTAAATTCGTGCTATAAAAGCCCATGCCCTACATCATTTTAGTAGGTTGACTTCTAGGTTGAATTCTAGGTCAATTTCTAGGGTTAGTTTTTGAGAGAGAAAAGTTAGCAAATCTTCTATTTCTTTGAGAGTTTTTCATAAACCCTAATTTGTAAGGATTTCTGAATTGCAATTCTGTTTTTGTTGCTGAATTCAAGTAAACTCATTTCATTCTCTTGTTTTATTATTTGCAAATCATTTACAATGTCTTGTAGATCCATAATTTTGTGTATGAATTTGTTCTTTAATCAAATCATGTCTAGCTAAATTCCCAAGGGTTGGGGTACATGAACTCAATCCGAGGCAAATTATTTATGTAGAAAATAGAATATAAATTAAAATATTGATTGAATCGTGAATGAAAATCATACAAACATTGCCAATATTTTAATCTCTCTTGCCCTAGGTACTTGAGATGTTTAAGAACGCTTTGCGAGTATAATTTATCATTCACCGCTTTATATCTATCTTTGATTTCCTATGATGCGGGTTAGATCCCTCATATATGTAATGCTTAGAATTTATAAAGACTGAATTTAGTCAAGAATTTTAATTTACAATTCTAGTATTCTATACGGTAATTTGTTAAGGTTTGAGGGATTGTACCCTACCCTATTTTCTCTCATTTGTCAAATCTAAGTTCTTTGCAATTTTCAGTTTGTTTTTCTTAAGTAAAATTTTTATTTCACTAGAAATTTTCCCAATCATTAATCATCTTTTTATATTTCTTTTGAGAAATCATTTCAATATTTAATAACTTTCCCTATTACATTTGGCAATTTTGATCCCTGTGGATACGATCCCGACTTACCGGGTTTATTACTTGAGCGACAGGCTTGCACTTGAGCCTAGAGAAAACGCACTTTTGAGACAAATTCTTAGTCGCGCCAAGTTTTTGGCGCCGTTGTCGGGGATCAGACATTGTTATAGTTTCAAGAAAGTTATTTTTATCTACAAGTGATTTCGATTTTTTTTTTTACATTCCATCTCTTATCTTCTTATATGCAGAATTCATCTTCCACCCAGGTTCACGAAAATCCTATTGCCGAAGCAAGTTCTGAAAATTCTGAGTCTCCTCATTTTTGGGTTCCACCTCCTTCGCCTAATAATTCCATCACAAGTCATTCATTGAGTCAAACCCTGAGTGAGAATTCTAAATCTTTCGGTAGCAATATGTCGGAGCATGGTAGTGTCGGTGTTGGTGCTTGAGAGGATGAGATACCATATCTTCCCATGAAGGATCTTTTATTTCTGGAGTGAACTGTTATCCCTGGTTGCATTTTACTCCCGTATAATGCCGGTCAGTTCCATTTTCGGAAGGGTATGATCCAAATTCTTCCTACATTTCATGGGATGGATTCTGAAAAACCATATCTCCATCTTAGAGAGTTCGAGGAAGCGTGTGAAACATTTGGTGACCAAGCTTGTCCACAAGATGTAATCCGGTTGAAGCTCTTCCCTTTTTCCTTAAAGGATAAAGCTAAAACTTAGTTATGGTCCCTACCCCCAAATTCTGTGTTATCTTGGAGAGATATGCAAGCCAAGTTTCTATCCAAATTTTTTCCACAACACAAAACCAATTTTGTTAAAGCCCAAATTCAAGATTTTCGACAAAATGAGAATGAGGCTTTTGATAAGTGTTGGGAGAGATTTTAGGAGTTAGTTAGTGCGTGCCCACATCATGGATTTGAAAAGCATCATTTGATTTCATTTTTCCATCAAGGCCTTACTTTAGCATCCCAACAACTTGTTCAAACCATGTGTGAAAGACCTTTTTGGGAGTTAGATTCAAGCGATGCTGAGGCTCATCTGAAATATGTAGCAGAAACTACCCAAGCATGGGATATTTCTTATCCCAATAGTCAAAATTTAAATCGACAATTGTCCAACTTGCCTGTTGCGTCCGGCATTTATCACTTGGACAAGGACACTTTGTTGGATAAAAAAATTGACCAATTGGAGAAGAATTTCAGAGATATGCTTGAAGTACGTTTGAGAGAAGTGGCTGGACCCGTACAAGCCAGGAAGGAGAAAGTGTGTGCCATTTGTAATGCGGGTCATTCTACCAAAGGATGTCCTACCATTCATCCATACAAGGCAATGTACACTGAACAGGTTGAAGCAATAGGAGGGTTTCGAGGAAATTATAATGCACAGCAAGGGAATGCATATAATCAATCATGGAGGAATAATTCTGGGTTCAATTATGGACAACCCCAAGCGGGGATGGTTCCTAATCCACATATGACTCTACCACCACCTCCTCAATTTTAGCAAGTGGCTCCTCCAATGCCAAATCCTATGCAGATACCACCTCATGGTCCGTATGTAGCTCCACCAAGGAGATCTCTTGAAGATAATATCAATCAATCTCAAAAAGAGAGCAATGCTAAATATGGTCGAATGTTCATTGAAATTCATACTAGCATCTCTAGGTTGTAGTCTGCATTGAATACTCAAGAGAAGGGTAAACTTCCAGCCCAAGGCCAAAGACCTCCTCTTCAAGGACAACCCTCGATTAGCTCCACATCATCGGATTTGCAAGAACAATGTCAAGTTGTTACTACTCTTCGTAGTGGCCGCGTAATTAATCTAGCACCAAAACTTCCAAAGGAGAAAGATGATGGAGTTGAACCCGAAATTTCCAAGGAATCTGAAACTTTCGAGTCTGAAGAAACTCCGTTGGAAATGGAATACAAAGATGAGGAAGTTAAACCTGAAATTGAAGTTAAGTTTCCCACTGTTGCTCCATTTCCTCAACGCTTAGTGCCACCCAAAAAAGGGGCTTCGCGTACAAGGTGTTGGATGTGTTGAAGCAAGTAAAATTGAACTTGCCGTTTCTTGATGCTATTCAACAAATTCCAGCATATGCTAAGGTCATCAAAGATCTTTTGACTGTCAAAAGACGGCTTAAGGTGAAGAAGAATGTTTTCTTGGCACAAAATGTGAGCTCAGTCCTTCTCAATGATCTTCCACCAAAATTCAAGGATCCTGGTGCACCTAAAATTTCGTGTGTCATAGGAGAAAAAAAAGTGGAAAAAGCATTGCTTGACTTAGGTGCGAGTGTAAACATCCTCCCATACTCCATCTATAAGCATCTTGATTTAGGTGATTTAAAACCTACCCGAATCACTCTACAGTTAGCGGATCGAACAGTGAAAGTGCCTCGTGGGATTGTAGAAGACGTGATAGTTCAAGTGGGCACGTTCTACTTCCCTGTTGATTATGTCATTTGGGACACTGAGCCTGCTCCCCATACGAGAAATCATGTTCTAAAAATTTTGGGTCGTCCATTTTTAGCTACTGCTAATGCTTTGATCAATACACGGAATGGCCAAATGCAACTCACTTTTGGAAACATGACTCTCGAAACCAATATCTTCAATTTCGCTAACCAAATGGGTGATGAGGATGAAATTCTTGAGGTTGATCTTATTGAAGAAGTGGTGGATGAGAACATTGAGAAAATTATAGGAGGAGATGCATTGGAAGTGTGTTTAGTACAAAGTGGTGAGAAAAAGAGTCCTTATACTGAGTTTGAGCGTGAGGTGGAAGAGTTGGAAAATTGGTTACAAGAGGAAGAGAGTTTTGACAGTTTGAGAGATGTTGACTGGATTTCTAGATTTGAAGAATTGCCTCCGAGGGAGACAACCATGATTCCCTCTGAAAATAAATTTCCTAGTCTTGAGTTGAAGAAACTACCCTCACATGTCAAATATGCTTTTCTAGGAGAGAATGATACATTTCCTTATTGGATGTGTTGCGAAAGCATAGAAGTGCTTTTGGTTGGACTATAGCAGATTTGAAAGGTATAAGTCCATTGATTTGTACCCATAAAATCCATCTTGAGGAAGAAGTGAAGCCCTCGCGTGAGATGCAAAGGCGATTAAACCCAACCATGAAAGATGTAGTAAGAGCGGAAATCACATATTGCTAGATGCTGGGATTATCTATCCCATTTCGGATAGTAAATGGGTGAGCCCAATTCAGGTCGTTCCAAAAAAGTCAGGGATGACCGTGGTTGAAAATGCTAAGGGAGAATTAATACCATAACGCACCACCACTGGGTGGCGTGTTTGCATTGACTACCGAAAGCTCAATGTCGAAACTCGAAAAGATCATTTTCCCTTACCGTTCATCGATAAAGTGATTGAACGAGTGGCGGGCCATCCTTACTATTGTTTCCTAGATGGGTATTCTGGATATAATCAGATTGAAGTGGATGTACTTGATCAAGAAAAGATGACTTTTACATGTTCGTTTGGTACGTTTGCCTATAAACGTATGCCATTTGGATTATGTAATGCGCCAACAACTTTTCAAAGGTGCATGTTAAGTCTCTTTAGAGACATGATTGAAAAAGGTCTTGAGGTGTTCATGGACGATTTCAGCGTTTTTGGTCCATCTTTTGACCAATGTTTAGCTAATCTTGAAAGAGTTTTATTCCGGTGTGTGGAAAAAGACTTAGTCCTCAATTGCGAAAAATGCCATTTTATGGTTACCGAGGGCGTAGTTTTAGGCCACATAGTCTCATCTAGGGGGATTGAAGTTGATCGAGCAAAAATTGAAGTAATAGCCGAGTTACCCCCGCCAAAATCACTTAAAGATGTGAGGTCCTTTCTAGGCCATGCTGGATTTTATAGGAGATTTATCAAAGACTTTAGCGCCATCGCTAGACCTTTGAGTAATCTTCTCATTAAAGACACTCCATTTGAGTGGAATAAAGCATGTTAAGAAGCTTTTGATAAACTTAAAAGCATGCTTATTTCCGCGCCTATCATGCAAGCTCCGGATTGGTCACTACCATTTGAGCTTATCTGTGATGCAAGTGATTACGCGATTGGGGTTGTTCTTGGACAGAGAAAAGACAAGAAAGCTCATGTTATTTACTATGCTAGCAGAACATTATCTGGCCTTCAGCTTAACTACTCTACTACAGAGAAAGAGTTACTAGCAGTTGTTTTTGACCTCGACAAATTTTGCTCTTACATTGTTGGGTCGCCTATCATTTGCTTCACTGATCATTCGGCCCTTAAATATCTCTTGAGCAAGAAAGATGCCAAACCCCGTCTAATCAGGTGGATCCTACTCCTCCAAGAGTTTAATCTATCAATTCAAGATAAGAAAGGAGTAGAAAACGTCGTTGCTGACCATTTGTCATGACTCTCGTCCGACGTACCTATTCATTCCATTCCTATAGACGAGTATTTTCCGGATGAGAATTTATTTGCTATTTCTTCTCTCCCCTGGTTTGCGGATATAGTCAATTACCTTTTCACTGGAGTTGTTCCATCTAATTGGAATCCGCAAGAGAGAAGGAAGTTCATTACATGGTCACGCATGTTCTTTTATGATGATCCATATTTGTTTAATTATTTTGCTGATCAAATCATCCGGAGATGTGTACCCGATGAAGAAATCCAAGGGGTAATTCGATTCTGTAATTCGGAAGCATGTGGAGGTCATTTTTCCAAAAATAAAACTGTTGCGAAAATCCTTCAAAGTGGTCTTTATTGGCCCACAATCTTCCGGGATGTCAATACTTTTAGTAAATCATGCGATAGATGCCAAAGAATGGGAGCTATTACTCACCGTAACATGATGCCATTAACCCCAATTCTAGTCTTGGAGTTGTTTGATTGTTGGGGTATTGACTTCATGGGCCCCTTTCCACCTTCTTTTGGTTTTCTACACATCCTCGTCGCTGTAGATTATGTCTCAAAATGGGTAGAGGCGATAGCTACAAGGACGAATGACAGCAAGGTGGTGATAAAATTCATTGAAGAAAATATACTTTCTCGTTTTGGTACGCCTAAGGCCATAATCAGTGATAATGGGACTCATTTTTGCAATAGGCCTATGGAGAAACTAATGCGGAAGTATGGAATTGTCCATAAAGTTGGAAAAACTTACCACCCTCAATCGAATGGCCAAGCCGAGCTCGCTAATCGGGAAATCAAAAATATCTTGGAAAAGACAGTCGATCCTAATAGGAAAGACTGGTCTCTCAGATTGAATGATGCGCTCTGGGCTTATAGAACCGCATACAAGAATCCCCTTGGGATGTCCCCATTTCGATTTGTGTATGGCAAACCTTGTCATCTTTCGGTTGAAATCGAACACAAAGCGTATTGGTAAATCAAAAGGGTGAACTTCAATATGGATAAAGTCGGTGAAACACGTAAACTTTAGTTGAATGAGTTGGAAGAAATACGCAATGATGCGTATGAAAGTGCTAAAATATCTAAGGAACGAATGAAACGAGCTCATGACGGAATCATTCGTAAGAAAGAGTTTCATTCGGGACAAAAAGTACTTCTCTACAACTCGTGGTTGTACTTGTTTCCCGGAAAGTTGAGGTCAAGATGGTCAGGACCATTCATTGTGAAAGAGGTATTTCCCCATGGAGCTGTTGAACTCATAGATGAGAAAGGGGGAAACACATTTAAAGTCAATGGGCATCGTCTGAAGCCCTATTTGGAAGCAATTGTCAAAGAAGCTGACACAATCTGGCTATCGGACCCCATTTATGGGGATTGACTAAAAAAGCAAGGTGAGGTCGTCGTACCCCCGACATGTATGGGGTTATTGTTTTACATATGAGTCTTAGGAGTTAGGAGTCGTAGGTTTGAGTCAATCCTGGGGTTGAGAATCCGATGTGTGAGGGGTGTTAAGGTTTCGATGAGAATTGCGGGTATTTTAAAGTGTGAGATGTCGTAAAGGAATCAATGGAATGGAGAAAGGAGCATAAATGGTGAAAAGAAGAAAGAGGAAAAAATTCTGAAAATTCAACAGACCGGATCGGTCCGATCCTGAATTAAAAGAACCGATCCGGTTAGGCGAATCGGTCCGGGTGAAAAATAAAAGAACCGATCCGGTTAAGGCGGATCGGTCCGGTCCCAAAACCGAATCGTTCCGGTCATCTGCAGAATTTTATTTCCCCAAGGTTCACACCTCTTCAATCCACCTCTTCAATCCACACATCTTCACTTCCCCCAATCCCTTCATTTCCCCAAAAGTTCAACCCTTCATTTTCCCCCCATTCATCCCCCCTATTATTTATTCCCTCCTATAAATACATCCATCCCCATACCCATTTTCTTCACACCTACATCTCTTCTCTCTTCTATCTCATTTTATGTCTCCATACTCCATATCCATGGCTGCTCCCCAGAAGTATACCTCCATTGAAGTCCTTCCCGACGGAAATAGAGAATACCGTTCACGCCACGAAGCAAATTGGTGCCGTAGGTTTTTCAGCCCTACCCGAAAAATTCACATTGAATGTCAAGTGTTGTGGGATCAACTGCCCAATTCTGTCACAACCATGTTCATGTTAAGGGGATGGTGCCGATTTTTCAACGAACCTTATGAGGCAGTTTGGGAGAATGAAGTGTGTCAATTCTATGGCTCGCTTGTCCGTACCGCTGAATTTGAATCCCAAGCCTTTGTGGATTCCATACCTATTCCATTTTCACTTGACATTTTGGCACAGAAACTCGAGTCTTACAGTGTGACCACTCCGAATCAATTTGATTATTCGGGTCCCGATCCCGTTCTCACCAAAGAAGTTTGCATCTCAAGAATCCAACCCGGTGCGGTTTGGAATACCGAGACATTTTCGGCCGGTCGCTTATCAGATAAGGCACGGTTCACTTTTCACATAGTTTGTGCTAGGATTTTGCAAACCTCCAATGATTCAGCAATGAGGCCGCGTCAAGCTACGTTGATGTATCATTTGTTTTACCCTGCAACTGTTATCAATTTAGCCCGCACATTTTACACTGATATTCTCTTTGTGGCCTATGATAAAAAGGGTCGCGCTCCTCTTCCCTATGGTTGTCTCATTACTTCCTTGCTTAAGGATGCCGGGATAGCACCACCACAAGATCTTGTCACCTTGCCTAAGCCTTTAGGACAAGAATCCCGCACTCGAAGTGAACGGAAAATTCAAGTAATCCGTGCAAGGCGCGGTGAAGATTCGAGTGAGGAGGAGAGTGATGAGGAGGAGGATGTTGCTGATGAGGACGTTGAAATGGAAGAAGGCGAGGAGGAAGAATATGATGAAACTGTTGATCCGGATTATGTTCCGGTTGGTACGGGCTTGACTGAGCGCGTTCTCTCTCTTGAAACGCGTTTCGACGAGTACGTCACTTCCTACGAGAGGGACATGAGTTTGGTCCCGCGTATGCAGGCGGACTTGTACCATCTTCAGTTGGGACCCGAGGCCCCTCTTCCTCCTTACTACTACAATCCGTATGATCCTAATGCTCCAGGACCGTCCCATCGCCCACCCGCCCCTTAGGATGCCCCTCTCCCCTTTTAGGATTTTAAAACTATTTTTGTAATTTTTGCTTACACAGTTGTTTTCAAAGTTGGTTTGTAATATATAGTTTTAGTATGATATTTGCTTGTTTTATTTATCGCACTCTTCATGTTGTCTTCTTTATTTCTCTCGTCCATTTGATTAAGGCCAATGCAAATCACTAAGTTAGGGGGGATGACAGGTACGTATTCATAAAACTTCGCATATATGTGTATCTAAAAAAAAATTGAAAAAGCCAAAAATATTTTTGTTCAAAATAAATAAAAATTGGAATTTAAATTTTTCAAAAATATCACCTTTATTCTATTTAAAGTCTTAAATTGTAAAATTCATAATGCACTAAGCCAAAATTGACCAAAGATTGAAATTGAAAGAAAATTGACAACTTTACGAATAAGTGTGGAGATTGATCAAACCCGGTGAGATTTCGAGCCTTTCGATCTTTTTGAGTTTTTAAATCAATCTGAGTTTATGATTAACTCAAAGTTCTTTTCAGCGTTTTAATAAGTCGTTGATGATCTCAATCCTTTGTTTTGATCGGTTATGGGAAATGTGTGAAATGTTGTCTCGAAATTCGTGCTAAATATATCTCTAAACTTAATTAATCTCGAGATGCATATGGTAATGTGATTAGCATTTTGGACAATGAAGTAGGCCCTCGTTTGTTACCCAAAAAAATATTAGCCATAAAAAGTTGTGAAAAACAAAATTATCCCTTTGCAACCCAAATTGAGCCTAATAAATATTTCCCTTTCGTTTGATATCCCGAAAAACCCAAATAGCCAGGAATTGTGAAAATTGAGAAAATTCATCAAGAAAGTCCAAATTGTGCTAAAAAAAAGGGGCAAGAAAAGAATAAAAATGCTCAACAAAATTAAAAAAAAAAATAGAAAACGAAAGATAAAAATGAGCAAATGCCCGAAAAAGCACAAATGGACGTCTTAAGGACATTTTCCAATTCCGAACATTCCGTCCATTACCATTTTAACCCTTTACACTTTTTAACCCAAAAAGTCCTAACCAAGTCCGAATGGCGAAATTAATTACCGCGTGGAGAGCTAAGACATGAAAAGATAATATAAGAGATTAAAATGGTGTGAACTAGAGGTGATGTTCCTATTTCCTAATAACTGTATTCCGATGATGAGATATTTTCACCATATATTTCCTTCTTTTCAATTTTGTATGCATGAATTTTTGTCCATTATATTTACTCTTTATATCATGCATACCGAGAGAAAATAACCACAGTCCGAGTGATTCGTTTGTGAGTGCATCCGTAAGAATTTGAATCAAAACGAATTTTTGGAAAGTAACGTAATGCTCAATCGGTGGAAATTTGAGGTTTAATTTATGGTTTTGCATACACACACTACGGTTTGAGGCATTTGAATATGAATTTATGGTGATTATTTTTCGAAAAGTTTAAATTGTACAATTTTTAAGTATTTTGATTTTTATTTGAGTCAATAAAGAATTTTGTGGGTAAATTCACTGCAAACCCTCACGAGACAAAACTCGTCCTACTAGGGTAACCTAGAGGATTAAAGGCTTGTTGCATACGATAAATGCAATCGCATGCATGTGAAAGTGGAATTTTATTTTAATAAAGAAATTTTCAAGAGTAGAATTTTGGTTAGATTCAGTTACAATGCCCAGGACGTGCAAAGTCCTAAGTTAGGGGGATTTGACCAAGCGTAAATTCTTCTGAATTTATCCCCTTAAGTTAGTGATTTTAATATCTCGAACAAGGTAATTGAACCAATTTTATGCCATATCACTCCATTATCTGTTTCTAATAATTTTCCCAAGTTTTCGTGTATTGTTGATGAAGTTTTCAGGAATGGAATGCAAGAAAGGAAAGAAAGAAATCAGAAAAAAGGAGAAGATGAAAGGAAGAAAAGTCAAAGGGCAAAAGCATAAAGTTCTAATTAGAATTCGAACTCGAGACCAAAAGGGAAGTTGAAGAGCATAAGTTCACAAGAGCATAGGAAGAAACGGCACCCAAATCGGAGTTCTAGATCAGAAGTTATGGCCAGTCAAAGTTGAGAGGAAAAAGTCAAAATGGAAGAAAATCGGACCGATCCGGTGGAAACCGGACCGATCCGAAATAACCAAGTCCAGTAGACCCCGGATGGATGGCAAACCGATAGCAACAGAACCGATCCGATGGATACCGGACCGGTCCGGTAGATAAAAAAAGAACCGATTCGGTAGCAGAAAATCGGACTGATCCGAGGGTAATCCGGACCGGTCCGGTCATGTGAAATCCAAGAATTTATTGTGCAGATTTTGGCGTGCATAGCTGAAGAAACTTGTGCAACAAGCAATTTGGTCTGTCAATTTCGTGTTAAATTCGTGCTATCAAAGCCCATGCCCTACATCATTTTAGTAGGTTGACTTCTAGGTTGAATTCTAGGTCAATTTCTAGGGTTAGTTTTTGGGAGAGAAAAGTTAGCAAATCTTCTATTTCTTTGAGAGTTTTTCATAAACCCTAATTTGTAAGGATTTCTGAATTGCAATTCCGTTTTTGTTGTTGAATTCAAGTAAACTCATTTCATTCTCTTGTTTTATTATTTGCAAATCATTTACAATGTCTTGTAGATCCATAATTTTGTGTATGAATTTGTTCTTTAATCAAATCATGTCTAGCTAAATTCCCAAGGGTTGGGGTACATGAACTCAATCCGAGGCAAATTATTTATGTAGAAAATAGAATATAAATTAAAATATTGATTGAATCGTGAATGAAAATCATCCAAACATTGTCAATCTTTTAATCTCTCTTGCCCGAGGTACTTGAGATGTTTAAGAACGCTTTGCGAGTATAATTTATCATTCACCGCTTTATATCTATCTTTGATTTCATATGATGCGGGTTAGATCCCTCATATATGTAATGCTTAGAATTTATAAAGACTGGATTTAGTCAAGAATTTTAATTTACAGTTCTAGTATTCTATACGGTAATTTGTTAAGGTTTGAGGGATTGTACCCTACCCTATTTTTTCTCATTTGTCAAATCTAAGTTCTTTGCAATTTTCAGTTTGTTTTTCTTAAGTAAAATTTTTATTTCACTAGAAATTTTCCCAATCATTAATCATGTTTTTATATTTATTTTGAGAAATCATTTCAAGATTTAATAACTTTCCCTATTACATTTGGCAATTTTGATCCCTGTGGATACGATCCCGACTTACCGGGTTTATTACTTGAGCGACAGGCTTGCACTTGAGCCTAGAGAAAACGCACTTTTGAGACAAATTCTTAGTCGCGTAAAAGGTGTTCAAGAATTTATTAGCTACACTTTTAAGAACCATAGAAGTGAGAAATTTCCATGTCCGTGCCCCATTTTATTAACGAAAAATATAAATCTTTATAATATGTTGAGTTACATTTAATAAAGTGGGGAATTTGTCAAGATTATAACAAATGGACATTCCATGGTGAAATACATGTACCTTATGTTCCTGAAGAATTACCTGTAACTGACCGTGTAACAGAACACCAACGAGTGGAAGTGTTAAATGACTCACTAACACATCGTCCATTGACCGACCTAATTGACGAAGCTTTTAGAGTCCATCATGACCAAAATCACCAACCTATGGAGCAAAATATTGCGAACAATAAAAAAATTTGATACAGAACAACCAGGAGACCGAGAATATATACAGTTGAAATTCGATGCAACTATACCATTGTATAAATATTATGATGAAGATCACTCGGTATTATATGCAATGGTTTTCATAATTTGAAGAGTCATTTTGGTTTGTTTGGGAACAACGTAACCGGAATTCTTAAGTGGGTTAAAGAAATTCTCCCAAAAGAGAACATGTTACCAGATAATTATCTTACCATAAAGAAGATCTTGAAGGGTTTGGGATTGAATACAAATCTATTCATGCATGCAAGTATGATTTCATATTGTGCTGGAACGAGCACGGAGTGAAGGATGAATGTCCTGTATGCGATGAGCCTAGATATGCCATTTGTGAGATGGTAAATGACAACCTGTATAGTATCAAAAGATATCGAAAGTCCCACAAAAGGTTTTGAAGTATTTTCCATTTGGGCCATGGGTAAAACGATTTTAAACTAAATTATGGATAGTGGAGACCATGAAATGGCATGCTCGATGCAAGGTGGGTGGGAATCTGATGCGTCATCCAGTTGATTCACTTGTCTGGCAAATTTTAAATGCACGATACCATGAATTTTCAAAGGAACTGTGCAACATTGATCTTGTAATCTCAACTGATGGGTCTAAACCTTTTGGTAATTTAAGTACTAGTCAGAGTTATTAGCTAGTTCTCATAACTCCTTTAAGTCTCCCTCCAACACTGTGCATGAGAAAGGAGTTTCACATTATTATTTTTATTGATACCCGGGCCAAAGGCTCCAAGCGATGATATTGATCTATTATTAGCCTCATTAATCGAAGTACTTAAAGAGTTATAGGGCAAAGGAGTGACGGAGTTCGACTCTCACAAGGGTGAAGAGTTCACACTTAAAGCAATGGTGATGTGGGAGATCCACGACCATCCTGCTTATGGAACCTTTTTCGGTTATAATGTTCATGGTTATTATAGATGTCCCATATGTAGGGAGGAAATTAAAAACACTTGGCTACAACATAGTAGTAAGATGAGTTACATGGGCCGTAGATTTTTGTCGACCAGTCACCCTTTTAGGAATGAGAAGTCAAACTTTTATCCTACTGGTCAAGAGCACGGAAGGAACCTGCTCGGCTTTCTAGTCAGTAGATATAAGAAAAGGTGGCGGATGCGACTGTAGGGAATAGGTATGTAGGCAGACACCCCAAGTTTTTAAACCTGAAGCGTAAAGCAAGGGGAGATCCGAACTACCCTAGTAAAGTAAAACCATGGTCTAGACGATAAATATTTTTTAATTTTCCGTATTAGAAAGATCAACATGTAATGCATGTAATTAATGTGATGCACATAAGGAAGAATGTTGCAGAACATCTGATAGGAACATGTCTCGGTGGATCTCATTCCAAAGATGGAGAGAGGGCCCGTCGAGATCTATAGGATATTAAGTTAAAGAAGAAACTCTGGTTAAAAAATGATCCTACAATAGGAAGAATTTCTACCCCTCCGATTGCTTTCACTTTGACTACTAGTGAGAAAAAGATCCTCTTAGACATGTTGTTAAACTTGAAGACTCCAACGGGTTATTCTGGTAATTTATATAGGGTAGTAAGCAACTAAGAAAATGACTTAAAATAGTTCAAGTCTCAAGACTGGCATGTAATCATCCAATTAATCGCCTGTTATTTCATCTTTGCTTATCTGAAAATAAAGATCTCCGTTGGGCAATTATGCAAATAAGTTTATGTTTTACCCTAGTTTGTGCAAAAGTGGTAAACAGGAGGCACATTAAAACTGCAAAATCAACTTTAGCCGAGGTAGTTTGTGTATTAGAGAAATATTTTCCTCCGTAGTTCTTCGATATCATCATCCACTTACTTGTTCATTTATGCGATGAAGATTTATTATGTGGTCCCGTTAGGTATAATTGGATGTATCCTTTTGAGCGCTTGATGAAAACCTTTAAAGATTACGTAAAGAATACACGGTATATTGGAGGGTTAATTGTTGATGAATACGTAACTGTGGAATCATCGTTATATGTTAGGGAATATATGCCAGAACAAGAGGTGAGTAGGTTCAATCCTTATGGAGGAGGAGTGATCAAGGAACCTGATGAGTTTGAGGATGAATTATCGTTTGGGAACCCTAACGAGGTGAAACTCGTGAATATACAATGCGAGCAAGCAACTCGTTATGTCTTCGAATCTCAAAATGAAGTCGCAGATTAGAGAGCATTCTTCTTCTTTGATTATATGTATTTTATATTTTATGATCTAAACTCTACAATTTACTTGTAGGATGTACAAGAACAATATTTCCCAAAATCAAAGGAGAAATTGCACGATAATTGATTTTAAGGCATGGGTATCAAAAGAGGTAAATTTCACATCTTATGTGTGCAGTTATTTATTCGTGTGTGATAAAAACATGCTCTAATACAAATTCATTAATAAATGCAACTTTTAAAAAGAGGTGATGTCTCTTCCAGGCTTGCACGCCTAGCAAAAGGCCATAGTTTTTGTGCAAAAGAGTTTAAGAAATTCTGCAACAACGGTTTTGATTTCATTTCATAACCATATGAGGAAAGGACTTTGACGCAAAATAGTGGAATATCAATTTCAGCCTTAACCACTTGTATTGCTGGCAAAAGCGATAAAAATCCAAAGAATATAGTGCTAACTTATTATGGGATAATCCAACAAATCCTAAAACTTGATTACTTAGATTTCATATAAACCGTATTCTATTGTGATTAGGTAAAGGTGATGTATACTACGAATGCTTGCAAAGTTGATCCTTACTCTAAGATTAATATGGAAAATTTATCAAATCTGAAGAGTAAATATCGTATAGTCAATGAGCCTTTTACTTGTGTGTTTCAGAATGTAAAGAAGTTATTATACTCGAAGTGCATAAACGATGGCAATTGGTTTATTGTTATACATGCACCAAAGGGTATGACTACTCAAGTGGATGCTTTAAAGGAAGAAGAAGAGTTCCAACTAGTTCTTGATAACAACCCTAATTTGAAGGATCTTTTAGTTGATTTAGAGGAAGATTGAGTATCAAAATATTATTTTATCCTTTTCATTCTTATTTGTACCTTATTATGATATGGACACTGTATTAGAGATTTACTTTGATGTATGAATGTTTACTTTTACAAATGTTTAATATGATTAACTTTGATGTATGAATGTTTAATTAAATTGACCCAGCTCAATTTCCACATGTTCCTGTACATATACATATGTTGGATAATTATTCATTATTGGCTTGTTGTTAGATAATATTTTTCTCAAAAAAATGAGGCACGTTGATAATCACCGACAATAAGATTGTGCTGAAGATCACTCAGTATTATACGCAATGATTAGTTTTCATAATTTGAAGAGTATTCCAAACCAAATAAGGTTCATGGACCGCATAGGATTTCCAGAGGAAACAGAGTTCCAGGTGGTTCGCTAGTTTGTTATATACCTCGGACCTTTACGTTTTGCTTTGTATACATCCGGTATACGCGATTCCATACCCTTAGGCGGGTTTGATTTATTGAATTATTTTCTTATAAAAAAAACACTTCTAAATCTAATGTAGTTATAAGAAATTGTGATCATACTCCTTAATAAACTACCACCTGTGTTATAATAATCAAGAGGAACCCCAAAGCGCAAGGAGTAAAATTCATATGAACTCCCAAAACATAACCCATAAAAAATGTTGAGCATGAACAATAGCCGGTAAGAATTCTTCTTTACTTATAGTTAGCCTTGAAGAAAGCTTGCCTAAGCTTATTAGTTCTTTTAGTGAGATCCAATTATGGAACCAACTCCATCATTTTCTTGTTGTTTTCTGGCATTTTTACCTCATTCACACAACCTAGGGCATTTTTACCTCACAATGCGCTAGGCTGTGTGAGTGAGGTAAAAATGATGGATGAGAACAAGAAAATGATGGAGTTGGGGCCAGAATTAGATCTCACTGAAAGAAATAAGAATCTTAGGCAATCTTGATTCAAGGCTAACTACAAGAAAAGAAGAATTCTTACCGGTTATTGTCCATGCTCAACATTTGATGTATCTTTTGTTTTTCTATGGGTTATGTTTTGGGAGTTCGAATGTGTTTTACTACTTGCGCTATGGGGTCCTTCTCGATTATTATAACACAGGTGGTAATTTATTAAGGAGTATGATCATAATTTCTTATAACTACATTAGATTTAGAAGCGTTTTTTTTTCATAAGAAAATAATTCAATAAATCAAACCCGCCTAAGGGGATGGAAACCCGTATACAAGATTTATAGAAAGCAAAAAGCAAAGGGTCAGGATCTATAACAAACTAGCAAAGCACCTGGAACTCTGTTTCATTTTGAAAGCCTATGTTGTCCATGAATCTTGTTTGGTTTGGAGTTTTATAGAGTATTTCAAATGGGAAAATTATTCAAGACTCCTTTCCAAAACAATTTCAATGAGTTTTATAACACACTGCATTTGGTTTGAAAATCTATCGTTAGAGGGTGAAACTCCGAAACACCACCCCCCCAATGGCCCCGTGAGCGGCGCCAACACCTTGCACGGGAACAACGAAGCTCGTAAGAACCGACTGCGTGGCTACGGGACCCCCGGTTTGAGATCATGATCCAAACTTCATAGTATCTACACTTATGCTTAAAAACATTCCGTTAGAGGAAAAAACCATGAAACACCCCCTCAAACGGCCCTGTGAATGGTGCCAAAACCTCGCAGGGACCAGCGTAGCTTATAGGAACCGATCGCATGGCCATGGGCTCCCAGGTTTGAGAGCACAACCCAATTTTCATAATATCTACACTTAGGCTTGAAAACATGCCATTAAAGTAAGAAACCCCAAAACACCCCCATACGACCCCGTCAGCAACGCTAACTCCTCACACGGGACCAATGTAGCTCATAAGAATCGACCGTGTGGCCACGGGACCCCCGGTTTGATAGCACAATCCAAATTTCACAATATTTACACTTAAACTTGAAAATATGCGGTTAGAGGGCAAAACTCAGAAACACACCCCAAGCGGCCCCGTGAGCGGTACTAACCCCTCGTACCGGAACAATGTAGCTCGTAAGAACCAATCACGTGGCCACGGGACCCATAATTTGAGAGCACGACCCAAATATAAGAATATTTACACTTAGTCTTGAAAACATGTCATTAGAGGGAGAAATCCCGAAACACCCCCCATACGACCCCGTGAGCGGTGCCAACACCTCGCACGGGACCAAAGTAGCTCTTAGGAACCGATCACGTGTCCACGGGACCCTTAGTTTGAGAGCATATCCCAAATTTCATAATATCACCATGCTCTCAAACGGGGGGTCCTGTGACCACGCGAGCTTTTATAATTTACTGTTTAGCATTATGGTCGTACAGGGTTTACATTACGCAAGTTTTAGAATGTCCAGAAAATAGGGAAAATTTTGGACAATTTTTTTATAATATAGTTAAAAATGGTCACGACCATAGTCCATGAACGTCTCTATTTTTTGTCACGTATAAAAGGGGTCATAGTCTAGGACCTTGACCATTTTGGGAACATCAAAGTATGGGTCATGGATTAGGACCGTGAACATTATGATAACATCAAAGTATGGGTCACAATTCAGGACCGTGATAATATCCGTAACCATTTTCATACACCGAAGGATTGGTCATGGCTTTGAGCCGTGACCCGCATCATGAACATTCACGTAAACTGAAGGGTGATTCACGGCCCAAAGCAGTGACCAAGTGTGTGTATAGGTCGCAGCTAGTATCCGCGACCATATGTTGTGACCCCTGAGATCCGTGACCAATGTTGTGGTTAGGGATTTGGGCAATGATCACTAAAGATTATCATGCCCAATTTGGTCATGGACCAAATTCGCGACCCACAACCAATGGTCAGGGACAAAATATATGACCAATCGCCCAGTTTGGTGTAGTGTTTGTATTATCATGGGATATAGTCATCGTGCCCTATGAAATGTCATAATACTCCAACATTTTCTTCATATATAAAAGTTGTGTGCAATAACTCCCGGTGGCTATATACTCAGACTCCACCATGGACATAGATATGAAGTTTTACTTCTTGCTTATCCAAGAGAAAAGAGTACTCCCAAAATAAGAACACCCACCTGAAATGATCCTATAACCATCTACATATCTGGTCCAATCAATATCCAAATAGGCAGATAAATGGTCTTTAGTATAAAAGGAATACCAAATACCGTATGAAATAGTTCTACTCACATATTTAATAATACGTTTATGAGTGTGCAAGTGTAACTCATTTTTGGATGCTTGGTATCATGCACAGACTCCAATACTAAAGGAGATATCAGAATAACAAGTGATATGATAAATAATAATACCTATCATACTCCGATAAAAGGTTTACTCTACGTCCTTGCCTAAAGTGTCTTTGCTAAGGTTCGTCGATGTACTCGTAGGGGTGCGTTAGTGCTTAGCGGAGTCTAGACCAAATTTCTTCACAAGATATCTTTCATATTTGGATTGAGATATGAATATCCCATCCTCAATCTAACGAACCTAGATAACTAGGAAGAATGTAAGCTCAACTACCATGCTCATCTCAAACTCACTCTTCATCTACTCCTCAAAAGTGTGAGCATGTCGGGAGCACATGGATCCCAAGACTATGTTATACATATAGACTTGAGAAACCAAAATGGAACCACTCTTTCTCCTTATAAATAATGTATAATCAACTCCCCCTAAGCTAAGATATCGTAAGTAAACCTCTCGTACCAAGCATGGGGTGCTTGCTTCAAACCGTACAGGGATTTCCTAAGATAGTAGATGTTTCCCGGGTTCCTAGTGTTTTTAAACCCTTTTGGTTGTTCCATGTAAACCTCCTCTTATAGAATTCCAATTAGAATGGAACTCTTGATATCCATCTGATATAACTTGAAGTGCAGATGACATGTTATGGCGAGTAGTAAGCTAACAAAGTCAAGCTTAGCACAGGAGCGAATGTCTACTCAAAGTCTACACCATCGATCTGTGTGTAGATTTAAGCAATCAATCTAGCCTTATTTCGAACTATCGTAACATTAATATTCACCTTATTCTTGAAAATATGCTTAGTACTTATCACGTTAGTATCTCTAGGTCGGGGGACCGATTCCCTAACATCGTTCTTTCTAAACTGAAGCAACTCTTCTTATACGGTAGATATTCAATGCTCGTCCTTGAGTGCATCTTTCACATTGTTGGTCTTGACTAGGGATGTGTAGCACAGATTAGTAATAATATTTCGAGTTAAGTGCGAGTATTGAAACCTAGTGTAGGATCACCAAGTATAACGGAAGGGCCATGACTCTTTCGAACCCAAGATGATCATAATAGCATGAGGAAGGATGGGATCATCACCAAGGGTGCATCATCCTCACACTGGGGGCTAGAGGTAATATATAACATATCTTGTCATCTCTAATCACGATGTTTATTAACTCCATAACCTTAAAGCTTGCCTGATTATAAACTCGATAAGTCGTAATCATCGCTGAATATCCCCACTTCGCTCTGGGAGTTAAACTTTCCTAAGGGCTCTATCTCACAAGATGTAGCATATACTCCCAAAGACATGGAAATATGATAGGTTAGGATTCTTCCATGTCCACAACTCATAAGGCATGCGAAGTGTATGCGGATGAAGATATACCCTATTCACCGTATGGCATGCGATGCTCACCACCTCTGCCCAAAAACTTCTTGTCACATTTCTCTCAAGAAGCTTGGATTTAAAAATTTCTTGTATCACCATGCTCTTCCTCTCAACAATACCATTTTATTGAGGAGTGTGAACGATCAAAACTCATGTTTGATGCCGACTGCATCACAATAGCTATCCACTTTCGCTTCTTTAAATTCAGCATTGTTGTCACTATGCATCCGATTATTAGTGACACCGTGTGGGTTTTTTAGGACACCACACTTGGTTATAAGGAACTCAACCGCATCAAATGTTTCTTTAATGAATACTACAATCGAGTATCTTGGAAAAGTCATTGACCATCACAAGAATATATCTCTTACCATTTAAGCTCTTTGTGCGAGTAGGACCCATAAGATCCATGTGAATTAACTCCAAAACATGAGAGGTGGTAATGGTATTCAAATTTTAATAGGGACTTCTAATTTTTTTACTTTGTTAGTAAGATCCAAAAACCAATGAAGTTGGTGTCCCAAGCGATGGTACGCCACGAACTGGGTCCTTTTTCACTAATCTCTCAAGATCTCTAAAGTTCACGTGACCAAATCGTTGATGCCAAAGGTCCACTGTGGATACCGTGGCATTGTTATACACAAAGGAGGACTTAGGCACAATCTCGTAACAGTTATCTTCCGTCCTCACACCTTATGTTAAAAGTTTACTGGATTAATCATAAATATGGCATTCGGACCGGTAAAACTTTACTCCAAAGTTTACGTCGCACGGTTGGCTTATGCTAATCAAGTTTACTTTCAACCCTTTCACGTACACACATCATCTAGTTTAGTAAATCTAAGTATCTCAATACTACAACGTCCTAATAAGCTAGATCTACTCCCATCTCTAAATGTGACTTTATCTTCCTTGCAATCCTCAATGTGGGTAAAAAAATGAGACATCAACAGTCATGTGCCTGGAACACCCACTATCAAAATACCATTGGGAAGTGTTTTAAGCTTTAAGAGAAACATGAACAACTAGGGATTTGTCATCTCACTTCAGTACCCACATAGCGGTAAGCTTTTGTTTGCCCTTATTGTTGTTGACTCTAGTCAAAATGTTGAAAGCATTATCAAACGTCCATTAAATTATTTGAAGTCGTGACTAGAAATTCAACTTTCTCTCTAAGACTAGCAAAGTTGCTAAAGTGGTGTACATGAGTATGTGTACAACTAGTTCTACCTAATTTATAGTAAAACTATTTAAAGTGACCTCTTCTTTTGCAAAAAATTCAATCATCGACAGGTTTAGGTCTACCTTGGTTTGATTTTCTACGTTGAACTCTCTTTTATGTTTTAGGTTGAGGCCCATAAGGATTAGACACAAATTCAGGAACCAATTTCGGTGCAGTATGGGAAATGGATGCACCTTCAAAACCTATTCCATGTTTCTCACTAAAACCTAAAGCGGGAGCGAAGATCATCTTACCTACCTTTTTCAATGTGTCCTTGATAGTTACGTTAACCACCTAGGAACGTTTGAGATATTTTTCCAGTTGGGATACAATGGATTCAAGCTTCTCATGAGTCTCCATGGATGTTTGGAGATCTCTCGTAAGAATAGCCACCTTGCTTGTCAAGTCCTTGTTCTTTCTCTCAACTGAACAAACTCTCCCTCCCAAAGCATCTATCACCGAGTATTCACCCTCTCTCTCCTCTCTTAACTCTTTCTCTATCGTTAAAACTCTTATAGCTAACCCATTGTTTTATTTCTTAGTTTTAAAAGACTCAGCATAAAGATCGGTATAGGCGCACTATAGGTCACACTCTCTCTCACTTAAAGCATTCTCTCCGTCACTTTCCTTGAAACGAATAGACTCACTATGGAGGTGATCATATTTAGTATCTATCCCATTTCCATGAGGTGCCCTAGATGTACTAACATGACTAGCTATGAATGCGTTGAAGTTACATCCATTCGGTGATTCATCCCCCACACGCACCAACTCGACCTTGCTATCGCTAAGCGTGACATTTCAGGAAGATTTACCCTTCCTTTAACATTTAAACCTAGTCGGACACTCGCGAGCTTTGTGACCCTTTTCCTCACACTCATAACATATCTCCTCATCATTCTTTCGAAAATCTTTCTTATCTTTTTCAAAAAAATTCTCTCCCGAATTATATTTTTTATCCTTATTAAAACTTTTCTTATCTTTAGAAGTATTTTTCTTTTTGAGTTTGAGAATTTTCTTGATTTTTTTAGTAAAAGGGACAAGTCATCTAAATCAAAGTCGTACTCAGAATCGGACGACGCTTCCTCTCTCTTTTAAGCACTTCCTCTCTCTTTTTGTATTGGTCTTTAAGTGCAATTCACTTATCCTTAGGTTTTACTATTTTAGGGAACATATATATCTCATATGCTTGAAGATTTCCTACAAGTTCTTCTAACTTAAGAATGCATAGGATCCCTAATGAATTAAGTACGGTAACCTTAGGAGTGAAGCGAGTGGGAAGTAATCTCAAATTTTTCTTAATGACACGAGTCTCAGGTATTTTCTCACCTAAATTGAAACTCGAGTTAACTATATCGGACAGTCACACATAAAACTTGTCAAATGGTTTAGACTCAATCATTATGATTGTTTCAAATTGTGTAGTGAGATTCTGCAGCTTAGAAGCTTTACTAGCATTGGTACCCTCATGAGTGAGCTAGAGGGTATCCCAAGCTTCTTTAGATATGATGCACATCACAATGCTCCGAAACTCATCAGGGGTGATCGATCCCCCGATGGCACTCAAACTACTAGAATTAAAGTTGCACCCTTTAAACTTGTCCTCTGTCCATTGAGATGCAGGTTTAGGGCGAATGACATTGTCAATAGTAACAGTGGGTGGTGTCCACCCTCTTTCACAGAGCAACCAGACTGTTCATCAATAGACTTAAGAGTAAACCTCTTTCTAGCTTTCCAATATCATAGTTCGTACCATTAAAGATGGTCATTCGATTATACAAATTATCCATTAAAATTCTTCCCTTTTGAAGATCAACAAGTGACAAAAACGACATCAAAGAAAAAATATTACGAAAAAATATCACACATTATCTTTGTGTAGCTGGCTCTGATACCAATTTGAGAGTGCACACGATCTTAATGAGATAATTCATTTAATTAAATGCCTCCAAGCATATCCAATTTTTGCCAAATTTTAATCTTTGATTAAATTAGGTTTGCATGTGATGATCGTTCCAAACACAGAAAATAAACAACGCATGCAATCACAAACAGATATGAGGAAAAATCCCTTTCCAAGGAAAAACCTTTATTTCTACACTTTAGATAGTTTTACAAGACATATAACTTACAAACTCTCTAAAGAAAACCACTCACAACCAGATCGGTTCACAAGTGGCGGTCCACCTTCGGTATCAACCAATCAGCCTTTCTTCAGACTTCTCTTCAACAGTGATCCCTCGTTTACAAGGTCAGTAGTAGAGATCTCTCTCCGTAAGTATATATCAGGTATAAAACTATTTAGGGTTTCAAAAGTATTCACAAATATATTGGGGAGGTTGTTTTGTCAATCAAAGGGTGTTTTGACTTAAAAGGTTTGGGGACTTTTGCAACATATATGCAATTTGCGTCTTTCAAAAGTCTCCCTTAAATCTTTTAAAAATAGGTATTTATAGGTCGTACATAAATTTCAAGGCAAAGAAATTCGTTCCAACGAAAATAAAAGTCATTCAAATGATAATGTCATCTCGTTAGAATGAAAACAAATTTTTTTTAGACGACACTCCAATCTCATAAGAACAAGATTCTAATGAGCTTCAAACGAATTCATACAGAACAAACTTGTTGGATGTTCATTCGATGAAATGATCAAATGAGCTTTCAAATGAAATTCCCATTATTTTCGAACAAGATTGTCATCTCGTTTGAACGAGGACAATAAAAAATTAATTTTTAACTCTGAAAAATTTGCCTTAATTTTTATAAAAACTTTTATAAAAAATCTCTCAAATGTAAATATAGATAACGTTAAAATCCGATACGATTTATACCTTCATATTATGAAGAAGTCTTGAACTTTGGAGATGTTGGAGATTCATTTCATCGTGTCGGCATGTGTCAATTTGTAATGGGATACGGCAAATGTGCCATAATGGCAAATAAAACAAATACTAAGCCTAAGCTAAACTATTAGCCCTTACATAGTATGGGCCTGTGACTTTTTCTAAGGAATCACCCTGAGTTGATTGGGTAAGACGGACTCCTTATCTCTTTCCTATAAAAAGGTTGAGCACTTGGAAAACTAGGGGCAATGGTTCCCTCAAGTATATTAAGGACTCTCCTTCTCAGAGACATATCTTCTTTAGAGGCATAAGGATTGATAGTGGGGATGGTGGTGAAGTCAACAAACTCATATGATCCTTAGGTGCTCATAGAATAAGACTCTTTTTTGACACAAAGTTTAGGGATCTCTAGCTCTCTGTCACCTAATTGGGAGATAAAAGAAGTGGTGGTGGATATGTAATTTAGCAACAACAAAGTCAATCTAGGAGGCTCTACATCATCAGTCAGAGAATACCTAAGTTTCCAAGCTTTCTTCAACTCGAAAAATTTCACATTTGTTTGGTCGGGCTCGTTCTTATTTTTGCTCTCTACACAAAAAAAATGACAACATCGGAAACCAGGTGTTATACCTTTCTCATATCCCCTTTCAGGGCACCAATAAGGCACATCTCCACGCGAAAATGTAAATTATACCACTCTCTAACTATGAAATTATGTGACCAATAATCCTTACTGGAATCTGGTGGGTTTACAATAAGAACCCTCTTGTCCTTCCTTGCCTTTAAATTATAAAAAATTTCATTACACCTGACCCAGATATAACAATAATGGATCTATGGGACCCTTAACCTAGTTCCATTCAAATCGTTGATCCTATGGATTCCATTTACTAATCTCCATGTGTCTGGAGAACACAGGTTCAAGACTACACTAAAAATTCACAAAACTCTAAAGAGTTGGTTTGGGTGAAAGCGAGACCGTATTTTGCAAAAAAATTAGAAAAACACCCAGTGCCCCTCTTCTATGTTCTAATAGTCCTTGGGATATTCCCATATTTCAACAATAACCCATTTAGGGAATGAACTTACAGTAATGAAGAAAATGGAAAAGTAAAAATGGTACTTGAAAGAGAAAGATTGTAAAAAATGAAAGATGGAAGAAAAATGAACTTACAGTAATGTAGATATAAGCAAGTCTCTAGGATGTTTTGAAAACAATATGAAATTAAATAAGCTCCAAACTAATGACATCAAATTCGTTAGTGGGGCCTCACAACATAGTCTCATCATTACTTATAAGTCCCCAAATGGCGATAGGAACACGCTATCTCCCTTTGGGATAATCAACGCACTTTTACCGGCGTGTCCATGAAATACCGAGGAAAATCATAACTGTACCCTCTAGGTTTAACAGTAAAAACAAAAAGATTTCACAACTTAAAATATTAAGTATTGAAACCTTTTGACCATAGCTCCTATGGACGACCAAATCTCATTGCAGTTATGGAGGCCTTCCAAATTAACCCTACAAAAAGCTCAGTCGACAAGCGTAGGCGACTAGAGGATGTGGACTAAAATAAGTACTTAGTATTCACGAAAGATAATTTGATCAGAGTAAGGACTTCACACCATGATGCGCTAGTTATCACCCTTAGGATTGTAAAGTATGATGTGAATAAGCTAATAGTCGATCAAGGAAGTTCCTCTAAAATCATGTACTTGAAGCTTTTTCATAAGCCCAAAATAAAGATGGAGGACTTGAAGGAGGCGGCCATTCCTATGTTCGGTTTCACTGGAAGAATAACTATAATATTATAAAAAGGGGTCCTATCAGTTAGGGCCAAAAATATTTCAAAGTTGATCCAGTTTTTGGTGGTAGATATTGACTCGCCTTATAGTGCCATTATTTGAATAGGGTGGTTGCATGCCATGCAGGTTGTTCCCTCCACTTACTTCTAAAAACTCAAATGCATCACGGAGCGAGGAATAATGGAAATCAGAGGCAACTATACCATTGTTCAAAAGTGTTTTATCACTGCCATCAAGCCTAAATAAGAAAAGAAGAAAGAAAAAGAGGTCATTACTGAAACGTCTCAAGACAGAGCTACATCGTCCAAATAGTAATTAAGGTACGAAAGACTAGGGGTGGAAGAGATGAGAGTCAACCTTGAAAATAAGGTCATGGAGAAATTGGAGGAGATAGATTTTGACGAGATACGATCAAAAACGAAATTCCTGATCGACACCACACTATTCGAGCAGGGGAAAGAAGAGTTAATGTCTTTTCTGAGGAAGAATTAACATGTATTAGCATGGAAGGCATACGATATACCTGGGATTGATTCTCGTGTCCCATAACACAAAATTCAAGTTACTCCCCTATATCCATTAATTACACAAAAAGCTTGCAGAACTACCCAAAGAAAGCAAAAGAAGTGGAAATAAAGGTAAAAAAATCTTTTAGATGAAAGGTCCATCAAAAAAAGTTCAATTCTCAAAATGGCTCTTAAAACTAATAGTGGTAAAAAAAAGAGTAACGGTAAGTAAAGAGTTTTTGTGGACTTCACTGATCTTTATAAGGCCTATCCCACAGACATTTTTCCTCTGCCTAAGGTCCGATCAGTTGATCGATGCCACAGCCTGTCATAAGAGGATGAGTTTCCCGGATGCATACTCAGTTTATTGTTTGGTCCCATTGTTCGGCCCCGACCAAGAAAAAACTTCATTTATAACTACTGTGGGATTACATTGTTATAATGTCATGCCTTTTGGCCTAAAAAATATAGGAGCCACAGATAAAAGATTAGTTATAAGGATGCTCAAGCAACAGTTTGGAGAGAAGACAGAGGTGTATATTGACGACATGCTTGTCAAAAGAAAGCTCAAAGACGACCATATAAAGGATTTAGTGAGGACTTTTAAAACTCTCACGAGTTACAAAATGAGGATCAACATAGCTAAATGCTCATTTGGGGTTCGATTCGAAAAGTTCCTATACTACTTGGTTAGCAAGAGGCGTATTGAGTCTAACTCTAACCAAATAATCGCTATCAGTAACATTTTGCCTCCAAAGATGTTATGCGAGATTCAAAAGTTAACAGGGATGTTAGCAAACCTTAACCACTTCATCTCAAAGTTTTCTTAATGATGCCGACCATTTCTTCAGCTATTGAATAAGGAAAAATGCCACACCTGAATAAGGAATGCTCAAAGGACCTTAAAGAAATTAAATCTTATCTGAGAAAACCTCCTTTGCTAACCATTCCAGATCTAGGAAACCCCTTTTATCTCTACCAAGAAATTTTAAGCCATGTAGTCAGTTCGACTTTAGTTTTTTAGAAAGAGGGAGCCAAATCCCCCATTTACTATGTCAGCAAAACATTCATAGATGTCAAGAAGCGCTATCTCACGCTGGAAAAATTGGCCTATTCTTTGGTCGTTGCACCACATAAGTTGAAGCAATAGTTTGAAGCTCACTCAATTATAGTCATCATGTCCTTTCCCTTCAAATGCATCCTTCGAATGGCCAACCTGTCTGGGCAGATGTCCAAATGGTCGATCGGACTTGGGAGATTTGATATACACGATCAATAAACAACAACGGTTAAGGGTCAAGTATTGGTTGATTTCATTACAGAACTTACTAGAGACAATGATCCTGGCAACCAATAGATAGTTGATTAATTGAGGAGCCAAGATCGACTAGTCTATAAAATAGACACTATATGTGGATGGAGCCTCCACCTCTAAGGGGAAGGAGGGGTAATTGTGCTCATCTCTCCAAAGGACTCCATGATCAAAAAAAGGATTAGTCTTAGCTTTGAGGCATCCAACAATGAGGCTGAGTACGAAGCCCTTATCGTTGGACTATGCAAAGCTCACTCACTAGGGTAAGCCATCTTGATATAAACTAGGATTCAAAGATGGTATCCAACTAAGTGAAGGGATATGTTAATGATAAGGATTAATTAATGGCGGCAAAACTACAGGTCACCCATGATTTAATATCAAAATTTGAGTAAATACACATTCAAAAGTTCCCCTTGGGGCATAATATCCATGTTGATAATTTAACAATACTAGGGTCAGTAGTGGACTCTGATCTTAGAAGAACTATTAAAGTGGATTTCCTCGCCAAACCTAGCATCACGAAACCCATGATTGTCTAACATATTCTCACCGTGCATAGAAGTCCTAGTTGAGTGGACACAATAATCACTTATCTACAAAGCAACATCCTTCCTCCTGATAAAAATAAAGCCCACTAAGTTAGGGTTAAAGCTACACAATTTTATTTAGCACCCGAAGGAAAACTCTATAGAAAATCCTTCACTTGCACCTACCACCAATTCATTCATCCAAGTGATGTCGACCAAGTACAGTACAAACTACATGATAGAATTTGTAGAAGTCACACTTAAGGAAGGTCTTTTCCCTTTTGATCAATCAAATAAGAGTACTGATGGTCGTATATAAAAAAGACACAACCTCTTATGTTCAAAAGTGTGATAAATTCCAAAATCTCTTCCCCCATGCTCCATCAGTCAGCCAACGATTTGAAGTCACTGACTAGCCCATGCCCATTCGCCTAGTGGGGCTTGAATATGATAGGTCCAATCCCAATAGTACTAGGGAATCATAAATAACTCTTGGTCTGCACCAACTACTTCAGAAGTGGATTGAGGCAGAACTTTTGATGAACATTAGGGACACTGATATGATCAGAGGAACATCGCGACACAGTTTGGCATGCTCAGGGAAATAATCACGGATAATGTCACACGATTTGAAAGTGGAACATTCCAAGTTTTCTGCAACAACCATAGCATCAAGCATAACTTCATCTTTGTGGCCTAAAATGATGCCTGGTGACATAAAAAAGAGATTAAAAAAGGAAAAAAGATCTTGGGAAGATGACCTTCCTCACGTCCTGTGAGCATATCGTACTACGCCCCGAAGACCTACCACATAAATTCTTTTTTCTCTAACATATGGCCTGGAGATTTTCACTCCTTTGGAAGTTGATTTTCCAACCACTAGAACCATCATTCTTGTCCAGGGTTTGAACGAGGAAGTCGTAACGAATGAACTTGACCTAGACAAAAAGCGAAGGGAGCAAGCCATGATAAAACTAGGCTTTTACCAATACATCAATTTAAACCATACAAAAAGGTCATTAATCCAAGAAAATTCTATGTCTATGAATAAGTTCATAAGAAATTCCTCAGCAGTGCAAAAAAAATCTTTAACTAGCAAGTTAGGGCATAATTAAGAGGGATCGTTCAAGATCATCAGAGATGATTTGCAAGAAGCCTACCATTTTGAAACAATGGGGGTAGGGAGATACCTAGGGCATGAAATGCAGCCAACCTCGAGAAGTTTTGTTTTTAAATTTTCTCTTGCTTAGTTATTTCTAGCTTAGTTAGTTTTTGCAAATTTTTATTTCAGAATTTATGATGTTCATAGTCTATTATAAGTTTTCTTAATAAAGTACAAGCCCAAGTGGTTCATTTAGCTATTTAACATCATTCCAAGGTCACAAATTTACACTTTAGTTAATGGTCAAAGCATTGATCAGTGTCACCTTAGTTTAATGACAGACTTTGGTTGGATAAAAATACTAAATAGGTGGATGGCCCCAAAACAATGTGCACTTTTTTTAGAGTCTGCACTAGGCCTAGGTAGTGTGAAGACACGACCTAAAAGGTAAGACAAGATAATAAAACATATGCTTGGCATCACCAAATGGAAAAATGAAAAACATGAAATTATACAACAACTTATTGTGACAA
Organism: Sambucus nigra; assembly: GCA_949130495.1. NCBI lineage: Eukaryota > Viridiplantae > Streptophyta > Magnoliopsida > Dipsacales > Adoxaceae > Sambucus > Sambucus nigra. The sequence goes on from OX422215.1 coordinate 158,338,379, forward strand.
TAAGTTATAATACAATATAAAGATGTCTACGTCTTTGGAAAAAGAAGACCAATACAATAGCTATCCCTGGTGAGCAATCACCTCAATAACGGTCGCTCTTCGACCATAATTAGGACTTCAACAAAATTTATCATCACTCTTATTTGATGACAAGTAATCATTAGCTAGTTGGAGAGGTACAATATCGAGGGTAACCCTACTCTCTTCACTTTTAAAGGGGGGTGGTGATACAACGGACAATCAACTTGTTACCGTACCAAAGTTTATTGGAACTTTTATGACCCCTAAAGCATTCAACCATCCATATTTGTAGGTTAGCTACCTCGTCCATCTTAATAGGAGTATCCATCCACACCTCATCATAGCCATCAGTCCAAGTCACGCTAGGACCTTTTTTAAAGAGATGATGGAGCTTGATTATGTCACAGCTCAACCTCATCTTTACAACATCTTCCCTCTCTAGGTCCTTCTTGGCTTCAGTGAGATACTTACCGAGAGAATCATTTTTAGTTTGTAAAAATGTCCCAACATCACTAGTGATGATATGTAATATCACCCTCAGTTAATGATCAACTCAAGATTTTAGGTCAGTGAAACCACGGTGGAATAAAAGCATCAATATAAGATATATATGATAAGCGGAAGGGGTGAGAGACACAGAGAAGATAAGTATTTAAGTGGTTTGGACTTAGCTTACATCCATTATGCAAATGAGTAGTGTTTCTACTATAACATGAGGTCAGAAGCCTTTAAATATTACAAGCTCTCTTTCTCTATACAATGGTAATTTGATAGAGTAATAGTAGTGTTTCTAGAATTTAATCCCTCAAGAAGATAAAGGATCAATTCTTTTATAGTGTTGTAGGTGATCAGTGTCACCCCCTAGCATGCAGCATGTGTTCATGAGGTAAGTGAGCCAATGAGAGAGTGACAGTTCTACAGTACATGTACAATCCATGATGATCAATGGAACACGTGGACAAAATCATTACAAAAATCATCCCCACTTGAGGGGAATATTTGTTGATCAAATCAGCAGTAGAATAAAACTCTACAAGAGTTTAATGTAAGGAGTATGGAACTTAGGTTTGAACAAACTCACCAAATCACATAAGGGATGTATGATTTGGAAAAGAAAAGTGTTTTTCTAAAACATAAAGATGAACACTTTTGGAACAGATAATGGAAATTTATTTTTGCCAAAAGTCTAGAGAAAAACACATCAAAACAGTTTTTTTTTTAAAAATACGAATTTCAAGGTAGCGGTCTCATTTTATCAAAAATGGCATCTCATTCAAATGAAAACACCAGCTTCATTCTAATGACTTCAAGTTTCATTCGAATGGCAAGCTTTCTCAACTTGTTAGATTATCGTTTGAAGCCTATTCGAATGAAAGGGACATTTCTATCTAATGAGATCTCTATCTTGTTTTAATGAGATTAAAAATAAAAATTTGTATTTGCAAAATTATTTTTATAAAAAAATGCCTAGATTATAAAAACAAACATCCCAAAATATAATTTGATTGAGAAATAAAAAACACAAGTGTCGTATACCACCACAAAATATTTTAACGATTCCAACGACTTGAAACTTGGACATGAAGCTCGATCACTAACACATCTTCAAATAACCGTGAAGGAAAATGGGGATATAAAGTTCGATTTATAGCTTCGGTTTGTAACGGGATATGCCAAATAAATTAAGCCATGAGCAATTATAAAATCTTTCTCTTACAAAGTCCTATATTTGTTCGAATGACATCGCCACCTTGAAAAACGTATTTTTCTACAAAAAGGGATTCGTTTAGACTATTTTAAATAACTCTTTTGGTGAAAATCTATTGTAATACTTGCACCAAAAGTTTCCCTCTTTTATTTCAAAGAAACACTTTTGTTTACCAAATAATACATCCCTTAATACAATTTGTTGAGTTTTGCTAAACCCAATTTTCCTAAATTATATCAAATCCTTGTAGAGTAATCTCTATTACTAATTGTGGAGTTGAGACTCTACAGCTAAAGAAGAAAGGATTCTGCAATCCTGAGGCTAATCAGTGGATACCAAGGGAAGATTTATGTAACAACCCTCGATTCTGGGAGGCTCATTTCATAAGGTAATTATATAAAATGTGGGGACTGGAGTAAATATTAATTGAATGAATTGAAAGTTAATATTTACTAGATTGATGCATATTTACTGTATTCGAAAGTAAATATCATCAGGTTGTATGTTTTATAGTGCCATGTATTTTAAATGACATTATGGTTTAAATAAAATTTGAACTGGAAATAATTTATATAATTGCCGGATGCCAGTTTAGAGGGTGTAGTTAGTCTCGGAATGTCCGAGACAGTCAAAATAAGTGCTATATGGTAATTTTGGGTTTCGAGCACTTTTACCTGATTTTAACTTAAACGCGTATTGGGAGTCATTTTAATGTGGTATTAACCACTTAAGTTGGGAGAATTATGTTAAGCCACGATTTTTGGTCTTGCTCCTTATTTCATTTCCTCATATTATGTCTTAAACATAGAGAGAAAAAGGAGAGAAAGAAAGAGGAAGAGAAAAATGGAGAAATGAGAGAGAGATTGAAGATGGAGGATTTGGGATTCCTTCTTCTCCAAATAAATCTGAGATATCAACCCTAAGGCAAGTTTTATACATGCTAATATGTGATTTAAGTTGAATAATTTGTTTGATAATTATGTATATTCATTTGGAGATAAAAAATGGAATTTATGGGATTTAAACCCTAATCTTAGTTTTGATGATAAAATTGTGGATTATAATGGTTAAAAATCATGTAGGATGATATTGGATAGATTAAGGATGTTGGATGTGTATAAAAATGGAAGAGATTTGGGTTTGGAGAAAATCTAAGGTTTATAACCCGTAGGCCATTCTTGGCCCAATTGCAGGGACGAATCGATTCGGCCCTAGGGCGAATCGATTCGCTAAGGGGTAATCCTACAGGTCTGCCAACCCGAATCGATTCGGGTTAAGGCCGAATCAATTCGTCTGATGTAGAATGTTAAGTTTGTCATCCGAATCGATTCGCTTTTGGGCGAATCGATTCGCTGCCTGGGGCGAATCGATTCGGCCCTTGGGCGAATCGATTCGAAATCAGGTTGTTTTTGAGTTGTTCTTCTAACTCAATTTCTATCCTTTTTCTTTAGGATTAGGGCCTAGGAACCTTCTATATTGAAGTAAACTTAGAGTCCTAGAATGCTAGTTGAGTTCGTTTAGTACCCTACATTAGGAATGGGTTATGTGGGGACTTTTCCGGGGTTATGCTTATTGATGATATGGCATTCTTTTCTTCTAGTTAACTACTATAAAACTAGGAGATGTAGTGTTATGTTTGGGAGATTTTAGAAGCTCAATTGAGCTATGTTAACCTTGGTGGTTCATAATAGCACCATAAAGGTGAGTTTGGAGAATAAATTGAAAGTTCATTCATTCCTTCCTTTGAAAGATGATAATCTTGGGGTTTTAAAATAACACCCTAAAATGTTTGGAGATAAGGAATGAGTTTAGTTACTCCTTTGAGGTCGTAGTAAGGATATAATTTATCGTATGGCTTCGGATAATAAGTTATATTATTTACAAAAAGGTAAATGGTAATGGTTTCGAATAAAATGAAACATATACATGGAGTTGAAATGAAATGTAAATGGCATTGATTTTAGTAAATGATAATTTACTTAATCATGAAACTGGTAAATGATAATTTAATTGATTTTGAAAATGATAAATAAAATGGTTTAAGCACACCTCTCTAAATGACATCATAAGGGAAGTCTGCGCGTGAGGTGAAGCCCCCCGGCTAATGAATACAGGGTGGATATAGTCCTAGGCCATATGAGCATTTGTGTTGTATATTTTCTGCGATGGGTGGGAGATTCCAGGTGTGGTCTTAACTATCCCGCAGGCACATGGCCGCTTCCCGACACCTTGCGTTATAGGTGCCCAGGTTGTCTTATGATAGGCCCTGGAAGATGATGGTCATTTAGGACGCGCACAATGGGAAAACCCGGACGGGCGGTCATAGAATCGTTATATGTGTATAAATATAATTATTCATAATCAAGTGGGACTTGATGGATTATATGCCATAAAGAGCATAAAGAAGTGCCACAAAGAGCACATATAAATGCCACAAAGAGCATTTGAAAATGATTATTTTCCTGATAAGGAAAGGATTTTTACAAAATGTGAAATTGAGATAAAAATGCCATAAAGAGAATAAGATTGCGAATGTATGTATATGTTTCCTATTAAGGAAAGGATATATGAAATAATCGGTGCGCATGATGAAGCTTTAGATTAATGTTATTCATTTTATTTTCTGCTTAGCTTATGTTTTAAACTGTGTAGGTAGCTTCTTATTTCTCTTTCTTCATGATTTATCATTCATAACTGTCATACTCTTTATTCATCTGGTAATCATATAGAACCGGGCCCTGACCCGTTTATATTCTTGTTGTGCATATATCTTGTATCCGCTCAGGTACTCCGCCGTAAGGATGCCCGATTTGAATTCCTATTCCGATGTCCTCGGCGAGCCGTGATGCATTACGGGTATTACGGGATACATTTGGTATAAACGTTTTCATTTTTGTATTCTAGCTAAGATCGGGTCTATTTTACTCGAGCGAGAGGCCCAAGCTTTTGTAATTGATTAATGTAATGTATTATATAAATTTATTGAAATTGTTTAACAATGTTGTATGTATCAGCGGACCGATAACATATTTGGTCCTCTTATTTGTCACTTGTTATTATAGTAATATATATATATCCTTGAGGTTTCCCCTATCTTTTCAGGATTTGGGTTGTTTGTTTTCTTTTATTTACTTTAAAACAAAATTTTTTTGGCAACCCGTTTTCTTAAATTTTGGGTGGTTACCCTCGATACTCTATATTTTATTGTGATGCTGAGAACGATTCCATCTATGATTCCTGTTATATTGGAGTATTGGGTTGGCCACCCTTTATTTTGGTGAGCGGGTTATCACAGATGGTATCAGAGCATCAGGTTCTAGAGTCCTTAGGAATCTGTGTGGACGCCTTAAGGTTTTCCGCGCTGCTTTTGACTTGACATAGAGCCTTAGGATTAAGGCCGTTGGTTTCTCTTGTGAGACTTCGTTCTTCTGCAATGAGCTAGATTCTATAGAATCTTTTGCGCATTCGTGTGAGAGTAGTAGGTCGATTGAAGAAGGGCGTCATGAGAAGGATTTTTAAGAACTGTAAATTGTGGTCGGGGATAAGGACCGCTTTAGTGGTCGCTCCCTTTTTGTATCACTTCCTTGTCTTGCTACTACGACTACTAATTACAGTTGATGTAGTTTCCCAAGTACCGCTAGAAGTAGAAAGTGGTACTAAGCTTGAGATTTCAAGCGATGTTAAATTAAAGAGGAGAATCGCCCTGAAGTAGAATGGAGGAAAATCCTTCACCCGTAGGGGTAGTGTGGTGGTGGTGAAAATGTGGTCACCATAATTATGGGTGCCGGAAGTTTGGCCCCTAGAGAACCCCGGTGGATACTTGCAACAGGAAGTTTCTCTGGGAAAACTGGACTGAGGAGAAGGTGTATTTTCGAATGTTCACACAATGTTCGGTTAAAGGCCATTAGCAAATAAAGTGTTGTACGGTTAGGGAGATCGTGAACCATAAATGACAGGCTCCAAAATAAGTGTAGTTAGCACTTCTGATGGGGTAATGATCATGAAACCCTTTTGGTGGACATCCGCCTGGAGCGGTTTCATTGAATTGAGGAAGAGGAGGCCGAGAGCGTGTCCTCTTTTACTGAGAAAGTGAGAGGGACTACGTGGGCAATTGTTATCGGCCAGAGTCGAAGTAATGGCTATGATGCGGAGTGTTTAGTAAGAATGTTGATGGGAATTCCACCTTAGTTGTGGGTGGTGTATTCCTTAGGATAAGACTTAGTAGTATTAGATCTACTGTAGATTCGGGTGTGTATATTGAGCTGATATTAGTATTGACGCTATTATATAAGGGTAATGATATGACTTCCGTGGTATGGAAGTTCTATCTTTTCTTCACTTGTTATGAAGCGAGTGATAATATTTTAAATGTGTATGTGTCATATGTGTCCCTTGGTTTAAGTGCTCTATTGCTTGTTTGCATTATGTGCGATTGTTATGACTTATCTCCACGACCAACAAAGTTAAGTAGTAATGCAAAGGAGGGGTTCCTTGTTTGGATTCCGCTTTTACGGGACACTCCACGCGTGAACCTTAACGACGTTGGGAGTGGAGAGATGTTACTTTTACTTTCTCTTATTTTATGTACATTATGCGAGTAACGATATTTTGGTTGGTTTGGGGCGATAGCTAGCAAATAAAATTGTAAGGCTATCTTACTTCTAGTTCAAAATGGAACTAGTTATTTTATAATTTCTCTCCTAGATACGGGTTGAGACTTTATAAAGGTGGATCGAGGTGGGTAGGAGATTTTTGTTATTCATTTAAGTTATCTTGTGTGAGTGTATGATTGTTTGTTTGCTTTGTTTGTGTTTGTTACGCTTTATCTCCATGACCAACTAGTTAAGTAAGCATGTGTCGGAGGTGTTCCTTGTTTGGGTTTCTCTTTGCGAGACACTCCGCCGCATGAACACTTAACAATGTTGTGATTGGAGAGATGCTATCCTTTTCTTTCTCTTTTATTTTATTTATTTTGTTATTAGAAGTGGGATTGGAAGGATTAGCCGAGAATCACGCAGAAGAGTGATTAAGGGCTATTAAAGTGCGAGATAGAAGCAGTGTATATAGTTCTCTCCTCTGATCGATGTGAGGGAGACTGAGATACGAAGTTGAGTTGAGACTTCGGGATTGTGCCTTGATAAGAAGGTCATGTTTATATAAGGGGATATGTATTTGAAAGACTTCACAGAAAGTGAATGTCTGATCAGTTAAAATCTTTAATGATGCTATGGTAAAGCCTAGAAGTAGAATCTTATTAGTAGGGTTGTGAATTTGCATTTTTATTATCGATCCCGATCATGTGTCTTAGATCGTCATATCTCGACGACCGACTATGCGAGGTAGTAGTGTAACGGGAGGGTTCCTTGTCTGGATTTCGCTTCGGCGAGACGTCCCATGCATGAACCCGAGCGAATGTCGGGAGTTGAGTAAGGTCTTGGGAACTAGGGATCTATTTATTAGTGTTATATATCTATGACTTAGATAGGGCATATATAGATTGACTTTAGTATTATTAGGATGTTAGGTCTTTAGGGTATGAGACGTTAGTTTAGGAAGACTATAAGGAGTTGACCACAAATAGGTTGTGGGTTAACTCTAGGAGGGATTAAGTCACTAGGAACGAGATTTATGAGGTCTCGAGAGGTTTGGTAGGTGAGGCCGAAGAAGATAAATCCTTTCTTGATTAGAATGTTATGTTGATAACTTAACTTCCGGGGAGTTGAATGGATGAATTGAATTCTACTCCCAAGTCCATGTGGTTAAGTTCGGGGGTGGATTCAATGAATAAGTCTCTGCCAGGATGGAGAGTAATGATACTGGAGCATAGACCCATTGTCTATGCGTCTCATAAGCTAAAACTTGCGGAAAGTATTATTTCCTGCTTGAATTAAAATTCATTGTGGTAGTGATCGCTCGAAAGAGATGAGGCATTACTTCCTGGTCAGAAATATGTCTTTCTCGTGAGCAACAAGTTGTTGCAATATGTTGTGGGAGAAATCGAGTTGGTGCTTGGATTTCAGAAGAACTAGTGTAATACCTCGTAATTTTTATGACTTTTATAATGGGTTATATTTTAAATTAATGGATTAATTGGATTTTATTATTAATTAATTCATTTGGGTTTTATCCTGATTGTGGATATTAAAATGGATGATTCTGAATATTACTTAAAGATATTTAGGTAATATATTAATGTGATGTCATTGATATGACGGTGTGATATAAATCCGGTAATTTGAATTTTTAGTCAGACGCGGTATGGGACGTGTCGGGACTAATTTATTAAATTGAAAAGGAAATTTATTTTCTATCGACCTTATAGTCATTTCGACTACGTCGTTGCATCCGGAAGGTTCGAAATAGTCAGAAAAGTCTATTTGGATGTTAATTTTGAGTCTCGGGTCATTTGGAAATGAAAAGATAACTCAAAAGGGCATTTTGGTAATTTTTACAAGGGGATGAATAGTAATTTCGGGTTTTGTCTTATTATAAATATTTGGAGATTAGTGTACGTAGGTTCATTTCATCTCTTCTATATAAATTAGAGAAGTCATCTTCCTAGAGAGAGTGAAAGGTTGCATGGGAAGGGAAAAGCTTGCTTGGAAAGGAGGAGAACCAAAGGTCAAATGTCACCACCACCATCACCACCTATGTTATTCAACTCCAAAGGATCAGATCTTCAGTAAAGGCAAGTGTTTGATAATTGCAACTTAAGTTCGTATATTGTCCATGTTAGAATAATTATGAAAATAGATGATTTTTCATGTTTGGAAGACATAATGGAGTTGTTTTATGGATTTCTAGAAACTGAAATGATATAGGAAGTAAACTCATGTTGTAGGATGATAATAATCCACAAAATAATCATATATCTATGTAGGAAATTCTGAAAACCATTGTTGTGTTCTTGAGGATATTAGTTTTATAATTTTCTGGAAAAGAGGAGATAAACATGCTTTTTAATCCAATCCCTTGATGATTCTAGGATGTTTAGAGTATTGGAAATTGTTCATATATGTTGATATATCATGTAGTAATATTTATAAGTCATTTGGGATGTTAATATGAAGGTTTGAATGAACAAAAGTGGTGAAACCCGTAGTTGCAGAAATGCAGAAAAACCAAGCTGTGACCTGAGGGATCGATCGATCGACACCCTGCCTTCGATCGATCAACCTCCCCAGAATTCCTATAGTTGTTTCTTTTTAAATGTTGATTCTTATCCCAAACCTTTTGTAGATCTTTGGTGATTATTAATTGGATATTATGGGACTTAGAGAATATCAGTAAGCCCTAGTTAAGGTTTGAATTGATTTGAGTGGGATTTAATTGATTAGAATGATGATAATTAAATTGAAAGAAATTTCGGTTGCTAGATTCATTTGTTGGATTATAATTGGGATGCATGAGGATTAAAGATAGGACCAGTAGGAGTGATTTAATATAACACCTGGGTAGCCTTAGGGTTACAATTTGGATATGAAGGACTGAGTTTAGTACAAGCGCTTAGCGGTACGACTCCTGAATAGAGGGGAGTTTAGACCACATTTGGTTGAAAGAGGGGATGAGGTTATTCCGGGTGCGTATTTGAAGTTGACGGAACTCCACGTTCGACAAAGTTAAGTAGTAGTGTATTGGAGGGGTTCCTTGTTTGGATTTATCTTTGCGAGACGTGCCGCGCATGAACCTTAACGACGTCGGGAGTGGAGAGATGTTATAGGATGCGAGGATGTTGGTTTAGTTGATAAGTCATGATATTTTAATACGTGGGATTTAAAGAGATATAACGCTACGTATAGGATTAATCTAAGGGTAATGTGAGTACCTTATTGATATTATATTATAGGTATGATAATACCTATTTGATTGATTGATGATTTATGTGTATGACATACCTAGCTTACTTGCTATCGGTGGGAGGTTTGCGCGTGAGGGCAGTTATATCCTGATGAATCCATGGGGTCTTTGATTTGTCGCTCGAGAACATAGGTCTATGAAAGACTTATCGGGGAGTTGATAAGTCCGCTGACTGTGGGTACGTTGGTATGTGCGTGACCTATGGATACGAGAACTATGTTTGCCTCTAATTTGTTTGTTGATGTTTGTGGTTCAAGGAATCCTTATCAAACCTTTAGTCCCCTATTCGGCGACCCGCGATAATGGGACATGATAGCAGTGTAATGCATTGCACCGCAGCTGTGACTCGGGGTGCCGTATTATATATGAATATATATATATATATATATATATAATGAATTAAATGTACGAATGGTTATATTATGGTTAAATCATCTACTGTGTGATAATTGTAGAAAACGGTGATTTGAGAAAAGAATTGAAATAAGTTAATGATTATTTATTGAAGAGCTTAATTCATATTAATGAGAAATGATTCATGGCAATGAGAAACGATTCATATAAATGAAAAATGTATAAGAATGATTATATAACGTATGGTATGGGACATACGGGGTTATGATATGGGAATGGAATTATATTATGGAACTGGAAAAGAGGAACCATTAACTAGGAGGTTAATAGGAAACGTTAAGCGTGCACTCTAGTTGAGAGGTGAGAATAGCAAGTGAGAGTTGAATCTAACATGTACATAATAAATGCTTTCTTGCACTTGTTAAATACTTGCTGTTTTAAAAATCATTTACACAGTCGGGCTCTGACCCGTTTCCTTGCATATTTTCTTTTCTATTGTATCTTCTATATCAGGTGTCCAGCAACAGGGACGCCAACCTTAGTTGATTGTGATGAGTTATGGAGCTATGGAGTATTGCTTAGACGCTTATCCTCATTTGATCAATAGTGTCCTCTTAGTAGGGCATGTCGCCCAAAGGAATTCAGTTATCTCTTTTCCATCTGAGTCAAATACTCTTGTACTCGTGTCATTTTAATACATTTAATATTGTTGGGATTACTGTAATGGATTATAATTAATTGGGAATGTTTATTCCAATTTCTTTTAAATTCTTTTGTGTTATCTATTTGGTTATCAATGTTGTAGAATAAAAATGTGTAGTGTTATTCTTAAACTAAAAATGGTTTTGTTGAAATTTAAATTTGGAAAGTTTTTAACACCAGCTTAATTGGGTATTGGGTGAGTTGTAAATGTTTTCGACAGTGATGCTAAAAATGTGTCAACTGTATATTCTATTTTAATTTGGTATGGGACTGGCCACCCGGTATTTAATTAGGCGGGGTGTTACAGGTGGTATCAGAGCTTCAGGTTCTAGTGTCCTTTAGGGTCTGTACGGCTTACTGTGTTTTCAGCTTAGCGTTCTTTGATGTAGAGCCCTATGTTTAGGATTGTTGATTTCTTTGGTAAGATTCCGTATATATTAGTGAATCTTATTTGCGTTCGAGTGTGGTCGAACAATGAAGTAAGGAAGATGAGGGCCATTGGACGGATAGCGGAGATCGTACTTAGGAGGTTATGAAGTATGTTCGAGTATGATGACCGTAGTCGAGGTCACCCCTATTATGGAAAAATTGAGGAGAGTCATCAGTAGAAGTTCTTGAAATGCGGGAATTATGTGTGTTACCTAACGAAGGCAATATATTCAAAGGCTTGGACATATAGTGGAGTGTGGTTAACTAGAACTAAAAATTTTGGGTAAAATTTTCTTGACTCATCGGAGCAAAGTTATATTATTGGAATTCAACAACCACCGCCCGCGAATGAGGGTACGTTTTCTATTTAAGGAGTCATGAGGCGCATACTGATTTTTGTAGCAATTAATATTGTGGGGACTAAAAGGGTTGCTAAACTTAGACAATAGCACTGTTATTTACGTAGGCGCACCGAGGGGTGTAGGATACCTATATTTTCATATCATTACGTGGATTTGATTTTTATCATGGGATTACTTACTTTGGGCATGTCCGAGCATGATATGACTATCAGCATGCATTGACTTGCGGTATACGAGAGCGTATATACTACTACTAACCAGCATCTTATCTTCTAGAGAAGAGTAGATGAGTAGACTCTATTTAAAATCAATAAAACCTAATTTTTTTTTGTTGTTTAAATCAATAAAACCTGTAGAGAGGTTATAAACTATTGACTAAAGACCTGAGGAGGTTCGATGACCGACTACTTTAGGTAGTAGTGTATCGGGGGGTTCGTTGTTTGGATTTCGCTTGCGAGACACTCCACGTATGAAACTAATAACCGTTGGGAGTCGAAATAAGATAGGTCTTTAGGATATGAGTTTATAACCTTTGCGATAATATTATCATGCAAGATATACGATAGGGTGTATGGGCGCCCTGGATAGTTGGATTGTAGTAGTATTCATAATTATGAAACAGTAAGTAGTTGTGACTTCAGGAAGTATTTGATACGTGAGGCTCATTTTTCCAAACTTTATCATGAGGATGGTATAGGGAAGATTGTGAAAAATTTGAATTCAATTCAGTAGAAACTATATGTTGAGGTTGGGCATATAACATCAATAAGGATTTTCATTAATGTACTGTATTGGCAGTACGTCTTAGATTTCTTGCGATGTGAGATTTATACTCGAATTTGACCTTACCGTTATGGCTTATATTCCTAAATTTCGGGACGAAATTCTGTTATAAGGGGGAAGTATGTAATACCCCGTAATTTTTATGACTTTTATAATGGGTTATATTTTAAATTAATGGATTAATTGGATTTTATTATTAATTAATTAATTTGGGTTTTATCCTGATTGTGGATATTAAAAGGGATGATTCTGAATATTACTTAAAGATATTTAGGTAATATATGAATGTGATGTCATTGATATGGCGGTGTGATATAAATCCGGTAATTTGAATTTTTAGTCAAACGCGGTATGGGACGAGTCGGGACTAATTTATTAAATTAAAAAGGAAATTTATTTTCTATCGTCCTTATAGTCACTTCGACTCCGTCGTTGCGTCCAGAAGGTTCGAAATAGTCAGACAAGTCTATTTGGATGTTAATTTTGAGTCTCGGGTCATTTGGAAATGAAAAGATAACCCAAAAGGGCATTTTGGTAATTTTTACAAGGGGGATGAATAGTAATTTCGGGTTTTGTCTTATTATAAATATTTGGAGATTAGTGTACGTAGGTTCATTTCATCTCTTCTACACAAATTAGAGAAGTCATCTTCCTAGAGAGAGTAAAAGGTTGCTTGGAAAGGGAAAAGCTTGCTTGGAAAGGAGGAGAACCAAAGGTCAAATGTCACCACCACCATCACCACCTAAGTTATTCAACTCCAAAGGATCAGATCTTCAGTAAAGGCAAGTGTTTGATATTTGCAACTCAAGTTCGTATATTGTCCATGTTAGAATAATTATGAAAAGAGATGATTTTTCATGTTTGGAAGACATAATGGAGTTGTTTTATGGATTTCTAGAAACTGAAATGATATAGGAAGTAAACTCATGTTGTAGGATGATAATAATCCACAAAATAATCATATATCTATGGAGGAAATTATGAAAACCATTGTTGTGTTCTTGAGGATATTAGTTTTATAATTTTCTGGAAAAGAGGAGATAAGCATGCTTTTTAATCCAATCCCTTGATTATTCTAGGATGTTTAGAGTATTGGAAATTGTTCATATATATTGATATATCATGTAGTAATAATTATAAGTCATTTGGGATGTTAATATGAAGGTTTGAATGAACAAAAATGGTGAAACCCGTAGTTGCAGAAATGCAGAAAAACCAGGCTGTGACCTGAGGGATCGATCGATCGACACCCTGCCTTCGATCGACCTCCCCAGAATTCCTATAGTTGTTTCTTTTTAAATGTTGATTCTTATCCCAAACCTTTTGTAGATCTTTGGTGATTATTAATTGGATATTATAGGACTTAGAAAATATCAGTAAGCCCTAGTTAAGGTTTGAATTTATTTGATTGGGATTTAATTGATTAGAATGATGATAATTAAATTGAAAGAAATTTCGGTTGCTAGATTCATTTGTTGGATTATAATTGGGATGCATGAGGATTAAAGATAGGACCAGTAGGAGTGATTTAATATAATACCTGGGTAGCCTTAGGGTTACAATTTGGATATGAAAGACTGAGTTTAGTACAAGCGCTTAGCGGTACGACTCCTGAATAGAGGGGAGTTTAGACCACATTTGGTTGAAAGAGGGGATGAGGTTATTCCGGTTGCGTATTTGAGTTGACGGACCTCCACGTTCGACAAAGTTAAGTAGTAGTTTATTGGAGGGGTTCCTTGTTTGGATTTCTCTTTGCGAGACGTTCCGCGCATGAACCTTAACGACGTCAGGAGTGGAGAGATGTTATAGGATGCGAGGATGTTGGTTTAGTTGATAAATCATGATATTTTAATACGTGGGATTTAAAGAGTTATAACGCTACGTATAGGATTAATCTAAGGGTAATGTGAGTACCTTATTGCTATTATATTATAGGCATGATAATACCTATTTGATTGATTGATGATTTATGTGTATGACATACCTAGCTTACTTGCTATCGGTGGGAGGTTTGCGCGTGAGGGCAGTCATATCCTGATGAATCCATGGGGTCTTCGATTTGTCGCTCGAGAACATAGGTCTATGAAAGACTTATCAGGGGAGTTGATAAGTCCGCTGACTGTGGGTACGTAGGTATGTGCGTGACCCATGGATACGAGAACTATGTTCGCCTCCAATTTGTTTGTTGATGTTTGTGGTTCGAGGAATCCTTATCGAACCTTTAGTCCCCAATTCGGCGACCCACGATAATGGGGCATGATAGCAGTGTAATGCATTGCACCGCAGCTGTGACTCGGGGTGCCGTATTATATATGAATATATATATATATATATATATATAATGAATTAAATGTATGAATGGTTATATTGTGGTTAAATCATCTACTGTGTGATAATTGTAGAAAATGGTGATTTGAGAAAAGAATTGAAATAAGTTAATGATTTTTTATTGAAGAGCTTAATTTATATTAATGAGAAATGATTCATGGCAATAAGAAACGATTCATATAAATGAAAAATGTATAAGAATGATTATATAACGTATGGTATGGGACATACGGGGTTATGATATGGGAATGGAATTATATTATGGAACTGGAAAAGAGGAACCATTAACTAGGAGGTTAATAGGAAACGTTAAGCGTGCACTCTAGTTGAGAGGTGAGAATAGCAAGTGAGAGTTGGATCTAACATGTACATAATAAATGCTTTCTTGCACTTGTTAAATACTTGCTGTTTTAAAAATCATTTACACAGTCGGGCTCTGACCCGTTTCCTTGCATATTTTCTTTTCTATTGTATCTTTTATATCAGGTGTCCAGCAACAGGTACGCCAACCTTAGTTGATTGTGACGAGCTATGGAGCTATGGAGTATTGCTTAGACGCTTATCCTCATTTGATTCATAGTGTCCTCTTAGTAGGGCATGTCGCCCAAAGGAATTCAGTTATCTCTTTTCCATCTGAGTCAAATACTCTTGTACTCGTGTCATTTTAATACATTTAACATTGTTGGGATTACTGTAATGGATTATAATTAATTGGGAATGTTTATTCCAATTGCTTTTAAATTCTTTTGTGTTATCTATTTGGTTATCAATGTTGTAGAATAAAAATGTGTAGTGTTATTCTTAAACTAAAAATGGTTTTGTTGAAATTTAAATTTGGAAAGTTTTTAACACCAGCTTAATTGGGTATTGGGTGAGTTGTAAATGTTTTCGACAGTGATGCTAAGAATGTGCCAACTGTATATTCTGTTTTAATTTGGTATGGGACTGGCCACCCGGTATTTAATTAGGCGGGGTGTTACAACCAGTGATTGGATATTTTCTCATTCTCTAAGGGAATGTGATTGGGGTAATAGGTGCGTCGAGTAGGAAACCTGTTGGACATTTAGCGATGGCATTGGAAGCCAAATGAAACGAGCCTGACTAGGGAGACTTTTTAGCAAGAACATTACGGTCTATGATTGACCATTTCATCTACTCGCGTGAAGAAGAGTAAAGGTGTAATGAAGAGGGGTATATCCATAGACGTTTGCATTAAAGTGTCGTGACCGTTATGGTCATGATCCTATTTGAGAAAATTATTAATCGTTTGACCAGACTGTTGCATTTACAGCCATTATGGATGGACTACATGTAGAAGAGTACGCCCCATTCTTGATGGAGGAATGGTAGAACCGTGGGAGGTGCCTCTTAAAAATTGGGTGGACCGAAACTAAATATTCGTGTCGGAGGTTTGGTAAAAGTTTCCATAAAGAAATGGGAACCGTATGGAAATGGCGTATATCCTACCACCCTAAAGTGGATGGATGAATGGGAGGAATTTGACTTAGGGCCGAAAGGCATATCTCGAGCAGGCTCCCTAGAATACATAGCAGATGGGAGAAGTAAGTATATGGATAGAGATTCCCGTACAACCATTAGGCTATTGAATGGCCTTATGGATCATTTCCTAAGGCACGGCATCGTGTGTGGCCTAGCATGGTTGGTTGAGTAATTCGCATACTCGTTGGATGGAACCAACGGGTAATATGTTCCTTGGACTTGGAGTGGTCTCGTGACATTTCTTTAAAGATTTGGCTTTCGAGCCATAAGCCATGATGGGATACGTCAATGCGAAGAAAAGTTGATTAGTGTTGGGGTTAAACCAATTAGCGTTGGTATAAATATCCCCGAGGAGGGAGTAAAGCGATCTCTACCGAGTTGTGTGGGTATCTCCTTTCATTTTAAGACGGTAGAATCGATAGTTAGTGAGGAACGCTTTGTGCTATGCTAGAGCACAAATGATGTAGGCCGATAAAGTCGACCTTAGTCCGGGTCCATTTAGGACGATTGCGATAACGAGGGGTTTGTTTAGGATGGTAGAATCCTAGTTTAGAGTAGTATACCCTTTATGAGATTTGGGTATGCCCGAATTTTGGGGGCAAAATTCCCTCATAAGGAGGGGAGTATGTAACAACCCTCGATTTTGGGAAGCTCATTTTATACTAATTATACCGCATAAGGTAATTATATAAAATGTGGGGGCTGGAGTAAATATTAATTAAAAGAATTGAAAGTTAATATTTACTAGATTGATGCATATTTACTGTATGTGAAAGTAATCATCAAGTTGTATGTTTTATAGTGTCATGTATTTTAAATGACATTATGGTTTAAATAAAATTTAAACTGGAAATAATTTATATAATTGTCGGATGCCAGTTTAGAGGGTGTAGTTAATCTCGGAATGTCCGAGACAGTCAAAATAAGTGCCATATGGTAATTTTGGGTTTCGGGCACTTTTACCTGATTTTAACTTAAACGCGTATTGGGAGTCATTTTAATGTGGTATTGACCACTTAAGTTGGGAGAATTACGTTAAGCCATGATTTTTGGTCTTGCTCCTTATTTCATTTCCTCGTATTATGTCTTAAACATAGAGAGAAAAAGGAGAGAAAGAAAGAGGAGGAGAAAAATGGAGAAATGAGAGAGAGATTGAAGATGGAGGATTTGGGATTGCTTCTTCTCCAAATAAATCTGAGATATCAACCCTAAGGCAAGTTTTCTACTTGGTAATATGTGATTTAAGTTGAATAATTTGTATGATAATTATGTATATTCATTTGGAGATCAAAAATGGAATTTATGGGATTTAAACCCTAATCTTAGTTTTGATGATAAAATTGTAGATTATAATGGTTAAAAATCATGTAGGATGATATTGGATAGATTAAGGATGTTGGATGTGTATAAAAATGGAAGAGATTTGGGTTTGGAGAAAATCTCGGGTTTATAACACGTAGGCCATTCTTGGCCAAATCGCAGGGACGAATCGATTCGGCCCTAGGGCGAATCTATTCGCTAAGGGGTCATCCTACAGGTCTGCCAACCCGAATCAATTCGGGTTAAGGCCGAATCGATTCGGCTGATGTAGAATGTTATGTTTGTCATCCGAATCAATTCGCTTTTGGGCGAATCGATTTTCTGCCTGGGGCGAATCGATTCGGCCCTTGGGCGAAATGATTCGAAATCAGGCTGTTTTTGAGTTGTTCTTCTAACTCAATTTTTATCCTTTTTCTTTAGGATTAGGGCCTAGGAACCTTCTATATTGAAGTAAACTTAGAGTCCTAGAATGCAAGTTGAGTTCGTTTAGTACCCTACATTAGGAATGGGTTATGTGGGGACTTTTTCGGGGTTATGCCTATTGATGATAGGGAATTCTTTTCTTCTAGTTAGCTACTATAAAACTAGGAGATCTAGTGTTATGTTTGGGAGATTTTAGAAGCTAAATTGAGCTATGTTAACCTTGGTGGTTCATAATAACACCATAAAGGTGAGTTTGGAGAATAAATTGAAAGTTCATTCATTCCTTTGAAAGATGATAATCTTGGGGTTTTAAAATAACACCCTAAAATGTTTGGAGATAATGAATGAGTTTAGTTACTCGTTTGAGGTCGTGGTAACGATATAATTTATCGTATGGCTTCGGATAATAAGTTATATTATTTACAAAAATTTAAATGGTAATGTTTTCGGATAAAATGAAACATATACATGGAGTTGAAATGAAATGGAAATAGTATTGATTTTAGTAAATGATAATTTACTCAATCATGAAACTGCTAAATGATAATTTACTTGATTTTGAAAATGATAAATAAAATGGTTTAAACACACCTCTCTAAATGGCATCATAAGGGAAGTCTGCGCGTGAGGTGAAGCCCCCTGGCTAATGAATGCAGGGTGGATATAGTCCTAGGCCATGTGAGCGTTTTTGTTGTATATTTTATGCATTGGGTAGAAGATTCCGGGTGTGGCCTTGACAATCCCGCAGGCACATGGCCGCTTCCCGACGTCTTGCGTTATAGGTGCCCAGATTGTCTTATGATAGGCCCTGGAAGATGATGGTCATTTAGGGGCGCGCACAGTGGGGAAACCCGGAAGGGCGGTCTTAGAATCGTTATATGTTTATAAATATAACTATTCATAATCAAGTGGGACTTGATGGATTATATGCCATAAAGAGCACATATAAATGCCACAAAGAGCGTTTGAAAATGATTATTTTCCTGATAAGGAAAGGATTTTTACAAAAAGTGAAATTGAGATAAAAATGCCATAAAGAGCATAAGATTGTGAATATATGTATATGTTTCCTATTAAGGAAAGGATATATGAAATAATTGGTGCGCATGATGAAGCTTTATATTAATGTAATTCATTTTATTTTCTTCTTAGCTTATGTTTTAAACTGTGTAGGTTGCTTCTTATTTCTCTTTCTTCATGATTTATCATTCATAACTGTCATACTCTTTATTCATCTGGTAATCATATAGAACCGGGCCCTGACCCGTTTATATTCTTGTCGTACATATATCTTGTATCCGCTCAGGTACTCCGTCGCAAGGATGCCCGATTTGAATTCCTATTCTGATGTCCTCGGCAAGCCGTGATGCATTGCGGGTATTACGGGATATATTTGGTATAAACGTTTTCATTTTTGTATTCTAGCTAAGATCGGGTCTCTTTTACTCGGGCGAGAGGCCCAAGCTTTTGTAATTGATTAATGTAATGTATTATATAAATTTATTGAAATTTTTTAACAATGTTGTATGTATCAGCGGACCGATAACATATTTGGTCCTCTTATTTGTCACTTGTTATTATAGTAATATATATACATCCTTGAGGTTTCCCCTATCTTTTCAGGATTTGGGTTGTTTGTTTTCTTTTATTTATTTTAAAACAAAAAAAAATTTCCAACCCGTTTTCTTAAATTTTGGGTGGTTATCCTGGATACTCTATATTTTATTGTGATGCTGAGAACGATTCCATCTATGATTCCTGTTATATTGGAGTATTGGGCTAGCCACCCCTTTTGGTGTGCGTGTTGTCACAAGTTACTTCCTGTGGGTGCTACTAGACTGCATCACTTTATGTGAAAGATTTGAAGAGCATGTGCATTATACTAAGTGGATCTCTAAGTATTCTACAAGTTATCGAGTTTGTCAAACTCTTTTACAGTCCTAAAATCTAGGTTTTTCCCGAAAGGGATTTTTCCTCAGTTTCTTCTTCTACTTGGTTTGATATATTTAATTTGGACTCTATCTTGTATGCAAACCTAATTATAATCCAGATAAAATTTAGTTAAAATTGGATCTTTGTGTGTGTAACCTAAGATACAAGCGATTCCATATAACCCTCCATTTTCATGTTTTTATTATACATGCCCTTACAAATATACTCTCCACTTTTTGGAATGAATCTACTTAACCCAATCCTCAATATCCTCTACTTGTTGAATAATATTACTTAAAATTTATCTGAGAGCATGTGAAATATGATTAGGCAACCTCCATCTCCCATAATGAATAAATTTTCATGCCTTGGTTTTAATATTGCTAAATTCATCATAGATGACCCTAGGACCATACCTAACAAAAATAGGCCCCACGGGATGCGAATTATCCACCCAGAAGAAAGTTCTTTTCCCATTACCCACTTGGTATTTAAGAAAATACTTAGCTACATCCCTGAGCCTACACATTTTTCTCAAGTCCATGAATTCCCATGCTTGAATTTAACATTCCATATACTATTCCCCTTGATCACATACGTATGGATCCATTTCACCCACAATAAGTGCTTGTTCCTTGTAAGATCCTAGATGTGCTTCAACATATATGCTTTGTTCCAATCAAGTAGGTTGTTTACACCCAATCCCCCATCCTCTTAGGGTAGCAGAAATTATCCCATGATACTTTACATCATGTTTTCCTTATTTCTATTCTAGTTTATAAAAACATTCTTAATATTCGGTCAATATCTTTAATCACTCTTTTAAGTATGATAAAGAGACCAATCCAATAAATTTGAATGTTGCGCAAAACTAAAATTACCAATTAAATTATCCCTGCATAGAAAAGTCATCTTTATGTCCAATTATTAATTTTCCTCATAGTCATTTCAACTAGCCCTTTGTAGTCAAGTTGTTTTCAATCTTGTGGTTATTAAGGGAACACCCAGGTATTTTATAGGAAGAACGCCTTCTTTGATCCCAATCGTCTCACTCGGCATCAACCTATCATCACCATTAAATCCGGACAAGAAAATCTTATATTTAGCTTTACTAGGATACAAAATCGATAATTCACTAAAAGATTTAAGAGCTCTATCAATAACTTGCAACGATTCCTTATTAGGTTTAGCACCTACAAATAAGGTATCCTAAAAAATTATGCTAGATAACTTTAGTTTATCACACATAGGATGGTAATTGAATTCCACATCTTCCACTTCTTTATCTGTAATCTAAGAAAAAGACTCCATTATTAACAAAAGGTGATATGGGGATAAAGGATCTCCGTGTCTCAAATATTTTTCACCTTTAAAATACCGAGCAATCTCTCCATTAACATTGATAGAGTAACTTTTGGATTGGAAACATTCCATTATCCAATTTATCATATTGCATTGGAAATTCATTACCTCCAGAACACCTCTCAAATAATTACAATCCACTAAATTGTAGGCCTTCATAATGTCAATACTTATAACACATATGGGCTCCCCATTGTCAATATGATACCCCTTCACTGGTTCTTGTATAAGTAGAACATTATTTGTTATATTCCTTCCATAAACATAAGTTTATTGCCTATTATTAACCAAATATGGGATCGCCATTCTCAATCTCTTCATTGTCACTTTTAAATATCATGTACGTGGTATTGCAACCTGAAATGGATCTAAAGTCCACTATAATATTAGGTTTTGAAATTTTCGGAATCAAACTTATAATTGTGCTATTCCACTCCTTCAAAATTCTCCCTCGTTTGAAAAAAGAACCCACTGCTTTGTGCATATCATCTCCCAAAATATCCTAATTTTCTTGATAAACCCCGCGTTGTACCCATCTAGATCATGGGCCTTTTTAGGGCTAATATGAAACACTGTACTTTTAATTTCTTCCAAAGTTACTTCTTTTTTAAGATTCATTTTCAGTTCTTCATTCAACCATCTTTACCTAACAGCCTCTAATTTGTCTTTCCAATTAACTCTATTATGACTAGATGAATCAAGAAGATTCTTAAAAAAACTAACAGCCTCCTCCTGCACTGCTATATGTTCCTTATGGATATTACCATAACACCCATTTATAGATAAAATTTTGTTTCTTCTAACATGCCCTGGGATTTTTTTATGAGAAAAAAACTGTACTTTATCCCCCAAATGTAGCTATTGGATTCTTGATTTTTGTTTGAAAAACTCCTTTTCTGCATCCCTTAACTCCAAATATTCCAATTGATTACGTTTCCTACTCTTAAACAAATCAGTATCACTTCTATTAGTAATAAGTTAGGCTGGAATGCTATAAAGATCTTTCTTCTTTTCTGCAACTCTAATTGAGATATTAGAAAATTGTTTCTTATTGTATTACACCAAACTGGGCGAGAGGTCACGGATTTTGTCCCTGACCAAAGCTGCGGGTCGCGGATTTAGTCCATAACCAAATTTGGCATGACCATTTCCTGTGGTCACGACCCATGTCCCTGATCATCTGATGGTCACGGATCTTAGTGGGTCATGGAACCTGGTCGCGGATGAAGACCATGACCCATTTATCATGCTAGTTATTGTCCTGGGCCGTGACCCACCCTTAAATTTAGTTGGATGGTCACATCACTGCTCACGGCCCTAGGTCGTGACCCAACCTTAATGATAGTTGGATGGTCACATCACTGGTCATGGCCCATAGCCGTGACACACTCTTATGTTTTGTTGGACAGTCACACCACTGGTCACGGCTACAGTCCATGACCCTTATTATGCGTGACAGAAAAATAAATATGGTCACGGCCTTTAGCCGTGATCAATTTTAGCTATATTTAAAAAATTTGGCAGGATTTTCTGGATTTTCTCTGTTTTGGGTCGTGCTCCCAAATCGAGGGTCCCGTGACCACGCAGTCGATTCCTGCGAGTTACATTAGAAGCGTGCGAGGTGTTGGCGCCGCTTACTGGGCCGTGTGTGGGGCGCTAAAGGGTTTCGCCCCCCAATGGCATATTTTCAAGCCTAAGTGTGGACTTTCTCTATTTTGGGTCGTGCTCTCAAACCGAAGGTCTCGTTCCCATGCGATCGGCTACTACGAGTTACATTGAACCTGTACGAAGTGTTAGCGCCGCTCAGGGGACCATGGGGACGCTAAGGGGATTTGTCCCCCAATGGCACGTTTTTAAGCCTAAGTGTGGATTTTCTCTGTTTTGGGTCGTGCTCTCAAACCGAGGGTCTCGTGACAATGTAGTCGGCTCCTACAAGTTACATTGGACCCGTACGAGGTGTTGGCGCAACTCACGGGGCCGTTTGGGGGTCGCTAATGGGTTCTCCCCCCCAACGGCACATTTCCAAGCCCAAGTGTGGATTTTATCTGTTTTGGGTCGTGCTCTCAAACTGAGGGTCCCGTGACCATGTGGTTGGATCCTACGAGTTACATTGGACCCGTACGAGGTGTTAGCGCCGCTCACAGGGCCGTGGGGGCGTTAATGGGTTTCGCCCCCCAACGGCACATTTTCAAGCCTAAGTGTGGATTCTTTATTTTGGGTCGTGCTCTAAAATCGAGGGTTCCGTGACCACGTGGTCGGCTCCTACGAGTTACATTGGACCTGTGCGAGGTGTTGGCGCCGCTCACGGGTCCATTTGGGGGGTCTTAATGGGTTTCGCCCCCCCCCCAATAGCATGTTTTCAAGCCTAAGTGTTGATTTTCTCTGTTTTGGGTCATTCTCTCAAACCGAGGGTCATGTGACCACGTGGTTGTCTCCTACGAGTTACATTGGACCCATGCGAGGTATTGGCGCCACTCACGGAGCCTTGTAGGTGGCACTAAGGGGTTTCGCCCCCCAGCGGCACGTTTTCAAGCCTAAGTGTAGATGTTTTCTGTTTTAGGCTGTGCTCTTAAACCGAGGGTCCTGTGCCCACGCGGTCGACTACTACGAGTTACATTGAATTCGTACGAGGTGTTAACGCCGCTCAATTGAGACCTTTGAAATCCTCTATCAAAAGCTTCAATCTTTTTTGAAACAGTTAACATGGGACCTTCTTCCATCTTGATCTTCGATCCTTTCTTAAGAATTTCTTTAAAATTCTTATTTCTCATCAAGAAGACAAAGAATTTATAAGGTTTATTAATTCTTTATCTCTCAAGTTTAACAAAACCCATAATAGGTGCATGGTCTAAAATTCCTAGTAACACCGGATTAACTTTTGTTTCCATAAAATACTAAAGCCAGACATCTCTAAGGACATAAATTTCCAATTGAGTCCTTTGTTGTTTTGGCTCAATTTCAAACAAAAATGTTTGAGTCATAGGATAGAGTTATTGACCATACTTCAAGCCTATGACATACTAAAGTTGAAGACGTAGCGGCCAAGTTTATAAAGCTTCATCAAATGCCGAGTTTGTTGTGCCTTGTTTCTACGTCAACAACATTGGTTCCATTGCTCCCAAGGTATGAATGCATTACATATTTATATAGGATCTTGGAACAATTTTAATTGGGTGTAAGTTTTGTTTAAACTATTGTTTATTTTCAGAAAGTTACTTTAAAACTTTAAAATAAAGTTTATGGGCTAAAACCGAATTTTTAAGCTTTCTGGATTTTCGTTCGATAATTTCGTTCGAACGAGTTTTTCGTTCGAACGAGAATATCGTTCGAACGAGGTTTGCCAACGACCTGCCTCTGGAACTTCGTTAGAAGTACCGTTCGAATGAGACTTCGTTTGAACGAAAATCTCCTTCGAATGAGATTTGGCGGGAACAGTTTAATTGGCAGTTTTAAGCAGTTTTTCTCACTTTTCTCACTTCTTTCCCCCACTAACTTTTGACAGACTTATGTAGTGCGGGAACCAACGATTTTGAATTAACTTTTTCATACCCTACCATCTCCAAGAGAGAGTTTGAGAGAAAAAATTCAAAGAAGAAAAAGTTCATGTTTGAGTGTTCATTTTTAAAGAAAAATCTTTAAAACACTTATGTTTTACACCCATAGTTTGTTTATTCCAAGATTACATATAAATATCTTGCTTGGAGTGTTTGGCATCGATTTATCTCTACACCTTCAAGATGAGAAGTTTGGATTTACTTCTACATCCCTAAAAGAAGAAGTTCGTTATTTTGTTGTGGCATTCTCACATGGTGAAAGGAACCATGTGTGGTTAACGGTGTACCTAAAGTCTCATTGATGAATTCCAAGATTTCGGTGGAGCTCCGGGGTTGTCGACTAGGCGAAGGTGTTTACAAGAAGATGCATCAAGGCTTGAAAGGGGTTGAGTCGAGGAAGTAAGTCATCTTTCTTGTAATTGTAAAACCATACTTAGTGGACTTAAGGCTAGGGTCGTCTGAGGTTTTTTCCCGTTGTGGGTTTTTCCTCGTACCTCGCGGCGTAGTGATTTATTTGTTTATTTTATCTTTTGCATAATTCACTTAGAACGCATGCTTAGGTAAAAAGATAAAATTGTTTTAAATCACTACTTGTTTAATTTGGTGCAAATTGAATTTGGGTAAATGTTTAAGTAATTCAAGTCATCACTTAATTTGTTAAAATTGGTTTGGCCTAATTTGGTTATATTGAAAATATGTTTTAGGAAAATTTCTAGGACTTAAGTTTAGTTAATATGTTAAAGTGAAATATTCATTTGTTAATTAATTTAATTTCACTTTAAGTTGTGCTTAATTTTAATTTGAAAAGAAATTAAAATTTGTTAATTTGTTTAATTGAACCATCTCGCTTCCGCATCTAAAAGGAAATTACTTTTTGTAATAAGATCTAAAAATTGGGGGGCCACGTGCACCAACAAGTGGAATCAGAGCCAGAACGCTAATTATTGCGTCAAAGATCCGTTTTTCAGTTTTTATAATTTTTGTGTTCCTTGTATTTTTAGGTGGTTCATTTTTTTTACTCTCATTTTTGTATTGTATCTCTCGATGGGACGTCTTAATGATAATTTGTCCATTTCAAATGATAATGAAGTTTTCACTATTCAAGAGGAATTTAATGGGCTTAATAAGTGTAAAGAAAATTTAAGAGAATTAAATGTGAGATTTGCAAAAAGAATTAAGTTTCTTGAAAATGAAAATTTATGTTTTAAATCTAGAATTGAACTTTTGCAAACCTCGCTATCTCAAAAAGATATTTTTCGTGAAAAGCTCATGGACATAAATTACAATTATAATATTTTAAAAATGTCCAAGAAAGAGAGTGATAGTCGAGAGAAGACTCTTAGGGACATGTTTGCTCACATTGAGGGTGAGCGTGATAACCTTCTAGGAGTTATAGAAAATTTAAAGAAGGAGTCCTGTAAAATTGTGGAATCTAATTTAATACTTGAGTCCAAAATTTTAAAAATCAAAAATAACTTACAAGACTAGAGTAGTAGTTGTAATGGTCCTAGCTCATCTAGTTCACATATTTTCGTTGCTAAAGCTAAGACCATTGTTTGTTTTAGAGGGTCAACTTTATCCAAAGACTTTAGAAAATGTCATACCTTAGGTATCATTCCTCGTGTTTTCATATGCTTGCATTGTGGTAGGAAAGGTCACCTTAAGTCATTTTGTTTTGATCTTAAAAGAAGTCCTTGGAAGTCTATGTCTAGCCTTTCTTTGGTTTCCAAATCCCATTATTTTAAATATACATCTATATGGGTTCGAAAATCAGTTTTAGACACGCTAGATATTAGATTTGTTGATTCTCATTTACTTTCACATGAAACCTCCCTTGCTAAATTTAAAGGTTGAATGTGTTAGTGTTGTTTGCATACTCTAGCTTTGTGTGCTTTATATTATCTATCATTGCTAGGTGTATGCATGCTTATTCATTTTCTAGTCACTGCTTTATTTCATATCTCATGCTAGAAATCATGAATTGTTTATCTTTTGTATTATATTTCTTTTGATTTGCATTAAATATAAAATACAAAAAGATTTTTGTTTATCATTTGTGTTTCACTTTTGAGTTATCTAGTCCTAATGATAAATACAAATGATTTTTGTTTGTCTTTTGAGTAAATATTTTTATTTTTTTGGTTAAAAATTGAAAAACTCAAAAAGATTTTATTTTGTGTGTATTTTGGTTTTACACACATTTTATGGCATATATTTGTGTTTGAATACTCATTTCTCTTTCATGTGACTAGAACTTTTGGTTAGAATTTTAATCCTTAAAATGTTCTTTATCATGCTTACATGGAGTAGCTTAAGTTTGACTTGCTTAATGGATTCACTTTTATATGCCTTTACACACATGCACGAGCTTTTTGAACCTTAACTTCACATGTTATATTTGAGCTTTGTGAGGTGTTCTCCTACCAATATAATCATCTACATACTATGACCTAGAAGGACTAGTGCATGTCAAAATCCGTTGCACGTGAGATTTGTGAGATATAAAAGATAATATGTATAAATGTGCACGGGGAAGGGCTCAGAAAGGAAAAATATTATCCTTTGCGAGTAAGCCACTGTTTGGATTGGACCTAAAAGAAATACGTGATCCAAAGGCCTAAAATAAAATATGGCATTAAAAGAAAAATAATTTTCCAAGGCCTAATTTGTTTAGTTGATTTATTCATTCGAAAGACTAATATATATGCTTATTGAGGGAGTTTGGATGATATATCAACGATTTGCACAATGTCCGTTTATCCTAGTTGCGCTTTCAATGTCATGACTCTATTGGTTTGTATAATCATCAAGTTAAGCTTGACTTTTGTAAAAGAAATTAGCATTTTGTTCTTTAAAGTCTTCACATGAATTATGAGATTTTCTATGCAAATTTACTAATAAAATTTTTAGGAAGAGTAATGCTTTTGGGGGACATGAGATACCTATCTCAAACTCATTGAAAGGGAAAAAAGTTTGATGTCTCTCAGACATAAAAAGTTTACTGTCTTGGAGATGTGATTGATCAAAGCCGCTGGCGCGGACCCATTTCCATAAATAATGTGGGTCCGCACCAGCGGTATTAACAAATCACATCTCCAAGTCATCAAACTTTTTTCCCACTGAAAGACGTATGAAGACTAATGAATTGCACCGAAAAGAGCTTTCAGTGTAATAAATATAACCATATCTTCAGCGTGCGTCTTTATATCGTTCGAGCGTATCATTATTATTTTTTAAAAGTGAAAAAGTTTGAACCAAATGAGCACTTCCCCCCAAAAAATTGCAATCATTTTCAATTTGTGTTCTTGGCATGGACAAATGCACAATAGGGCTTCCACAAAAAAATTAGGGGTACTATATATAAAGATAGAAAGTTATAAACATAAATAATGAGGTCTTTATCACTTTTAAGGTAAAAAAAAATGTAACAAGTTTATATAAAACTCTAATTAAAACTATAATGCATATAAAACTCGAATTAATCCAAAAAAAATATCACATCGGGAGCTCTCGTCCTGAACTCCCGATACCACTCGAAACTTTGATATTCGTGATCAAAAATCCTGGATCCGTCAATATTTCTGGTTAGTAGCAGCACTTTAGGTTGTGAATAGAAATGTACTTTATGTGGGAGTTGAATAGTTGATCAGCACTGTTTCCAATCGTAAGAGAATTTGATGAACTTTTATTGTTGGTTCAGACAATTTTCTTGTGGATGCGTCCACTGCACTGAAATGTTTATGACCCACACAAAAAAAATAAAAAATAAAAACATTTTTTTTTCTAAAAAAGATCTCGCACGGGAGTCCCGCATTTGGGCTCCCGCACAGGAGCCTGACTCCCACATTCATTGCTCTAGTACGTACTCTAGAAATAATATAGGAGGGTTTGAAAAAAGATCCTCATAATTCTTAAAGTGTATAAAAATAGGACACTCCAAATAATTTTATAAATTTAGTCCATGCACTAAAAACACCATGAAAAAATGGTGAAAAATGGTACCGCTGACGCGAACAAAAAAAATGAACTCCTAACTCTAAAGGGACCGCACAAATAAATGTTATTGTACCACAGATGTTAGATTTATAAATTTAAAAAGCAATGTCCTAAAAATTCAAATATAGAAAGAAATACGACATTTACCTTAATTCTTTAAATAATATAAGTTGCTTGCAATGTTTATCTATTTCTATTTCCTACAAACAAAATGTTCATTTTTTTAATTTCAAGCGCTCTCATGAGGTGGATTAGAGAGATGTACTCTTCAAATGTTTTTGCTTTTGACACAATTTTTTGTCAACGATCTGAAGAAAAGATGATTCCACTGCTAAACCTATTACTATATCTGTATCACTATCCAGCATGTTACTGTTATATTATATTTTACTGAGTTGTATAAATAAAGTCAATGGAACAGCTGAAATTATAATGGCGATAATAATCGTTTATATAATAGTAATTGCTATTCCATAATAACTGGGGATGTAGCTCAGTTGGTAGAGCGCTCGCTCCGCATCTCCACTTCTTTTGATAGTTTTACGATTTCTCAAGCATAACTTTTACAGGGCACTACCCTCTTTTTTTTCTTCCTTTGAAAACCGCGATAATCTAAAGATGATTAGGTATACTATTAAACAATTCTTTTCACAGGTGAGATTTTTTTTAAATGTTAAACTTCCTACATCTCAAAACCTGCGGAATTTTCCTGGTCACGGTGGTGGTGAAGAAAGATTATAAGATTCCATTTATAAGAGGCGTTCTCATTGACCCCTCGTAAACATGGGTAATTCTAGGTTGAATTACAAAATTTCACAATGGTGCCCGGACATGAGTGGTTCTCTCATTGCCCCCTCATAAACATGGGTAATTCTAGGTTGAATCTCACTGACCCTTCATAAACATGGGTAATTTTAGGTTGAATCACAAAAATACACCAACGTATCACGCTTGTATTGACTTGTGTTACTTATGTTTGGGCATTATTCTTGTTTGTTCTGGACACGAAATATGGGTACGACGCCTTCTGCACCAATTATCTCGATTTTGTATGTCGGCGTAGGAGGATCTCGTAAACATATGGACACTTAAAGCTAAAACATCTTTTAAGAAAATAACAAAATCTCTTAGATTAGATCAACATACCCTTCAACGTAATAAATTTATCATTAATTCATTTGTTTCTCTCCAACTCAACTCCCTTTCGAGTCTTCGGTTACTCTCCGTCAAATCTCCGGTGTTGTATCTACGACGACTCCCAGACAACGTTTCAGCGCCCCGCTATGACTCTCCAACAAGTCTCAAGATAACCGTTGTGATTTTGGCGAGTCTCCAATGACTCTTTGACGAGTATACTGTGCTATAACAAATTCACATTGCAAATCATGCAATTTTGCATTGTTATTTCTCACTATGAAATTACATGTTCATTTTTTTTTTATAAAAATACGCTTCTAAACCAAACTCATTTAATTAATATTAATATAATCATTCAAGAAACACAAGAATGATAAAAACAAAATGAAGTATATCAACACAATTTTAATAAAAATATGAAATTTCTCATTGTGAAATAGTCTTAAGAAATTCACAAATTCAATATATCATTGCGAAATAACAGTGCGAAATTTCACACCGAAAAATACATTGGAAATTGCACTTTGAAATTTTAAATTTTAAACTTCGAAATTAAATACTCTTCATGGATATCTTTTGGTAGATCTTATGCTTTCTAAGCATATAAATTTCATCTCAAACAAACTTACGCTTTTGAAGATATTTAATTTTAAAGGTTTCACACAAAAAGACAACATATAAATCAAGGGAAAATTTGTCCACAAAAAATAGTTTGGGTCTCTTAGTAAAAAGAATTTGTGCCTAGATCAATTATTCTGCATGGTTTATACCATGTGTTTTTCACGTAATCTTCCCATTTATAATAAGGGTGGTTACGGTACAGGTTTTCACTATTAGGTATATATATAATATATATTTATTTTGAATGAAGTATGTGATTTGAGGTAAGTGTCATATTGGTAACTTGTGAAGGGTTTGCCTTAAGTAGGCATGTAAGTCGGGTTGTGTGAGTCGGGCTTGAGGTTGTTTAGGCTTGCTGTGTAATGCTTGGATTTTTGTAAATTAATAAAAAAAATCGCGTTATGAGGAATTATGAGATTAATTTAATTAGAATAATCTTGTAATTAAAATTAAGAAAAAATCAAAAATATCATGTATCGCGCTAAGCGTATTTAATTGAGCCACGCTTTTTAAATAAAATTAAAAATAATTGTACAAAATAAATTATAAAATCACACTTATAATTAAGTTACAATATCATTAATAAATAAGAAATTCAACAAAATAGGCCAAAGAATTCGCACCTGTCAGTCAGGTGAAAATTGATTCTCACTTAGAAAGAATCGATTCTCAACCAGTAGATTCTTTCTATCTTTTTCCTATCAACTTTGTGGGTATTTTTGGGTGGCTCACCTTGGGTGTTGACCACCTTCTAGATATATTTGGACGCTACTAGTATTTCCCCTATTGGGCACACGTCCATATCTTACCATTTGTCAAACCCCCCAGGCACTTCGGAAAAAGATAAAGGTAAGAAAATCGTTAAATGCAAGGAAGGATTTACGCGCTAGTGGAGCTCTGTTTACTATTTACTTTATATGTGTTATTTAAATGGAACTTTGACTACGTTATTTGGAATTATTTTTAAGCATTTTAAATTTGGTTTGTAATAAGACAGGATGATGTAGACTTTCTTAAATTGTTATTTATTCTATGAAATTAAAAAAAAAAAAGAAACTTTTTTATTTTAAGTGTTCTTATAAATTTCATAAGTCGCACATCATTTCATTAATTAAATTAAATGGATTTTATGACATAAAAATGTAAAAGCAAGATTTTACTTAAAGAGAGCAGTTTCTCAAATGAAATCAAAGTATAAAAGGTTTTTCTCATTGACCCCCGAAAATAAGGCCGTTACAGCCGGAATTGAATAGTGCCTTCCCAAGCCCAGGCATGGCCTGAACTAAAAACGTACCCCTTGGCTCAAGCTCGGCTCACATTATATAACGAGCTTCATGCCCGAACTCAATTTCAATGGGCGTAATTTATAATATATTATTCCATTTAAGGCTTAAATAATCATAAAAAGGAAAATAATATTAAAAAGGAAATAATAAATTTACAAATTTTTATAACCCTTGCATAAAAATTATAAATTTCAAAAGTTTTAGTCCAAAATAATTAAACTCAAAATTATTTATTTAAATATTTTTAAATCTCTCATCTAAATCGATAATTTATTGCACGTATAATTCATTTATATATAATAATTTTTGGGTTCGGCCCTAATTCGGGCTCACGGACATGCAGCTCAAGCTCGGACAAAATTTTCGTTTGGGCTTGAAAAAATAGCTCATGCTCATCTCGACTTAAACTCATTTAAAGCTCAGACCGGATTTGGCGGGCAGAGCTGCAAACATTAAGGGTCTTTAACTTGGAGATCTTGGGCTAAATTTCCTTCATATTTCTCAATACAGTTTTATTGATTTTTATGGCCCGAAGTATTCTGAGAGTTTTGGGATTATCCTTTATTGTTGTTGGAGCAATATGGTCGTTGAATTTTGGGAGGTGTGTATCCAAGAGGCCGACAATAACATATGGGGAGAAATTTCACCTATAGTACTTTGTGTTTACATAAACCTTGACTAATAAGTTGTTCATATCTATGTGTTACGAATTTTGGGTTTTATCATATACAGTATTCTACAATATATATTTCCAACATTTACCATGTCGAGTCATTTCGTCCGAGAAAATATGGATTTGATTTACTATTTTTCATTATCGAGATCTATATTATCGATATCGAAATTATCAAAAAATTGTGGGTGGGTTAGTTTATACATTTACAATATAATTACAATACCAAAATTTTGGTACCAAAAATTACAATACCAAAACTGCAGTTCTAAAATATCGATTTCATATGCAAAAAATGCCAAATTTATATTATATGAGTTAAATTCTATCATTAATTGGACTCATTTATCACAATAATTAATATTATAAATGATCTCAATCATTAATTTTATGTCTCATATAAAAGTTCTCAGTTAATTTTCTCTTCATCTAAATAAGTAGATGTAATTTTTTTGTTTTAAAAAGTATATAGTAGTTTTTTAAATTAAGAATGAATGCTTATTCATTTTTTGTATCAGGTATAAGCTATTATTATTTCTTATTGGAAGAATCAAGGTATATCCCTAAGAATCAAGAGATTCTTTTCCGCTTCATCTCATTTCCTTATTTG
This sequence comes from Sambucus nigra, assembly GCA_949130495.1. Taxonomy (NCBI): domain Eukaryota; kingdom Viridiplantae; phylum Streptophyta; class Magnoliopsida; order Dipsacales; family Adoxaceae; genus Sambucus; species Sambucus nigra. Next base: position 158,371,337 of record OX422215.1, read on the forward strand.
GACGTGCCCATGGTGGACGTACAATTCTCCCACCACCACCTCAAGATAATCAAGGAACCAAAAAAAAAAAAAATCAAGCAAGTGGTTCCTCTTACCCTAATTATCCCTATTATTCTTAGTTCTTATAATGGATGGCTCTCCTTGTAATCCTTTTTAATATGAATGAAGCGTAATGTTTCCTTTCGACTTCCAACTTTTACTCTCATATGGTTTTATGCTTATCTATGTCACTAATGTCTCACTACATACAATATGTACCACATAACTCATAATATACACATTCAATTTTACGACTTAACTTAAGGACATACACCCACATGATACATTTAAGCGATTCTTTCACTTGGATTAACATTACTCCAAACCCATGCATTCTACTATGTACTAACCCACATTTCCACTCTATGACCAAGAAAGTAAAAGGGGGTACAAATCACTCGGCATCGAGAAAGTTGTATACATCATGAAATAAAAAAGTTGAATAGCAAAAAAAAAAGATGGTATGTATTTGGTATAGCTTAAATACCATCAGATAACCAACCCTTATATGGCACAATGATTAAGTTACTTAAGTATTTTATGAATGTCAAACCAAATGTATTTCAACCAAAAGAATTGTGTATGATGACAACACAATTGATATAATATCACACTTCACTATCTTCTCTCTAATGTACTTGAGATAAAAATAATCACTCAATACATTATGAGATATATTACAAGTAACACATCATCCATGAAACCATGCAATCATATCCATGTAATACAATGAAGCTTTCAACCAACAGAATGAAGATCATAACCAAGATATTAAATATCACAAGTTATTCAATGTTGACTTAAAGCTTGAATCAAACCCTAGCAAATATCATCTTTCAACCCTTAAGAGTATTTCATCATCAACCAGTCAAATAAGAAATCTCATTACCACATTCCACAACCTGTGGTGATCAAGCTCAAGCACGCATCATATCACAAACCCGCATTGAATGACTTGAGCATGTCAAGAGAATGCTCATATATACAAATGATCATTTCTTTATTTCTTATTGTACTTTAGGAAGTATTGTACAAAAGTAAAGTAACATGTTTTAACTTTTATATGCTCAAAACGTACTCTAAAGCTCCATAAACCTTCCCTAAAGTATGGCCCAAAACCTAACGTTAGATAACCTAAAACCTGGGAGGTTTAGTGAACTAAACCTTTGTTTAGGCGACTAAAAGTCAAAGTTTATTCATCTAAACTTTTTGGAACACCTCACTAAAACAGACATAGTTATAACAAGAAGAGTTTTAGTCGACTAAACAATAGGTTTAGTCGGCTAAAAGTGCTAAGATTTCAAAACTGTATTTGGTAAAACTTTCCAATCTTTTGTCCCTATATCATAAACCTTTACCAACCTTTGGTGGATCCTAACGCTATAAATATACTCTCTTAGCTCCATACAAAAACACGCAAGCTTACAACATTAAACCCATTGAGTAGAGTTCCATTCCTAGCTTATGTCAATACACCAAAATCTCAAAGAGAGAGAAACCAAATTCAAAACACATTTCAACTAAGAAACGCCAATGAAGCCAAGCTTTTTCCAAAACTCATTTGAGCTTCAATTAGAATTATCAATCACTCTTTAGTAAAGCTATAAACTCAATACCCACTTGTGCTAAAGCTTTAACCCAATACCCATTTGAGCATAAAACTTGTGAATATCGTTTGTTTACTTTTAAGAGAGAGAAAGTAAACTTGCTTCATAATTATTTTAGCAAAGAAACTTTTCTTTATATTTAGGTTATGGATCCCATTGTTGTTTCTAAATGGTTAAACTTCATTGTATCTCCTCGGTCAGTAGTAACGGTGTTGCCGGTAGTCAAGTCGTTTAAAGTCCTTGGGCTATTGTCTGGGTACCGTTTGGTAAAAGACGAGTTTAGCGTCTTGTTGGTTGCGGGTTGTGAGTTAGTGTTCCTTGTGAGGTTTGAGTTCCACCGTAATTGAACTGTAAATAATGAAGTTCTAGAGTACCGTCTCGAGCGTGGATGTAGGCAGTGGCCGAACCACGTGGGTGTTATCTAGTTCTCTTGTGGGTGCTATCTAGTCCATCTAATGAAAGCACTTGAGCTGACAACAAATATTGTGTTGGCAGCACTCATATCATGGTGCGATTTATAGTATTATCAAGAGTGCAGTTGCTGAATGCCTGAATGTGCATTCATTAATAATAATTATTAAAAAAAAGGTCTAAATTTTGTTTTACTTTCCCCTGAAATCATTTTGCAAAATCTGCAGTGCCAATGCATGTGACATGTACAACAATCAGTCTGTTGATCCCACAAACTGTTGAGTGCAACATCACTTTCAAGCTCTTTGGTCGTGTATAAGAGGTTTTCAGAAAGAAAAAATAAAAACACAAGTCAAGAACTCAATCGCAAAAATTAATTAATCTGAAAATGCACTATTCGGAGAAATTCAAAATCTACCTCAACAAAGCATAGATTGGATTATAAGAAGGGAACCGAGCACGAAAGGGTAAAAATTGATGGCATGAAATAATTTACGTGATATTCCTATAATGAATACACTTTAGACTAGGCAAGGGTCCCTATATTTTACCAATAATCCTTGCATGAACACTCCCCATCTTTAAAATGGTGAAATCTATTCCTATCCCTAACTATTATCTCTGTGTTAAAAATTTTAGATATCATCATAGTTACATCATGACAATCCCAACACACACGTAGATTCTTCACAATCCGAATAGGTACACCTTCCTTCAAACTAATCAACCCAAAAGCAATTGCAACTTTCTCGCTATGCCCACATAAAGCACCCTCTTTCTCTTCTTCTTCTATATCAAATAAAACCGGATTAGTGTCAGCCACATACCCTGATAATTTTAGACTCCTAGATATCTCATCGAGCTTTGCCTCAATCTCACCATACCTTTGGTGAGATTTATCACCAACAAAGAACTCTCATGAACTTCACCATTAACCTCTAGAACACTACAACCCGGGACCTTTGTGACCCCTCTAGCCTTCATTATCTGCCTAACGTTATTGACCCCATCCCAATTCTTTGAATCTGCGTATATATTTGATAAGAGCACATATGAACCATGGTTATTCGCCTCTAACTCTACTATTTTTCTCGAGGCCAGTACACCCAACTCCATATTTTTATAGATTTTACGAGCATTAAGCAAAGCTCCCCAAGCACCTGCATGAGGCTTCATCAGCATAGTATTTATGAAATTCAAGGCTTCATTTAAGAGGCCGGCTCGACCATATAGATCAACCATGCACCCGTAATGCTCGAGCTCAGGCTCGATCCCATACACTCTTCTCATTGACTCAAAATGCTCACGGCCTTCTTCTACTAGCCCAACCACGCTACAAGCCCTTAAGACCGATACGAATGTGACCTCATTAGGTTGAATCCCTCAAAATTTCATACGTGTGAAAAGCTTTCGACACTTTTTTCCAAATCCATCCATTGCTAGGCCTCCAATGGCACTACTCCATGTGTATACATTCTTTTCTTTCATCCCCTAAAAGACTTCCATGGCCAAATTTATGTCCCCGCATTTGGCGTACATGTCAACAAGTGCAGTGCCTAGTGTCGTCGTCCTTGAAAGCCTGTTTTTCTCCATGTATGCATGAGCCCATCTCCCTTGATCCAAAGCACCTAAGTGGGTACACGCAGTTAAAACCGAAACCATTGACACCTCGTTAACATTCACACCCTACATTTGCATTAACTGAAACAAGTTCAATGCCTCCCGAGACTGCCCACATTGCGCGTACCCGGATATCATTGCATTCCACCTTCACCTGATTTTGCGCAAGCACTAACCATTGCTGTCTGAGTCACCAAACCTGGATCATAAATCTCCAAGAACAATTTTCGCGAAGAACCCACGAGACCCAATTCAGCATACAAGTAAACCAAGCCACTTTGAACATGTGGGTCTTGCTCAAAACCATGATTTATAACCGCTACATGAACAGCCAAACCTGTCCCTTGAGACGATAATTGTGCACTCGTCCGAACCAAGAACGTGAACGTGTAATTATCAAGTGAAAGATTTTGACTTGATTGGAGAATTCTGCTGTAAAATTGAAAGCTTATTTGGGGAAATGAGCTTTTGGAATGAGCTCTAATCATAGAATTCAAGGCAAAGACAGTTGGGTAATCATATTGGTCTAGTACTTGACTGGAATAATCGAGAGATTTGGGGTGTTTGAGGGCAGTGGTGGAAACAAATTTACCAACGAAGATTGGGTCGTTAAAAAGGTTGTTAATGAGCAGCTGGGTGTGGATTTGCTTGATCTCTCTTAGGCTTGTGCATGTCTCTAAAAGAGAAAGAGCAGGGTGTTTGGAGATGTGCCTTAAAGAGATCATGGCTAAATTGATTCAGAGATGATAAGAGGGAGTTGCGCCTTGAGACTTGGATGCGTCACAGTGGTCATGCTGGAGATAAATAACTTAACCAAACAACACCCAACCTGCAAAAATAAGTAATATGAGAATAAATAACAAAGAACGGATCCTGCCAACGAACAAAAGCCAAAGCACTAATATTTATTCCTCTTCCATTATACTGATAAGGCAATCATGATAAAAAAAAAAATTATGGGGATGAACTTGAGATTCAAACATAACAAAATTAATGTTATATCAATGATAAATGTTTTGCAATATGGAAATGCTAGAGGACGTGTGGCCAATTACAGATTTCGAAAGATATTGTAGACACCACTAACTAGCTTGATAGTAATGTGAAAAATTTTCTTGACCAGATAATTTAGAATAACTGCTGCTGCTCATTGCAGTTAGGTAAACAGTGCAGTTCAGAAATATGATAACTGCTGCTCAAATCTTAATTAGATTATTAGACAACCACACACATACTTTAACAAACTATAAAAGGGTTAATTTGAGTTTACTCCCCATTTTATGACTAAATTTGCAATAACACCCAGTCTAAAAAAAGAAGAAAAAAAACTTGCAACACATTCCCATTCAGTTAAATAATCATCCAATTTGTTAGTCAAAATTAATAATTGACCAAGCCGATCCCTTCTTGTCCCACCTCGCAGGACCATTCCCCGGCCGATGCCCGTATCCCTCATATATTTTTTGTTGTATCTGAAATAAGAGATTGGAACGAAATTACGAAATGCGAAAATCCAACAGCAGAAAAATCACGAGGCTGAGTCGCTGATTAGGTCGCTTTCTTTAACGTGTTTCCCGATTCTGTCCAAAATTGTGTTGCAGTCCGATTGATGCTCCGCCCCCCCAAATAAAACAATCCAGAATAGAAATAAATTTGTCTCAAAAAATTATGCACATAATAATCTGGTATACTATCACCCGTTCACTATTAGTTGCTCAATATCACAATATCAGTTTGGGGGACGAACTGATCAGGTAAGGAGAAAAGAAAAAATGCTCAGAGAGCAGAGAAAAAATGCTTATGTCTGTATCTTAGTATCTTAGACTCTGTCTGTGTCTTGTCGTCTTATAAAACCGTTGTTAAAGGCCAATTATAAAGGGGAATATAGCCGAACGGCTAGTGAAGAAGAGCCAAGGAATGTGGGGTGAAAAGACTCCACTTTCAGCCCAAAAAATTTAATACACACAAAGCCCAAGTCCCGGGCCGAGTCTGACGGACGAACGGGCGATGGCCCTCGCACGTGTTGTGGGCTTTGGCCAAATAAGTTCTTCGACCCATCACACACAAAATTCTAATGCCTAAAGGACTTCCCATTAGTGTTAAAATGGGTGTAGAAACCATAGTTGTTAAAGGCGCGCCTAGGGAGGGCATAGGTGAGGCGGCTTGCAACAAGCGCGTGCTTAAGGGTCCTAGGCACTAGGCGCACTCAGACGCCAGGCGCAGGCCTAGGCACAATTCATCCGTTTTCAGGTATTTTCTTTCCTTTTTTTTTTTCCTTATTTCTGTATATTCTCAGCAAAATGACTCTTCTTCTTCTTTATTTTTTCTTTTTTTTTCCTTCTCTTCTAACAAAAACTCCGGATGGCTTTTTTTCTTCTCTGACTTATCTTTTTTTCTGCCTTTTTTCCTATTTCTGGTTTTTTTCTTCTCCGACTCTGACTTTCTTCTTTTTTCTGCCTTTTGTTTCTGTATTCTCTGCTCTCTTTTTTTACTGTCTTTGTTTTTATTGTTTGCTGTGAGAAAATAAAAATTATTAGTTGAGATATCATAATGACCAAAAAAATGAATTTCAGTTTAATATATTTTCTGTTTAAATTCCAAAAGTCACAGCACAGCAAAAAGTAATCAGAAAAAATAAGAAAAAATTGGTGTTGTATTGTATTTCAAAAAGAAGAAAAAATTGGTGTTAATTTCATTTTCCCACTATAATTTCGGTGTGTATTTGAATACCATGTTAATATGTTTTAAGACCTGCATTTGTTAGTTAAAGTTTAGCTTTACATGTTAATATGTTTGTAATATTTTGGAATCTTAATTATTCCATTAAGCTTTCATTGATGTCAAGATGTTATGACATCAATATATTACTTAAAAAATGGAAAAACAATTTTTTTTGTATTTTTTTCAAAAAGTGCACGTAGCTTCGATCAAGTGCGCGCCTTGCGTTGCGCCTTGCGCCTAGGCTCCAGAGACACCTTTGCGCCTATTGCGCCTTGCCCCTTAAACAACTATAAGATAAACTAAACCCAAAACTACCTTCCCACCGATGTGGGATAGGTTCCAAAGCTGAGCAAAACATTTTTTTTTCTTCTTTACTTCCCTTCCTCTTAAAGACACATGGGTTTTCTAAGTTTAGAAATATTTTGTTAACAAATCCAACAAAGGTTTCAACAATTTTTCAAGAAGAAACGAAATGATTACCTACATTATCGGAGCAATATACCTCTGCTCTTTACCCACCGGTATCACATTAACAATCACGAATACAACCTAGTAAGGTTATGAGAAAAAACCCCAACTACTAAATCTCAGCTCTCACATACATTACTCAACATTAATTTCAAGTCAAGTGCACATTAGGTAAGGAACGATATCAGCGGAGTTCTTTAACAATTTTCCAGTCAGACAAAAAAATAAAGTTAGTTCAGTGAATGACAGTGTAATGATCCTCTTTCTCCCTCTCCCTCTCCCTCTCCCATTAACTAAACTTTAATTATTTTTTATTTTATTTATTTTTTATCAAACATTTTAGTATATTTGACTGACGGATTAGATGAGAATAATTAAAAATGGGGTTCTACAAATTTATATCTATCTAATAACATAATTAAATTTTGGTGTCTCTTCACAGAGAATTGACACATGTCTTCACAGAAAATTGACACATGTCAACAATAATGAATGCAGGGTTTAATGCTATTCTCACACAAAAGACACCCCAAATACATTCTCCTCTCCAACTCTTTAACTCCCGCAGCCGAATATTTTATTTCGAAGGGTCTGTACATTGTATAAAGAAAAAACTCAAGTGTTAACATGATTTTGCCTTTTTGCTTCCCAACAAGTTTATCCTCTTGCCACACCCCTATGAAAACCTTTTTAGTTTCTGTTTCTCAAGCACAAAGATTTTTCACTTCCTCAGATATCTCAACAACGAAGGTGCAACATTTCCTTTTATTGTATGTATTAAATTAATAAATGTTTGGAGTTTGTATTTTATGCTTTTTAACTGGCTTTAAAAACGTCTATCATATTGAAGAAGAAACAAAATTGGTTTCTTTGACTTTTAAACTCTAATTTATGGGTTATTCTTTTTTTCCTGGCTTAAAAACATTTGCTTTACTATTTAGTATATTTGTTGCCATTATTGGTTTCTTTTGCAGGAAGTTTGGGTTCCGGTCGGAGTAATGGGTTGAATGTGTCTGGGATCTAGGTCGCGGGTTAATGTTGGTCGGAGCTCAGGTTGGCAGCGGCTACTTTGGTGCCGGATTAATCGTGGGTGGTGGGTCTACCCGAAATGGGTAAGGCAGCAGGTAAGTGGGTCGTGGGTCAAGGGGTAGCAGGGATTTGGGTTGAGTTGTTGGTTGGACGGCTTATGGAGATCGGGTTTAGGCAGTTTGGATTTAGGGTGGAGGGGTAATGTTGGGTATAAGAGGTTAGGTAGTGTTCGGGTGAGTTGAGTTTATGAGGGTGAGTTGGGTTTATGTGAGAGAGAGTGATGTGAGGAATTGATTTGTGTGTCGCGACTTGAGAGTGTGTTCCTTAAAAACTTTATTTTTATAAAAAAATATATTTTTTATAATAGATTATGTAATTTTAGAACTTAAAATAATATTGATTATGGATATAGGACAATTAACATTTCGTTTCTATTTTTAGTTCCTATTTTCAAATTAAAGGGACACGTGGCATGCTGTGATTGGTTGACGTTTTATAAATATGAGTTCACGCCAGCGGCTTTATTAAAAAATAGGGACTAAAACCATAAATAAATTATTTGTTGTCCTATTTTCAAAATACATATTATAATAAGTCCTAAATTTACAAAGCCCATTTTTATAAAAACAATGTGTAAAGAAATACAATTTTTTTAAAACCTCATTTTTGTTGTTTTTTTGTTCTTTGTATATTTTTTCCTTTATTTTCTTTATTTCATTTAAAAAATACAGTTTTTATAACAAAATTCATTTTTAACAAAAATACGGTTTATAAACAGTTTTTTAAAAATATTATTTTTATAAAAAAATAGTGTTTTTAAGTTTTTTTTTGTTTTTTTCTATATTTTTTTTGTTTTTTTCTTTATTTTTTTAAATATATTTTTTATATTTCATAAGAATTTTTTATCTACTTACGTAGCTACATAATAGGTTCAACAAAATATCGATGTGTATTTTTTTTATAAAAAACTAAATTTAAAAAAAAATTGTATTTTGTATAGAAATATATTTTTAAAAAAAGAATTTTAAAATGTGTGCTATACATCTAAAAACATCATCTAAAACAATGATATAACTTTGTCTAACATAGCCACTACATTTGTCTAATATAATTTCATTTTTATGTAAATATAGTCATTACATTGGACAAAGTTGTATCATTCTTTTCGATGATACTTTTTTCTTTCTTTCAATTTGAAAAAAAAATAATTGACGATAATTCTTTTTTTTAATTTGAAGAAAGATGTGGGCACGTATGTGTATATTATTTTTTTTAAATTAAAATTATAGAAATTGAATGAACCACTTTACTGAGGTTGATGACCAGGAGCAGATTATTTCTCTTTTCAAGGTTCATTATTTTCTTGATTGCTAACCAAACCAACCGACTCTACTCATTCCTGTAATCAACTTTTAGAAATAGGGTTCAAATTCATTTTTAATCAGTAGATAATCAACACAATCAAATTCTAAAAGTAGTCCAAAATTGATGTTCACAAAGTTGAACTTCTTGATCTGTTTAGAATCTCACAAAGATGTTAAATAATTTTGTAGTTGTTTATTTAGTATTTATTTTTTTAAGTACCTTATTTGTTCATTTTTTTTTAAATATTATGCATTTAATATTGATGGATTAAGAATCAACACTATTTTGCCGTTGGATTATATTTATATTGTATTTATCTTATAATTGTGAACTTTTTTTTGTCGTTTGTATAGTTTATGATTTAACAATAATTTTTCTCATATATTTAAAGCGCCCGCGCATCGCGCGGGGCTAAAATCTAGTATAATCTATATGACTATATAAAAATTATATACCCAATTCATCTAAGAATGACACGTGGCAATAATAAATGCTTACTATTATAACTTACACACTATTAAAATCTTCCTAATGCTCCATGTGTACATTTAAGGATGACACATGGCAATAATAAATGCTTGCTATTATAACTTACACACTATTAAAATCTTCCTAATGCTCCACGTGTACAACCTTAATTAATACATTCATTCAAACATTTCCCAAAAGAGAGAGGAGAAAAAAACGGACATTAATCATATAATCCCTTTCTCTCCCCAAATGAGTCCATTGCTCTAACCAATGTGACTTTATGCATGCACACTGTCTTTTAACATCCCAATGCCAGATTCATGTATACATATTTATGATCTTGACTAACAATTGGATTTACCTTCGCAGACATGGCATTTGACTTGGTTAAAGGTTGCTGTCATTTGGGCAGATCAGAATATGAACATATATGTCCTTTAACAATGATAGCTAAAAGAGCCTCTGCATTTCGAAGTGGATGTAGCTTCACCATTTTCGAACGATTTATTTATTATTGTCAGTTTCTTTTCCATCTTAAGTTCTCTTTTCAACCTATGATAACCTTTAACTCCTATTGTGGATTGGCAATATCATGTTGTAATAGTCGGCTTAACCATGCCGTTAACTTGAAATTATTAGTCGAATTAGTTTAAAAAATTAAGGAGCATTTTAAGCAAAACCTCCCACAACAATTTTTGTTTAATGCTTGATTCAAGAATTTATTTATTTGGTTTCCATAGGCCCTCAACACATCTCTCTCGAAATATTGGCATCATGACAATTTACTACAAACAGTAGAAAGAGAGGCTCAAATGGTGGAAAATAAATTTTCTTCATACACACATTTTTTTTCTTCTAATTTTTGTTATTATGATTATTATCAATTTATTTATATTTTTTGTATAGTTGTTTCGGTAAAGATGGATAGCCTTTTTAACATTCCAAGTGGTTGTGACACTGAGAATCAAGCTGGCACTCCTCAGACAAGAGTAGCTTATCATACTGATAAAAGAAACTACTCCTATTCAGGTTTGAGAAGGAGTTGGGTCAAGGTGTAGATGATTTGTTTGAAATATTTGAATGGGATGCTCTTGGTTCTGCTTCGATTGCACAGGTGCCTCTACCCTCTTTGCTAAATAGATCAAATAGACCATCATCTAAAATATCTATAAATTTCCTTACTGTTTTCATTTTTATATATTTATTTACCTTTTGATCCAGAATAGTAATAGAATTCGAAATCATGAAACTGTCCAATTTCTACTTTGGTTGTGAGAAAACAGTTTTTTCGATAAAATTTATTTTCTCTTGAAATCATTTTTATTTTGCTAGAAATTTTTTTTGGATGAAAGCAATATTTTCTTGCTGGAAATCCTTTATCAATATTGTTTTTTAGGTTTTTTTAATCAAGGTTAGAATATTTATTTTTGGAAATTGTTTTTCTATTTTTATTGCTTTAAATATTTTTTCTGGTTTGTCTATATATTCCAAATTTTCTGTTATTATTGAATATATTTCCTTATTTTATTTGGTTTGTGTCTGTTTTGCTATGATAGTATTTATATTGATAATATTCAAAGATATCTCCACTAAAGAATTAAAAAAATAACTCATAGTTTAATTCTTAAGTGGTGAAGATGGGTGTAAATGTTTTTCGTGATTTTTTTTTTATTTTTTGAATTTTATATATTTTAAATGTTTTATTCAATGTAAGTAACACTTCTAAAATGTTTTTTCTATAATGTTCCAGATTTTTAAAACTTTTTTCAAACTTTCTATAATGTTCAAACTTATTAAATGTTTTCTATTATTTTCAAAATTTCTTAAAAGTTTTTTTCACTAATTTTCAGATTTTTAAAATATTTTTTTTTGTAATTTCCAAATAATTTTCTATTATTTTCAGATTTAAAAAATATATATTTTCAATGTTTTTCTTATATTTTTCAAGATTTTTAAAAAAATTTAAGAATATTTGGTCGGGTCAATGTTTATATATTTAATCTCATTATATTCATATAGCATTAGAACTTAAAATTGAAATACGGTCACGCATCGCGTGGCCTTCATGCTAGTAATACTATAAAATGCTATACAAGAATTAAGGCTCCCTCTCAATTAAGGTGTCCACGTGGCACCTCCTAAATTTTTTGTCCACATAATTGTTTGAGTGCTGTCATTATTTCACTCTTCGATCCTTTCAACTCCTTCCTCGAATCTGTATCCCTTTGATTTCTCTAACCGTTTTTTGGTTTTTGCTGCAAATATTTAATGAAACAGAACTGAATGGCTTGATTTGTGAATTTATACAGTCTGCTTTTGCTCACCTTCTTATTATGAGAAGATAAATAACCCCTGTCTAAAAACACGATCCACCCTTTCCTCGGTCTCATGCAATCTTTTGAATGCCCATCTCCAGTTTCCATGTCATCAACTAAATCTTGATCCATGGATTCTTTATAACGTCCTTATTCTAAACTTTGTGCAAAATAATTTTTAACACTTTGAACCTTCTATTTCCCTAATTCCATTCCCTACCTTCCCCTTCCCCAGATCATCAAATGGCACCCAAGGTTGAGAAGAAGCCCGCTGAGGACAGGAAGAATGCTGTCGCCAAGAAAGCCCATCGGAGAAGAAGCCAAAGGCCGGTAAGAAGCTTGGGTGCTTTTGATGTTTATGGTTTTGTATGATTTGCTTAGGCATTAAACTGTATGTAAGGCCAGTGTGCCTGCTGTTTTCATTGGGCTTCAACTCATCGGTGGTGTGTATACATTTATTGATATACTTACGTTGGTATGCGATATTTTTGAACTATTAATTAATTAATTTGTATTTAGAGTTTTAGCCAAGTAATTCTTTTTCCAGAGAAAATAGAGACGAGTGTTACTGTTATTGGTATAGAATTAACTATTGCTGCTTCAACCTTAGCGACGACAGCCGCAATGGGTAGGCGAGGCTGCGAATGACAAGAAAGGGCAAGAGGTAATAAATCACTTACCTCATGAATGACAGATACCTCAATTAAAAAGAGGGAGAGGGAAATTACTCAAAGGCACAACAGAGATAGCTATTTGAAGGGGCGCGATAACAGGGCAAGCTGACCTATACATAGGGGCTGCTGAAGAGACAATAGCAGGAGCCACACTCGAGACGACACCAAAAGATAACTGCAACAAAGTGAAAGAGGTCTACGATAAGTATAGTCTGGATAGAAAAGAAATATATAACTAAGAAAATAGGAAAGTACCTGAGCCCCATCCAGAGGGGAAGAGCGAAAAAGGACGGTCGACGCAGTAGAGGCTGTGCTGATAGCCTGCGAAGAATGAAAATATGTTATTCATCACATGTTCGAGGAAAAAGAGATTCCATGCCCTAATGGAAAAGCCTGACCTGAAGTGTGGTCTCACTAGTTGAAGCCACAGTAAATATTGGGCGACGAGAAATTGCCTGAACCAAGGGTCTGCCGTCCATAGATATGCGAACCCGAGGGATAGAAATCCTCCCCGAAGAGGATAAACTGGGGATAATAACGTTAGGTAAGGGAAGAGTCCCTCCCTGAGAAGAGAACCCAAAATCCATTAGGACCCACTACTGAAAGGAAACAAATATTCAAAAAATACATACCTCAGATGAAGAGGTGCCCAGGAGCTCAGCTGTAGAAGTGCCCACCGTCGAAATAAGAGAAGATGAGGTGACAACGCCGGAAGGCACAACCCTCTACACATTGTAAATGGGTAAATAAAAGGCAGAAGTAAAGAGGAAAATGGAACAATGAAAGTTGTGAGAATGGCAAGGCATACCTGAGCAGAAGTAGAAGTCACGAAAGCGGTCCTGGTGCAGGTAAGGTGCACAGATAAAAACTGCAGGGAAATGACAGCGTACACAACCAAGATGTAATTATAAGATTAACAAATTACATCAGATGGTAAAAGAATTAAGGAGATAGCAAACCTCTCTAAAAAGGCCTCGGCAAGAAATGACCATGGAGTTCCTCTCCCGCTGAAAAGGCGTCAGTCATAGTGGGGGAAGAGGATAACTACTTGACTCCATGGAAATGACCTGCAAAATATGACAGAATACTTTCATTAACAAATAAAAAAATAATGAGGGGGAAGAAAGAAAATCATATGCAAAAAAAAAATATATACTTTTTTTAACAAGAGGGAACACTTACAGCAGCAGGGCGCGTGGTCTGGCCATAAGGGAGATGGGTGGGGCCAACTCCTCCAGGAGAATGGGATGCCTCATATTCACTAGAAGACTCGCTCGAGACTGATAACAAAGCATAAGTGTCAGTAGTGTTTTCGCCATGGAAACCCAGGCCGCCCATATCACCCGAAGAAGAACTATGGTCGTCATAGGAAGGGGTGCTTCCATAATCAACTAGTTCCTCTTCCAATGAAGGGGAGGGGGATCCAGGAGGTGAAACTCCGAGAGAACTAGTTCCACTAAGTAAAGAATGTCGTGATATAGTACCTTCTGCAATGGGAATAGGCGCGACCCGCGCCTCCTAGGAAGTAAGGCTCGGTGAGGAGTAACCCTTCTCTTTCACTACTTGAGATGCCTCCTCCACCCCAAGATCGCCAGTGTCGGACTCTTGATCCACCGTAGAGGAAGCAACCATGCCAGTACCATTTCCTTTCTTCTTCTTTGCAGCCCGGGTCCTCACAGGAGAAGGGGGAGGAGAAGCGATAGTAGCAGGAACAAAATTAGATACATCTGTGTCAGGGTGTTTCCTTTTGCTCGTGGTAGAGGTGCTCGCTTTCCCTCTGCTTTTTGATTGGCTTCTAGAGTTCATAGGGGGAAGCTCAGTTGGCAGAGGTTGAAGTGACTCGTCAAGGAGAGGCTTCACTAAGACGGGAATGGCCTGCTCCAAGGGTGGTGTGGAGGTAGTGCTGAGAAACCAAGGATCTTTCTGCGTCCGTTTGACCAAAAACTGGGCTTTGGTATATTTAATTGGGTTAGTCTCATGAGGGGGACCAACTACACATTCTTGGATAAGACGAACCTGTCGCTGCCAAAGAAGGAACCAAGATGAAGTAAACAAAGGACGATAATTGCAGGGAGGCACGTAGAGGCCCCCTAGACCGCTGACTCTATGAAACAATCCCCGGAGAGTAAAGTTAGTGCACGCCTCTGAAAACGCCTCAAAAGGATCGCTGTAGGAATGCAGAGGAGGGATGTGAATGCCCTGATCATAGCCAAACTGTCACCTTGTCCTCTCGGAATGATAGAACTCAGCACGCGGACCTAACTCGGTCCAATAAGGGAGGTGGCATGGTAAGAACATCGTCACCACGTTAATATGAGGACAGGTAGGAACAGACCCCACTACTGAAGGGCAATAGAAAGTCCCACCATCGCCAGGGAAAGAAAGCCAGCTGAAAGCGATATTCCCAAAGATTTTTTCCCAAAGATTTTTTCAGAATTTGAGGTCGATACCTTGGCATAAGGTCGAAACTTAAACTCCTCAATATCATCAATCAATATTCCCAAAGATTTTTTCAGAATTTTCTTGTGCCAACGGAGAAGTCTCGCAGCATCGCTATGGCAAGCATGAGCCCCTGAAGTAAAGTGGGGGAAATGCTCAAATAAAAAGTCCATTAAGAGAGTGGCATTTGCATAATTAGCAACATCATACCGATCGCAAGACCTCTCTACATCAATGTGTGCTCGGTCCATCCAGGAGTAAAGAGAACCCAAAGTTAAGGCGGCCATAGGTATCGACCTGCCGTGAGACAATCGTACAACTAATCTAAAAAGAAGTTCGCGAGGATAATCTTCAGGCTTACCTGGCAGAAGGAACCGAGTCAAAAATGTAACCAAGAAAGCGGCTAAATGTGCAGGAGAGTGGAGCTTAGGATCATCCTGGGTTCTAGGGACTGCGCGTGAAGTCTCTCCTTCTGCAACTGCTCAAAATCTCTGAACCAGTATCTTTGCCACTTGGCAAAGGAATACTTGGAATGACCAGTTATATTTATAGCCACATACTTCGAACACTCTTCGAGAGCTGATCTCAGCTCCCCCACTATCTCCCACTCTACAGAATCCTCGTAGTCATCAAAAAAGACATGTTGCCCAAATAATGGAAGAGCGTACAATTCACATACATCCTCTAGGGTGATGGTAAATTCGCCCCAGCCTGTGACAAATGTGTGAGACTCCATACTCTACCGAGACAGTAAAAGATTGAGCGAAGAAATATGTTTAGATACTGTGCAGGACTTCAGGCTACTAATGGCGGTAAAAAGACCCACTTCCCTAAGAATAGCCACATAATCAGGAATGCTCAGAAATAGTCAACACAACTTGCCCACTCCTCCGTTGGACCCCCCGTGGCTTTAGCTTCAACATTGGAATAAGGGAAGTCACCGCGGTCAACGCGAACTCGAAGAATGGAGTCCGAAGAAATGGTAGGTAGATCAGCAGACTCACTTAACTCCACATGAGAGCGCTCGAGAACCGTGTCAGAAAATTTTCCCCCAGATTCAGAAAGTGAAACCATGAAGTTGTCGGCAGGACCAAAAAAAGGATCACGGCGATAAATATCAAAATCCCGCCCTTGGCGAATGTGCATATAGTCCTTCCACGCCTGAGAAGAGGATGACGTAGCTGATGAATTGCCAAGAGCCAGGGGCTCAAGAAAAGAATTCAATATGGTGGAGACTCCAAGTGAGGAACCCTGGGTATCCCCCGTCGCCAAGAAGGGAGGGGAAGTGACAATGTCTGCGGAAACACCAGATTTCGAGGAACCCCCTAGTATGAAGCCCGCCCACGAGGAGTCCACCACTAAAGAGGGTCTCGCGACTCCAAGTTGTGGAAGTGACGAGGAACCCGTAGTACAAAATGGGTCTCACGAAAAATCTATGGCAAACAACACATTACGCGAAGAACCCCTAGGAGCGGTTACCCCAAATGTAAAACCCAAGGATGCGTCGAAATTGGACGATACCCCCAATTTTACAAATTTACTGGTCGAGATACCAGTTTCCACATTGTCACTAGTCGAGACACCCGTTTCCACATTACCACTGGTCGAGACACTCACCTCCATTGAACCACTGGTCGAGACACCCAAAGTCGTAGAGGAATCAGCCAAGACCCCCATCTCTATACACCCACTAGTCGAGACACCCAAGATCGCGTGGGAATCAGTCGAGACCCCCTCTCTACAAATAAAAAAATTTCAGCCATCGAGACCCCTATCCCCAAAACCTGCTTCGACGGGCGAGGAACCCTTGATAAAGCTCAAGATCTCATGGGAATCAGTCAAGACCCCCTCTCTGCAAACAAAAAAAATTCGGCCGTCGAGACCCTCCTTTCTCCAAACAAAAAAATTTCAGCCGTCGAGACCCCCTATCCCCAAAACCTTCTTCGACGGGCGAGGAACCCTTGATAAAGCTCAAGATCTCGTGGGAATCAGTCGAGACCCTCCTTTCTCTAAACAAAATTTTTTTTTTTAGCCGTCGAGACCCCCTATCCCCAAAACCTGTTTCGACGGGCGAGGAACCCTTGACAAAGTCCAAGGTTGAGTAACCCTCCAGCGACAATCTCGACGACAGGAACGATAAAAAAAACTAATGAGAAACCCTCCAGCAAAAATCTAGATGAGAAAGCTACAAACTCTAAATTCTCAGCAGCAAAATCTCGAGATTGAGATGTGACAGACGAGGAACCGTCAAGTGGCGAGGGACCCTCAGTGACATCGGTTGCAGACGAACCAAGAGGAAACCTAGCCGGTTTTGAAATATTCAAACTGTCATTTTTTTTTCTCAAATAGAAATAATGGTTGAGAAAGGTACGAAGCCAATAAAAAAAACAATGGGAACTATGAGGGGTTTACATTTGAAGAGGTATTTGATGGATTAGAAGCCATTAATGGAGTTTGGAAAAGCTAAAGCAAAAAAAAAAGATTGGAGGCTATGGTGTTTTAAACTCCTTCTCTCTCACTTTCTCTCACTACAAATCCAAGGCCCCTATGAGATTTTTTTGAAGAAGATGAAAGAACTCAAGAAAAAGGGTCTTGTGTTTTTTACATCAGAATGGGAAAACGTGCAGGAAGGCAAAAAAGGTGATGACCCTTTTTTTCCAAATGATGAGATGACAGTTCCCACACTAACGCGCGGATTCTCAAGAATTAAAAACCTTGGATAAAGGGACACCACAATTAATGATCCTAGGGTCCCTCAAAATATATATATATATATATATATATATATATATATATATACTAGGGTATGCCCGTGCCTGAAGGCACGACGTTAATTTTTGAAGGCATACATCATTTATAGGACCATATATCGTATTTAGTTCGCAATTAATGAAGCATCAATAATTATAGGAGAAGTACATCAATGTATCCACCGCCAAAAATGATTAAAGATGCAAAAAAATAAAAAAATAAAATTAGAAATAATTAATTAAATATTAAAATCTTATATATTAAAAAAAATTTTAACTACTTTTTAAGCCAACCCAATTTCTAATAATAAATTAAAATTTAAATAAACAATAAGTTTTTACTCTATGATGACATTAATTTCATCATTCCTCACACGCAAATAAGACATGCACAAACTCATTAATCCTTTACTACGGAAATAAGACACGTAATTCGTGCAAAGTAAGTAGAGGTGCAGAGCGCTAAATAGTGGGAAGACTCGTAAACATAATTAGTGCATTCTTTAGATGGAATATAATCTCATAAAAGACTATTATTCAAATAATCAGAAAAAATATGGAGTAATCATTTCCATTCCAAATGTATTTTTTAAATGGATATAAATACCAAAAATCAACACCAACAAATACAAATTGTCACATTATGAATCTACCACTTGGAATTGAACATATTAAAATATAATTCAACGACCTTTTATTTTTAGCAACAATCATACTTTCCTGGAAAACAAATGAAGTGAAACAATCAGATTTGAAAAGCAGATTGAGCATGGTACTTTAACATTAGAGAAATAAATAAAAAGATTAAATAAAAATAGATTGTTGACAAAGCATAGCACATGTCTCGAGTTTTGTACAATGAATCCATAAAAGTATCCACCGACCCTTCTTAATTTAACACGATGAATCCAAAAAAAATCCCAAAACATTCGGATTAAGCCACAAATAATATTTTCAGCCACATCAAAACCAAAAACCAACAGCACTTATCTCCTTATCAGTAAACCAAAGAAAACCCAAGGGAGAGAGAATGATGAAAAACTCCATCCAATAAAAAAACAAATCCCATCCAAAATCTTCAAGCCTCGACAAAAATAGGAGAAAAAACTCACCATCACAGCATTAGCATATCTGTGAAGGTGAGTTTTTTTTTAATCAAATAAGACTATTAAATGGGTTTAAAACTACCCTTTAAAATATGTGTAGCCGCATATAAGCTTAACAAAACTCTTTGATTTACGCAAGGCCTCATCTTATTTTTTATTGTGTCAAAAAGTGAAATAAAATTGTATAGTATTAGTACAATCCACAGGTATTTTTAAAAGTACAAAAAAAATTACAAATTGATATGAACTAAAAATAAAAAATAGTTATTAAAAAGAATATTCATATATTTGTCAGTTTTGATCCTTCGAACATTGCAAGATGTCATATACATTACTCACGTCTTTATCGCAAATACAAAACAACAAATCGAAACAAAACTTGAATTAACAACAAAGGAAAACATCGAGTAGTTAAAATCTAAATACCCGATATTAAAAATCAGCATAAAAGCAAAATGAGTTTTTTTTTTGGTTACATAAGGAAAGCAATCAGCGTTGGCGTGTTCGATCTCTGGCTCTCCCCCTCAAATCAGTTTAGGGTATTGCTCGGTCCAATCATCTTTGGGGTGTGAAGCTTTTGGGTTGCAGAATTGTCAGCTCCTTTAAGATAAGGGAGGCCACTGTTGAAAGTGACAACTCCCTGCTGATTGACTGCTGGCTAGCCTCAAGACACAGCTATCGCATAGCTGGTGACTTGAGAGTGCCTACTATCTCAAATGAGTTTAACGCTTTATGTGTCAAGGGGTAAGCCCTTTTCAGCTGTCCAACACTTTTTTAAGTTCTGGTCTTTATACGGGCTAAGGCCCTCTTAGTTGTCCAAAAGACAAAACGTGTGTGTGTCAAGAGGTATGGTAACCATCGACCATAAATGAGTCAGATAATAATATCGGCAACAGTTACCTATGATGAAAATTACATCCTCGTCATCTACTTTGAACCAAAAAGTATAGTGAAATAAAAAGTTCCAAAGCAGCGTATGAGTGGTGCAACTGAATTTTAGCTCATATTTAATTCTTGCATCTTAGCCACAGGAGTGAGACAGAACTAAATCTTACCAAAGAAGTTCAACTGAAGCCATCTGAACCCGAACGATTTGATTTTTGTTTTTCAAAACTGATTGGGGTTTGACATTTACGGATCCGTGTAAAAAAATCAAACCCAAACAATATGCTGAGAGCCAAAAATCTGAAAAGGAATATGAAAACACCTCAAACGCCTTTGACCGTCTAATCTAATCTTGAAATAAATAAAGGTCTAAACAAATTATAGTCTAATGTCTAATATTGAAATAAAGAAAGGAAAAA
The DNA here is from genome assembly GCA_949130495.1 of Sambucus nigra. NCBI lineage: Eukaryota > Viridiplantae > Streptophyta > Magnoliopsida > Dipsacales > Adoxaceae > Sambucus > Sambucus nigra. The sequence goes on from OX422215.1 coordinate 158,391,656, forward strand.
AAGTCTAAAAAAACATCAGGAAAAAACGGAAAAAAAATAGAGGATATCTTCATATCTGCAAAATGCTTATGCATTTTAAAATAGCTGTACAACAATACATGGATCTGCAAAATAGAAAATCAATAATACCTAGATGTGCAAAATAGACCAACCAAAAACGTTGGATCTGCATAATAGCTGGATCTGCAAAATAAAAAAACATTTTAACATCAAAAAATGCATGTATAAACCAACAATAGCTGGATCTAGAAAATACAAAATAAAAACACAGGTCCAAAAAAATCAAACTCGTATAGAGAGATAGAGCATTAAAAATAAGAAAATACATGTAATAACAAAACAAAAATTATAAAACAATGAACAAAAAATGAGGGTGAGAGAGACAGATAAGGAAAAAACAAAGATTCTACCTGTAATAACAAAACAAAAATGAGTATGGGGTTTGGGAAGTCAGATTCGGAGGGAGGGGTTTGGTTGTGAATCCATGGAGAGAGACTTAGTTGGTTATTGGTTGTTGAGGATCTGCAAAGTTGTTGCTGAAGTGTAAGAATGAGGGAAGGGAGTAAATGAGAGAAAATTAGGTCTTTTCCCAACTTTTGAGACTTTCAAATGGGTCAAATACTATTTTAGCCTTGTTTTTGAATTTTGAATAAGAGTGAAAATTAAATTTTTGTGTCAAAAAAGAGGGGGAAATCAAAATAGTCAAGGGTAAAATAGAGAGTGCATGAAAAATTTATTAAGATGACATCATGTTTTAATCTTATGACATATATAAGTTTTCTACTTTATTATATATATATATATATATATATATATATATATATATATATACATATATATAAAATTATTGAAATTGAATTTATGGCGTACAAAGTTTTTTTAGTCTACCCAACCAAAAAATCTTTGCACGAGGGGCTAATGTAGAAGGGTGTCTACCTATAAAAAAAAAGTAAATAAAATAAAAATGCTTTTCTTATTAATGGCATTTGAGAGGTGCCCCGCAAGGGCCACCGCAGAAGTCCAAGATTGAGAAGTGCCACTGCAAGGGTCACTGCAGCAATGACATTCGAGAGATTCCCCGAAAGGGCCACCGCAGAAGTTCAAGATTGAGAAGTGCCACTACAAGGGTCACTGCCACTGCAAGGGTCACTGCAACAATGACATTCGAGAGGTGCCCCTCAAGGGCGACCGCAGAAGTCCAAGATTGAGAAGCGCCACTGTAAGGGTCACTGCCACTGCAAGGGTCACTGCAGTAATGACATTCGAGAGGTGCCCCGCAAGGGCCACCACAGAAGTCCAAGATTGAGAAGTGTCACTGCAAGGGTCACTGTAGCAATGACATTCGAGAGGTGCCCCACAAGGGCCACCGCAGAAGTCCAAGATTGAGAAGTACCACTGCAAGGGTCACTGCCACTGCAAGGGTCACTGTAGCAATGACATTCGAGAGGTGCCTCGCAAGGGCCACCGCAGAAGTCCAAGATTGAGAAGTGCCACTCCAAGGGTCACTGCGGTAATGACATTCGAGAGGTGCCTCGCAAGGGCCACCGCAGAGGTCCAAGATTGAGAAGTGCCACTGCAAGGGTCACTGCCACTGTAAGGGTCACTGCAGTAATGACATTCGAGAGGTGCCCCGCAAGGGCCACCGCAGAAGTCCAAGATTGAGAAGTGCCACTGCAAGGGTCACTGCCACTACAAGGGTCACTGCAGCAATGACATTCGAGAGGTGCCCCGCAAGAGCCACCGCAGAAGTCCAAGATTGAGAAGTACCACTATAAGGGTCACTGCCACTTCAAGGGTCACTGCAACAATGACATTCGAGAGGTGCCCTACAAGGTCCTCCGCAGAAGTTCAAGATTGGGAAGTGCCACCGCAAGGGTTCCGGCAGAAACTCATATTGAGAAGGAACCACGAGTAACTCCCCATCATGAAACATCATTCTTTAAAAGAACAATAATATTAACACTTTACTTTCTTGTACAGGTTGCCTAGTTGAGCAAGAAGGGCTCAAGCGGGCTAGTCGGGACCTCCTGGGAGTCTTGGCTTGGCGGCTAAGGAACAAGGTATGTTGAGCAAGATCAACCACTTAGCACTATAGGATTGAGAGAATACTAGTAAAAGACCCAGAAGTCACTCAAGACTACACACACTTCACACTTGGTCATAAGTGAAGTGAGCAGCCAAAGAGCTGGCTACTCACAAGAAATAAAACTCTTTGTAAGAAAATGACTTTTCCAGAAGAAGTGGTCCTCAAGGTCCCTCTCAAGAAAAAAACAATTTTAGAGGAGAGGAGTCCTTAAGGTCTCCTCGCTCAAGATTTACAAAATTGCACCACAAGTTACCGTTTCAAAAGATAACTACCAAATCTGATATTTTGTCTTCATTAGGGGACATATGTGCTTTTTGACTTTGGTCGGTGCCAGGTGGCGCCTGCAAGGGGGACAGGCAGGGCTGCCTGTAGGTAGGGACAAATGGTACACTTCAGACATTGTTCCCCACCAACTCTCTCAATTTTGGCGCCCAAAAATGCCAACTCACCCCTAACGCCCTAGTATAAATAGACCTCTGAGCAAGGTCAAGGGAAGAGAATTGAAAATTGCACTGTTACTCTGCTAAAATCTCACCAGACCTACCTAAGTATTCTCTCCCTGCTCATTCTCTTAGTGCTGAGTGCCTTGTTCCTTCACTCCCCACTGACAACCATCATTCTCAGGTTTTTCCCTTGAGAAAATTACCATTTTGGTTGTGAAAGTTCAATATTCTTGCCGGGAGTGAGTTGAGACTTGAGTTCCATTGTTACCAGAAGGAGAAAGTTTCTTGAGAAGTTGCACCAGGAGACCTTGAAGACCTTGCAGGCAGTGTTCATTGGAGTGGGTCACGCCTCACCCTTTCCAGTTATTCATAGACCCCAGTCTCACTACCCTCCTACAGTTGGTATGTGATATTTTGGAACTAGTAATTAATTAATTTGTATTTAGAGTTTTAGCCAAGTAATTCTTTTTCCAGTAGAAAACAGAGACGAGTGTTACTGTTGTTGGTCTGGAATTAACTACTCCTGCTTCAATGTCAAGTTGGGCCGTATTACTATATTAGTTAAAAGCATATACTAATTTTGTTCCAACTCAAATGCACTTATGTATAGCTTTACTTCTGGATATTCGAGGACATCTTACATTTTAACTAAAAAGAAAATATCATGCCATATCCTTTTTTGGGGTTGCATTATCACTTGATATCAGATATTATGTTTTCTAGACAAGTAAGCAGAGAGATTATGGAAGCTCAACTTTCCATACAAAGAGTAAAGCACCAATTGAATTCCAAAAGAGCAAAATGGAAAAAGACATTTTTTCCCCTTAAGATGGAGGTCACGAGGCTCCATCTTGAGGGCAAGCTAGCTCCGATGCTCAGATAGGCTAACTTTAGACCATGTTTGTTTAGCGTCTGATGCTCAGATCCATCACATGTTATCAAATCTACCTTTCCCATGTCTCTATTAACGATCTTTTGCTTGATCTGAATTTTAAGAGAAAAATCTCATCCACTGCTTCAATGTCCAAATAGGCTATAGATGTGGTCTACATGTTATTACAACTATAAAGAGGGATTTCCAAGGTTTAGTAGTAAACCATGTCCTCTTTCTTAATTTCCTATTGTTTTAATAATGTCTCAAAAAATGGTGATAAAAAAATATTTAATTGATCTAAATTTTTGGTCCGTATTTTTTTCTTATTACTTATGTTCTGCAAATTACGTTTTACCCGCGCATCACGCGGGTTAACAACTAGCATAAGTAATAATCAACAACTAAAGGGTATCTTTTTTAGTATCTGAACTATAGGGTAATAACTTAAGTCCTTATAATCTCATAAGCCAACTAACCATAAGCTCCAAAAAAAGGGGCTACATCTTGCATTTGTTTTCATATATATTTTGGAGACACACAAACACACATAAAAATATAAATTAAATGACAATGGTGTGTGTGAGGATGATAAGGGTGTTTTTATTTGAACCCACATTTTTTTTGGTAGCCCCTCCTCTTATTATCCCCAAAAGGCTCAAACCCTTTCAACCGGTCCCAACAGATGGGGTGTATATATATAAAAATGAAAAAATAAAGGCTGGGCAAAGAAAAGAAAAGGAGAAAACCAAGTACAACACCTTCTCTATTGCATAATAAGTTCAGTTCATAATTCATCTGAGGATCCTATCGCAGCCTCAGCAACCTCACGCTCACAACCAGCAACGATATTGGAGTCGCATCACGAAATCCGATCACCGCCGATGAAGAAAGTGCCCACCGACTCGAAGAACTTCCCAATTTTTGCTTCCGACACTACTATATGATATGTGAAGATGATTGGTTTTCCTATTGAAACGGGGTGGTTTAAAGAGGATACGATTGCCATTTTACTAATTTAAATCTTTAAATTTTTAAAATTAGGGTTTATCAAAAGAATTTGGGTTGGAGTAAAAACACCCATAAATAAAGGGTTATGACTGTTGATGTAAAAAATTAGATTATCTCTAATTATTCAATCACAGATAAAAATAAATAAGACTAAAGAATTTTAAAGTGGTTCAGCCTTATAAGAATGGCCTACATCCACTGCTTTGTTATTGCTGACTGTTTGTTTGGAATTCTCGATAACAGGTTTTACCAAGAAATTTCGAGTCCCCTTCCAATGGGGGTGGTACAATGTATTTATAGCCTTGAGGATGTACATGTGAAAAAATAATACATAGCTGTCCAATAAGCGGGTACATCTGTATTATAATAATAAGCATTTAAAGCGCAGTCATCCCTTTGATTATCCGGACATAAATGCTCTGTACGAGATGCAGGTCGGACCGCCTAAGTAGCTCGACATACATGAGTTGCTCGGTAATAAAGTTCCTCGAAGAACACTTGTTGCTCGGAGGGCCTGAGTTGGTCGGGGAGGTTGAGCTCCTAGAAATCAAGGTGTTGTTCAAAAAATGCTTGCGGGTACCATGTAGATTGACACGTGTATGCATTTAATTGATCCACATCAGCAGACTAAATTTGGTATCAACAGAAGCCCCCAATGTTTCATAGTTTGATGCTGAAGAAAAGTATGGAATATTCTGCTGCCTAGACTTTCAGTTTTTATGGAATTAAGACGAACTTTTGTTGTTTATAACTCCTTTTTTGAGTGCATAGTATCAAGCTTTTAAAGTATTTTGAATTTCCATAATCGCTTCGTTTTTTGTTCCTTTTTTTTCTTTTTAGCCTCCGGGTACGTAATCGTCCATCCTGGTAATGATTGTTCTTCTCTATTCTCGAGGTAAAGTATTTAAACGCTTCAGAAAATTCGATCGCCTTTTACTTTTTCAAATCTGCATCTCATAATTTCTTCCCTTCTTCTCTATCTTGTGCGTTCATTTCCTCCATTGTTCGTTGTCAACTGATCCACCCTTTTCCTATAAGATCTTCTTCCTTCTCTTTTACTTTCTTTGTTCATCATGGTTTACCTTGTTGAGTCTCTTGACAAATTTCCCTCTGATTTTTCTATTCCTTCATGGGTCATATTGGAAGAACTTTCTGAACCTTCAGACTATTTTTCTTTGGCTGAGGGACATTGGTTCCCAGTCTCTTTGTGGCCGAATGTGGCTTTTCTTTTCCTCCAAATCCCCTATGTTTGGAATTCTGTCAATACTTCGATGTTGTACGTGCAAAAATAGCTCCCAATACTTGGAGAATAGTTAATGGAGTCCATAGGTTAAATCAGATTCATGGAAGCCGTTTAGGAATTCCAGAAATTATGTTTTGCTATAAATGGGTTGTCAGCGACAGTACTTTTTATTTAAAAACTAGGTTTTTAAATAGGGCTTTAGTTGTCAATCTCTCAGATGCCAACAGGGATTACTTCGAGCATGGTGTTGTTATGAAAAATTGGCAACATGCTCCACTAAATGGAAATGATGTATATCAGGGTCCTAGATGCCCTCCCTATGGCAATGGGATAGGTTGTTTTTATTTTTATTTTTGAAATTATGTTTTCTCTGTGTTTGATAAAATGTGTCACTGATATTTTAATTTTTATTTATTTGCAATTGATAGCAAAAGAAAATCCCCAAAAGAAACTGATGTCAATTTGAAGCACTTGAAACTTATCTGGAGTTTGCACCAAACCGTTGCTGACGAACATATCAGATCAGTCTCGTACTTATTGCAGTGCAAGAGATACACTTCATCTTTTACTGCTCGTCCAGTGGTAAGTGACATAGACCCACTACCAGCTTCTGAAAGTTCCTCCCCTGAGTCAAATCTTCCTCTCAGTATCAGAATGAAGAGATGAAAAGCTCCCTCATTTTTTGACAAATCAGATTCTGCCTCTGTGGAGGCAAAGAGAAGTAAGCAAGATGTCCCAGTGGAAGGGACAAGAAAAATTGATGCACCCGCTCCAGCTGCTGCTAAGAAGGTTGCCGAAGAGCCCCCTGTGGCTCCGAGCAAGGTTGTAGCTGTTTCTCCTCCAAGCGAGGTTATTATTATATCACCGACCAAGACTACATCCTTGGTTGAGAATGTTCCTGCTCCTACGAGGAGGTTAAAGAAAAGTTCTGTAGAGAAACCAGTAGAAGCAGTCTCTCAGTCTTTAAGTGTTGAAGGCGGTATTCCCACCTTTGTTCCTCCGAGCTCTGCTATGAGCTCGGTGAAGTCTTGGATTATCCCCGAGATCCAAGGTGTTGAAGACAATCTTTCTCGGGAGAGGGTTACCACCTTGGCAGCTCAGCATATTGCCTCAGTAAGTATTACTAATCTGAACTTTCATTTTTCAATGTTATGTCCCTGCACTGACTTATAATTATTCTCTTTTTCCAGCTGGTAACCTGTTTCAATACTATTCTGAAAAAGGATGAGGCCATCAAGGCCTCGAGCTCCTCAGGAGGTGTAGAGGAAGCTTTTGTGGGTCTGACACAATCCTTAAAGGATTTTCGTCAGAAATATGATGAAGATAAAGTTGCTTGGGAGAAGAAACTAAAATCCATCGAGCAAGAGAGGGAGAAAGCTGTGGAGGCCTCTCAGGAGTTGCAGAGGAGAATGAAATAATTTGAGAAGAAGAATAATGAGCTTGAGGAAAAGCTCAAAACTGCTGGAGAGTTTGAGACCAAGCTAAAAACTACTGAGGAGGAACTTGGCAGACTCCGTTATGCTGATCGCCAGAAGGAAAAGGCAGAAAGGAAATAGAAAGATGTCGAGGAACTTCTTACTGAGAGGATTTCATCGGAGAAGGTAAAGAGGAAACTTGTTGTTAAAAAGTCTTTTAGCGTTGGCTGGGATAAGGGATGGAACAAAGGCCTAGCTGCTATGTCTTCTCAGATGGAATTCGCTAGCGTCAAATATTTTAGGGACAGATGGGTCGCAGCTCTGCATGAGTTAAAGGTCTCTGAGAGTTCTGAGTTGTTTCAGCGTCATGTTCATGGTCCTCCTCCCTCTCCTGGCGAAGAAGAAGAGGATGAAGTTGCCTCTAAAGAGTCTTCTATGATAGTTGGGGACCAAGTCCCTACTGTTGAACTTCGCTACGAGTAGCCCCAGCCAACCAATATATCTACCGATCATCTTTCTCTTCCCTCCGAGTAACCTACCTCCCCGTCTAAGCCTCCCGAGGAAGTTTTAGGAAGCAAGGAGAAGGTGTAGATTTGTTCGGGCCTTTCTCTTTGCTTTTTATTTTTTTATTGAATGTAATTTCGGGCCATGTACTTCTTTTTATGATGTAATAAAATTTGAAGTTTTGGTTATGCATCTTAACTCCCTTTTTCTTGCTCTACTCTTATTATCGATCTATTTTATTCTTCTTGCTCTGTCTGCATTCTTATTAATTCTTTCTATCTCTTTTCTTTACTAGTTTATGGCTAGAATAGAGCTCTTGTCAGCCTATGATACTGAACTGATGAAAAAATATAATGACTACTTCAAGGCTGGCTATGCTGACCTGAATGAAGCTCAAATCATTGATATCCTCGGTCCAGATACTTCTGAGCGAGCAGTAGAAGCCTACCAGTATCTGAAATGCTTGCTCGACCGTGCAGTTGCCAATAATGTGGCATATTATGAGATGAATGAAGACCTCCAGGGTACTATCGAGTAACTTCAACAACAATACAAGGAGTCTACTACCCTTTTGCACCAGGGATATGAGAAAAAGTATCAGCAACTAAGTGCTGACAAAGGATATGATAAGTTGGTCGCTGCTTATGATATGAAGGAGAGGACTTTGAAGACCGAGGTTGAAGAGCATAGGCAGATCGCGAAATTACTGGAGCAGGAAAACAATAACCTACGAGGAGAGATATCCCAACTGAAATCTGCAGCATCTACCTCGGGAGCATTGATCCCTGTTAATGACGAAGGTTTCTCTTTCCTGGAGGTCGAAAATGCCAATTTGAGAGATGAATTGGAAACTTTAAAGAGGACTGCACCATCTACTTCTGCTCGGGGATGAGCAAGAGCTTCTCCGGGATGAGCAAGGGCTGCTCGGGTTACTGTTGAAGAAACTAGAACTCAGGCAGCCTTGGAGAATCAGTCCTTCCAGTTGATGGCGAAGAATCAGGCTTTATCAGAGATGTCCAAGAAGATTCTGAACCTCAACGATCAGCTCTCCACACAAAATTCTGCCTTGAAGAATAAAGAACTTTTAGCGAAGAACCTCAACGAGCAACTGGAGAGGTTAACCTACCAGTTTCACAAACAACCTAGAGAGTTCTGGATGGCTGGTTATAATGAAGCCCTCTATCACCTTGATGACCAGATCCAACAGTCGAACAACGAGCAAGGATGACTGAATGCCTTGGGTGTGCTACAATTGGAACAAGGTCACTATTTGTGGGATTACTATGACCCTGGGTTGCTCGATTTTCTAGTGCCACCTTTCAAACTTCATATGAGCTGGATTCCTGCTCGGGCAATTCCTCAGTGCTTAATCTCCAAGTATCTCGGCGACTACAGTCTTCATTCCAATTTTGAGATATCTCGCCCGGAGCACTTACTTAATCGACCCTCAGTAATGAACGTCAGGATGCTTAAAGATCTGAATTTCATAAATTCCCCCTATGCCTTAGACGATCCTCCTACTGGAGTAGAACCTGTTTCAAAGGCAGAAGGGAAAAAAACCATAGAATAGGATTTTTGATGTAATAATTTCTCATGTAATATGTAATTTGTTTTCTATGTAATTTGTTCTCATTTTAATGAAGAAGCTTTTAGTTTTCCCTGCAATCTTGATTGTCATTGTCTTGGAAATATTTTGTAAAACATTTCTTTTATTCACTGATGAATGTGTATGTACATCTGTTAAAAAGATAAAAATGTTTTGTGTTATTTTAAATTGCCGACCAACTATAGTTGGTGAAAATTTATTGTTGATTATCCTGAATTGGTGTTAATTATCTGACGACCTACCAGAGTTGATGATATTTTGTTTCCCGACCAACTTTGGTGGTAATTTAAAATGTCACAAGTATCAAAAAATTCTGTTTTATTTTTTATTATAGTGACTTATCACTTTTTTGTTCTAAGCCATGAAACGACTTTCATCACATGATCCTGCTTCATTTAACCAAATGTTCCCGACCAACCGTAGTTGGTGGATTTTCATTCTCGACCAACCGTAGTTGGTGGATTTTGATTCCCGACCAACCGTAGTTGGTGGATTTTGATTCCCGACCAACCATAGTTGGTGGATTTTTTATTCCCGACCAACCGTAGTTGGTGGATTTTATTCCCGACCAATCATAGTTGGTGGATTTTCATTCCCGACCAACCGTAGTTGGTGGATTTTTATTCCCTACCAACCGTAGTTGGTGGATTTTCATTCCCGACCAACCGTAGTTGGTGTATTTTTTATTCCCGACCAACCGTAGTTGGTGGATTTTCATTCCCGACCAACCGTAGTTGGTGGATTTTTATTCTGGACTTGATGCATAGTGTGTAGCACTAGTATTCTGAAAAAATTTCAACAAAGGGAGAGAATTGGGTAAAACATCCAAACTTTATTCATATTGAAGAAAAATGCATTACATAGGGATTGAACTACTGATAATATTTGCGCAGATGTTCTGCATTCCATGCATTCTTAAACTCCTCTCCTTCTAAGGTTTCAATCCTATATGTCCCTGGTCGAACGAATTATGTTACTCTGTAGGGTCCATGCCAGTTAGCTCCCAGTTTGTTGTGTTTTTGAATTACTTTCTTCAGCACATAGTCCCCTTCTTTCAGATCATATTTCTTTACTCTCTTATTGTAGAACAGAGTTGTTCGTTGTTGGTATGTAGCATTCCTGATTACTGCTTCTTCTCTAACTTCCTCGAGCATATCCAAATCTAATCTTCTCATCAAGTCGCTGATAGGAGAATTGAAATTCAGCACTCTGTGTGTTGGGAGGCCCATCTCGGCAGGTATAACAGCTTCACTTCCAAATGCCAGCATGTATGGAGATTCTCCTGTTGCTGCTCATGGAGTAGTACGATAAGCCCACAGTACAGAATATAGCTCGTTGATCTAATTTGCCTTTGCATCATCCAGTCTTTTCTTCAAACCATTCAGCAGCATTCTGTTTGTCACTTCAGTTTATCCATTGCTCTGGGGATGGCCTGGTGCAGAGTGGGTTTTTAATATGTTCGACTGATAATAATACGCGGCAAACTCCTCGTTGTTAAATTGAGTTCCATGATCGGTAATGAATGCATGGGGAAGACCATATCTATAAATGATGTTCTTCCAAATAAATTGGTATACCTTGTTATATGTCATATCGATAAGGGGCTCAGCTTCCACCCACTTAGTAAAGTAGTCCACCGCGACCACGAGATATTTAAATCTTCCCCTGGTCGTTGGAAGTGGCCCGACCAAGTCTATTCCCCATATGGAAAATGGCCAAGGGGAAGTAATAGGTGTCAATAATGCTTGGGGAGTTCTTCGGATAGAGGAGGAGCGTTGACATTTGTCGCATTTTTGGGCATAGGCTATACAATCAGCCCTCATTATTGGCTAATAGTATCGTTGCATCATTATTCTTTGCAAAAGTGTTCGACCTGCTACATGGGCTCCACAGGACCCTTCATAGACCTCTTCAATCAAGTCTTTCACCTCGGAGGGATGCACACATCTTTGTAAACTTGCTATAATTCCTCGTCTATATAGAACACCATTAGTCAATACATACCGAGCAACTTTAAACTTCAATTTCTTGGCTGCAAGTTTATCAGTTGGTAATGTCCCTTCTTCAATATATGCCCTGATGGGGTCCATCCAGGATGGTCCTAAATCAAGGGTGATAAAGTTCATCATCATATCTTCCTCTATGCTCTGACTAGCCACGACTTCTATTGGGATTGTTCTTCACAGATCGGTGCGTGTTGCTGAGGCTAACCAAGCTAAGGCATTTGCTCTTGCATTCTCTAATCTTGGTATATGTACTGCAATCAGGCTTAATAAAATCTCCATTGTTTTTGCATGATATTTGATCATTAATTCTCCTTTGGCTGCATATAGCCCCAGCATCTGATTTACGATCAATTGTGAGTCACTAAATACGACGACCTGCTCTGCGCCCATGGTTTTTGCTAAACTAAGACCTGCAATCATAGCTTCATATTCAGCCTCATTATTAGAAGCCTTGAATTAGAAGCGCAAAGCATACTCCACATCTATTTCATCTGGGCTGTTTAAAACAATCCCTTCCCCACAAACTGTATTGTAAGATGAGCCATCCACATACAGCTTCCATATAGGTACTTCATCCTCAAATTTTTGATCGGACAGAGTTCCTCGATGGAATACTTTTTGCTTCTTTATATCCTCCCCTAGCACTTCTTGCTGTTCGTCTACCATCAAAATCAAGATAATTTATGTAAGGCAGAGTAATATACTCGAAATATTTGTTTATTTCATTTTTGGAAAAACAACATTAAGAACCTTGTCAAAACAGGTCTCAAGTGAAGAAATTTAGATAGGGTAGATAATAGGTTTAGGTCGAATCTGAGCAGGTTGGAAAGGTATGACATTCCAATTAAGGAGAGGCATGTCGGCAGCTTTGATATGAGTAGATGGGTCTGATGGCATGCCATCTGAGAGGATCATGTAGAGACCAAGTCCCAGTATCTACAGGTTTAATGAGTCTTCTAAATCACTTTCCTCAAAATCCTCAGTAACTATCGCAGCTTTCTCGGTGACAGGTTATACTTCATGCCGACAGTCTTCGACCCAAGATTTGATATCTTGAAAGAAAATTTCCAGCTTCCATTTCATCTTCTTATCTACATGATCATACCATGGTTCAGGGATGCCTTAGAAAGGTAAGTCTTCATCGTCCTTAATAAACCTTCTTTTCAAAGAGTCTCTTAAAATAACCATTTCTTCTTCTAAGCTTCTTTTATGTCATGGTCACCGGAGTGCTCTAAATTCTTCTGGTGAAGATTGATAACCTAGAACACATAGGAAAAAGGCCTCGTTCAGGACTATGGGATCAAAGATCCCTTTCTGGCATCACACAAGCCCTATTCTGGGCATCGAGTGCATGTTCTTGAACATCTTAATCACATTGACATTGCCATAAGGGTTGTGTTTCAGACAGACTCGGTCTTTAAAATTTTCTACTACTGGAAGGGGAAGAGAATTGACTCTGAAACTAAAGAGGAGTATGTCATTCATCCTATTATGGATATGTAATACTAGATTTCTAGTGCTAGAATTGTTTGTTCCATCATCATCCCCCAAGATGGTAATGACCTGACCTTTAGTGAAGAATTTTAGTTTTCGATAAAGAGAAGAAGATACCCCTCGGATACTATGGATCCATGGATAACCAAGGAGTAGATTGAAACATGCATGAATGTCAATGACTTGGAACTCGATGAAAGGATTAATAAGTCCAGGCCCTACTTTGAGTTTTATGGACCCCATTACCTCTCGACAGGTATTATCATAAGCACTCATGACGACGAAAGTGGGAGTGATATCACTGACTTTCAATCCCAAGCAATTAAAGGTTCTTAGAGGACAAACATTGGGGGAATTTTTTTTATTAATGAGTGAGAGTGGGAACGTCTTTCCCAATACTTCAACGGAGATATTAAGGGAATAATTATGGTAAGGGACGATCTTCGCTACCTCTGCTTCAAAAAAGGAGAGGAGTCTAGAAGAGGTTAAGGACCCAAACATGTTTATGTCTTCTTTAGGAGTGGTAGAAGCAGGGACTGTAGGCTTGGTGAAGATTTTTATTCGAGCATTCCAATACAACTAGGAAGGCATGAAAAGCCCCCATAGGGTGATGTTGTCTTTGGTTTTCTTGAGCTAGTGAAGGACTTTACGTTATTCGATGGGCATTTATAGCATAGGAAATTCTTCGATAACTCCCATTCCTTTATCTTCCTTGGTCACATGAGTAATTAGATCTTTGTAGTGTCTCCCTTACCTGGTTATGTAATGTACTGAGGTGGGGAAGAATATGAATCACGTGCCTTCATCTGCATTTAACTGAATGGACACCTTATTGATTTCCCCCAATAGATCTTCAAAGGATATCATTCCACACAGGCTCATAATTAGACTGGTTTCTTGCTAACTGGGTTCGTCATCTTAATTATCTAAGTCAGCCCTTATCCGGTGGCAACTATGTCTTCTTTTCAAGAGAAATTAATACATTCAACAACCTTTATGGCTTCATAATATAAATTTTCCACACTCAGTGGGGAGGTGCAGTAGTGAAGGGACCAAGTGTTCCTGAAGATCCAAAGTGGTGAGTAGCTCATCAATGTTTCAAATTTCACGTGTTTGTCGAAATGCATCGGCTATAATCTGTACCACATTATCTATACTGACTTCTTTAATTGGTACCACCCATTCATCCGATTCTCGAGCCTATTTTTGGGCATTAATGAAGAATCCACTGAATTTACAACAATCAACAGTCATTTGGGTGGGTAATTGTACCCAAACTCTAAAATTCTTTTCTTCACTTATGATAACTCCATATCCTTCCCTTCAAATCAGGTATGGATGATAATACAGGTCCTTGTAAGGAGTGATAAAGCTTGATCAGTGAAGCTGGTAGGGTGTAGGGGGAAATATGAGTAAACTTTGAATGGTTTAGGTGACATTATAGGGATGATGGGTGCTTTGCTGGACACAATTTGAGAAGATGGGTCAAATTCTTAGTTACTCTCAAGAAAGATGGCATTCGTATGGGTTAGAAGTGGGTTATGAGTGGTACTGGGTTTAGAATTGAATGGAGGGGAAACAATACACCAATCAATTGAACCTTAAATCACACTCCGAAGGTGGAAGTACTGGTTGCTAGTATGGCCGCAGATTGGGGGGAATCACAGCGGGCATCAACTTTGAAGTTTTTAGGGAGTGGATTTGGTAGTAGAAAAGGGTCTAAGGGTTTGATGAGGTTTTGGATCAGCGGGGCCTAGTAGACTTTGGACAGAGGATCATTGAGCTCTATATACTCTTTCTTAGCCCGGTTGGGGCTACTTTTCAGTTCCTAAGAGGTGTCAAATTGATAAATGTTGTTGATGGTTGACACTGTCGCACTAGCGGGCTTCTCATACTTCTGGGGAGTGAATTGTCCAGTTATTTTCTTTGGTTCATATTTGACTTTGGTAAAGCCTTCCTCAATTTCTACACTAGCCACTCGAAGGTCTTGAAAGTGTGGCCAGTGTTGTCGTTCCGTGGTTACTCAGATATGAGGTAATTAGTTCTTCTTCATGATACTCACTTGTTCCACCTTGTAGGGTCCGCTGGTCATGATATCAACTTTCTCTTTCCACCTTCCTATGAAGCTACTGATTATGTCCCTAAGAATTTGCTTAATAATATCTAGATCTTGGATCATAACCTTTAACTCCTCATTATACTTGTACCTAGGTGATAAGAACCCAAAATTGTACATTTTATACCCCGAATAGATCTACTTTAGTTGCTAATTCTTGACAATTTGGGTCTTATGTGCTTAAATGTTTATCTTGTAGGTCAAACGTCCGTTTGCAGTGTCAAAAGCTATATATCGAGGCAAATGCGCGTTGAATGGAGCTAAATATAATTCGCAAAAATACCCCTATCTCCATGCCTATTATAAAAGGAAGATGGAAGACCCCATTTGAGATCATATCATAAAATAGAGAAGAGAATTCTAGAGAGAGTTAGAGATAGTTTAATGTAGAAAATAAATTAGGATAAACACCATTTTGTAAATTTTATTTTATTATTTTTATTTTTGTTAGATATTTGGGAGGTAAATTTTTGTAAGAGATTTAATTGAGTGATTATTAAATTGAAAATCAATTGGATGCTCAATTGGAGGGATGTAAATTGCAAATTCAAGGATTGAAGTCCAATTTCACTCAAAGAGATTTGGTTTAACTGTTCTTCTCTTCTACTTTAATTTATATGCCTTTGATTATTAATTTGTCAAATTCCATACAATGTTAGGCTATATCCCCTTTCAAGGGGTGGGGGGAACCCTTATTTGATGTTATTTTAATTTAATTAGTTTGATTACTTGAAAATTTCCTTTAAATGTTAATTTTGATCCCTCACCCTTAAATTTATGCCTCGAGAGAGGGTAAATGATTTTCGAGAGAAAATTGAAATTCTAGTTATAATACCCATTTTAGATTAAAATTAGAGATAGGGGTTTCTTAAGTTGGGTATTATTACTTGAATTTCAACTCTAAATTTATTTCCTAAGATTTATATAAATTTTAATCGATCGATCCTAGTGGGTGATTAATTAAAAGGAGTGTAGATCTATTTTTCTAGAGTTGTGGGATGTTAAACTTAATTTTATAAAAGATTACTATTAAAATTACATTTGCAATGAGAGTTGGTTTGTGATTTTGATATTAATTTGGGAGAATTCAAATAATTAAATTAATTAATTTTAATAACTAAAATTTGTGTGTAATTTCACTCCTTGATTGTTCTCACAATTATTTACCTCACTTTATCTCTTATTTTAGTGTTAGACTTTATTTTTCATGTTTAGTCATTTTCTAGTTAGTTGTTTTCATCTCACATTTTAGTTTAGTGTTATTTAACCTCACCTCACCCAATTGTTTTAATATTTGAAAAAGCTAAAAAAATTAGAAAAAGTTAAAAATTCCAAAAAGAAAATAAAATTGAATTACAATTGAGTTTGTCTCTAGCTTACCCCCTTGATGTTGATTGATACCCTTAATTACCTCTACACTTGAGTTTGTTATATTTTGTAGGTATTTGAGGATTTTGATTAGAAGAGCTTTTCAAGCAACGATGAAAATTATATACGCGAAAGTTCTTTCTATCAAATGGCGCCATTGACATTCTTGGGAGTGTGAAGCACTTGGAGCAGATTTTAATTTCTAGTTCATTTATTTTTCGCACTATATTATTTTTTGTACCATTTTTATATTTTTAGAAGGCTTGTATTAGGATTTTTATCATTTCTTGTATTGCGGTGCATAGAGACACCTTTATTTTATTTTTCATTTTAAAAATTATAATAATCGAAGACAAGCGTGATAGGGAAATCGAACAAGGTAGAGAGAGAGAGGGCGTTCAAAGGCGGGGATTTAGAAGCTTCTCTACCTTGGGTTAGTAGGAATCCCGGGGATGACTGAGATAGGCGTGATCTCCCCCAAATCGACTCAAATTTTTCGGCACCCCACGTCCTAAAAACCATGGGAGGTACATTTCTAAACCCTCTCCCCTCTCCTGTTAGTGAGACAATTTTCTGTGCTCTTTTGTGCTCTTGTGTGATTTTATTATCGCATTTATTTTTCGAATGGTGTGATGAATTAAATTACTAAGACCTACACCCGTCACTCACGAGAAGGGATTTCATCACCCGACTCACCTGCTAGCCATCATTAAATTTAAAAATCAATCAACAAGGTATCCCACTAGGAGAACATTTTTGCAAAGGCGATCACAAAGATATTTTCATGATTTTTTATCGCCCGCGGACTCAATTAAAATTTGACTACCCTTTCACTAAATATCAAGAGTCCATATTTTTTCCAAATCAAGAGTCCATATTTTCACTAAATTAGTCGGTTCGTCCAAATCAACAGTCCATATTTTTTCCCCACCCTTTTTCTTCCAAAAAAAATCCAAAAATATTTTCTTTCTTTCATTTTAGAAAAATCCAAAAATATTTTCTTTCCTTTTGAAAAAAATTAAAAAACTCCAAAAAATATTTCTCTCCACATTGCCGAAGAACGTCCTTTATGGGACTACTTTGGTCATTTTCCATTGACACGCAACACGTGTGAGAGTGATCGCGAGCCGTCTCTTTATGATATTCTTCGTGGTTTCACCTCTCTCACGAGTACCATTAATACTCTTGACCCGTTCATGCACGCACCTCATTTTCCATCACCCTCGATGTCAAGTGTCGGTGTGTCGCATACCTTATCGTGCACCCATTGTTCCTATGCCAATCACTTGTCCCATGAGCTCCCATACTATTCATATCCATCGGAAGCCACCATGGAACATGTATATCCATCTGACACTATTCCGAAACCCACCTCGGTCTACTATCCCGATACGCACAATCCCGAGTGGTGTGAGTACCCGAGCTATTCGTGGAGGCCTGATCACCCTCCCATGCAATACGAACCGCAACCCGATGTTGTGGATCCTCACACATTCCAACAGTTGTCATGGAAACCTTGTGCACCCATTCACGATCAGTTCCCTCATTACGCACCCCATGAGTATCAACCATTTGTCCATCATGAAAGCGATCCTTTCTTGTATGATGAACTTGGCCCCACCCCACACACTTCATTTGAGTATTCTTCGTACACTCATGATAGTAACGAGTTGTGTCCACCTCACCCACCGCCGCCACCCGTCACTTCACCACCATCTTCCACATCCGCTCTCAAAAACCTCTTGCAAAAGTTCATACTCGTGAAAGAGCAAGCCACTCAAATCCAAAATGAAGCCCTCCAAAGGCATGAACAAAGGTTAAATGAATTAGAGTGTGCAAGAGAGTCAGACATTTCTATGGATCCTCCCATCGGTGCAACCGAGTGTGACAATGATGAGTCGTCTTGTGCCACAGATTTTGAGTGTGACCAACTCTACTACCCCGAGAATCTCGAAGTTGAGACCATCCCATGGTCCGAGACCTAAGTCGATAATTGTGTTGACTTACCTTTCGATAGTGAGACTGATCAAATCCCTCTTTGTCCAAATGAACCTACCATTGAGGTTTCCACTCACTTTCCTATAGAATCCAAAAATATGCTCGAGCTTTTACCTTATACCCCAACTGTGTATGTCTCTGACATGCCCATATATTTTAGGTTAGCTCCGGCTACAAGTGTTCACCATTTTCCTGAGATAGAATCCACGTTACTTCCTAACTATCCGGATATGGATCCTGTTCCACAATGCATGGCTCCCTTTGAGCCCGATATTTCTAGTGATCCCTCTATATCTAATCTTGGTGCCTCATCTTACCCATCCACCACATTCATCGATGTCAGTCTTATGGAGAAGTTGACCACTCCATCTTTAGAACCCACACCTCCTCCTGCGAGTGCCCTTGAGGATCACTCCGTGCCTCATGAGGAGTGTTTGCCTCCCACTCTTGAGTTGGATCATCTTCCCCCACCACTTATTCCACCCGATCCACCATTTATACCACCCGACCCACCCATTATCCCTTCCACCCCACCACCTGGTTTTACACATTTCATGTTTTCAACCATATATTTAGATCCTAACCTGAAACCATCCACTACACATGAGAGTATATGTGGTGATGCTCTCTACTTCCGTGACATCGAGCTTGTTCCTCCATGCCCGCCACTATCTTGTGGTGTTGACTTTTCCCATCGACAGCTCCCTGGTGTGTCACGACGTGACCATTATCAGCGCCCATTTATAGAATGGTCGTGTAATTTCTATGAGCCCCAACCCATCACACTTTCTACACCATTTTTCCTTCCTCACCAATTAGAGAGCCATGCTTATAGGGACCTAGTTGCCCTCACCTTTTGGCTCAATAAGTCCCGTGATCGATGCTTCATCACCCATGCCTTCCTCAACTTTACCCTAATACCCACCCGCCCATGGTCCACCGATGCTTTGCATCATGTGATGCACTTTGCCATACAAGTGAATTGACCCTTTTAGCATCTATCCAACAAAACTGACGCTTCAGTCTTGTTTGGGGGTGATTTTCATCACCCATTTTTCTGTCGCCCCGCGCTTTCATAGATCTTATCTTTAGGGTGAGAATGGTTCGATCTGGCTGAAGACATTAAACTTAGCGCTACCGAGAGGCATCCCGCATTTCTTGTATGAGTCTCATCCTTTTTGGGGGTGGTGTTTCACATCACCCTATGTTTTGCAATGATATGTACTTGTACACATTTTTTTCTCGTATCACTTATTCAGGTTTATTCTTGGCGATATATGTCCACTTCATTAGCGGTTGATTCTGGTACTATCTTTCCTACCTTATGCTCTCAATTTTAAAAATCATTTTACTTAACATCGAGGACGATGGTCCTTTTTGTTTGGGGGTGGGGAATTTTATCAAAATCATACCTCTTTTGAATTTTTTTGATTTTTAAACCCGATTTTAAAATTTCATGCAATTTCTTTCATCTCAATCATTGATGTGAATTTTCAATCATCCATCTTTCAAAGCCTAGGAATCAATCTAGAGAATTTATTTTGTCTAAATAGATTATGTAATACATAACAAGGCATGTTGCACTATGAATTTCTAGACTCAACAAAATTTGCGCACTTATCACGTCACTGCGGTTTAGAGTTGAAGAGTACTACAATTCCCAAGAAAACCTTAAGGATCACTAGTGGAGACTTTGGCTTGTGAGATTCGTGCCTTTCACCTTTCAGAGAGTTTTACGCAATCTCCGAGTCACAAGTTGATTCAACTTCTTTTGGGTCCGCACTAAAATTGTTGCATGATCTCATTATCATTCATTAAAATTTGGCTTGATCACTGAGAATGACATTATTTTCTAGTTGTAAGAAATGCATGTCTTGAAGTTTTTCCCCATCACTAGATTTTCTCCCATACACTTCACTCATCACACTCCCATGCTTTTCCATGTCACATTTCCATTCACTCACCCATTACCTTTCCATATTCTCACCATCCATATACACATCCCACGTCCTCACCTATCATCTCCATTTATATTTCATCCATCATTTTTTTTGAGAAAAAAGAGTGTTGATTCCAATTGTAAATGTCTTCATTGTTGATTTAAAAATAAAAGAAGAACAAAAAAAAGAAAAAAAGAGAGAAAAAATATAGCAAAAATAGCAATAAAAAAAAGAATATAGAGAAAAAGAAAATAAAAATCGAAAAAGAGAGAAAAGAAAAGAAAGAGAGTTTTAATTAGTTCTTGTGTAATAAAGACATTTGTTCTTCATGTATATAACACTCCTCTCACACATCGCATATCCATCCATCTTACATCCATCATTTCACACATCCATCCTATCCTACCCACATCATCATATCCCGTCCTTCTCATTTCATTTCCCCCTCACCCATTATCATCGATGTTACCCTAGGTGTTCGGGAAAATGAAAGTCAACGTGGTGAATAACTCGACATTCTCACTATAGTGATTAGCATTCTTTCATGAGATCATTTTCCTTCTATATGTTCGTTATTTCTTATATGTGTGTGAGACGTTTGGACTTGCTTACATTTACTCACCTCCTCACACACAAGAGAGATACAGTAAACCTAATCTCAAGAGTTCACTTGAGAGAGATATATCTATGAGAATTTGAAGTTGAAGCGTTGATTCCGAAGAGGCAATCTAAGAATTACTCTTTTGATACTCGACCCGTTTTAACTGATTCACACTACACATGTTGAGTTCTAGGAAGGATGTGCCGTAAGTATTTTCTTAGCTAAACTTTTTATGCTTCTAGCTTGTATTTCTGAAAATATTTTTCCTTTGATGGATTGTGCAATTATTCTATGTATAATAAGAGATAGACTGTCTTTTGTAAATAAAGAATTTTGTGGGTATATTCCCTGCAAACCCTCATGAGACCCAACTCGTCCTGTAGGGAAATCTATAGGTTTAAAGGCTTGTTCCACATGCTAAGTGTAATCGCAAGTGCCCGCGAAAGTGGTACACTTTTGGTTTCTTATCTTTCTCTTTCTCTCTATCTTATCGCTCGAGGACTAGAAACACTCTGGTGTGATAAGCACCCAAAACTGTATATTTTATACCCCAAGTTGATGTGCTTTAGTTGCTAATTCTCGGAAATTTGGGTCTTATGTGCTTAAATATTTATCTTGTAGGTTAAACGTCCGTTTTCGGTGTCAAAAGCTATATATCGAGGCAAATGCGCATTGAATGGAGCTAAATACAATTCCCAAAAATACCCCTAGCTCCATGTCTATTATAAAAGGAAGATGGAAGACCCCATTTGAGATCATATCATAAAATAGAGAAGAGAATTCTAGAGATAGTTAGAGATAGTTTAATGTAGAAAATAAATTAGGATAAACACCGTTTTGTAAATAGTTTTATTTTATTGTTTTTATTTTTGTTAGATATTTGTGAGGTTAAATTTTGTAAGAGATTTAATTGAATGATTATTTAATTGCAAATCTCTTGGATGCTCAATTGTAGGGATGTAAATTGCAAATGCAAGGATTGAAGTCCAATTTCACTCAAATAGATTTGGTTTGATTGTTCTTCTCTTCTACTTTATTTTATATGCCTTTGATTATTAATTTTTCAAATTCCATACCATGCCAGCTAAATCCCCTTTCAAGGGGTGGGGGGAACCCTTATTTTATTTTATTTTAATTTAATTAGTTTGATTACTTGAAAATTTCCTTTCAACGTTAATTTTGACCCCTCACCTTAAATTTACGCCTCGAGAGAGGGTAAATGATTTTCGAGAGAAAGTCGAAATTCTAGTTATAATACCCATTTTAAATTCGAACTAGAGATAGGGGTTTCTTAAGTGGGGTATTATTACTTGAATTTCAACTCTAAATTTATTTTCTAAGATTTACATACATTTTAATCGATCGATCCTAGTGGGTGATTAATTAAAAGGAGTGTAGATCTATTTTTCTAGAGTTGTGGGGTGTTAAACTTAATTTTCTAAAAGATTACTATTAAAATTATATTTTCAACGGGAGTTGGTTTGTGATTTTGATATTAATTTGGGAGAATTCAAATAATTAAATTAATTAATTAGAATAGCTAAAATTTGTGGTGTAATCCCACTCCTTGATTGTTCTCACAATTATTTACCCCACTTTATCTCTTATTTTAGTGTTAGACTTTATTTTTCACTTTTAGTCACTTTCTAGTTAGTTGTTTTCATCTCACATTTTAGTTTAGTGTTATTTCACCTTACCTCACCCAATTGCTTTAATATTTAAAAAAGCTAAAAAAATTAGAAAAAGTTAAAAATTCCAAAAAGAAAATAAAATGGAATTACAATTGAGTTTGTCTCTAGCTTACTCCCTTAATGTGGATTGATGCCCTTACTTACCTTTATACTTGAGTTTGTTATATTTTGTAGGTATTTGAGGATTTTGATTAGAAGAGCTTTTCAAGCAACGACGAAAAATATATACGCAAAAGTTCTTTCTATCACTAGGCATGAATTCCTGAGTGACATCCTGCCAACTACGGATTCTAGATTCTTCGAGGGACATAAACCAATAGAGGGCACTTTCTTTCAAGGACTATTGGAATATCTGGGCCATAATCTCTTCATAGGAACCAAGGAGGCTCATAGTTTAGTGATAGCTTCGGAGGTGAACAATTGAGGGTTCGCTTCGTCTAAACTTCTCAATGTCTGGCATCTTGAATTCGCAGTCAATTTGTCTTTGGGATAGGGAGACATATGGGTGTAGTCCATATAGTTCCAGAATATCTTGATTTGGTTAAACTTCTTTGATAATATCTCGAGGTCTTCCTTGACCTTATTCACTTCCTCTTCTTTAGGGTCCATGGGTATTGGCAGATTAATCGCTGGTTGGGCAAGGTTCAGGATGGGGAGTTGAGCTGGAAATGACCCATTGGCAAGAGTGGCACATGGATCATGTTGTACTCTTCAAGGACCGAAATAAGACCGGGAGCATGTGGTCCCATAGCACGAGGAAATAAAACTTCTAGTTCTTTGAGAATCTGAGATCGAGGATGCTACATCTCATGAACCTCAGTTGGAAGGTTGCCAATATTAGCACTGAGCTGGGCTAAGATGATCATCAGATCAGTTTGCACATTCGGTGCTTTGTCAGTATTCTCCATGAAGAGCTCGTGAAGGTAGATCCCAAGCTCATATGAACTATCAAAATAAGTGGCAAAGCTTTGAGGCAGTTTGACGGAAGACTAAAGCCAATAGGGAGCTAGGCCAAAATCGGGCATAAGATCGACCTGAGAGGGAGAAAGGCTTGAATTTATTTTCTAAAGAAGGAGGGAATTTTTTTTGGTATTTTGGAAGAAGGAGGAAAAATGTTTTTGGTATTTTTTATTTACGAAAAAAGGAGAGGAATCTCATCATGATTACTATTATTAATGTTATTATGGGGATTTCACTTGTATTAGGTTTGCCTAAATGCAGAAAAAATACCAGACAGGACCTGTGCTTGGGAAAATAGGGTTTGAACATATGTAAGCCATGGTTGGACTTGTTTCCAGTCTCACGGACGGGGTCCTGTTTCTAAAAAGGACGAAATTATAAGGAAATTCGAGGGGTACACTGACCCAAAATTTGACAAAGCTTCACATGGTAATAAAAAAACTAAACATGAGTGTCCTAGGTTTGACACCTATATGAGGATAAAAGGGTACGAAGTGTATACGGAGAGTTTATACAATTGTGTGATAAGTGAGTGGAAAGTGATACATACATGAGAGATATATTCAAAAAGGTAAACAAAAGGGAAAAAAGGGAATATACAGTGGAAAGTTATACATGCATGAGAGAGATACATATAAAAAGGTAAATAGAGGAGAAAGGGGGATATAGAGGTAGTTGCATATGCACACATGCAGAAAAGAATAACACCCATGAAGTTAAAGAGTCGACTCCTCTTATGATGACCCCACTAGTATTGCCACTGTGGCCATCCCAAGGGTTTCTTTGTGGGTTTCGAGTACAATGCATCTCTCGAGGTGGATCCCTCATTCCTTCCCCTTTTTTCGACATGCACGTAGATTGCGTCCTTTATCGAAGTGCTTGGTGGCGTCGATGTGGGGTGATATGTAGAGATAGAGTCACTAGCCTATTTTGTACAAAATAGGCAAAAAATGTTGTCTCCTTAAGATAATGACATCAAAGATAATACTGATGCTTGTGAAACCAAGTAGTTCAAGGGCCTAGTAAGTAAGTTACGAAATGGAAAGGTATTAGGCACCCATCCTTCCCTTTCGATCTGTCATGAGCATGCTTTAATATTTTTTTTGTAGAACTCCGTGATGTGCGTGCTTATGTGCATAATATAAATGGAGGACATAATCACTTGAATCGCGTCATGGATAAAGGCAGAGCGAGGCCATCCTTAGAACTATTTCCAAAATAATAATTAAAAATATAATGCAAGTATTTATTGATTCATAAGTCATTATAGAAAATTGATTGCATATATCGGAAACGACACAAGCAAGCAAGCATATAAAAAAATATATATGATGAATATATGATAAGAACAACGTAACAAATGTATGTGGGATGGCTTGAGTCTAGGGATTTATCAAAAATGCCTACGTAGCCTAAGGGAATCAAAGTTCACATAGTTTGAAGACAATACATAGTGGGTTTTAACCCATAAATGCAATGAGGAACTTTATTATGTGTGTGTGTGTGTGTGCGTGTGTAGAAGAAGGTATTTTAGGTTGAGGAAGTGTGATGAGAAATCCGCGTTTGGAATTTATAAGTGAACCCTATTTTTTTGTTTGGTTTTCCTATGAAAATAAAGTATGTGCGAATACTAATAATAAAAAGTTTGAAGCTAAGATATGTGATGTAATGAAGTAAAGTACTAAAGTGAAAATGAAGTAATACGGAAATAAGAGAATTTAAAGTTGAAGGGGAAGAATTAGGACTCCTTGTGAAGACTTGAAGTGGATCATGATTATAGATGCACTGATCCTAAGATGAGGTGATGGTTGTTTGTGAAGGTGGGTGGGATTTAATCAAAAGAGTATAAAAAGTATTGATAGAATGTGGAATATGGGCTTTTAAGGAAAGAACAACTATGAATTCGAGAGAATTCTCTCTGAATTGCTGAGAGGGATGTTGAGGGGTTCTTGTCAAAGTGAGGTCATGGACTCTATTTATAGGGCCAAGGGGGTGCCGATAGGCATGGTCCTAGACCTACCTATCGATATAGAATCCCAAACACACTGTTGATAGACAGGGTTCTTGGGGTGTCATTCAGCAGATTGAGGAATGTTTTTTTAGAAAAATGGGTGTAAAATGCAAACTGTAAGTCAAAATCGTGCATGGGGCAGACCGTTGGAAAGGGTATTAATAGACCTTTGAGAATCCATTAAGACACCCATGTTTTTTGCTGGACGAAGTCAAACAGGGCCTGAAAGCACCTATGGTCATTGGACATAAAATTCCCAAA
Source organism: Sambucus nigra (assembly GCA_949130495.1). Taxonomy (NCBI): domain Eukaryota; kingdom Viridiplantae; phylum Streptophyta; class Magnoliopsida; order Dipsacales; family Adoxaceae; genus Sambucus; species Sambucus nigra. Next base: position 158,417,281 of record OX422215.1, read on the forward strand.
GGAAAACAGATCGTTCATTCGAATCGTAAGGTTGATTCATATACGGGATGGGCTTTCGAAAAGGATATTCAGTGTCTTTTGAGATTTCATTCATCTTTGTTCGATTTGGAGAGTTGACCTAGGTTAAACGGGACCCTGAAGTGCCCAATAACCCTTTAGAGTAAAATGGGTTTTGCGTCCCTACCGTAAGGCTGATTCACACGCGGGGAGGACCGTTGGAAATGGCATTTAGAGCCCTTTGAATATGCATTCATCTTCATTACAGCTAAAGAGAGGCACCTTCCAAACATCCACGGCCTCAGATATAATTAAAATAAAATGGTAATAACATATAAGCACATAAATATGGACAACAAGGAAGAAAATAATAAGAACACCAAGATGTACGTGATTCACTAATTTGAATAAATCTATGCAGAAGACTGATTTCACTATATTTGAAGAATAGAGAATATACAAGGATAAATCACATGCCCCCTACTCTCCTACCTAAATTCTCAATCTCTTGCCTCAATTTTTTTCCAAGTTTTTCCATGTACCCAACCCGATATATCCCTCTCTCATGTAACCCAATGAGAAATCTCCCACACAATACATCTACAGCACACCTATCATATATGAAACACTCAAACTCACACTCTTCCACCTTTGAGCAATACCCATGGAAGATAGAAAAAATCTCTCACCTATTACCCCAATCCCCCACCTTTTAGAATAAGGCCCTCTTTTTAGTTGTCAAATGAGTAAGCAAAGATTTAAGGTTAAACTCTAAAAATGATCCTTTGATATGTGGAACCTATTTGTGGTAACCCAACCCTAATAACGCCACTCTAAATCCCATTTAAAAAAAATTCGGTTCGCTTGAACCAAGCACTTCACTGGTCACGCTTATCTAGAAAACCTTGTCCATATGCGCTACCCCTTTCACTGAGGTGAAGCTCCTTTCGTTGCCCACGCCATTATACATAAAATATTTGTTTGGGGTATTTTGAGATAAACTCCAAAATTACCTTGCAATGTCAGATCATGTCGTCCTACCAAACCTTAATGATCCATGTTATTTAGTGGTCGCCATTAACGGATGTTGATGTCATGGGTGAAATAGATATGATGTTGACATATGACATTACCTCAAAATAAACTTCCATATATATCAAGGCCAAAAATATGATGTTTACATATGCCATTACCTCGTGACGTTGAATTGGGTCATTTTTCCAAACCTTGGCGATCCTTATATCTTAGCGATCACCAATAATGGATGCTAATGTCATGGGTGGAAATTAATATGATGTTTACATATGCCATTACCTCAAAAGAAACTTTCCCAATGTGTGCATGGTCAAATGACATATTCAATTACGAGTGTGGTTTAGCACTTTTGGAGCTATCTACGATAAGCAAACACTATGTGTATGATTAAATGAACGCGAGGACCTCATAGAGTCAGAAGGAAGATTGACGGCAAGTTAGTCCTGCTGCTAACTGTTAGTTGTTAGCTCTTTGATCTTAGCCACTTGCTGCTCTTTGAGGGAGGGTTAGGTCTGAGAAGCATGGGGCTGATGAACAAAGCCCTTATGGCAAGAATGGGCTGGAAATTAGTAACTGAACCTGATTCCCTATGGGCCTCGATTCTGGGAAGCAAGTATCTAAACAACTCCTCTTTCTTCAATTGTGAAGCAAATTCTAAGTCTTCCTATACTTGGAGAAGCTTTCTCAAGGGGAAGGACATCCGGAAGTCAATGGTTGGAATGGGCAAAGAGCAAAATTCTGGCTTGACTGGTGGGTAGGTGAAGGCCCACTGGTGGACGTAGCAACCCAGCAAATTCCACATGCTAGTCTTAATGCTCGGGTCTGTGATTACATTGATGAAGATGGAAATTGGAAGTGGAGTTACTTTGTGGAGCTGATCCCCATGAACTTGATACCCCATATTAGACAAGCCTTTTCAAGAGGATAATTGCACAGACTTTCTGATCTGGACGGACTCTCCAAGTGGAAATTGAAGTACGAAATCCGCCTATGCCTTAGTCACAGGCCAGCAAACAGATGTGGAAGCAAAGAAGTGGCAGGCTATTTGGAAGGGGAAAACCATTCCTAAGAGAAAGTACTTCCTTTGGCTAGCAAGACAAGACAGATTACTGACTAATAAGGTCAGAGTGGTAGGGCACCTATCGATCAAAGAACCCCATCGTTGAGCATGGCAAATGGTTGAAAGTCAAAAAGTTAAGAAGTCAAGCCTGCAAGAAAGTCCGAAAGTCATCAGGTACGGTTTAATCATCCTAAGTTACCTCACCGCACTAAGTCCAGTCTATGGGCCCTTAGCCCAAGGGTTCTTTGACTGGTGATGCCGTGGCTAGCAAATCTATAGTGCTGGGTTAGATGCTTGGCTCCAGTCTTTAGATATTTGTGAATGAGATGGGTAATTCTTTGATCAGCAGCCTCCGAGAGTGTGCTCTAGTAGAACTTTCGGATATGTCTACAGTTGCCGATGAGGTCTTTTTTGAGTCACTGGGCTTTGATCCGTCGCCATTCTCTAAGTAGAGTCGTGTTTTGTTCATTGTAAGTGTTGCTCTTTAGCTTTTTTCTTGGCGGAAGAAGTTCGATCCGGATGTGATCTTGGAGAAGAAGAACGTCATCGTGGCAGAGGTAGTAGCTCAAGCTAAAGAACTTGAAAAGACCTTGGAGGAAAAGATGAACTTGCTTGATGCATGCCACGCTGTACGCAAGGAACGGATCTGAAGACCGCCCACTTCTCTTTGCAGGAGCAGATCATTGAGTTGGAAAGGAAGCTATCGGGTTTGCGGAACTAAGCTTCATCTCTTATGGAAAATCTGGATGAGTGTAATGACAAATAGTCCGAGCTAGAGTCGCAGATTCCATCTGCTGCATAGGACATAGAAAGCTTATCGATGAGGGTCGTTCTTGCCGAGCATGATTATGAACGTGCAGTAGCTATTTCTTCCCTTTATGTTTATAGGGAGAAGATTCTGGGGCTGCAAAAGTCCGTTGAGACAGTTGGGCTTTGAGCTTTCTTGCTTTGTCTGCTTTTGCTCCTTTGACATCTTCATAGTTTTGATTTGACTTTCTTTATGCCCATAGTTGGATTGGACATACCTATACTAGAAACTTGGTTTGATTTATTGGTTTGGAACTCTTATATTTGCATGAATTCCATTTGCCTTTTACACTCTTGCTTAGGAGTTATTTGCCCGGTAGGACATGGTTAATCCTTTAGAGTAAAATGGATTTTGCGTCCCTACCGTAAGGCTGATTCACACGCGGGGAGGACCGTTGGAAATGGCATTTAGAGCCCTTTGAATATGCATTCATCTTCATTACAGCTAAAGAGAGGCACCTTCCAAACATCCACGGCCTCAGATATAATTAAAATAAAATGGTAATAACATATAAGCACATAAATATGGACAACAAGGAAGAAAATAATAAGAACACCAAGATGTACGTGATTCACTAATTTGAATAAATCTATGCAGAAGACTGATTTCACTATATTTGAAGAATAGAGAATATACAAGGATAAATCACATGCCCCCTACTCTCCTACCTAAATTCTCAATCTCTTGCCTCAATTTTTTTCCAAGTTTTTCCATGTACCCAACCCGATATATCCCTCTCTCATGTAACCCAATGAGAAATCTCCCACACAATACATCTACAGCACACCTATCATATATGAAACACTCAAACTCGCACTCTTCCACCTTTGAGCAATACCCATGGAAGATAGAAAAAATCTCTCACCTATTACCCCAATCCCCCACCTTTTAGAATAAGGCCCTCTTTTTAGTTGTCAAATGAGTAAGCAAAGATTTAAGGTTAAACTCTAAAAATGATCCTTTGATATGTGGAACCTATTTGTGGTAACCCAACCCTAATAACGCCACTCTAAATCCCATTTAAAAAAAATTCGGTTCGCTTGAACCAAGCACTTCACTGGTCACGCTTATCTAGAAAACCTTGTCCATATGCGCTACCCCTTTCACTGAGGTGAAGCTCCTTTCGTTGCCCACGCCATTATACATAAAATATTTGTTTGGGGTATTTTGAGATAAACTCCAAAATTACCTTGCAATGTCAGATCATGTCGTCCTACCAAACCTTAATGATCCATGTTATTTAGTGGTCGCCATTAACGGATGTTGATGTCATGGGTGAAATAGATATGATGTTGACATATGACATTACCTCAAAATAAACTTCCATATATATCAAGGCCAAAAATATGATGTTTACATATGCCATTACCTCGTGACGTTGAATTGGGTCATTTTTCCAAACCTTGGCGATCCTTATATCTTAGCGATCACCAATAATGGATGCTAATGTCATGGGTGGAAATTAATATGATGTTTACATATGCCATTACCTCAAAAGAAACTTTCCCAATGTGTGCATGGTCAAATGACATATTCAATTACGAGTGTGGTTTAGCACTTTTGGAGCTATCTACGATAAGCAAACACTATGTGTATGATTAAATGAACTATGAATTATATCCATAATTACCAAGATCTTCTAGGGACCATGATCTTGGAGTGCACTACCCAAAACATGGTGGGTTCATGCTCTAGATCTCCAAAAGTGGCCTTCCCATTTTAGCATCTAAACTTAGCTATTATTATTATTATTATTATTATTATTATTATTATTATTATTATTATTATTATTATTATTATTATTATTATTATTATTATTATTATTATTATTATTATTATTATTATTATTATTATTATTATTATTATTATTATTATTATTATTATTATTATTATTATTATTATTATTATTATTAATGATATACTTGATTTAACAATGCAATAGTGGTGAAAAAAGACTTCACATACAAAAAAGTAAAATTATATATGATTGTTGGATCTAACATGAGTTATTTAGTGTCCCACTATCTAAATTAACAAACCATATGAGCTTACCCCATCGTACCAAGTACTAATAAAACCCATACCATAGTATGTACTTGAAAGGCCTATGTTTATGGTCAAATTGGTTCCTTTTTTTTAGTGTCCTAATTTATGTAAACGACATTGTGCAAGAAACCACTACACCATATGGGAACATTTGTAATGGACCTATATTTTCTTTTGTAACACTTAAAGTGCGTTAGGAATTTCTAACGATATTTAAGTGTTAGTAATTACATATGTCCGTTACAATTATTTTTTAAGTGTGTTTATGTTTAATTATAATAGATATTTTTTAAATTTTAATTTTTTTATGCACTAAAAACAAGTGTTAGCAAAACAAACTGGAGGCCAAATGGAGGGAGATCTTTATAAAGCTATTTTTTTACCCTAACTATTTTCTTTTCCCACATTTCTACTCCCACGTAAAAGTTAGGAGACACACGTAAATTTGATCTCCTCCCACCTCCTTTCCCCTCCCACCGTCGTTCCCCTTCCATCGTCGTTCTCCTCACAACGTTGTTCTCCATCTCCTAAACCTGATCGCAAAGATGACATGTGTATAAATATGATCAACTAACATCTCCTAAATCTGATCATGAAGGTACAAATTCTTAAATCTCATAAATCTGTTCTCCACCTGAGATGATGTATCATATTGTTTTTCTTAAACAATATATTCTGAAAATATATTATTTTTGTTTTTCTCAATTTCTTGAACAGTTCTTGTTGAGGTACATATTCTCAGTCCAGCTCCGAATCCAGTATTTATATTCATCCTTCCTTTTATATATAATCATATGTATAAATATATACACGCATTGGAATTGAAATTCTGTTGCAAAATTATAATTATTTGTGTAATCATTGTGCATTGCTCATTTAACCGATTGATATATACATAATTATGCAAATTTTTTGAATTTATTAGTTTAAGAGAGTGATATGTACCAATATATTTATTATTATGTTTTTTTTAATTTTTTGTTTAAATATAAGATTGTAAAAAGGAAAAATATATCAAAATGTGGAGAAGTTGTTCAATTTGATAACCCATTCTTTTATGTGCGTTATTTGTTAATTTATGTAATTATTGCATATCTTAATTGGGTAATAAGGGTATTAGTTAATGGTTTTGTTGTTGGCGAAATACATCCGTTAATAACAATATTTATCCAGTTGAAATTATAAAATCATGGTTGATATGTGATATCAAGATTGAAATCGAAGGTTTTAATCAAAGCTAGGGCTCTAAGTTAGATCAAATCGGAAGTTTAAAGTATGAGTTTGTTATATATCCTCCTCATGCCACAATAATGTACAATTTCATCTTTGTAGTTTTAAATGTGTTTGAAATCAAAGTTTGAATATTGTAGACGTTTATTTCAATCGAAATACATGTTTGTGATCATTATTTCGGTGGTAGAATTATATAAGTGTTGTTGAAACTTCGTGGATACACAATGTGCCTTCAACATTAAATAATTATTTATTATTTTCATATGAATGTATTGTCTTACTATATGATATGCCCTTGTTACTTAACTCTTTTACGTTGCAGAATATCACGACCAATTAATAAAGGATGGATGAGTGAAAATAATAGATTTAGCTTAGCGTATAAAAAAGGAGTTGAAGGTTTTATTGACTTTCCGATTGAAAATAATGATCAAATCATGTCAACGTTTCCATGTCCGTGTTCGAAATGTCAAAATAGGATGTGGTTTACTGTGATAGATATTTGAACACTTGTACTGAGGCATGGTATAGATCAGTCGTATACTACATGGGATTTACATGGTGAAAAGTCTTCCACAAAGTTAAAAGAGCACCCATCGATAAGAATTTTTAAAGAAATAACTAAAGAAGAAAGCACTAACAATGCATGAATTTGTATGGGGAACCTTGTTGATACATTTTATGGAGTGCATGAAGTTAATTATGTAGATACCAAATGAGGTAAACCAGGGGTTATTGAAGAAACATCTCCTAGTAACAGAAAGTACGATGAATACAAGAGATTAATAACTGAGAAATTGTACCCTTCATGTGAGGGCCCTGAGACAACTCTTTTTGCAATTGTAGAATTTCACAATATAAAGAAGAAGTTTGGATGGTCAGGAAATAGTGTGACACCACTTCTATCTATATTGAAAAGGTGGCTCCCGATAGGAAACACATTTCCAGAAAAGTATCCACACGTGAAGAGTAAGATGAAAGACTTAGGGATGAAGTCTAATTTCATGCATGCACGCGTCAATAATTATATTTTATATTGGAAGGAAAATGAAGATAATGAGGAATGTCCTCAATGTGGAGAGCCGAGATATGAAGTTACCTCAAGCAAAGGGAGTAGAGTATACAAAGAACCTAAGAAAGTATTGAGGCATTTTCCTCTCATTCCTAGACTTGTTAGATTTTACACCATACCATGGATAAAACGGGAAATTACATGGCATAGTCGAGCTACCAGTTCATGGGATTTTCAATGACATCCTTTCGATTCATCTCAGTGGAGAAATTTTAAACTGTAACGGCCAAATTTTGCTAAAGAAGAGCGCAATGTTTGGTTAACAATAGCAACTCATGGGTTTAATCCACATGGTATTCAATCTGCTAGTTATAGTTGTTGGCTTGTTATCACCGCACCATTAAATTTCTCACCAACATTATGTGGGAAGCGAGAGTTTCATACGTTGTCTTTGTTAATTCCTGGCCAAAGGCACCTAATCAAGACATTGATGTTTTTCTTCAGCCACTAGTAGACAAGTTGAAGTTACTATGGGAAAAAGGAGTGTCGGCTTATGATGTGTCCAAAAAAAGAGTCTTTCATGTTGAGAGCTATGCTTATGTGGGAAATTCATGATTTCCTAGTATACGGGAATGTATCTGGATGCGTAATACATGGTTATAAAGCTTTTCCTATTTGCAGTTATAATACTCAGTCCATCCGACTTGAGCATAGATAAAAGATAGTTTACACAAACTATCGTATGTTTGTCAACAATAATCACCAGTTCAGGAAAGGAGGTTATTTGGGGTTCAAAATGATAGAATATAGAGACCCTTCTAGTCAGCTAAATGGTGATGCACTATTAGAGAAGTTATCCCACATTGATTATATTCCCGGGAAGATCCCAAAAGCCCATAGTAAAAAGAGAAAGGCAGTGATGTAATCGATAATTGTAATACCGAAGTAAAAGAGGCGTGGTGTAAAAGGTCCATTTTGTTTGATTTAGAATATTGGATTTCACATCAAGTTCGACATGTTCTTGATGTGAGGCACATAAAGAAGAATGGTGCACAACATCTAATAAACACAATCCTTGATACTAAATTCAAAACAAAGGATACAATAAATGATCGGTTGGATATGGAGAATATGCACATGCACGGTATTCAATGGATGAAAGTAGACGAACACACTGGCAAAGAGATAAAATCCAAAGAACCATTTACATTAAATACGGTGGTGGCATGACTTTATAAGGGATGCCTAAGTTTAAGATCAGGCACTATATTCTTTGATGCTATTGTGAACCAGTGTGTTATGATTATAGTCAGTGACTATGTTTAATTGCCTTTTGAAGACATCATAGATTTGAAGTTTTTCTAGATTCAAACTCAGCTGTCAAGTCAGGGTACTTAAGTTAGTTGTAACCATATTATTATTTTGGTAAAATAATTCTAATTCCCCATAGATTACTTAAAATAAAAAATTCTTACTGGCTAAAATTCTTATTTATCACTCAGGGATTCAAGTGGAAGTAACGAAATGGCTGATCTACAAAGCTCAATTTTTAGGCGGATCCATCCCGCTACTACTCTAGCTCTTGAAGTTAGAGTCAACTGAGGCAAGGAAGGCAGCAACATAAGCAACTTTATAAGAAACATAAGAAAATATAAAGTTAGAGTCAACTAATAGTATATCAAACATTTTAACATCTAATTTAGCATGTGGTGTTCTTTGAAGTTGATATTTCTTTATACATTCTCATGGGTCAATATATATTTAATGCCACTTGATTGAATCTGAAAATATATTAGCTTTAGCTTTATTGTGGTTAGGGGCGAGGGTATGAATATTGTGTGTGGAGCTTGGTAGGATTTTTTCTTTAATACTTCTCATTATTTTCACTCATACTGTAAATTGATCCTTAACAAAAAGAAACATTATTGATTCATCTTCATAGTAAATTGTCCATTGCTTTTTCGAGAAGTGTGTTTGAACCATATTTTAAACATGAATCCTCGTACTTGACTTTGTGATTGTTTTTTGGTATGTAATAATTAATAACGTTCCTTTTTTACTTAATTTTACACAATTCAATTCTTCGAAAATTTTCCTCCGTTCCTTTAGGCATGAACATTCCGTTAGTGTGTGTGTATATATATATATATATTGAATATAAATCTACAAATTGTATAAGAGATCTATACTTGTGATTGATGGTCTCATTGGCCTGGATAAGGAGATTGTGAAACATGAGGCCTTACTCAACCACATCACTCCACTTGACCATACAAGCATAATTTCACTTGACCCAGGAAATGCTGATTTCCTCGTATGAGTTTTAGAACAAACTTTTTTTGGTGTTTGGTGCATGAATATGAGAGATTTTAAGGGTACAACACCGCCCTTTATTTGCAACAAATATATTAGTTAAGAGGTATTTTTATCTCTTATGTAAATAAGAGATCTAAAAATCTCTTAGAGGATTCATAATGGTGAATGATCTCGAATACTAAATTTGGATAACCAAAAGGTAGTTTAACAGAGTGGCGGAGTGAGCCAAATTTGGAAAATATTTCTTACGAAGAAGTGTTGTTCATGGGAAAGAAAACAAATATTTCTTACAAATAATATTTGTCCGTATAAATTATTACAAACTAAAGTAGTTTGTAAGAATCAAAATACAAAATAAAAATTGATTATTTATAATTTATATGAACTTCATTACTTCGTAAGAATACCAACGAACTTCAAAAGTTTGTAGGAATTGTTACGAACTATTAAAGTTCGTAGTAAGGATTTACAAAATTTGTTGTCATTCTCCAAATTTGGAGAACGACTATAAATCAACTTATAAAACCCGTTATGTGCCACTATAGGAATGCGAGTTTGTAAAACTACAAAATGTCTTGGACTCTTCTATCATTGCTATTGCACATGCTCTTATGAGGTCAAGGCCTATGTCACTCCTACAGTTATGTCATTCATGACATCACAAATTTGTCTTTTTGTCCAAAAGCAAAGAATTTTTATTAGAAAAAACTTATTTTACACATAATGTCCCGAATTACAAGCCTGACTCTTGTACAACTTATTTCTGTCATTGTTAAACTCAGGGACTAAAAAAGACAAGATTTAAGAGAAAAAAACAAGAAAAAAAGCGACGTGACTCTTCAACCACAGCTAGGGAACATTAGCACACATATTTTCTTCTCTAAAACACAAACACAAAGTAACATGCGTGAACCTATGAAACCCATCTCGGACTGCCTGAATCAACTCTAAGTGGGCTGGGACCTGGGTTGTGTTCCTATAAATACATCATAAATTTGTTAGGGCATTGCATTAGTACAGGATATGGTATTATTCAATAACCTCTTTCCCTGGAACCTATATTCTGAGAAATAATGAATTATAATTTTTAGAGTGAGCATCTTGTGTTTGAATGTTGTTATTTTATGCCATGTGTTACATCATATCAGGAAAACATACAACTCAAGGTAGTGATGCGTTGCTTTACATATTTTTGGGTTGTCAATGTTTGAAGTTTAGTGCTTGAAATATGCTCAAATATCTATTAGAAAATTAACAAATTTAATTAAAAAATGTATAAATGGTCTTTGAGTTTTTTTGTCATTGTTCTGCATTCAGTATGAAGTGTTGTCCATATTTACAAGTTCATTAATATTTATAGCATTGCTCTTTTTTGTATTATTGATGCCTTTGTTAGTTACTTTTCATAAATACCTTCCATTCCATCAGGTACGTTTAAATTCATGTTGCAATTCACATAGGACTATCCAAATAAGCCACCAACAATGCGTTTTGTTTCTTGAACATTCCATTCATATAGTATGTTGAATTACATATTTAATCCCTCTCTTGTTTAGGATTTAAACTCTTAGTGTTATTTAACGCGTGGGAGTTAGGAATCTCTAAAAAAGTCAGATATTTAGTCCTCTTAGAGAACATGACTAATCGGTAAGGGTACATTTAGTTCTTCTAATCTGCATGGACTAGAACACAGTGTGGAGGTTGCGTAAAAAAAACTATTTTTTTTTGCTAATTGGATGACATGGAAGTTGCTGTGATCAAATTTTTGTAAAGTTAAAATGACACATCAATAAAAGAAATATTATGTCAGCTCCTCGTTAAGAAATTTTAAAATATAAGGTAGTGATATGCGTTGCTTTACATATGTTTGATTTGTCCATGTTTGCATCTTATGCTCAAATATCTATCAGACACTTAACAAGTTAAAATTAAAGAATGTATAGATGGTCTTTGAGTTTTTTTTGTCATTGCTCTACATTCCAGTATGAAAGTGTTTTCCACAATTATAGGCTTCTTAATATTATTTCATTGCTCTTTTCTGTACTATTAATGCCTTTGTTAGTTAATCTTGTGAAAACACCTTTCATTCCATCATGTACGTTTAAATTCACGATGCAATTTACAGAGGACTATCGAAATAAGCCACCAACAATGAATTTTGTGTTTCTCAAATGTTCTGTCCGAATAGTATGTCAAATTTCAAATTTACTCCCTCTCTTGTTTAGGATTTTAACTCCTTGTGTTATTTAATTATTGGGGGTTGTTGGAGTATAGCCTCTCATAGCGACAACTTGGAATTGAAGTCTAAGACAGAAAAACTAAAAGCAGAGAAGAGGCCAGAGTAGACTTGAGATAAATGTAGTTATATCTGTTATAACAGTTATGATTTTCTATTGTAACAGTTATGACTTTTGTGTAGTATAAATATTAGAATATTTCTCTCTATTTCATAATTTTGTGTAATTCATTTCAGTAAATTCAGATTGCACAAGCTTTAGAGTTCTCTTGTTTTCTTTCCAAGATTTCAGTCCTTATTTTCTGATTATCTAGTCATCAACATGGTATCAGAGAGAAAATCATACTTGCTTCCTCATCTCTTGTCTTCTTTCTATCTTTGTAATTCATATTACACATTCTGCTCAGGGATTTTCTCGACAATCTTCAAACCTGTTTCTTTCATTTTCTTAGTAAAATGACAGAAGTAAACTATAATAATTCTTCACAATCTCCTCCAAATCCTTCAGATGACTCTTCTATCCCATATTATCTCCATCCTAGTGATAATCCGGGTTCTCTCTTAGTCTCAGAAGTATTTGTAGGAGAAAATTACATCGCCTGGAGCCGCTCGATCACAATTGCTCTGACTGTCAAAAATAAGGTAGCCTTTATTGATGGTTCAATTTATGATCCTCCTATTAATCAGCGAATTCTTCATAGAGCTTGGCTTCGTACTAACAATTTAGTACTTTCTTGGCTTATGAATTCTATTTCTAAAGATATTAGAAATAACTTGCTTTATGTCACCTCTGCTGTAGATCTCTGGAATGAATTGAAAACAAGATATTTGAGAAGTGATGGCCCAAGGGTTTTTCATCTTGAAGAATCTTTAAGTTGTATAAACCAGGGTTCATCATCCATTACAGAGTATTTCAGTGCTTTTAAGACTCTCTGGGATGAATATGTCAGCTATAGGTCTTTTCCAACCTGTACATGTGGCCAGATGGCTTCTTGTACATGTGATTTGTTCAATTTCTTACTCCTTCGACAACTGTCAGATTATGTGGTAAAGTTTCTTGCAGGCCTAAATGATTCTTATGCTTCTATAAGAAGTAAGTTGTTACATGTTGTTCCATTGCCTAGCATGGCTAAAGTTTTTTCTTTACTGCTTCAAGAAGAAAGTCAGAGGCAATTGACGAATTTCATACCCACTGAAACACATGCTTTGTTAGCAAAGCACTCTAGTCAGCCTAATCAGAATACCCAATCCAAGTTCTTCAAAGATAAGTCAAAGAAACCTTCACTCCATTGTACTCATTGTGGCTATAATGGGCATATAATTGACAAATTCTTTCAATTGCATGGTTATCCCCCGGGATGGATTGGACCCCAAGGGAAAAAGAAATCCTCCCTCTGCACATGCGGCCATTTCAACTGAAGAGGTCTACATTCAAAAGAGTAATGAGAATCAGAAGTTTAGTTTAACTACTGAAGAATTCAATAAACTCTTAGCACTTGCCAATTCAAATTCATCTACTCAGAACAGTGGTATAACCCCAGCAACAGTAAATCTAGCCACTACCTCTTCGTTTTCTGGTAACCCTTTAAATAAATGTCATTCTGCTTGTACCAAGTTAAATTCTAAATTTTCTTGGATTTTAGATACTGGTGCAACAGATCATATGATATGTTCACCACTATTATATTCTTCTCCTCCTAAACCAGTTACCAATTTCATTAATCTTCCTAATGTACAAATTGTTCCGGCATCCTATAATGGAACTGTAAGTCTCTCCAGCACATTACATTTAAAGAATGTCTTGTGTGTTCCCAGTTTTTCATTCAATCTACTATCCGTTTATAAACTAACCAAAGAATCTAATCTGTGTTTTTCCTTTTTTGGTTCTTATTGCCTTTTAGAGGACCACTCAATGAAGAAGATGATTGGGATTGCCTTTGAGAAACAAGGACTTTATCACGTATCTCAAGCTTCCTCGAATGCTAATTCCTGCAATAAATATGAGTTTAATTATACACTTGTCACTGCATCAACTACAACTCAAAACCAGTCAAACCTTTGGCATTACAGATTAGGCCATGTCTCGAATTCCAGAATACCTTTTCTTAGAAAAATAGACAATTCAATAACACTTGATTGTACAAATGTCTGTGAAATTTGTCCACTAGTAAAGCAAAGAAAACTTTCTTTCCCTGTATCACAAAGCAATTCTAATAAAGAATTTGATTTGATTCATTGTGACATATGGGGTACTTTTTCCACTATCTCTTATTCTGGTTTTAAATTCTTCCTAACTATAATAGATGATTTCATAAGATGCACTTGGGTGTATATGCTCAAAAATAAATCTGAAGTCTCTTTTTTGTTGCCAATTTTTTGTAAAATGGTGACAACTCAGTTCAATACTTATGTCAAAATCATAAGAACTGATAATGGTTCAGAATTTATTCTTGCACCATTTTACACAGAAAATGGAATTTTACACCAAAGAAGTTGCATAGAAACTGTAAGGACACAAATTTCCAATTGAGTCCATGTATTGTGTTGGCTCAATTCCGGACAAAAACATTTATTCATAGGATAGTATGTAATTGTAATACTCTCAAGCCTATGAAATGTGTGTTGAAGACGTAGCGGTAAATAGTATATAGCTTCAACATCGTGCCGGTTTGCATGCCTCGTTTCTACGTCATCAACTATGGTTCCATGCTCCCAAGGTATGAATGCAATATTATATATATAGGATCTTGGAACTTGTTTATTGGGTGTTAGGTTTTATAAAAACTGTGTTTTATTTTCAGAAAGAATTAATTAGAACTTTAAAATAAGTTTATAAAGTTTTCTGGGTTAAAAACGAATTTTCCAAACTTTCTGGAGGGTCGTTCAATATGTCGTTCGAACGAGATTTTCGTTCGAACCAGATGTCGTTCGAACGAGTTTGCCAATGACTTCCCACTAAGGTATACTGGTCCGTCGTTCAAAATGTCGTTCGAACAAGATTGTTCATTATAACGAGATTTCCAATGAGTTTCTAACGAGTCCATACTGGAGCGTCGTTAGAAGTCTCGTTCGAACGAGATTTCGTTCGAACGAAATGTCGTTCGAACGAGATGCCAGGCGGGAACAGTTTTTGGCAGTTTTTTGGTAGTTTTTCACCCACTTCCCCACTTAGTTTTTAACCAACTTTTTCAGACTTTATCATGTGCGGGAACAACATTTTCCAACTTAACATTTCCATAACTTTTCCATCCTACTTTATCTCTTAGAGAGAGTTTGAGAGCAAAATTGTTTTTAGGAAAATGTTCATGTTTTGAGTGAGATTTTTAGAGAAAAATATCCATCATTCTAGTGTTTACACCCAAAGAAGTTTATTCCAAGTTCTTATATACTTATCAATTGCTTGGAGTTTGGCACCGGTTTTCTCTACACCGAATTGATGAGAAGTTTGCATTTATTTACCCGCTTGGAGAAAGGCTTCATGTACGGGTGACGGTGACCATAGAAAGTACTATCGGTTGATTCCGAGACCGCGGTGGTGTAAGGTTATTCGCTAGGAAGAGGTGTCTACAAGAAAAGGCGTCGAGGCTTTAGAGGGATCGAGTCATATGTTGTAAGTCTTTTTTCTTGTACTTGTAATTCCGTATCTAGTGAATTTATGGCTAGGGCCGTCCGAGGTTGTTTCCCGTCTTGGGTTTTTCCTCGTACATCGCGGCGTAGTGTGATTTGTTTATTTTATCTTGCACAATAATTTAGAATGCATGCTTAGGATAATTCAAGATAAAATTTGGTTTAATTATCACACTCAATTTAATTTGGACTTAAATTAAATATTGGGTAAATTTGGTTTATTCAAGTCATTTGCTAAAATTTGGTTTGGCCTAACTTCGGAATATGGATAATTATGACTTAGGGAAATTCTAGGGCTTGGATTTAATTCCACTTGGTTTAAGTTTAAGTTGTTTAAAGAAAATTCATATTTGGTAATTGTTTGTTTTTGTTGAACCATCATCATATTTTACGCTTCCGCATCTCGGCATTTTATAAAAGGAAATTATTAGTTTGATTTTAATTGAGAAAATTAAAAATCCGGGGATCCATAAACTCACAACCTCTTACAAACTGGTATCAGAGCATTGATTTAGACAAGCTCGACATTTCAAACTGATATCAGAGCATTGATTTAGACAAGCTCAACACTTCAGAAACCCCACAATAAAATGGAGTTGTTGAACGGAAACATCAACACCTATTAAACACAGCTAGATCATTGATGTTTCTTGAAAACTTACCTTTAATTTTCTGAAGTGATTGTGTGCTGACTGCAACCCATATAATAAACTGAATTCCAACTCCTCTTCTTCAAAACAAAACACCTTTTGAAATGTTATTTCATAAACCACCAAATCTTTCTCATTTAAAGGTTTTTGGATGTTTATGCTTTGTATCTACACTTACTAGTCACAGACAAAAGTTCGATCCAAGAGCAACTAAATGTCTATTTTTAGGATATCCAGCTGATGTAAAAGGTTATAAACTCATGGACCTAAACACAAACAGAATCTTTACTTCCAGAAATGTTGTCTTCCATGAAACCAATTTTCCATTCAAAATTCTTCCTATTAATTCTGAAATACCCTATTTCCTATTTCCTCCTACAACATTTCAACATGAAGCCTCTCATACAAATAATCCTATCTTTTCTGATCAAAACACGCCCTCACAGAATCCAAGTGAATCAGATTCCTCTCATATCGACAGTGATCATCCAAGTGACTTAGCAAATTTCATCCCTACTGATTCACATATAAAAAAATCAACTAGAATTAAGCAACCACCAAAATTTTTGCAGGACTATTATTGCAGTAAAGTATCATTGGTTCCTTATGCAAATAACTCATCTTCTTCCATTGATTGTTCTTCTAAAATAGGTAATCTCTATCCTATATCATCTTTTCTTTCTGTCAATAGACTTTCAGGATCACACAAAGCTTTTCTAGCTTCCATTTCTGTTACCAAAGAACCCAAAACATATAAACAAGATGCAAAAATACATGAATGGAAAGTTGCTATGAGAAATGATCTCAATGCTGTAGAGTTAAACAAACCCTGGGAACTTGTTACTCTTCCTAAAAATAAACAGACCATAGGTTGTAAATGTGTTTTTCGAGTGAAATACAAGGCTGATGGAACTATAGAAAGATATAAAGCAAGACTAGTGGCTAAAGGATACACCCAACAAGAAGGATTAGACTTCTTTGATACTTTTTCTCTAGTGGCAAAAATTACATCAATTCGGTTGTTGTTAGTTGTTGCTGCCATTAGGGGTTGGCATATTCACCAATTAGATGTAAATAATGCCTTTTTAAATGGAGAATTCCATGAAGAAGTGTATATGGAAGTACCCCCTGGTTTGGATGTTAAACAGCATAACATGGTTTGAAAACTGTCAAAGAGCCTCTATGGCCTAAAGCAGGCCTGTCGACAATGGTTTGCAAAACTTTCTCAAGCTCTTCTTGATTATGGCTTCACTCGAGGCAATTTTGATTGTTCCCTTCTCATTACGAAAACTGCCACTTCTTTTATAGCTCTAATAGTATATGTAGATGATGTTTTACTAGCTAATTATTGTCTAATTGAGATCCAGCAACTTAAGACTTTTCTGCATGATAAATTCATAATCAAGGACTTGGGACATTTGAAGTACTTCCTGGGATTGGAGTTATCCAGATCACAGTCTGGAATTTCTATTTGCCAAAGAAAGTATGATTTAGATATACTTGAAGATACACGTCTTATAGGTTCCAAACCAGCTGCATTCCCAATGGAATCTAATCTTAAAACTCCGTACAGATGATTCCAATCCTTATGAGGATGCCTCGGGCTACACAAGATTAATTGGCAAGTTACTATATTTGACAATTACAAGTCCTGGCTTGGCTTACTCTGTTCAAGTTCTTAGTCAGTTCCTTGCTAAACCTACAGTGTCCCATCATCAAGCTACAATCCGTGTGCTTAGATACTTAAAAGCAACACCAGGCCAGGGATTATTCTTCTCTTCATCCTCAGACTTAAAACTGAAAGCCTTTTCCGATAGTGATTAGGCAGGTTAATTAGACACTAGGATAAGTGTGACAGGTTATGCCATTTTTCTAGGAGACTCATTGATCTCATGGAAATCCAAAAAGCAAGCCACAATTAGCAAATCATCTACAGAAGAAGAATATAGGGCTCTTGCAGCCACCACATGTGAGATTCAGTGGTTACTTTATGCTCTTCAAGATCTCAATGTTGATAATTTCCATCTAACAATGCTTGACACTGATAGCAAATCAGCTCTGTCGATTGCAACAAACCCAGTAAAACATGAGAGGACTAAACATATTCAAATAGATTGTCATCTTGTTAGGGAAAAACTGTAACAAAATGTCATTAAGACTTTTCACATTCCCTCAAGATTACAACTAACAGATATATTTACAAAACCTCTCTGATCACTGCCTTTCCATCATATTTTGCGCAAGATGAGCATTATAAATATACATGCTCCTCCTGAGGGGGGGTGTTGGAGTATAGCCTCTCATATCGACAACTTGGAATTGAAGTCTAAGGCAGAAAAACTAAAAGCAGAGAAGAGGCTAGAGTAGACTTGAGATAAATGTAGTTATATCTGTTATAACAGTTTTGATTTTATGTTGTAACAATTATGACTTTTGTGTAGTATAAATATTAGAAGGATTCTCTGTATTTCATAATTTTGTGTAATTCATTTCAGTAAATTCAGATTGCACAAGCTTTAGAGTTCTCTTGTTTTCTTTCCAAGATTTCAGTTCTTGTTTTCTGATTATCTAGTCATCAACACAGGAATCTTGAAAAGTCGGATATTTAGTCCTTTAAGATAACGTAGACTAATCCCTAAGGGTACATTTAGACCTTCTAATCCGCACGCACTAGAACATAGTGTAGAAGTTGCGTCAATAGAAACTATTTTTTTTTGTAATTGGATGACATGGGTTGCTATAATAAAATTTTTGTAAAGGAAAAATGACACATCAACAAAAGAAATATTTTGTTAGCTCCTCATTAAGAAATTTTAAAATATTTTAACGTTGGACCATATATAAGTATATTTTATCTTACGTTTAGTGTCGTTTTGAACAAAATAAGTAAAAATATATTAACGTTGCCAAGCGAAAGAACTTGTAAACTTCGTTGACCTTTTTTGGTCATCAATTTTTTCCTTTTGTTAGAAGTTGCTATCTTTTTTTTTTAATTTAATGTGGACCGGGGGTAGGGGATTGTACTATTGAACATACTGAGTTTTTCTTGTCTTGCTTCCCCTCCTGCTCTTAGTAAATTAAGAATATTTTTTTAGGATTAATTATCAAAAAATCTCTCAATCAATTTTTCAATACACATTTAGTCTAACTCTTTTTATTTTATTCCAAAAAGTCCCTTAAACACCCATTTAACCAATATTATCTTATTTTTAAATATTTGTGCTACCTCCCTGTTGATACCAAATTTAGTCTACTGACGTGGATCAATTATGTGGAGACATGTGTCAATCTACACGGCAACCGCAAACATCTTTTTGAACAACACATTGACTCCGAGGAGCTCAACCTCCCCGACCAACTCAGGCGCTCCGAGCAACAAGTGTTATCCGAGGATCTTCATTATACCGATTTACTCACCCCTCGAGGAACTACTATACTCCAGATAACTCAAGATCATCGAGCAACTAAGAAACCACGAGGAACTCAGGGGCCCGAGCTACTCAAGCTTGTCGAGCTATTAAGTCGGTCCGAGCAATTCATATACTTATGGCGTACGCATCAGAGAAAACCGAAAGATAATTGCGCATTAAATGCATAGTTATTATCGCACAGATGTACACGCCTACTGCATATCTATGTATTATTCTTTCACATGTATAGCCTGAAGGCTATAAATACATTGTATCACCCTCATTGTAAGGGGACTCAGAATTTCTTGGTAAAGCCCATTATCGAGAATTCTAAACAAACAGTCAGCAATAACAAAAACAGTGGACGTAGGCCATTCTTTCAAGGCTGAACCACTTTAAAAATCTTTTGTCTTATTTATTTTATCTGTGATTGATAAATTAGAGATAATCTAATTTTTTACATCAACAGATTGGCGCCGTTTGTGGGAAACGACTATAATTATCGTTTTTCACCTAAACCATTCATCATCAATGGCTGATCATCCAGAATCCAGTAATTGAAACACTAGGATTCCTCCAAATCCATCCACTACTCCAAATATCCAAGATCTGGATAGAATAATGGCTAATTTGGCCCAGGGCCAGACGGCCATGCAAGAGATTATGCGACATCTCATGCAAACTATCCAAGGCGGAGCGCCGACCCAGTCAGGACAACGAAGCATTCAGAGAAATACCCGATTACCTTCTAGGGGAACACTATTCTCAGAGGAATCTCGATCTAGACACACCGATTCATATCGCACTGAGAGATCTAACGATCCTTCTTATCATCCTAGACGGACTTCCTCGGTACGAGCTACAGACACTCAACAAAACATCACTCTATCTCCAAAAAGGACAAGTGCTCTTGAAAGGATGAGTAGAGTCTCTCCTTTTGATCGTTTGGGTCCTAGGAGGAATAGAAGTCCCCCTAGGATTGTGCTGAGGAACTCTCAATGACCATCTGATTTAAAGGAAGGCTCTGCCCAATCACGACCAGCTGCTCATCATGAAAGATCCCAAGAGGCAAATTCAACACGATCAGTTGCTCGAACCAATAAGATCAAAGAAGGAAATGATGCATGTAAGGGCTCAATTCAAAGGTTGGAGGATAGATTAGGGGAGATGGCCAAAACCAAGAATCCTCTACAAAGGACTTTTGTCCGAGGAACACCATTCGTACAAGAGATTGTGGATTTTCCCACACCATCAAAATTCAAATCTCCTATGGTGACACCTAAATATGATGGGAAAATTGATCCTGTTCTCCACATAGAACAATAACAAGCTACTACTGATATCTATGCAGTTCCAGATGAGATGAGGTGCAGGGCATTTTCAGGAACTCTTACCGGATCTGCTCAAATATGGTATAACAATCTTCCTCGGGGGAAGATTGCGACTTTCTTTCAACTAGACGAGCTCTTTATTGGAAATTTCTATTTTGGAGCAAAACCTGTTAAAAGAGTAACACACTTGTTAAGTGTTAGACAAAAGGCAGGTGAAAGTACCAGGGATTACATTACTCGTTTCAATAATGAGAAACTGGAAGTAATTGATTATGAGGAGAAAACTGCGATCACTGCTTTAATGAGTGGACTGTTGCCTAATAAATTATACTACACTTTAACCAAAGATCCACCCAGGACCATGTCAGAACTGATGACAAAAGCAGCCAAAATCATGAATGCCGAGGAAACTATGGCTGCGAAGAAGAACTTGGACACTAAGGAGACCAAAGTTGAGGCCAAAAAGGTTGAGAAGAATGAGCAAAAGAACAATAGTGGCAACAAGCAATCAAAAGCAAAGAAAGAATTGGAACAATTGAAGAAATTTGGAAATTATACTCCTTTGAAGGTAGATATAAACCACATTCTGGAAGAAATCAAGAACAACGAGGAGCTAAACTGGCCTGAAAAAATGAAGACAGATCCTGATAAGAGGAATAAGTCCAGATATTGCGAATTCCATAAGGATCGTGGTCACATGACCAAAAATTGCATAGCTCTCCAGAATGAAATTGAAGCACTCATTAGATGAGAAAAGTTGACCAAGTATGTTGATAGTCAAAACGGTGGTCGAACCAGAGAATGAGGAAGGCAGAGGTCTAAATCTCCTCTTCAAATAAAAGAAGACAAGAAAATAGATCATAAAGACGACCCAAAAGATGACCCCGATCTCCCCAAAAGACCAAGACAGCCAGAACGTGAGGTATTTTCAATTCGTTTTGGACCCTTTGATTGCAATGTCATTACAGGTGGCGATGCAGGAGGTGGAGACCTTACTAGAGAGAGGAAAGCTTACCTCATGAGGATCAAGCTTGTTCATTCATTCAACGAATAAATCTAGCTGAAGAGGATCGCCCGAGGAAGGTGAACAAAGATAAACTAGTCATCGGTTTCTCTAAGAGAGACCTAGCAGGTGTGCTATATCCATGATGACCCATTGGTGATCAAAATGAGGATAAAGGAAGTAATGATCTCAAGAGTACTAGTGGATACTGGTAGATCGACAGACATTATGTTCTACTCATGCTTTGACAACTTAAATTTGAAGTTGTCTCAGTTGGAGCCTTATCACAGGCCCCTCCTCGATTTTATTAGCGAGAAAGTCTTTCCACTTAGGATGATCAAGTTGGATATGTTCATCGGTACATGGCCTGCTTGTCGAACAGAAAGAGTACGCTTTTTTATGATGGATAAGAATGTCCAATCAGCTTATAATATCATCATGGGAAGGGTAGATTTGAAGAAGTTCGAAGCAGCACCGTCTATTGTACATCAATGCCTAAAATTTCCAACCAATTTCGGAGTAGGAATTGTAATTGGTGACCAAAAAGTAGCTCGGGAATCCTACCATTCATCTGCCGCGCACGAAGAACTAGAGGAATCTAGGAAAAAGACTACTACCTATCAAGTAAATGAAGGTTCAGAAATTAAAACATTAGATCCTAGAGATGATTCGCAGCTCGTAAAAGGCCAGGTGGTGGAAGCGACTAAAAACGTCATTCTGGATGACGAGCACCCGGAACAAACAACTCAAATAGGTTCGTCGTTGGATGCCTCACTAAAACAGGAGTTGATAGTCTTCCTAAAAAGCAGAAAACAAACTTTTGCATGGAGTCACGAAAACATGCTAGGGATAGACCCAGCCTTCCTATATCACGAGCTCAATGTGAAGAAGGAAATAAAGCCAGTGAAGCAGCGACGAAGAGTGTTCAACCCTGAAAAGAACCAAGCTATACAATAAGAGGTCGAGAAGCTACAGAAAGTCTATTTTATTAAAGACGTCAAATATCCAGACTGGTTAGCAAATGTGGTGATGGTGAAGAAGAAGAACAACAAGTGGAGGATGTGTGTAGACTTCACCGACCTCAACAAGGCATGCCCAAAGGATCATTTTCATTTGCCCCGAATTGATCAATTAGTGGATGCTACCTCGGGACACGAGCTGTTGAGCTTCATGGATGCTTATTCTGGTTACAACCAGATTAAAATGAAACCTGAAGACAGGGAGAGTACCTCTTTTATCACCCATAGGGGAACTTATTGTTATAATGTTATGCCTTTTGGATTGAAAAATGGAGGTGCAACATATCAGTGGTTGATGAACAAGGTGTTTGCAGAGAAAATCAGTTACAATATGGATGTTTTTGTCAATGATATGCTGATGAAGAGCAAAAAAGCTGCTGATCATCTAATTGACTTAGGCCAGACCTTTGATCAGTTAGATAAATATCAAATGAAGTTGAACCCCACCAAATGCATATTCGAAGTATGAAAAGGCATGTTTCTCGGATATATTGTCAATCAATGAGGTATTGAAGCAAACCCTGAAAAGATTAAGGCTCTATTGGGGTTACGATCTCCAACGAAGAAGAAGGAAGTGCAAAGTCTCACAAGGCGAGTTGCAGCACTTAATAGATTTGTGTCACGAGCAACTGATAGATGTCTCCCATTCTTCAAAACACTCCAAAAAACATTTGAATGGAATGATGAATGCGAGAAGGCCTTTCAAGAGTTGAAGAAATACCTAGGAGCACCTCCACTGTTGTCCAGACCAGTGATGGGAGAAAGATTGTACTTGTATCTGGCAGTTTCGGAGAATGCAGTTTGCTCGATATTGATAAGAATGGAGGATGGAGTGCAAAAACCAATTTATTACACCAGCAAGGCCTTCCGAGGAGCAGAGATTAGATATCCAAGACTAGAAAAGTTAGCACTAGCCTTGATCGAAGCAAGTAGAAGAATGAGGCCGTATTTCCAAGCTCATACCGTAGTCGTGTATACCGATATGCCATTAAGTCAAGCTCTTCATAAACTAGAAAAATCATGGAGATTGATGTACTGGGCAGTAGAACTTGGTGAATATGACATAGTTTATGAGCCTAGATTATCGCTTAAAGGGCAAGCAGTAGCAGATTTTATCGCAGAGTTCACCTATCCTGACACCTTCAAAAAGCAAAAGTTGAATATCGACCAACCTGTGGATGTTACAGGATCATCAAATTTAAACCCCGACCAATTTAAGTCGGTTGACGAGCAAGAGGAGATGGTCAACGATCAGCAAGAAGTGCTAGAGGAGGATATAAAGAAGTAACAAATATTCCACCGAGGAACTTTATTCGATCAAAAATTTGAGGAAGAAGTACCAATATGGAATCTATATGTGGATGGATCATCTTGCAATACAGGCTGTGGTGCAGGGATTGTCTTAAACAGCTCGGATGAGATAGATATGGAGTATGCTCTGCGCTTTTAATTCAAGGCTTCTAATAATGAGGCTGAATATGAAGCTATGATTGCAGGTCTTAGTTTAGCAAAAACTATGGGGACAGAGCAAGTCATTGTATTCAGTGACTCACAGTTGATCGTAAATCAAATACTGGGGGTGTACGCAATAAAACGAGAATTGATGATCAAGTATCATGCGAAAGTAATGGAGATTGTATCGATATTTAACGCAGTGCAGTTAATTAGAACATCAAGATTGGAGAATGCAAGAACAGATGCCTTAGCTCGGTTAGCCTCAGCCACACACACCGAGCTACGAAGAACAATCCCAATAGAAATTTTGGCTAGTAGGAGCATTGACAAAGATATGATGACGAGTTTCATTACCCTTGATTTAGTACCATCTTGGATGGATCCCATCAGGGCCTATATTGAGGAGGGGACATTACCAACTGATAAACTCGCAGCCAAAAAGCTAAAGTTTAAAGTTGCTCATTATGTACTGACTAATGGCATTTTATACAGACGAGGAGTTATAGCAGGCTTGCAAAGATGTGTCCACCCCTCAAAAGTGAAAAATTTGATTGAAGAGGTCCATGAAGGGTCTTATGGAGCCCATGTAGCAAGTCGGACACTCTTGCAAAGACTGAAAACGCAAGGGTATTACTGGCTGACTATGAGAGATGACTGTGTAGCTTATGCCAAGAAATGTGATAAATGTCACCATTTCTCTTCCATCCGAAGAACTCCCCAAGCATTGCTAACACCCATCAGATCTCCTTGGCCATTCACCATTTAGGGAATAGACTTGGTCGGGCCGCTTCCAACAACCCGAGGAAGATTTAAACACCTTGTAGTCGCTGTGGATTATTTTACTAAATGGGTAGAGGATGATCCTCTTATTGATATGACGTATGACAAGGTGTATCAATTTATTTGGAAGAATATCATTTGTAGATATGGTCTTCCCCATGCATTCATCACGGACTATGGAACTCAATTTGACAATGAGGAGTTCGCTGCATATTGCATCATTCAAACATATTGAAGACCCACTCTGCACCAGGCCATCCCCAGAGCAATGGGCAAACTGAGGTGACGAACAGAACTTTACTAAACGGGTTAAAGAAAAGGCTGGATGATGCAAAGGCAAATTGGATCAACGAGCTACATTCTGTGCTATGGGCTTATCGTACTACACTGCGAGCAACAACAGGAGAATCTCCATACATGCTGGCATTTGGAAGTGAAACTATTATACCTGCCGAGTTTGGTCTCCCCACACAGAGGGTACTAAATTTCAATTCTCCTATCAGTGACTTGATGAGACGATTAGATCTAGATATGCTCGAGGAAGTTAGAGAAGAAGCAGCAATCAGGAATGTCGCATACCAACAACGAACAACTATGTTTTACAACAAGAGAGTAAAGAAGTGTGATTTGAAGGAAGGAGACTATGTGCTAAAGAAAGTAATTCAAAAGCACAATAAACTGGAAGCTAATTGGCATGGACCCTACAGGATAGCAGAAGTTGTTCGACTAGGGACATACATAATTAAAACCTTGGAGGGAGAGGAATTTAAGAATGCATAGAATGCAGAGCATCTACGCAAGTATTATTAGTAGCTCGGGCCCCT
The DNA here is from genome assembly GCA_949130495.1 of Sambucus nigra. Classification (NCBI taxonomy): domain Eukaryota; kingdom Viridiplantae; phylum Streptophyta; class Magnoliopsida; order Dipsacales; family Adoxaceae; genus Sambucus; species Sambucus nigra. The sequence goes on from OX422215.1 coordinate 158,443,123, forward strand.
ATAAATGAAGTTTTCTTCAGTATGAGTAAAGTTTTGAATGTTTTACCCAGTTCTCTCTTTTTGTTTAATTTATTTTCCGGAGTATTACTGCTACACACTATGCATCAAGTTCAGAACAAATCTCCATCAACTCCGGTTGGTCGGGAAATAAATCTCTTCTAACTACGGATGGTCCATAACAAAACCCAACTCCGGTTGGTCGATAAAATCCAACTCCGATTGGTAGATAAATCCAACTCCGGTTGGTAGATAAAATCCAACTACGGTATTAGATAAAATCCAACTCCGGTTGGTAGATAAAATCCAACTACAATTGGTCGATAAAATCTAACTCCGGTTGGTAGATAAAATCCAACTCCGGTTAGTCAATAAATCTCTTCCAACCACGGTTGGTCGGGAATAAGTCTCCTCCAACTCCTGTCGGCCGGTAAAAATATCCACCAACTCCGGTTGGTCGGCAAATTAATATCCACCAACTCCGATTGGTCGGTAAATCAATTGCAAACAACTCCGGTTGGTTAAACTAAGCAGGATCATGGGATGTAAGTCGTTTCATGACTTAGAATTAAAAAGTGATAAGTCACTATAATCAAAAAATAAAACAGAATTTCTTTACTTGTGGCATATCAAATTACCACGAACTCTAAGTTGGTCGGGAAACAAAATATCACCAACTCTGGTTGGTCGTCAAATAATTATCACTAACCCAGGATGGTCAACAATAAATTTTCACCAACTCGAGTTAGTTGGAAATTTAAAATAACACGTGACATTTTTGTCTTTTTACAAATATACATATACATTCATCAGTGAATAAAATAGATAAAGTAATGACAATCAAGATTGTAAGGAAAACTAAAAGTTTCTTCATTAAAATCCGAACAAATTACATAGAGTATAAATTACATATTACATGAGATATCAATTGAGCAAATCCTATTCTATAGGTTTCTTTCCTTCTGCCTTCGAAACAGGTTCTACTCTAGCAGGGGGATCGTCTAAGGCTTAGGGATAGTTTATGAAATTGACATCTTGGAGCATTCGAACATTCATCATCGATGGCCGATCAAGTAAATGCTCAGGGCGAGATATGTCAAAATTCGAATGGAGGTTGTAATCGCCGAGGTACTTTGAGATCAAGCACTAAGGAATTGCCCAAGCAGGAATCCAACTCATGTCGAGCTTAAAATGAGGCACAAGCAATTCAAGCAACCCAGGATCATAATAATCCCATAAGTAATGACCCCGCTCCAATTGCAGCACACCCAATGCATTTAGCCATCCGTGGTTGTGCCATCTAGACTTCTTCTTATAAACTCCAATTTAGAAAAGCTATTTTTACATCCATTTGGTGCAACTCCAAATCATATTGAGCCACCAATGCTAGTATGATTCTTAATGAGTCCTTCTTTGAAACTGGAGAGAAGGTCTCATTATAATCAATGCTTTCTCGTTGATTAAAATCTTTGGCAACAAGTCTAGCTTTATGTCGTTCGATATTGCCTTTTGAGTCAAGTTTGGTCTTAAAAATCCACTTGCACCCAACTTGTTTTTGTCCTTCTAGAAATTCGACCAACTCCCAAACTTTGTTGTCATTCATAGATTTTATTTCTTCATTCATGGCATTAATCCATTTATCGAAATCATCACTATTTATAACTTTTTTATAAGAAACTGGATCATTAATATTCCCTATGTTAAATTTGGTCTCTTGAAGGTATACCACATAATCATCAGAAATTGCCGATCTCCTTTCTCTTTGACATCTTCTTAATGTCACTTCGTGTGGTGCTTCAAAAATTTCATCGATTTTAGTCTCATTATGTGGTTGTTCAGTTGGTTGATCATTCACTTGTTGTTCATTGTTATTGATTGGGTCTATAACCGGTTAAACAACTACATTATGAACAACAGGTATGTTATGAACTCCGCGTATAGGAATTTGTACCCTGACTTCTCGAATGATTACCTCCCTTTCTTTCATAATCCCACTGACTTCACCTTCTTCAATGAATTTATCATTTCCAGTTTCTATGATTCCAGTTTTATGATTAGGATAGTAGAATCTATATCCCTTTGACTTTTCTGGATACCCAATGAAATGACAAGATAATGTCCTAGGATCCAATTTTTTTTCATGAGGGTTATAGATTCTAGCTTCTGCTGGGTAGCCCCACACACGTAAATATCTTAAATTGGGTTTCCATCCTTTCTAAAGTTCAAAAGGGGTTTTTGAAACTGACTTATAGGAACCCTATTTAAGATGTGTACAGTGATATTTAATGTATGTGTCCACAAATATATAGGAAATTCGGTCCAACTTATCATACTTCTAACCATTTTTATAAGGGCACAATTACGCCTTTCAGCTACACCATTCTGCCAAGGTGATCCTAGCATTGTGTATTGGGTGCATATACCTAACTTTTCAAAGAGTTCAGCAAATGGGCCAGGGCGCTTCCCCGACTCATCATATGTACCATAGTATTCACCACCCCTATCAGATCGAATGATTTTCACCTTTTTTCCTAGTTGCCTCTCAAACTCATTTATGTATATTTCAACAACATTCAGAGACTGAGATTTTTCATGCAACAAGTATAGAATGCAAAATCATAAAAATTCATCTATAAATGTGATCAAATATTTTTCTCCACCAAGGACAAAATGTCAAAAGGTCAACATATGTCTGTATGTATTATTTCAAGTAGTTGGGTGCTTCTAGTGGCTCCTTTCTTTGTATGTTTGGTCTGCTTTCCTTCAATGCAGTCCACACATACATCATATTTGGCCCAATCCAGGTTATGCAGTAATCCATCTTTAAAAAGCCTTTCAATTCTTGTCCTCGATATGTGCCCCGATCTTTTATACCACAAATAAGCATATTTTCATCATTAAGTGTACGTTTCGTACCAACATTAGGATGAAGGGTCACAAGGGTTTCAGAAAAATTCTTTTCAAGATTCAATTGATATAAACCATCTAATAAAAATCCAAAACCAACATTAATCGAATTTTTAATCAAACCAAAACCATTATTATTAAATTCAATCTCAAAACCGTTTAAAGCAAGTTTGGAAACATAAATTAAAATCCTAAAAACTGTTGGAACATAAAAATTTTCTTGCAAATCTAAAATAAATCTATAACTTAAAACCAGGCGAAAGAATCCAATAGCTTATATTTTAGCCTTCACTTTATTGCCCATGTAGAGAAAATGCTCAGTTGGATTTATTTTACAGATCGAGGTGAAGCCCTGTATCGAATTGGAAACATGACACATAGAACCAAAGTCAATCCACCAAGTTTTAGAAGGAACGCTAATAAGGTTTGATTCGAAACAAAAATAAATAAAGGGCTTACCCTTTTTCTCAAACTAGGCCTTTCGTTTTTGACAATCCTTTTGGAAATGGCCCTTCTTTTTATAGAAGTGATATTTGTCGTTCTTTTCCTTCTTCATAGTAGCAGTTGATGGTTCAGCTTGATGAGATGACCCATGACCTTTCTTAATGCCCTTACCTAACTTCTTCTTAAAACCAACTCCTTTTACTGTAAGATTTTCCACCTGTCCCTTAGTCACATTGTCGTTCTGTTACTTAAGTCTTCCTTCCTCCTATATTAACATGCTTTGCAAATCATTTACATTCCACTTATCTTTTATAATGTTGTAATTGATTCGGAAAGGTCCATATTCAGGAGGTAGGGAGTTTAGGACGAATTGGATGAGAAAAGACTCATCCATTGTCATGCCCAAAACTCTAAGTCTAGCAGCTAGATTAGTCATCTCTATAATATGCTCATTCATGGTTCGAGTACCATCGAACCTCATAGTGGTCAGGTCAGCCATCAATTTCTCAACAAGGGATTTATCAGTAATGTGAAAGCGTTCCTTAATGTTTTTCAAATACTCTTTAGCTTTCGTAGTTTTAGGTAGGGAGGTCTTAATATTATCAGCAATGCACATTCACATAAACATAATGGCCAGCCTATTGGATCGAGACCATGCTTCGTGGACAACAATTTATTCCACGCTGCTAGTATCAGTAATAACAACGGGTTCATCACACATAATTGACATATCCAAGTCAAGAACCCCTAGGTTGAACTCAATTTGCTCATTCCATTCAAAAAAATTAGTTCCATCAAATTTGGAATAGGACTGAGCATGCGAATACAGGTTAAGGGGAACTGCAATCAATAACAATGTTCACGATTAAATTTTACACACAACGAAAATTGCAAGGGTCGAATATTGAATTGTTGACTAAATTTTTTTTGGAAGATTTCTTTACAACCTCAATATCACAAAATCTGTGTTAGTCATCACATAATATTCAGAAGATATACTACCCTATAATTCATTTATCGTGGTCCCATAATTTTGGCATCTTTATTTGTTGCCTAAACATTTATACCTTGATTAATGGACTTAATGTCAACTATTCATTTTTCATAAAACCAGCTCTAACGCTTTTTAATTTAGATATTAACAGGTGTTGTGCCTCAATACAATTTTATAACTAACATTATAATAAACCTTAATGAATGTAAGTCTATTATTCGTACATACAGTCTCGGCCTATGTTTGGCATTTGACTTAAATCAAATGAATAATTGCTTACATGTCCCAACTTAAATATAGTTAAGTATACATTAATATCAACTATAATATGTAATCTATAAGTAATCACGAAGATACCAATATCATCTTAAATGCCTTAAAAACAGAATTGCCCAGGTTTAGTAAAAATCACATAATACATGAATTTTGCCAAAAATGGAAAAAATGAGTTTTCACTATAGATTCAAAGTAAAACATGCTAGAAAACCAAATTCTTTTGCAAAACGTTAAAATCAATCTTATGTGAAAAGTTATAAGCCCTAAGATTATTTCCTAAAATGGCAAAAACGGGATTTTCAGGGCCTTAACAGACTCAGATAGCCGAAAAACACATTACATCAAGGCCGAAGGCGGTGAAATTCGATCGTTGGCTCGTTTCCAGTCAACCCACCAAGTTTCAAGTCAACCGAACACCAAACATGTCAAAAAACACTGTTCACTACGCCAAAAAAAATTCTCCCCTAATTGTCTGTTTTGCATTAAATCACACTTTTAATTTATTAATCTTAAAACCGATTTATTTTCATTTTCATGATCAATAAAAGTGTTTTCCATAATGCTTACACAGACTTGAAACAATAAAAAAAGCATGCTAATGACTTATTAGGGTTCTAATAACATGATAGGGAGGTTGTACAATAATGGGACATTTATCATAAAATTAAGGACTGTATACAACAATTTCGTTCTTAATATCATACACGACGAAAATTCGAATTACTAATTCTAGATTAGTGTATGATTACCAGATTGCTTAAACTTCCAGATTTTCAGATTTTAAAAAAAATCCAGATTTCCAGATAAAAAAAATTCCAGATTTCCAGATGCAAAAGATCAGAGATCAGAACTGTTATAAGGAAATTTTCATATAAGGAAAGCCTGAGATTATAAACTGAAAGATCAGATACCACATGTAAATCAGGACTGTTTTGTTAATCATAAAAACGGATATAAACCACAATGTTACATCGTGTTTAAACTAGTTTTGTCGTGAATCCAGGATGTTTTAATCTTCATGCAATCACAGAATCAGAAGTTCATTATAACCGTGATCAAAACTAATCTTTGTCCATTGAAATTAATTGTATTAAAGTGACCTGAACTCTACTATTAAAAGCTCCTTCGAATTCCTTCTTGAACAACCCATAATTACCTTCTTGTGTGCCCAAAATGTTGTGAGAAAATACGAATAAAGGTAATTTTGGATTTCTCTCCCTCCTCAGAAATAGTGTGTTATGAGTTAACCCTAGATGGTGTAGGGCTTCTTTATTTAGAAGGGGAAGACGGCCGAAATCCTAATCATAATGGGACTCTATTTCAAGTCTCCCACTAATGTCATTAACCATCATGTGACTAACATATAAGATTACCCAATTATATGTATTTATCACATACCTAATTAATTATCAGATATTTATCAAGACCACATAATTGGGAATTTCATAAATTCGAAATTTAATATAATTTAAATTAAATAATTAGTTTTGACACTTAATATTAATTTCCAACAACAAACACTCATTTTCCATGTGAACCCTCTGTCAAAGAAATATTCTTCTTTTTTTGCGGACGAGCCATACTAGGTTTTCATAAATTTGGATTTGAACTCTTAGCATTGATTATGCTAAATGCTAAGAATTTATTTGATGTGTTGTATAAGAGGATCGTATTGAATAAAGTTATTTATATTACACCTCTAATATAATAATATTAGAGGTTTTAATAACAATTAATGCACCTTAGCCTATATATCAAATAAAAAGAAAGAAAAAAAAATCAAAAATAGAAAGGCGTTTTTATCTTTCTCGACATTTCCAAACAAGATTGGAATGTTTCTCAAACTGTCACTTTGTTTAAAAAATAACTCACCGATAACTTTCTCTCTCCCTAACCTTTTAGGTCTCCCTCTCTATTTCATAGTTCTCTCTCTGTTACTGCTATGATCATTAGCTATAAAAACCTGTTAGAAGCTTCTTTGGCAGTGTATCCATCTTCATGTTTAGGGTCAAATTATAAACAGAGAATTGAGTTACTGCTATGATTATCAAGTATAAAAAGCTCTTAATTCTCTGTTTATGGTCAAATTATAAACAGAGAATTGAGTTGATACATACTATTTGGGTCACCATCTTCATGTACATTTCTAATATCTATTTTATTAAGATATCTGATGCAGTGATGAGTTTCATTATCTCTATCAATTAAAACAAATGATTTTGTTATTTTCACCTATTGACAATAATCATCTTGCTGCGTATTTTGTTAACGCTAAGGGCTTTGGTTATCCCTCTCAAACATGGGAGAATTAGACAATGCACTCCAAGTTTTCACAATTTGCCCTAATAAACGTCTATCTTCCTATAACAAATTAATTTTTGGGTTTGTTGGAAAGAATATGCATATAAGAGTGTTGAGTCTCTTTTCACAATTGGTGGTAAAAAAAGTTAACCCCAATGAGAATATAGTTGCAAATGTTCTACGGGTAAGAAGAGATTTTTAGAGTATATATATGGGGGGTAACACTAGGGCTACCCCTTTTTATTAGCCCCGACTTCAAAGTGTTGTACGTTGTTTTTTTTTATGCCCTGATGGGACCCATACAAGTAAAGACAAAGCAAGGTCCAACACTTTGAAGCCGATGGTAACAAAAAGGGTAACAGAAAGGGGGTAGCCCTAACATTATCCTTATATGGGTTAAGTACAAACCTACCACCATATTTGTTAATTGTTTTGTTCAAAGATTTTATTTTATAGTCGGGGGATTTATAATAGATTTTTTCTGGCTTCTTTTTGATTGTTTTGGCCTTTTGGGTGGTGGGGTTGATGGAGTTATTTAGATCACTTAAATCTTGGAGCCTACTATGACCAATTTCTAGGAGATTTTGTTGATAGTTGTATTTTTGTTATTTTAAAAAATAATAAAATAGAGTTATGAGGATACACTTTTTCAAAATTAATGTCTAGTATATCAATACTATGTCAATATATATGTCACTTTTATATAATGAAATATTACATTAATGAGAATATATTGAAATAATATATTGCGTTCAATAATATTCGTAGCATACATTTGCGCCCGCGCTTCACGCGGGGTACATGCTAGTTCTATCCAATGTTTGGTGTAGTTTAGGATGAGATAATTTTCCCAACTGACCTCCTTATCCTAGAGGGATGGAGTTAAAAAAATTCCACTTCCAAGGTGGTATAAAATTATCGGGTGTCAAGATTTGATTGGAAATTGTGACACCCTGCCCAATTAAATATAGGGTGATCAGTCCTCTACCAATTTAAAACAGGATATTCAGTTTGTTCATTCTCAGCATCACTGTCGAAAAACTTTTTAACATATTAATCACCTAATATCAAATTAAGCTAGGTGTCAAAACATTTCCAATTTTAATAAAACCAAGTAAATCCATTTCTTTCCATCTTAAAATATAAACCATTCACTACATATAGGAATGTAAATAAACACTGAACATGAATCAAGTAATGAAATAAATAAGACCGGATAAAACCTCCCAGTCTAAAACTCCAAACCATACAATAAACTGAATAGAATGTCTCTGATGAAAGAACTAGAAGTGGGAGACATATGCCCTACACAAGAAGTCTAGATGAAACTGAACGGAAAGGATAGATGCATCTACTCCAAGGACCTACAACTTCCACAACAGCTGCAGCACGTCAAGCAATCCAAATCTCTAAATCTGATACTCCTGTGGCTGAGCACCTGATATAATACATATATATAGAAAAAGAGAGAAGAGATACAAGAAACGGGTCAGAGCCCGATTTGTAAAAATGATTTAGCAAGTATTTAAAACTGGTTCTTAAAACAAGTCTAATACGCATGTTAGTTATCGAACTCTCACATGAGTTTCTCACCTCTCGTCTATTGTGCACGCCTAATTTACATCTAATCTCCCCCTAGTTATACCTCCCAGTCTAACTAGTCAGAAACCATACTAATACTAACTATGCTCACTAGTAGTATTCACGTATCGCCCATACAATATGCTATTCAGATAGTTTATCTCACATACTGAATTACATTATTCACCATTTGAATGGTTAATCTTTTATTCACTAAGATTATTATTCTTCTCATTTTCATTTTATCTACTAGTCTCATAAAGTAGAAAGTTACCCAAGTACACTCATACATATATATAGTCTCATCATCCCTATATATATACACTAATCCTGCACCCTTAGGTTAAGACCGCTTGGTGCAATGTAATAATTATTATTACCAAGTATACTAATTTCACATAGTAGTAATATTCACAAGTTCATATATATATATATATATATATAGTCGCATCATCCATACATATCATCCATACATATATATATATATATATATATATATATATATATATATATATATACTAATCCTGCACCCCCGGCTAAGACCCATTAGTGCACATGTTCTGGACATCATGCATCCTCGGGTTAGCACCCATTAATGCACCTATTAATAATAATTTAGCACCCCCAGTTATCACCCATTAGTGTGCCTAACAATAGAATATTGCATCCCCGGGTTAGCACCCATTGATGCAGCTATCAATATTAATCTAGCACCCCGGGTTATCACCCATTAGTGCGCCTAGCAATAATCATCCTTGTACCCCCGGGTTATCACCCATTAGTACATTTAACAATAGAGTTTCTGCACCCCCGAGTTATCACTCATTAGTGCCCTTAACTATAAGGTTCTTGCAACCCCGGGTTATCACCCATTAGTGCTGTTAATAATAATATCACATAATAGGCGTAGACACATCCTATTATAATTTATAGGTATTTTCTCCAACCTACATATATACTCCCCATACGTATATTATTACTACGTATAGTATAAATAATTAGATTACTATCTATCTCGTAATTTTCAAGGTACATTCTCTCTATACTGAAATAATTAAAGTATTAATTCCCACATACTTTTCCCAAAATTACTTCTTATTTGAATTTACTATTTGGTAGTTTCTCTCACTCCAATAAACTAATAAACTCCAAACTAGGCTCTAAGCAAATTCCCAGAAACTCACCATGTGGTTTGAACCAGAATGACGTGTCGTTCGAACTAGAATGCATGTCGTTCGAACCAGAATGAGACGTCGTTTGAACCACTTTGACATGTCGTTCGAACCAGAATGAGATGTCATTTAAACCACTTTAAGCGAGATCCCCATCTCGTTTGAACCACTTCGTGCGAGATTGCACTACTTGTCTTCTTCCCCAAATCTCAACGTTTTTCCTCCATTTTTGAACCTAAAAACCTCTAAGATTCAATTCCCAACGACTCATCATCAATACCCATCAACACCTAACATGTTATAAATCATTCCTAACCTTCTGGGATCATTGATTCGTCATAAATCATCATAAATATATAAAATCCCCAAATCAATTCATATGAACCCTAGTTTCCAAATTTTCAATTAAAGAACCCAATCAACCCAGATTCGTTCATCAATATATAATCAAATTCTATGATTTATCCTCTACATACATGAAGGAATTACAACCACTCATTAAACCAATCCTTAATTATAATTTAAATCTCCAATTTTCACCCAATTAACATATAAATCATGATTAATTCCACCTCTACTAACATGATAATGATATTGCTAAAAGAAAGCAAGTAATAAACACTTGCCTCAAATATGACGGTCTGATCCATTGGCAATGTTGGTATATACGCGTTCCTCTCTTCTCGATCTACGCATTGGTGGTCACGGTTGTGCAAGGTGAGGATGATTTGACCCTTTTCTCTTGGAATTTGGTTCTCCCTCACACCCTCCATGGTTGTTCTAACTTCCTGTCACTTCTTAACCCTAATGAACTTTCCTGGGCTGATATAATTAATCCCAATTTTCGTCCATTAATTTAGCCGAAAAATGCAACCATAATGCCCTCTCGGGGTGCCGGTTAGGCTTAAAATCGTCCCGGGACCCAAACTACCCATGGGTATACAATTTGACTATCTCGACCCTTTCGAACTCAATGGCGCACTCAAAATGACCATATGAGTTAATAAAAATAAATTCTCTTTTTATTCCATTCAATTAGTCCCGACACGACTCACACGCGTGTGAGACTTAAATTACCAAACTGTCGTATTTATCACTTCCGACAATTTATCAAATATTATAATTCCATATTACATATGACAAAGTAATATTTAATAGTTCACAACAATAAGTATTAACCCTTGGCACGCTAGTTAATAGTTATTTTAATCCGGACTAATAACAAATTAATTTCTCGCATTTTGATTTAATTAATCCAAAAACAATAATTAATCCCATATTTACTCACATAATAATAATTAATCACATAATTATTTAAATTATCAAAAATATGGGGTGTTACATACTTCCCCCCCTTACAACAGAATTTCGTCCCGAAATTCGGAAAAAGTATACCAGGTACAGACAACACTGTAAAAATATTGTGCATCGCATCCCAGCGCTCATAAATAAGCTACTCCGTACCACCCATATAGTACGCTATCGAATACCCTTAGTAATGAACACTTCACATGTGTTTGCTTTAAACTCCAGGTTACCCTGTCATATAGGCTCTTGCCCAAGCCTTTCTGCTTATGTTTTACTATTTCAACTTTATTTTAGATATTCACTATCTAACCTTCTACTATTTGCACCTTAGTAGATTTATCCTCGTTTCATATACATATGACTTCGTCTCGTGTCATTCATACAAGTAAATTGGATGTGCAATATATATTTCACACACAATATATACGATAATATTGATTCTTCTCCGACATTTGTAATGATAACTGGTCTCACACCTTTAACTATCAAGTAGGACAACAACAAAGTTTATCATTCCATACTTCCACTGGTAATCTACCCGAATGTGAACTTATAGGAATTATTTGGACATAAACTCCACTAGTGGAAGGTATTGCTCCCGCCCTCCTCTAAGATCTCAGGGTTCACATAAAATTTTCTCTCCCGCATCCGGTTAGATCGCTTATCCTTACCCATCCCTCTGTGGGTATTAGGCTGTACTCAATCGCATCTTAGTACCTATAATCTCACCATCTCATCTACATGAGAAGATCCTTGGGGATACTCTTCCATTCTCTAGTGGAAAGAGCCCCTACTGGTTTCGAATTATCCGCCCTTTTTCTAACAGTTAGCTGACCCACTGCAGACTAACTTTGAAGGTTACTCTCCATTAAACCCATCACCACTGTTGTTTGTATTCTGACACATCTTGTCTTTATTGAATAAATTTCAATTTATCTTGAAATGTAAGTCTCTGACAAAGCTTCGTGAATAAGCTTCGGCTTACCCGACTACATGTTATCGAATTCACATGTTAATCATAATCCACTACCTGCTTCAATCACCTAGGGCGCCCATACACCCTATGCCTCGCGCATCATTATACAAAGACATTAAAATTTTCTTACCTTAATTCTTGCACACTCAGTATGATGATGTGGTAGGGGTACACTCAACCACACCACTAGTCAAAACTTAATCAATCCTTCAATGGCATCATTCATATATTCCGAAAAATACTAAGTCCAGGCTACTCTATTGGCCTTAAGTTATAAAAGAATTATCAACTCTCAAATATATTCTCCTATAGGTACAATAACCAATATACAAAACTTATGTACTATCGACCAAACTTCTCTCCAACTCCCAACGTTCGCTAGTTTCATGCATGGGATGTCTCGCAAAGCGAAATCCAAATAAGGAACCCCCCCCCCCCCCCCCCCGATATACTACTATCTAACCTAGTCAGTTGTTGAGGTCCGTAAGGCCTTCAGTACCTACTATGTACTTTCCCACAATCTACGTATTGTGACATTCAAGTTTACTCGTTCACTCTCATGTCTCTAAAAATATAACATGAAGCATGGCGCCCTCACTATCCCAAGTACTTGGCGCTATAAATATATAACGAGCTATTCTTTTCGCGGCTCGATAAGAACACAATGCATTCTGAGTCTTAACAGAAAAATAAATTCCTATGCTCGGGAATCACATATAATTAGATGCTATACTCGCTGATGTCTATAATACCATGAATGTTTCATATATATAATCATATCTGGGCCCAACCCTATTTCAGGTGGCGCCGCACAAAACTAAGATCACTCCTCCCGAAGTATCCGACACGACAGTCATAACACTACATATTTACTATCGTTTAACCATACGGTAATTAATCACTACCTATTACCATAATAAACTCTACAAAAGCTGACTCAATGCAATAGTAAATTATAACAACAAAACACATTCTTAGGCCCACCCGATTCCCTCACGAGCAATCATCAAAATGCCCTTCTAACAACGATATACGTTTGTAACAAGACTGTTAAAACTAACGTTCCCCTAAACTCGACCCGCATGAGAAGTTTAGGGTTTCCAATTTACATAAAAGTTGTGGCACACCCATGTCACTAGAATCTATCCTTTACTCACAAAGAAGAAGCAAAACCTCGCCAGTCTCGCCCAATCACAGGGTCTCAGCATGTGGATGCCATCACGACCCATAAACATCTGCCATTGTCATACATCCTAGGATTTCATCCTATGTTTGTTCTCTCTCATCACGAAAAATTTATTCCATCATGTGGATTTCGCGCCCATTATTGAAACGTTGGCCCAAACTCTCTAGGCCTCAATTGTAGCTTTATTGAACTCCCGCTTACATCCCTGGCCCCGTAGACCCTGACATACTGTATGCTACTATTAACGAGGACTCCACTGGTCCAGCCTAAACCCATCATTCTCGAGTTATAAATTTCCTGGGCCTAATTCTCTTGACCGCAAATTCTTTTGCTGGAAGTATCGATCCTCCTGTCGTTATGCTTAACTGGCACGGTTTACCATTTGTAATCTCTTCGGTCTCACTTCTCAATTGTGGACACATTCAACACTTGTAGTCCTACTTCCTTCATATAAGGAAAACTTCACGAACCATTTCCCCGTCATTGGTCCCACTGACCATTTTGGGAATGCCCTTCTCTCGGACCGACAGTCTCAACTCACTATTATTCTTCCATTATCCCTTTGGATATGCGAGCTATTTGGAACTATGGTTGGCCTCTACATCCTGATTGACTTTATCATTCTCTTGAAGATAATTACTTAAAATCATCTAATCGAGTTCCCTATTGCGTATTCTCTCACGTGGGGTTTCACTAACACCGTTAAATTCAGTTTCTTCTCTTCAGCAGGTTCATTAACCCTCTTTACTCCCTTATCTTATAAGGACTACAATCACTAGCGATCGTATACTTTGATGACATCCACATTAGTCATCCTATCTTGATTTCTCATTCATACTGGCATTCTACTCACGGTTCCTTTATCAACTATAAACCCTTTGGGTAATTTATACCCCTCTGCCAAGTACGAAGTTCATTATGCAATTCAACCTCTCTCACATGATCGGTTTCTATCTTACCCATCGTTTTAAACATAAAAATTTCATTCGTATTATGTTACTACATCGAATGGAAGACCTCACGGTTAAATCGTACCCAAATTTCTCTCTAAACTTCAAACACACATCTTCATATGTGGTGATTGTCTCTAATCACTACATGATGCTCTTAAGAGCTATAGCTTTTAACTCCAAATTTAATTATGAGTGTCGTCACCCCCACTCTACACAATTGCCTTCAGATTTTCTACCTCCGCTGGTCTGTTACACTTTCTCACTTTCTTTTCTGCATCTTCACCGATGGGTTTTCAAAAGAGTCCCTCTGATTTCCCCTTTATCGACTATGCTAGGTGGCCCTAAATTCACTCCACCGTTATCTATGACTGTGTCCTGGGAATCCACAGTTCCCGAGTGACAATTTTACTATCTCTTACTTAAGTAATTATCATCGTGATTTTTGTCCCAATCACTCTTACCTGATTGCTCTATGTCTTCTGTTGAGCTTCTCCTCCCGCAGTTCTTCTTACAGCCCTCGTTGTTCGTTCTAAAATGTTCGATGTTCGAATCACACTGAATTCCGTATAATGAGTCACATCCATTATAATTCGTAGCAGTAGAACGTAAGTCGCATACGTAAGGGGACACAACAATCCTATCATAAGGCTCTACATCAAAGGACTATACGCTGAAACGTAATAAGCCGCACAGATCCTAAGGACACTAGAACCTGATGCTCTGATACCACCTGTGACACCCCGCCCAATTAAATATAGGGTGATCAGTCCTATACCAATTTAAAATAGGATATTCAGTTGGTTCATTCTCAGCATCACTATCGAAAAACTTTTTAACATATTAATCACCTAATATCAAATTAAGCTAGGTGTCAAAACATTTCCAATTTTAATAAAACCAAGTAAATCCATTTCTTTCCATCTTAAAATATAAACCATTCACCACATATAGGAATGTAAATAAATACTGAACATGAATCAAGTACTGAAATAAATAAGACCGGATCAAACCTCCCAGTTTAAAATTCCAAACCATATAATAAACTGAATACAATATCTCTGATGAAAAAACTAGAAGTGGGCTACATATGCCCTAAACAAGAAGTCTAGATAAAATTAAATGGAAAGGATAAATGTGTCTACTTCAAGGACCTACAGCTTCCACAACAGCTGCAGTACGTCAAGAAATCCAAATCTCTAAATCTGATACTCCTGTTGCTGAGCACCTGATATAATACATATATATAGCAAAAGAGAGAAGAGATACAAGAAACGGGTCAGAGCCCGATGTGTAAAAATGATTTAGCAAGTATTTAAATCTGGTTCTTAAAACAAGTCTTATACGCTTGTTAGTTATCGAACTCTCACATGAGTTTCTCACCTCTCGTCTATTGTGCATGCCTAACATACATCTAATCTCCCCTAGTTATACCTACCAGTCTAACTAGTCAAAAACCATACTAATACTAACTATGCTCACTAGTAGTATTCCCGTATAGCCCATACAATATGTTATTCAGATAGTTTATCTCACATATTGAATTACATTATTTACCATTTGAATGGTTAATCTTTTATTCACTAAGATTATTGTAATACCCCGTATTTCTGAATATTCCATTTAATTAGATTGGATAATTAAATGAGAAAATATCGTCTTGATTTAAATTACGTAAGAGTAGTAACTTAAAGAGTTTTATTTAAAATTGTAATTATGGTAAATAGTTACTTAACGCGTGTAGACCGTGTTGGGGTGAGAATGAGTAATATTTTTAAGTGACTCAAATGATAATTTAGAGGTCACCAATGATTCCGGAAGGGTCAAATTAGTCAAAATAGTATACCCGGGGGTACTAGTTGAGTCCCGGGGCAATTCTGGACTAAACCGAGACCGTTCGGGGGCGTTTTGGTCTTTTAACATAAGAGGGTATGGAGACCTACGAAATTAAGAGTTTTATATCAGCCGTATGATAGATGAATTAGGGTTAGAACACCCATGACAACACCAATACCATTAGAGAGAGGAGAGGCACCACTTTCTAAAGCAAAAAGAAGATTTAGGAAGGATTCAAAGGGGTTTCTACCATCAACTTGTTGGGGAAGAAGGATTGAAGGATGAAGATCATCAATCATCAACAAGAACCACGAAATCAGACCCTACTGATCATAAGGCAAGTTGTTTATTGCAAAAATTTATAAGTTATAATACCCATGTGTAGGGTTTTTGAATAGTTTTGTTTAAATCAATATTTTGATTGGAGAAAGATGATATTTATGCATGTTGGGATAGGAATCGCATGTAGAATGATTTAAACTATGTAGAGGATTAATATTCAGATTTGACTTGATGATTTTCGGAATAATTAACTGGATTTTGAATGTTAATATGGGAAGAACACCATAACTAGGGTTTCAAGAAATTCTAGGTTTTAATTCATTATTTCTTTAAAGTAATTGGAGTTTTGATGCAATTGACACGTTAGAAACTGTCCTAGTATATGTGGAAATATGTTAGGATCATTGGGTAAAAGTTTGGTGGACAATAATGGAGTTTGGAAATTTGTTAATGGAGGAGAGGATCAACGAAGAAGACAGACTGCGTCTGTCCCTGTTCGATCGATCGATCGATCTTGAACTATCGATCGATCGACTATGTCGATCGATCGAACCCAGCCATCGATCGATCGACGCAAGCTGTTTTCCCGAAAATTTTGTGTTTAATCCTTCGTTGAGTTCGGGAATGAATGGGTATTCTGGGATTTACATTATACTGATATGGGAGTAAGAATAAGACCAGTAAGTATATTGTTGAGGTCCAATAAGGCCATTGGGTGTAGGGCTTGGATTATGGACCGAGGAGAATAATCAGATTTAGTAGAGTATCGGGGACTTCGGAAATTGTGTTATGGTGCGAAGTAAATTCAATTTAAGTAATAGACCAGTAGGGTAAGCAATAACTACTGAAATTATATGTAAGGGGTAACTAGGACCCTTAGAGTTGTGTGAATACTCAAATAAATACGATTAATAAGATAAATCGTAAAGCGAATATTGTACGGTATATATATGAGATTAAAATATTACGTACGTATATAATTAATAGGTCGGGTGTGTACCTACTGAATTATGTGATCTTTTAGGTAGAGAGATTATACCTAAATTAATTATGTTAGGGTCGATGAGACATTCCGAACTAACATCAAGTTATTATAAGTTTGGGGTCGATGAGAAATACCGAACCAAACTTTGAACGGGTGTCGCGATGAGAGAGTCCCGAACCAGAATATGTGTATATATATATTTTTAAAATAATTGGGGTCGATGTATCATGCCGAACCAATTCTTACTTGGGGTCGATGAATCATTCTGAACCAAGAGTCCTTTATGTGTATAAAAAGGGGCAAAATAGCAGTGACTAATATTTAGTATATATTGTGTGTGAAATATATATACCTGATGATATTCTACTTCCGTGTATTAGTAGATTGATATATTATGTATTTAAAGATACATACTGAATTGGTAAGTCAAGTAGTGAAACTAAATTACGAAATGAACTTTTAGATAGAGACAATCTATTTAGTAATTCAAGTAGCGAAACTTAATTACATAAGTGGGAAAGTCAACAATTGTGAAAATTGTAGTAATTTTAGTAGTGAAGCTAAATGAGAAGTCTTGAAAAATAACATAGATGAAATGTTACTTGAGAATTAATTAACATACGCGAGATGTTAGTAAAACGGTTGTACTGTATGGGCGGTACTGGAACTTGGGTACAGATAAGTTCAGTTTACTACTTTGGTTTTAGTTAGCTTGAGAAGTATGGCTAGACAAACTAAGTGTGGAACGTTAGGTGTGCACCAAAGATGAGGGGTGAGTTAACTCAAGAGAGTGTACGAGAACCTAACATGTGTAATCAATAACCGCATTTTATATTGTGTTAAACACTTGCTAAATATTTTCAAAATGTTTTGAGTACTAACTCTTGCTATAAAATATTTTCAAAACCTTTTAGGTGTCCAGCCATAGGGACGCCATGTGTGATGATTCCATTCCAGACTCAGAGCTGTAGCACAGTGGATGCTTACAGGATTTGACTAGACGATATCTCTCATTCAGATCTAGCACAGGATCTCACACTCTTCTATGTATGGACTTGTGGTCTGGTATTAGTCTCAGATGTTAGTTTCATACTAGTGGTTATTCTATTGTTGTTTGGGATTTTTAGCCGATGGTTAATTCGCTAATACTTTTGTTCTGTTGTACTTTTACTTTGATGTTTGAATTATAGTACATGATTATTTGTACTTTGTTCCGCATGGTCGATTTTTCTGTTTTAAGGAAGATAAAATTTGGCACCGGTCTAATTTTACTTAGGGGATTAGTAATTAAAAAGTTTTCGACAGTGATGCTAAGAATGAACCATTTGAGAAACCTGTTTTAATTTAATGAAGGCCTGATCACCCGATGTTTAATTAGGCGGGGTGTCACAATTATTATGCTTCTCATTTTCATTTTATCTACTAGTCTCATAAAGTAGAAAGTTAGCCAAGTACACTCATACATATATATAGTCGCATCATCCCTATATATATACACTAATCCTGCACCCTTAGGTTAAGACCGCTTGGTGGAATGTAATAATTATTATTACCAAGTCTACTAATTTCACACAGTAGCAAAATTCACAAGTCCATATATATATATATATATATATATATATATATATATATATATATATATATATATATATATATATATAGTCACATCATCCCTACACACATATATATATTAATCCTACACCCCCGGCTAAGACCCATTAGTGCCCATATTCTGGAAATCATGCAACCCTGGGTTAGTACCCATTACTGCACCTATCAATAATAATTCAGTACCCCCGGGTTATCACCCATTAGTGCGCCTGACAATATAATATTGCATCCCCGGGTTAGCACCCATTAATGCACCTATCAATATTAATCCAGCACCCCCGGGTTATCACCCATTAGTGCGCCAAACAATAATCATCCTTGTACCCCTGGGTTATCACCCATTAGTACATTTAACAATAGAGTTTCTGCACCCCCGAGTTATCACTCATTAGTGCCCTTAACTATAAGGTTCTTGCACCCCCAGGTTATCACCCATTAGTGCTGTTAATAATAATATCACATAATAGGCATGCACACATCCTATTATAATTTATAGGTATTTTCTCCAACCTACATATATACTCCCCATACGTATTTTAACCTCATTACTACGTATAGTATAAATAATTAGATTACTATCTCTCTCGTAATTTCCAAGGTACATTCTCTCTATACTGAAATAATTAAAGTATTAATTCCCACATACTTTTCCCAAAATTCCTTCTTATTTGAATTTACTATTTGGTAGTTTCTCTCACTCTAATAAACCAATAAACTCCAAACAAGGCTCTAAGCAAATTCCCAGAAATTCACCCTGTGGTTTGAACCAGAATGACATGTGGTTTGAACCAGAATGACATGTCATTCGAACCAGAATGCATGGCATTCGAACCAGAATGAGATGTCATTTGAACCACTTTGAGCGAGATCCCCATCATGTTTGAACCACTTCGCACGAGATTGCACTGTTCGTCTTCTTCACCAAATCTCAGTGTTTTCCCTCCTTTTTTGAACCTAAAAACCTCTAAGATTCAATTCCCAATGATTCATCATCAATACTTATCAACACCTAACATGTTATAAATCATTCCTAACCTTCTAGGATCATTAATTCGTCATAAATCATCATAAATATATAAAATCCCCAAATCAATTCATATGAACCCTAGTTTCCAAATTTTCAATTAAAGAACCGAATCAACCCAGATTCGTTCATCAATACATAATCAAATTCAGTGATTTATCCTCTACATACATGAAGGAATTCCAACCACTAATTAAACTAATCCTTAATCATAATTTAAATCTCCAATTTTCACCCAAATAACATATAAATCATGATTAATTCCACCTATACTAACATGAGCATGATATTGCTAAAAGAAAGCAAGTAATAAACACTTGTCTCAAATATGATGGTCCGATCCGTTGGCGATGTTGGTATATACGCGTCCCTCTCTTCGCGATCTACGCATTGGTGGTCACGGTTGTGCAAGGTGAGGATGATTTGACCCTTTTCTCTTGGAATTTGGTTCTCCCTCACACCTTCCATGGCCATTCTAACTTCCTATCACTTCTTAACCCTAATGGACTTTCCTTGGCTGATATAATTAATCCCAATTTTCGTCCATTAATTTAGCCCAAAAATACAATTTACCATAATGCGCTCTTAGGGTGCCAGTTAGGCCTCAAATCGCCCCGGGACCCAAACTAAACACCCGGGTATACTATTTTGACTATATCGACCCTTCCGGACTCAATGGCGCACTCGAAATGACCATACGAGTTAATAAAAATAAATTCTCTTTTTATTCCATTTAATTAGTCCCGACACGACTCACACGCGTGTCAGACTTAAATTACCAAACTGTCGTATTTCTCACTTCCGAAAATTTATCAAATATCATAATTCCATATTACATATCACACAGTAATATTTAATAGTTCACAACAATAAGTATTAACCCTTGGCATGCTAGTTAATAATTATTTTAATCCGGACTAATAAAAAATTAATTTCTCGCATTTTAATTTAATTAATCCAACAACAATAATTAATCGCATACTTATTCCGATAATAATAATAATTAATCACATAATTATTTAAATCGTCAAGATACGGGGTGTTACATAAATTACCATCTTCCCCTTTTTAAGTTAAAAGTAACTTACTCAACTTGCACTCTCTTAAATATTAAATAGCTGTCATTGGTCTCTTTCATTCACACAACTCTCCATTCACCGTTTTCATCACAGTAGGTAGTCTCCTTATCCTCCATTTTTTTTTATCATGAACTACTATTTTGGTTTAAATCAGTGTAAATATTATGTTAACCCACATGCTAGAGAAGTTGAAAATTGCGTGTTGTTAGTCCACCACTAATATTATGTTACATTTTTTTATACGTTGTTAACCCACCTGCTAGACAAGTTGAAATTTATGCATAATTCGTTTTTTTGTTTTCGTATATTTTCGGCGGCTATTTTTGGTCAAATCGATGTTACCCAGTTGTGACTTCAAGCAATTCTTCGATAGCTGATTTGTGTGCACACAGTTTCTGTATGTATCTGAGTGGTTTACAATGGTTGACTGTGTACAAATTATAAACACAAATACAAATACATATGTACATATCATTATTATCATCGCATGCTATTATTGTTTAACATCCCATATGGAATTAAATACTATGTTATTGAGTTGAAATATGTGATAACAATTTATTTTGGTATTTTTTTATTATTAAACACAAAATATGGGTATTTTTGGAAAAATGGGGACAAATTAATTGTAATACCCCGTATTTTTGTGATATTTAATTATGGGGTTAATTGAATTAAATGTGTATTAATTGGAAATTAATCCGGATAAAAATACTAGCGAGATGCGAGTTGATATTTGAGTTTAATGAGTATATATGGCTATATATGAATATTGAATTATGAAATTTGTCGTGAGATTGAAATACGGCAATTTGGAAATTTTGTTGGGACGCGTGTGACAGTCGCGTCAGAAATATAATTTTGTTAATTAAAAAGTAAATTTTATTTCTATTAATCGTATGGTCGTTTTGAGTGAGCCAACGCGTACGGAAGGGTCGAAATAGTCAGAAAACACTAGCCGGGGGTTTAGTTTGGGTCCCGGTGCATTTTTAGGCCATAGCGGCAACGTATAAGGGTAGTTTGGTAATTTTGAAATTTTGGGAATTAAAACCCACGAAAATTAGGAATTAAAATATTACTTAACCGTTACCCACTAAACCCACTAACTACACTAATTGACTTAATGGGCTACGGGAGTTATTGGGAATAGGTTTAGGGTTTCCTAAGACAACCTCTAGCCACCATTGTCATCTTTAGAGAAAAGCTGGTAGAGAGAGAAAGAAAGGGAAATTCTGCAGAGAGAAAGAGAGAACAAACCAACCTTCATCAATAAAACACCAAAATCAGAGAAAGACATGAGGCAAGTGGTTTAATTTCGTTATTTCGCAAAGAATGTTTCTTCCATGCGTAGGAAATTGATAAAATTTGTATTGTTCTTAGGAGTTTGATAAAAAAACCCATTGATTTGGAATTAGAAATTATATTTTGAGGAAAGGATTGCATGTAGAATTGTGTTAGGAGGACTAATCTGATGGAAATACCTCTCGTTTATTATAAAAAACGGATTTAGTTATGCCCATTGATGACTTTAAAATTTTAGGGTTCATGTTCATGGGATTTGGGGAAAAATTGAGGGGATTTGATGATTTGATGGTGTTTAGGAAGATTTGGCCCTATATAAATGTTTAATTATGACCTACGAAAGTCTGGTATGGATTAGA
Organism: Sambucus nigra; assembly: GCA_949130495.1. Classification (NCBI taxonomy): domain Eukaryota; kingdom Viridiplantae; phylum Streptophyta; class Magnoliopsida; order Dipsacales; family Adoxaceae; genus Sambucus; species Sambucus nigra. Next base: position 158,465,693 of record OX422215.1, read on the forward strand.
AACCTTAAAATAATGTTGGGACGATCTTTGTGTGGGATTAGATTTGAAGAAAAGATGGAAAAACGAAAAAAGGGAAATCTGGGCTCGAAACTGGTCTCTCGTTAGAAGACCTACCCAGGTCGTTCGAACGAGTTAGTTCGAATGAGCTTCTAACGAGTTGACCTTTGACTTCTAATGAGGGGGATGTTCATTCGACGCCTATCGTTCGAACGAGATCTCGTTAGAAAGCCCACTTCGTTCGAACGAACTCTCGTTCGAACAGGCTCGTTCGAACGAGACTTCTAACGAGCTGACAGTTTAGGCTTTTTGGCTTGTTTTGATTTTGTGTGTCCCGTAACCTTGTTTATATGTAGATATAACCTTTCCTTGATGATTAATTGATATATTTGGGATAATTGGGATATAATGAGGAGTAAAACATAGAAGGGTGATTTGAACCAAATGGAAATTATGGGTTAGGACGTGAGTGCCTATTACGATGTGAGAACAATTGACGGCTTGAATGATTATATTAACCGGGGTTATGTAAATTGTGTAATAGTATAAATTGGTATGAGAATGAGAAGTGTACCACAAATAAACTATGGTGATTACTAAGATGTGTGCATACTTATTATATGTATATGATTTTATGTGTATGACATACCTACCATAGTTGCTATCACGGGAGGTTTACGTTCGCTTAGGGCCTTCTAATCCTTGTGTTGCCCGGATTTAGATTTGTACCTCGAGGACATAGGTCAGAGAAGGACTTATTGGGATGTTAATAAGTCTGCTAATCGTGGGAGCGTAGGTATGTGCGTGACCCATGTGATGTGACTGTGTTCGCCTCCATTGTTTGTGATTGTTGTTATCTGAGAACGATTCCTGAGAGATTCGGAATGCGTGATCCTTATGTATGTGATGTACCGGGATGGATAGCAGAGTATGTGTGTGCCGTAGCTTAGTCTCGGGGTGCTTGCATTGTATATTTATAACGTGAATAATATACACTTAAATAATGAGAACTTTCATGTTGGTATTGTGAGTATAATTATGGTAATGTTTCGAGAAAATATAACGGAATAACCCGTAATGAATTGTATTGCTAATAGTTGAGAATCCGAGTTTAAGTAAATCCCTTAATCTAATTGATAACGCTGGAATGTATAATGGGAATCGAGTAGTAAGGGGTAGAACTTATTAAGGTTTGGTTAGAGATGTATGCCACTTAGATGGGTACGGTACGTTAGGAGTGCACAATTAGTCGAGAGGTGAGTATTTCATGTGAGTGCGCGTCCTAACATGTATTTTGCATTTATTGTTTTAATGTTATTAAAGCACTTGCTATTTTAAAATACTCTCCACTTTCGGGCTCTGACCCGTTTGCTTTCAAATCTATTTTTGTAAAAACCATTTTAGGTTCCCAGCCACAAGGACACCATGCTTAAGATACTCATTCAGGTGACGAGCTGTAGCTGTTTGTGGAAGTTACAGGACTTTTCTAGTAGATGTTTCATCTATCTTGACTCTATATTCAGCTTTCATCAGTTGTAGGGCATGTCACCCATTTCTATTAGAAACATTTCCTATTTCAGATTTTTCAGACTGTTGGCATGTAATTTAATTCAGGATACTTGTTTTACTTATTTCAGTTGTGGGATTGTGGTGAGGAGTTTTCCTCTGAACTTATTATTGTTCATTGGTTACTCTATTACTTCTTTATGGCGATTGGATTAGTTCTTCCATTATTCTTTGATTGCATGTTGATTTAATATAAAATTTGACAACTTACTTTTTAAATACTAGGAGGTTAGTAATCATAAAAATGTTTTCGACAGTGATGCTATTAACTGAACCAACTTGGCATTTTGTATTAATTTAATAAAGGAGTAGCTAACCGGTATTTAATTAGTCGGGGTGTCACAGGTGGTATCAGAGCATCAGGTTCTAGTGTCCTTTAGGATCTGTACGGCTTATTATGTTTCCGCTGAGCTTTCTTTGATATAGAGCCCTATATTTTAGGACTGTTGTATTCTTTTGTATATTCTACGTTCTTCAGCTATTTTGAGTTTATAACTGCGAACTTATAAACTTTATTCTTATTTCATATGCCTCCACGACGTGCACAACGGGTTCCCAGGGATGCAACGCCAGAACCACAGCCCGCACCAGTTCAGGGCACGATGAATGCCGCCGAGGTTGCAGCCATTGTGGCCTAGGCTGTAAATGCCGCACTTGACGTGGTTTAACAGGCACCACCTCAGGCGCCAGTAGCCGCGCCAGTTCAGGCACATGCATTCCCGTCTGCTTGGGAGCGCGTACGAGATGCTTTTCAAAAAGCACACCCACCAGAGTTCGTAGGTAGCTCCGATGTTGTGGTTTCGAGTCAGTGGAGGAAAGACATTCAGCGGCACTTGAGGATGTATGAGTGCACCGATGTCCAGAAGCAGATACTATCTACCTTTAAGTTAGTGGTATCTGCACTGCAGTGGTGGGAGTTTATTACCACCGTGGAGGAGAGAGATACTCTCACGATCCAGGAGTTTTGGGTGCGGTTCGACCGCAAGTACTTTCCGTCGGCGGTTCACACGAAAATGAGGAGGAAGTTGATGAATCTTAGGTAGGAGGGTAAGACTGTGGCCGAGTATGAGGACGAATTCACCAATCTCTTGAATATTGTTCCGGATGAGATACCGACAGAAGAGAAGAAGATACAGAAATTTACAGATGGGTGGACTTGGAGGATCCGTCAGCATTTGTTGGGAAACCTATCGTTGGCCACTTACTCTGCTGTGGTTAACACTGCACTATTGCACTGCCAGGATCACCGCTTTCACATAGCTGAGGGCAAGAGATCGGGAGAGTCCAGCCATCAGGGCAGGACTGGAGGACATGGTGCCAGTGGGGCACAATCTGTTCAGGGGCAGAGACAGGGTGACCAGGGTTCCCAGCAGGGGGATCACAAGAGGTTCAGATCGGGAAATTTCAGGCACGGACAGGGAGGTTTCCGGCAGGACCATCAGGGTCCGAACGGCCATCAGGGCCAGCAGGGTCAGAATGGCCAACAACAGTTTCAGCAGGGCCAGGGGAGGAACGGAAACGGCCACCAGGGCCAGGGGCAGTAGGGACAGAGAGGGGCGAACTTCCCGTGGAAGTGTTACGTTTGTGGCAAGACTGGCCATAAACGCCAGGACTGTCCTGATAGGGGCAGGGCCCCGCAGCAGCAGCGCGGTGCTCGACATGAGCCACAGAGGCCACTTTTTCCACCTTCCCTCCCAGCTCCAGCCCAGGTGCCACCTCTACCAGCCATTCCTGCAGTTCCAGTGCAGCAGGGGCACTTACAATATGGACGTGTCTATAACGTCCACCAGGCAGCAGCTCTACAGGCACCACCCACGATTGAGGGTATGTTTCCTATCCATGGTACTATGGGTCGGGTTTTGTTTGATACGGGGGCAACGCATTGTTTTATCGCTACACATTTTGCGAAAGCCTTAGGGTTGTTAGCCACAGTAGAGAGCACAGTGACGTGTGTAGACTCACCATTGGGGAGTGGGTCACTTATTTTCTTTATATGCCGGGGAGTGGGGGTAAAGATTGGTAGTTTGGTATTACCTGCAGACATGTTGGTATTAGATATGCATGAGCACGATGTGATTATCGGTATGGATTGGCTCGCAGCTTATAGATCCATGATTGATTGCTTCGGTGGGAGCATTGTTTTTGCCATTCCGGGGCAAGAAATGTTTGTAGTGGCGATGCCTCGCCCAGAGGGAGGCTCGACCGGTCATTTGTATTACATAGAGGAGGATACCTCTAAGGAGGTTGTGATTCCTTTAGATTCGATCCTAGTTGTCAGGGAGTATTCTGATGTGTTTCAGGAGATACCAGGCCTACCCCCCAGTCAAGAGATAGACTTTGTCATAGACTTATTACCAGATACGAGACCTATAGCACGAGCACCGTACCATATGGCTTCGGCAGAGATGCGAGAGCTACGAGATCAGATAGAGAAGCTGTTGGGTCAGGGATTTATTCGTAGGAGTACCTCACCTTGGGGCACTCCAGTTTTGTTTGTAAAGAACAGAGATGGTTCACTAAGATTGTGTGTGGACTACCGGGAGTCGAACAAGGTCACGATACGAAATAAGTATCCGTTGCCTCGAATTGATGACCTATTCGACCAGTTGAGAGAAGCTTCTTTCTTCTCGAAGATTGATTTGCGATCGGGATACCATCAGTTGCGTATCAGAGAAGAGGATGTCTCGAAGACTGCATTCTTAACGAGATATGGTTCTTACAAGTTTCGGGTTATGCCTTTTGGCTTGACCAACGCTCCAGCAGTGTTTATGGACTTGATGAATAGGGTGTTCAGAGAGTTTCTTGATCAGTTCATCATTGTTTTCATTGATGATATTCTATTTTACTCCCAGACAGAGGAGGAGCACGCAGAGCATTTGAGACAAGTTTTGCAGACGCTACGTCAGAACGAGTTGTATGCAAAGTATGAGAAGTGCGGGTTTTGGCTGAAGGAGGTCCAGTTTTTGGGACACATTATTTCCGACAGGGGGATATCTGTTGATCCGGGGAAGGTATCCGCGGTGAGGGAGTGGGGATAGCCCACGACACCGACTGAGATTAGTAGTTTCTTGGGCCTAGCAGGATACTACAGGAGGTTTATTCGGGGTTTCTCCAAGATAGCAGGTCCTTTGACACATCTGACTCTTAAAGGTGTGTCGTTCATTTGGAGTGATGCCTGTCAGTTGGCATTCGATGAGTTGAAGGACAAATTGACCTCAGCACCTGTGTTAGCATTGCCGAGACCGGAAGTTGAGTATCTAGTTTACACCGACGCATCCTTACAAGGACTTGGAGGTGTATTACAGCAGGAGAGTCAGGCCATAGCTTATGCTTCCCGTAAGCTTAAGCCTCACGAGAAGAATTACCCCACCCATGACTTGGAGTTAGCGGCAGTGGTATTTGCCCTATGGATTTGGAGACATTATCTTTTGGGAGAGAAATTTCGATTGTTCACAGACCACAAGTCCCTACAGTACCTATTCATGCAGAAGGAGTTGAATATGCGACAACGAAGGTGGCTTGAGTTTGTGAAGGATTATCAGTTTGATATCCAATACCACCCGGGGAAGGCTAACGTGGTGGCAGACGCGTTGAGCCGTAGACCAGTAGATGAGGTGGTAGAGGTGTGGAAGGCCAAGTGGAAAGAGTTGGGAAACCAGGATGCAGTGGCCCGATCATTCATGTCAGTGATGACTGTTACACCACAGATTGTCACGAGAGTGGTAAAGGCACAAGCAAATGACTCGTTCTGTCAGGAGCAGATAGTTCGATTATTGACAGAGGGAGCCGAGTCCTATACCGTTAGCTCAGACGGGGGATTATGCTTCAATGGGAGATTGGTAGTTCCGGAAGGGGAGGAATTGCGGCACGAGGTGATTACAGAGTCGCATGGGTCACGGTTTGTGGTATATCCCGGTGGGGACAAAATGTACCAAGACATGAGACGACAGTATTGGTGGAGCGGAATGAAGAGAGATATTATCGTGTTTGTTTCTAAATGCGCCACTTGTCAGCTAGTAAAAATGGATCATCAGAGACCGACAGGACTTCTACAGCCATTGGAGGTCCCGATGTGGATGTGGGAGAGCATATCCATGGATTTTATCACGGGGTTGCCTACGTCATAGAGAGGTCACGACTCCATTTGGGTAACTGTGGACAGGTTGACCAAAGTCGCTCATTTTCTACCCGTAAGAACAGACTACACTACGGGACAGTATGCCCAACTCTTTATTACAGAAATAGTGAGACTTCACGGTGTGCCCCTAAATATCGTGTTTGACAGAGACAAGATATTTGTCTCACGGTTTTGGGAGAGTTTTTAGGAGGCCATGGGCACGGAATTGCGGTTGAGTATGGCATATCACCCGCAGACAGATGGGAAAACCGAGCGTACAAACCAGATGTTGGAGGACATGCTGCGTATGTGCATCATTGATTTCGGGGGTGGATGGGAGCAGTATCTTCCACTGGTGGAGTTTGCTTACAACAACTCCTACCAGTTCACCATTGGCATGGCTCCATTTGAGGCGTTGTACGGTAGACCTTGTCATTCCCCAGCATGTTGGTTGGAGGTGGGGGACAACAAACTACTTGGGCCGGAAGTAATTCAGGATACTTCGGCGAGGATAGAATTGATACGGAGTCGCATTCGGGTAGCAAAGGATCGGCAGAAGAGATATGCTGATGCGAAGAGGTTCTTCAGGGAATTCCAAGTGAATGACCAGGTTTTACTCAGAGTATCTCCTATGAAGGGGATTATGCGATTTGGGAATAAGGGGAAGTTGGCACCGAGATATGTAGGGCCATTCCCTATCATCGAGCGGATTGGGTCTGTTGCATATAGACTTGGGTTACCGGAGCATTTGCATCGGATTCATGATGTGTTTCATATTTCCTCGCTAAGGAAATATCTTAGAGACGATTTGCCACATTCTCTCATTGGTTTGGAGGACATCGATCTCCAGCCTGATAGCTCCTACGAGGAGGGATCGATTGCTATTCTGGACCGAAGTGAGCGGAAACTGCGGTCAAAGATTGTTCCGTTAGTGCGTGTTCAGTGGCGACATCATAATGTCGAGGAGTCCACATGGGAGCGCGAGGATGAGATGCGCAAACGTTATCCAGAGTTGTTCTTACCAGGTACTTTCTAGTTTCGAATTTCAGGACGAAATTCTGTTATTAGGGGGGAAGTATGTAATACCCCGTATTTTTGTGATATTTAATTATGGGGTTAATTGAATTAAATGTGTATTAATTGGAAATTAATCCGGATAAAAATACTAGCGAGATGCGAGTTGGTATTTGAGTTTAATGATTATATATGGCTATCTATGAATATTGAATTATGAAATTTGTCGTGAGATTGAAATACGGCAATTTGGAAATTTTGTTGGGACGCGTGTGACAGTCGCGTCAGAAATTTAATTTTGTTAATTGAAAAGTAAATTTTATTTCTATTAACCGTATGGTCGTTTTGAGGGCACCAACGCGTCCGAAAGGGTCGAAATAGTCCGAAAACACTAGCCGGGGGTTTAGTTTGGGTCCCGGGGCATTTTTAGGCCATACCGGCAACGTATAAGGGTAGTTTGGTAATTTTGGAATTCTGGGAATTAAAACCCACGAAAATTAGGAATTAAAATCTGACTTAACCTTTACCCACTAAACCCACTAACTACACTAATTGACTTAATGGGCTACGGGAGTTATTGGGAATAAGTTTAGGGTTTCCTAAGACAACCTCTAGCCACCATTGTCATCTTTAGAGAAAAGCTGGTAGAGAGAGAAAGAAAGGGAAATTCTGCAGAGAGAAAGAGAGAACAAACCAACCTTCATCAATCCAACACCAAAATCAGAGAAAGACATAAGGCAAGTGGTTTAATTTCATTATTTCGCAAAGAATGTTTCTTCCATGCGTAGGAAATTGATAAAATTTGTATTGTTCTTGGGAGTTTGATAAAAAAAAAACCATTGATTTGGAATTAGAAATTATATTTTGATGAAAGGATTGCATGTGGAATTGTGTTAGGAGGAATAGTCTGATGGAAATACCTCTCGTTTATTATAAAAAAACGGATTTAGTTATGCCCATTGATGACTTTAAAATTTTAGGGTTCATGTTCATGGGATTTGGGGAAAAATTGAGGGGATTTGATGATTTGATGATGTTTAGGAAGATTTGGCCTTATATAATTGTTTAATTATGACCTACGAAAGTCTGGTATGGATTAGAAACCTTAAAATAATGTTGGGACGATCTTTGTGTGGGATTAGATGTGAAGAAAAGATGGAAAAACGAAAAAAGGGAAATCTGGGCTCGAAACTGGTCTCTCGTTAGAAGACCTACCCAGGTCGTTCGAACGAGCTTCTAACGAGTTGACCTTTGACTTCTAACGAGGGGGATGTTCGTTCGACGCCTATCGTTCGAATGAGATCTCGTTAGACAGCCCACTTCGTTCGAATGAACTCTCATTCGAACAGCCTCGTTAAAACGAGACTTCTAACAAGCTGACAATTTAGGCTTTTTGGCCTGTTTTGATTTCGCGTGTCCCGTAACCTTGTTTATATGTAGAGATAACCTTTCCTTGATGATTAATTGATATATTTGGGATAATTGGGATATAATGAGGAGTAAAACATAGAAGGGTGATTTGAACCAAATGGAAATTATGGGTTAGGACGTGAGTGCCTACTACGATTTGAGAACAATTGTCGGCTTGAATAATTATATTAACCGGGGTTATGTAAATTGTGTAATAGTATAAATTGGTATGAGAATGAGAAGTGTACCACAAATAAACTAAGGTGATTACTAAGATGTGTGCATACTTAGTATATGTATATGATTTTATGTGTATGACATACCTACCATACTTGCTATCACGGGAGGTTTACGTTCGCTTAGGGCCTTCTAATCCTTGTGTTGCACGGATTTTGATTGGTACCTCGAGGACATAGGTCAGAGAAGGACTTATTGGGATGTTAATAAGTCTGCTGATCGTGGGAGCGTAGGTATGTGTGTGACCCATGTGATGTGACTGTGTTCGCCTCCATTGTTTGTGATTGTTGTTATCTGAGAACGATTCCTGAGAGATTCGGAATGCGTGATCCTTATGTACGTGATGTACCGGGATGGATAGCAGACTATGTGTGCGCCGCAGCTTAGTCTCGGGGTGCTTGCATTGTATATTTATAACGTGAATAATATACACTTAAATAATGAGAACTTTCATGTTGGTATTGTGAGTATAATTATGGTAATGTTTCGAGAAAATATAACGGGATAACCTGTAATGAATTGTATTGCTAATAGTTGAGAATCCGACTTTAAGTAAAGCCCTTAATCTAATTGATAACGCTAGAATGTATAATGGGAATCGAGTAGTAAGGGGTAGAACTTATTACGGTTTGGTTAGAGATGTATGCCACTTAGATGGGTACGGTACGTTAGGAGTGCACAATTAGTCGAGAGGTGAGTATTTCATGTGAGTGTGCGTCCTAACATGTATTTTTCATTTATTGTTTTAATGTTATTAAAGCACTTGCTATTTTAAAATACTCTCCACTTTCGGGCTCTGACCCGTTTGCTTTCAAATCTATTTTTGTAAAAACCATTTTAGGTGCCCAGCCACAAGGACACCATTGCTTAGGATACTCATTCAGGTGACGAGCTGTAGCTGTTTGTGGAAGTTACAGGACTTTGCTACTAGACGCTTCATCTATCTTGACTCTATATTCAGCTTTCATCAGTTGTAGGGCATGTCGCCCATTTCTATTAGAAACATTTCCTATTTCAGATTTTTCAGACTGTTGGCATGTAATTTAATTCAGGATACTTGTTTTACTTATTTCAGTTGTGGGATTGTGGTGAGGAGTTTTCCTCCGAACTTATTATTTTTCATTGGTTACTCTATTACTTCTTTATGGTGATTGGATTAGTTCTTCCATTATTATTTGATTGCATGTTGATTTAATTTAAAATTTGACAACTTACTTTTTAAATACTAGGAGGTTAGTAATCATAAAAATGTTTTTGACAGTGATGCTATTAACTGAACCAACTTGGCATTTTGTATTAATTTAATAAAGGAGTAGCTACCCGGTATTTAATTAGTCGGGGTGTCACAATAATCCTATCTGGAGCATTTCAAACACATGATTGTATTATTATATTCCATCTCATCTTCTTACCGCACTATATATTGGAATAAGTCTTTCTGGCTCATTCTTCTACTATCAAATCCGGCTCTTATCCTATCCTATTCGCCCCCTTTATATGGAGCATCAAATGAGGCCTAATTGTTCAATATATTTATTAATATATACGCATCTATATATACACACAAAAATTTTCCTTTAAAATAATCTGTTGTTTTTGTATGCAAGTATCTAGTTGCCTTATTGAGGAATGATATTTTTTAATTGGCTTAAGAATACAATAACAGATAATAAATGTTAATAGATGGAGAACATAAACGTAGCAAATGTATTAAAGTCACACATAAATCCATTAAGTTGTTTCATACTTTTAGAGGCTATCTTCCAAAAGGTGGATTTTGAAGTTGAAATCAATCATTTTTGAACTAGAAGGGCTGCTAGCCTTTTTAGTATCTTTAATCTTGCAGTTACGAGTTGACAATTTCATTCTTGTATTATTTTTCTCTTGGATTTTATGTGTAGGATATCCATTATTATATGCTCATTCAAATTTTCTTCTCATGATTGTCAAACTTCTTATTTCAAATTTATTGGGCTAAGTAAAGACAATATATGATCTGTTATAACACAAGGTTCACTGGGGGCATCATGGGTTGTAGCTCTTAGTAGCATAGCATCAGCGGTATGTGAAGGTATGACCATGGAGTTCCGCGGTGGCTTCTTGATGTTTATTCGATGATAGAGAGGTTTGCTTTTAGTTGGGAAAGGGTAGGTAGTGATTGGCGAGGCCATTATTCCACCCCACTTGTTGTTGAAGGTTTCTACCAACGCGAAGCTTCAATAGGCCTCATAGGGAAGTCTTCGACCTTCATATGTTGATAAAAATAGTAGCTAAAGGATTCAGATGGGGAGGCGACGTCGAATTGGTGATGACACATGCAAAATTTAGGGTTTTCTTATGGTCTTTGATTGTTTTGGGATTTGGGGTTAGGGTTTGGGGAATGTGACTACAAGGTCTTGAGGGAAGGGAATTGTGAGGCCGTGGAAACTCCAGTGAGCCTTGTCAGACAGCAACAAGAATCATCTAATGCTAGTGAATCCGTGAAGGGATTTATATTGGTCGATTGGTCATGGTTTTGTTTTTACGGTGACATGATTCAAAATCTTTGTCTGTGACCCAATTTTTTACTTGATCGTAATATTAATTGTGACATTAAGTGATGCAATGAAAAAGATCCCAGTTTGTTTCTTAACTAGCATGCAACACGCGCGATGCACGGACGAATATTAATGATATTCATAAAACAATTGATTAGATATGAAATTAAAAATATTGAAGATACTTAGATTTAAGGTATGTGATAGAATGTAAAACAAGTCTTTTGAAGGCCTATAGATACAAAATTTTCAAAAATCCATTTTCAAATTAAAATCAAGGTGAAAACAAATCAATATTACTGTGTGTATGTACATTGATTAAATGAAAATATAATTATGTTTCTCTGTTCAAAGTAAATCACTTTGTTCTTACCAATATATAAAGTAGGGGTGTGCAAAAAAACTGACAACCCTAAGAACCGAACCAAAACGACCTTCATGGGTTGGGTTGGTTCATTTTTTTTCTTCCATGGGTTGGTTCTGGTTCCAAAAAATTGAAAACTGGAGTGTTCGGTTTGGTTCTCAATTTTATACCTGAACCAAACTGAACCGAACCAAACCGAGAACCGAACCCATGGAACCGAACTAAAAAACCGAACCGGAGACCCGAACCAAAGAACCGACCCCAAGAACTAATCCTAGAATCGACCCGAGAACCTGAACCATTAACCATAACCATTAACCAGCTGCATTATCCAACTAAAGAACCAACTCAAGAACCAGAACCATTAACGAGAGCTGTGAACTAGAACCGTGAACTAGAGACATGAACCAGAACCGAGAACCAAAACTACAAACTAGAACCAAGACCCAAAAATGTGAATCGACCTAAACAAAATCGAGAACTGATGGTTCGATTCGGTTCGAAACCGACCAATTTTTGTTTTGGTTCTAGTTCCAAAACCACGGACTCGATCAATTTCGGTCCTGCTTCTGTTTCCGTAGTGAAATCGAACCGAACCAAACCATGTGCACCCCTAATATAAAGGATAACCTATGTATGAGATTAGGAATTGTTAGATCTGAATGCCAGTTCCATTTTTTTATTTATCTACCAGCAACAACAGGTAAGTATTTGGATATAATAATGGAGATTTTTTCACTTATGCCCATAAATGTCATCATAATTGTGTACTTTATCCATAATTTTCTGAATAGATCTCTTAGCACCAGAGTAGGAAACTATAATTTTATCTGCATAAGCAAGGTGATTAAGATGAGGGAATCTAATAGGAGTTGTATATCCTGTATAACTCCTTTACAAAGGCAACTTGTTCAAATTTACTTGAAAATACTTCATCCATGATGATAAATAGAGTTGGGGATAGAGGATCCCCATGTCTAATTCGTTTAAAAGATTTGAAAAAAATAGAAATAATCATCCATATCACATTAATCCATAATTCATTTAAACCAAAATGTCTCATCACTTTCAACATAAAAAACCATGATATCCATGTCCAATTTAACCACCACATTTCCCCCATAATTGTTATTATTTAACATAGAAAACATATCTTTAGCAAGTAAAATATTTTATATTATATCTCTTCCCTTAAAGAAACCGCTTTGGTTTTGAGATACTATCAAAGGCAATATCTTACTTAGCCTAGCAGCAAGCAATTTAGAAACGACTCTGTTGAAAAAATTACAATGACATATAAGTCTCATGTCATAAAATGTTTAAGTCAATATTTGGAATCAAAGAAATCAGAGTAAAGTTAAGTATTTTAGGAAGATCCATCCAAGAAAATAAACCTTTAAATGCTTTACACATGTCCTCCTTAATAGTTTCCCAAAAATGAGTAAAACATATCCCTAAAATTCCATCCATTCTTGGAGCTCTCTTTATTATGATTATTCACAACAAATAGTATTTCTTAATCATCTTGAATCTTAGTTAGTTCTTCATTCATATCATTAGAAACCAAGTTTGTTATGGCATGTAGAAAATCATCCCCACCTGTAGCTTAACTCTTCTTTGCCTCGGTAAATTACTTTTCAAAAAAGTTCACAACAGCATCTTATATATGTTTTTCATCTTGCAGCCAGTCCCCATTAGAATTTTTAATTATATGTACTAGTGTTCTAAAAAATCTTCCAAGGCTCCGCCTAGGCTTGAGGCTTGGGAGAAACTCCCCGTCTTAAGATTTTTACGCCTTATTCTTGGTAAAACCCTTACGTCGAACTTTTTTCTAAAAATAAAACGCTTTAGTGAAACGATATCACCTTTTAAACAATTTTTTCACAAACCGGACCCTTATCTAGTCCAAAATAATCAAATAGGATTATAATTTGCAAATATTTAGACATATTTTTATGATATGTACAATTTTAGTATTTTAACAGCCTTATTATGGTTAAAAAATATTTTAAAATATATTAAAAAAGCTTAAATTCCTTTTCACGTCTAAGGCCTCGCCTAGGCTTCTAAGGCTTAGCCTCCATGCCACGATCATGCCACGCATTTTTTAGAACCTTGATGTAGTTGTAATGTTCTTATCTTAGCTTTAACAGAGTTATGGAAAGAAGGAGTATTTATATTTGTGTAAAAAGAAGTATATAACAGGTGATCGTTTTACAATGAAAATATTATTGTCAGATTAAAAATAAAAAATAAAATTAAAAAATCATCAAAAAGTTATACATGAACAACCTCATGTTTAAACCCATAACTAATAGCTCAACCACATTATGAGTCATATATAAAAATTGAGTTTAAATTAAAATAACTTAAATTTAAGGTTTCCATGGAAATTAAGCGTATTACCCAATTAAATATGAATATATGTCAGGTTGCCGTCACTAGAGAAGGTCACAGCCGAGATAGAACACTCCATGGAGATTTCGTGCAAGAGTCATCTCTAGTGACTTCGTCGGACTCCGGCTTCTATGAATCAACAACTCCTATACTTTTTCAATATCTTCATTTTCTTTATTCCCTTTCATATAAATGAATATGCAAATCAAGAAGAATATAAAGTTATCACAGACACACACGCGCACACACACACACACACACACACACACACACACACACACACACACACACACACACACTATGTGTACACCGAATGTTTGATTTTATTGAGAGAAAGGGGATATATATGACCATATTTGATTACCAAGAGAGAGAAATGGATGGACATAGGGTAATTTAAGGGGAAGGGTTGCGTGGAAATGGAGGGTTTCTTTGGATAGAGGGTAAGTGCTTTAAACTGAGATAAGATTGGGCGTTTCGTAAATGGGTTTCTGTAAATGGAAGAGATGAAATACCTATCGCCTATGTGGACGTCCTCTCTATTGAGGAGACTTAATAGGAGGCTTTCGTTATATATATATATATATATATATATATATATATATATATAATAGATAACATAAAAAATTAATAAAAAAAGAATAATAATGTGGACAAACTAGATAAGCTCAAAACCCTTATCAATGGTATTGTCTAATTAATTATACTGATGCAGGTCCGACTTGTCATCTTCAACAGGATATAACAAATCAATAGTTAAAAAATTAATCTAATGACACATAAAAATTCACAAGGAAGTTTAATAATAATAGATATTTTTTTTCATGATCTTCAACTGCATATATGAATGCAATGTCTATTGTGGAACAAATGAGAATAAGGGTAATTTTCACCAATTAGGTGAGGACAAATATATAATTTATATTCTAACTTTGGTATTACTGACTAGATGACCCATAATATAGAAAATTTGGCCATCGATCTCTTTGTTGACCACCATGATGTTAGTAGCCAAAATCAATACTCTTAGTTAAAGATCAACCATAATATGCATTGATAGTTGTAATACCCCGTTTTTTTGTGTGAATTTATTATATTATGGAATTTGCATTAATTAATTTAAATGGACAAAAAATCAAATTAATAATTAATCTGAATTTAATTATAATAATTACTAGCGTGACGAGAGTTAGTAGTTATTGGAGATAATTATGTTGAATGTCACTCAGCGAGTAAAGTAATATATGAATAAGAAATATTATTGTGGCTACACTTGGTGGGACGCACGTGTGAGATGCGTCGATATTACTTTATTGGGTTAAAAAGATAAATTATTTTTCAGTAACTCGTATGGCCATTTTTAGTGCTCCAGTGTGTCCGGAAGGGTCGAGATAGTTAGAAAACACTACTCGGGTGTTTTATTTGGGTTCCGGGGCATTTTAGGCCAAATCGACACCCCATAGGGGTATTTTAGTCTTTTGATATTTTTTGGAATTAAAATGGATAAAAATTAGGAATTAAATTAGGGATGTACATGGGTTAGAGGGGAGTTGTCAGTTTTCAACCTACATGAGAGGGAGAGAACCAAAGAGGGAGAATGAGGACTCAACGGGTGCTTTGGGCTAAGAACTCAAGTTCTTTCATCAGAAATCACACCAACGCATAGATCGCGAAGAGAGGATCATCCCCATACCAATTTCATCCAGCGATTCTGAGGTTCACGAAAAGTCAAGTGTTTATCTTGCTGATTTTTTGAGCATATGTGATTCATGTTAACCTTTGTAGATGAGATAACTATAATACTATGAATTTGAGACTGAATTGTTAAGTAATTTTGAAATTGGAAGATAAGTTTGCGTGTCGATGAATAGCCCTATTCTACAAATGATAAATCTAGAAATTGTTGATTAAAATCATGAAATATAATTGGGGGTTTTGAATGATTGTTAATGGTGTGTTCATTATTAAGGGACTTTTAAGGATTTGCAGAATTAGTTTAGAATCCCTACGATTATGTAAGGATTGGTCACTGAAATTATGTTAGAAAGTACCCTATTATTATTAGGAATGGTTTAGAATTTTCAATTGGGAGTGGGAATGAGTTTTTAGGCGAATTTGGATGATGAAAATTGAGAAAATGAGTTATGGGAAGAACAGGGGAAACTCGAAATTCGGGTTCGAAGACCTACCCAGGTCGTTCGAACGACCTCGTTCGAATGAGAATTCCCACAAGATTTCAAATGATATTTTTGGTTTTAGATTTTGTTAAAAGCAGGTCGAATGACCTCGTTCGAACGAGAATGTCCTGACTTCTAACGAGATTCCAGTATTCATCCTTATTTCCCGGTCAAGTTAAAACCCTTCTAGGTTGGTCCAGATGAGAGGAATGGCCTACGCTAGAATTGAGTAACTTAAATTTCTATTCTAAGTACTGGTATAAGAGTGTGACTACTCGAGGTATACATCAGAATATTAATACCTTAAAGAGTATATAGGATAGAAAGATGAATTGTCCGGTTTAAGAGTAGTGAGTAGTAGAGACGATGATACTACATATAAACCCGAGAATTTGGATTTTGGGAATACCTAGTGTATATCGTAAGTTGTGTGTATACCTATTAATTGAACTATTATGTGTATAACGTACCTATGCTACTTGCCATCGAGCGGAGGTTTGCGCATTGTGGACGATCATGTCTTGTGTGCCTTCTGGGGGGATTTTGAATCGTACCATTAGAGCATAGAACCTAGGTACGGACTATCTGTGAGAACGATAGTGATAACAGTCGTATGGGTGTGTAGGTATGTGCGTAGCCCATCGTCTTGTGACTATGTTCACCTCCAATATGTGTGTATGTTTTGTATGGTTCACGAGAGATTGAACTCATAGTCCTCTACGCAATAAGCGATAAAAAAGGGACATGATAGCAGAGTATGCAAGGCACCAAGGGATCCATAACCCATGGGTTCAGTATGTATATTTGTATATATAGAGAGATAGATAAATGCATATTGGTTAATTATTCTATGGTGGGTGTTTGACAAATTTGGAAATATCAATAGTTATTACATAATTTTAATGAGAAGAAAGAATAACCATTAAACATGCAAATAACTAATGTTATCATGTAGTAAAGTGAACTACGGGATATATAGTTTATCAACTTGAGAGTATTGGCATAACTACGTACATTATCAAACTAGTTAGGTAGGGTAGCATAACTAGGATGGAGATTAGGTACGCTAACTCGGGCTCTGATCCGTTTTCTGTAAATCTCCTTTTTCTTATCAAATTATTTTAGGTGCCCAGCCATAGGGACACCAGGCTTAGGGGTTCCATTCACTTGATGAGCTGTAGATACTGTGGAGGTTACAGGACTTTGGTAGTAGAGACTTCTTAGTCTATCATTCATTCCTTTTGAGTTATTCATCAATTAGGGCATATCGCCCCTTCTTTTATTCAGATGTTTAGAGATTTTGAACATATTTAATTAATATCTTCAGTTATTGGATTCTTTTAGTTGGATTATTGTATTTAACTTTAGGCTCGAAGTGTTTACTCCAGTCCCTTTTATTATGTCAGTTACTTCATTTCTTATGAGATTGGATTGAATGGGGAATGCCTATTTATTTCTGTAAATTGACTTACATTTATTTAAAAGATAAAATTTTGACATCAACCTTTTAAATATTAAGTGGTTAGTTTTAATTAGTAAAAATGGAATTTCCGACAGTGATGCATAATCTGTACCAACTGGATATTCTAAATTAATTAATAAAGGACTGATCACCCGGTGATTAACTAGGCGGGGTATCACAATAGTTACCTCCCATTCTTCTCTCCCACCATCATTACCACCATCATCACTAGCACCACCTAATTAATCATTTGAAAGAACAATAACTAGTTTAAATTGATTGTGACCTCCCACTCCTCTCTCCCATGCACTTTGTTGAATATATTTATCTAATGTAGCTAAGTCATCGGACACCATCATCATTCTCCCAATTCCTCTCATCCAAGATATCTTAGTCCTAAAATATTTTTTTTAAGTCTATTAGATTTGAATAATTTTCAGTATCTCACATTCACATCAAATTCCTTATTCAAAGTTGGGAATTGTATTGCACATACAAAAATTTATGCAATTTCTTTATTGAAAATCCTTGCGAAGTTTTTCGTTCTTTTACAATCCAAAGATAGCATGTTTGACTTAAGAATTTGATAACAATTCACCTTAGATTAGGGGCTTTTTATCAGGAACATAAGTTTTGATTGTTTGTTTGGTATCCAAACTCCTGTCTCCCTTCCACATATATTTTAACTTAAGAACTAAACACATTAATTTAGTAACAATACACATTTTTATCCGTTTGAAATTAAAACAAGTGTGATACCTCATTAATTGATCTGGTATGTTTTACAATGTTTGGCTCAACTTTAGTCTTTAATAACCTCCTTCAGTTTCATCCATCTTTGACCTTAGAATGATTTGAAAAGACTTAGAATATTGGAACATCAGTGTTAAGAAATATGTAGTGACTTCGGGCAAATAATGTATAAGTATGTGTGATATCATTTATTTGGAAAGTTCTCGATCGGGGTGTACATTTGAGATGTGCTGATCGAGAGATATACTTGAAAAAGGAGTTAATAAATGTTTATAATGATTGTTACTCTATTAGGTTTTTTATTGAGGTTATCGATGTCTCAAGTCCCGAGAGAGACGAGTAGGGATGAAGTGGTTAGCGTTAGGAATGGAGTAACACATCGAGCCTTTCTTTTGTTTTCATTGTGTCTAAATTTAGCCTAAAAAAATACTTACTCCCTATCTTACATTCAGCATGCCATAAGTCGTCTTTGAATTGGGCTAACATATTTTGTTAGGGTCGATCATTTTTTTTATTTAGAAGTTCTAGACATCTGGTTTGTTTGTCTATAAGGGATATCGTGATTCATTTACGATCTTTAAGTGTTTCCTATTACCTTTAGGTATTCCCTTGGTAATCGAAGTTACCTCTTATGTTCATGTATTCTCCTGGTTAATATAATTTTAGGAACACGATGTTTCATATGACCATCGTTGTTGTTTCATATGACCATACCCCTATAAATAAAAGTCTCCACCCACCATTTTAAGACATCCCAAAACCCGACCTTGATCTAATTTTTTCAACTTCTTCTCTCAAGCATTTAACATACTCGAGATCATTCTAAAAGTCCCAATTAATCACATACTTAAGAAAAGTCATTTTCCCTTCAAGAAAACCTTGTACTTTTGCAAAGTCGCTATCGAGTCCTAAAACGAGGTTTATAATTCTGAAAAGTCTCCTCCAAGAAATAAATCGATTCGAACCTCAGCACAAATTCTGCAAAATCCAACACTTGTTAAGATGTTGTGCGCAATTAAAAACACCTCAAAAAGGGTACACCCCCTTCCCCCCCCCCCCCCCCCCCCCCCACACACACACTCGAAAAAAAATCGTCTTTCATCGTGAGGATAAAGAACCTCTGAAAAAAATTGGAAATACCCCCAACACACACACACACATACGTACATACATACAAACATACATACATACATACATATATATATATATATATATATATATATATAAAACGAAATCGAACGATACCAAATCCAAGGATAAATCAGAAGTGGCTACAATGGCGGACCCAAGCATCTCATCTACGCTCGAGTGTGACACCCGGCCTAATAAAATATTGGGTGATCAATCCTATATCAAACTAAGACAAGAATCTCATATGGTTCATTCTCAGCATCACTATCAAAAATCATTTAATTACTAATAACCTATTAGGCCCGGTGTCAAATTTGAATCTTTCAAATCATTGTAACCTTAACCGCACAATTAAATCCAATCACACAGGAAAATAAACAAGAACTGGAATAAATTACTAAATAATCCATAACTCTCAGTGAGCATATATACAACCATATCGAACGAGCGTAAAATAAAAATGCTGGAAATAAAATAAATGACCTAAATTGGGCAACATGCCTGAATATACTCTTAGTACCTCCTATATAGATGAAAATGATGGAAGCGTCTAAACAATATCCTGTCCACATTCACAGTCGCGGCAGCAATGTCTGACTCGAAATAAATAGTTATCCAGGTGTTCATGTGTCTGGACACCTAAAAAGTATAACAAAGAAGAAGAAAAAGAGAAAATAAATACGGGTCAAAGCCCGATTTTTAAAAACATTTTTAGCAAGTGCTTAACATATTTTAATATTTAAAATATGTTATTCTTTTCCATATTTAAATTGGTGCCACACTCACTTGAGATACACCTCACCTCTCATCTGACAGTGCACACCTTTCGCATGAATTTCAAACCCCCTAGTTAAGCTACCCAGCCTATTTGGAAACTTGAAAATTTCTAATTTCCATACGCTATCTCAACAACCCGCGTATCTAATATCCTAATCTTTTGCCCGATTCTATACTCTATAATTCTCACTTATCAATTACTCGTTTCATATAAATAACTTTCACTTCTGTACATTTTAGAGTTATCAATCTTGTATGTAATATTCTCATCTTTGTGACAACCCGCTCAAAATAATAACGGGTGGCCAGCCCTATACTACATTAAATCAGGTATCTCAGATGGCACAGTCTCAACTTGAACTGACAATACTAAATAATATAAGGCTAACTACCCGAAATCATTAAAAGTGGATTGTCAAAAATTTTAAACTTGTATTTAACAACAACAACAAAACCAACTATGCAACCATAACCAATAATACACATCTAACTATGATGAGTGATAAGTGTAAACTCCAATAGTATGAAAGAGTGCAATACAATGTACAATAAAATCTACAATGAAATACCCGAATATGTTGTCGGGTAACAGACAATACAACAATCTGAGAGAGGATATAAAAGTGTTAATCTACAACACTTGAGTATAAACTCAATATACAACTGAATCCTAATCTAGATATACAAAGATAGGAATCGACTAAAGCAAAGTGCCGCAACAGTCCGCTACTACCACAGCTCCACGAATACACTGGATGGATGAACATCAATGGCGTCCTTCTGGAGGAACACCTAAAGTTATACAATATATATACATGGAGGGAGAAAATATAAACGGGTCAGAGCCCGAGTTAAAAAGATTTTATAGCAAGTGAATTAAAATGCATAAAAATTATAAATGCATTATTACATGATTAAGGTGAAATCGAACTCTCAACAATAATTTCCCTCACCTCTCAACTAAAGTGCGCAACTAAACGTATGCACGTGATCTCCAAATGTATGCCCAATTCTATTTAGGCAAAAGAATTTAACTTAATCCCAATTGAAATATTTAATTAAAACCATCTAACCTATCTCCCAATCTACACTTATATATTTTCTTTAAATTATATACATTAACTTTAATGTTATAGTTCTCTTTATATTTGTTCATTTATTGAACATATAAAGTTGCATAATCATCCTCATAATAACATCATCACAATACATCAACATTCTCTTTTACTAGAATTTCATATATTCTAGTTATGCCCTCATTTGGCATGTAAACATATATATGATTAATTATATATGAGTTATTAGCATCAAGTGTTAGGACTAAACTTATCCCGATTCTCAATACGGCACTGCGTTTCGTGCGTGGGACGTCTCGCTGAGGCGAAATCCAAACAAAGAACCCCACCCCCCCGTTACACTACTCCTGACAGTATTGATCCTCGAGGTTCATTATGCCCTCAATGCATGATGCATGTAACCCAAATTATTATTACTCCATTGTAATTAATTAATATTCCCAATTCTCAACAATAAATGGTGTTTCATGCGTGGGACGTCTCGCCAAAGCGAAATCCAAACAAGGAACCCCCCCCCCCCCCCGTTACACTACTCCGGGCACTGTCGATTGTCGGGATAGGTGATATATATAAATATGAGCATTAAGGACTAACTTCTCCCCAATTTCCAAAATTACACTACGGTTCGTGCGTGGGACATCTCGCCTAAGCGAAATCCAAACAAGGAACCCCCCCGATACACTAATCCTGGCAATGTAGGTCGTTGAGGTCCATTATGCCCTCGATTCCCAAGTACAAGCAAAATCAATAATAACCATCCAACCGAGTTATAACTCGAGGACGCAGGCTCACATGCTATCATCTTCCAATTGCCCATACCTCGTAGCAAACTGGGGCCACTTGTTGGGGTTCAACAGCACCCACCTCGTGATGAACTCATGCACACAACGTCCCGGGAAGCGGTCATAGCTCCTAACCGGCAGGTGAGAACGACACATACCCATGACTTCTCACCCCCAAAATAAATAATGTATATCATATAATACTCACATGGACGACTATGACCTGGGGAATATCCACACCCTGCTCTTTGAGCCAGGATGCTCACCCTCTACGCACGCAACTTCCCAATGATAGCAAGGAGGGGGTATGCTTCACTATATGTATATATACCATCATATAAGGTATACATACATCACCACATAATATAAAGATATACCATCATATAAGGTATACCTGTCACATCATTTTCATATTTATTATACGCTCTTAGGCGCAATAGAATTAATGTCATTATTTAGTATATTTCCCTCTTGATATACTAATCGTCATTTCTCACACATCTTCCCCACTTAGTATACACTATACTATTTCTCGCTTGAAGCTCGCATGTCACTTCTAATTATGAATTGTCTCTCAATTCTATTTAAGTTAAGGATATTCTATATCCTAATGCACCTCAATTAGCATTTCTCGTTGTGTAAGACATCTCCTGAATCAATCATCAGTAAGGATATTTCTATATCCGTATGCACATCAAGTAGCATTTATAATTCCCCATTCATAATAGGATTCAATTCATTTTATGAACCTTTAAAGTTATCCCATTTCGGATTGGATCCTAAGATCTGGTATCTCTAAATTATTCTCATTCTTTCACACTAATATAATAATTATCTCCAAATAGAATCTCCAAATCAAGGTGGGCTTCCCGACTTAGAATACACCATAATATCTAATCGGTATTCCTCAAAATTTAGTCAATATGACTCAATAATTTCTTATAGGAAACCCTCTAAAAGTCTCCAAAACATACCCCAAATAACTCCTATAGAGGTTACCAATGGATAACCTCAAACAAAACGGAATGAAATTCTCCTTAGAAAAACATCCCTTGAAAAGCCATGTTTTCGAATCGATTTGGGCCAATTCTGAATCGATTCGGCCTCCAAGGCGAATCGATTAGGGTCATCAAACCTAGGACTCTGTCTCAGGCCGAATCGATTCGGCTGGGGTCCGAAACAATTCGGTCACTCAGACCTGGGCACCTGTATATTTCCGAATCGATTCGGCTAGGGGGCCGAATCGATTCGGCCTACTTGGAGGCTCGAAAATCGCTACTTTTTTTAAGTAAGCCAAAAATTCCAAAATTCATATTAATCATTTTCTCTCCATTTCTCTTCAACCCTCACATATATAACATCAATAATCATCTAAGAACATATTTAAACTAATTTTTAACCTCAAATCTATTTATACAATATAAACAATCTAAGGTTTTCCCAAAAAGTTGGGTTTTGATAAACTAAACCAAAAACCCATAAATTCAATCCACAAATCATGCAATATATGGCACACAACAATTATTTAGCAAGTTTAATCACTTGCCTCGGGTTCGTAGGATCTGAATCCGCCTTGAGATCGCGTATTAGCTGGAAAATCCTCTTTCTCTCTCTTTTCCCCTTCTTTCTCTTCTTCTTTCTTCTTTATTTCTTTCTTTCTTTCTTTCTTTCTATTTCTCTTTCTTTCTAAGGAGAACAAATCTCCCGTAGGCTTAATAAGCCTTATCTCCCAATATACACATCTTTAAATGATAATACACACTTTAAATGACTCGGTAACTTTAATTTGAGTCAAACGCGCTTAAATTATTTTGGAACCTAAATAGACCCCAAGTACAGTCATTTCGACTTTCTCGACCCTTCCGGAAACAACTACACCCTCATAATCGCCATTCGAAGCACTTTCTAACGACTCCAAATTTTGACCTCAATTGCCAATTTAATAATTCTCTAATTAAAATAATATTTATTTTTCCCAAAATAAATAAATCATCGTCTCCAAGACCTCGGGTTGTTACAAACTTCCCAACTTACAAAAATTTCATCCTCAAAATTTTATCTAAGCCTAATCCTCCAAAGCTCAACTAGTTCTACTACACCCATCCTCACTAATCCTATCTCCAAACTTCTAACTTCCCACGATGAATTCATTTTAATTCAAGTTGATTATGAGTTTTATAAAACCAATTTCCACAATTAGGGCGCCCATACACCCTTTATATTTGAGCTATCGCCCGTACCAATCATGATGAGGCTTCATTTGCCTCCAAAATTCCACAATTCCATAAATATAAATAATTCTAGCATTTTTATAGTGTAAAAATTTGAATGGTCTAAAGAAATAACTCCTCTCAATTCTTGACATTCACCACTTTCGTGCTGGGGACGTCTCGCAAAAGCGAAATCCAAACAAGGAACCCTCTCAATACACTACTCTGTAGCGACGTCGAGGATTGAGAGTTTGTTAAATTCGGACTAGAGTTTGAAAGAAATAATTTTATGAAAATCATTTTGAAATGTCCCAAAGGCCGATAAAAAGTTTTATTTTGAAAACAACTTATTTCAAAAGCATTTTATATAATACAATCTTCATATAAAATGCCTTATGTCCAACACAAGGTCTTAACAATCATCATACATATAACAATATGTAGCTCACAAAAATTAGCATAATTATGAGCTAAACTTTTCTGCATCCCAACAATCCGCAATCTAAACTTTTATCAAAAACAACATCTTATATCATTTCAATATATTGCCATTTATAAGGCTCATCCATATCTGGAATACAACAGTTATATAAGTCTAACATGACTATATAAAAGAAATAGCTTTATCATTACTACTTGTTACACAATAACCATTCTTACATTCACCACAAGGTTTATAGCTCTTTTTTAGCGCATTATAATTATCTAGTCTTGTAAAAGATAATAACACAGGAGCCTAACTTCCTCAAATTTTCCCCTTAGGGTCATTACATACATAATAGGGATATAGCAGTACCCTTTCATAAATGTCTCTCATACGATATTCCAAAAACATCATATAGTAATTATCCTATTCATAAAGGAAAATAATTTACATTACTCATCTCTAGTCCGATTGCCCTTCCTCATCAATGGGCTCCTACACGTAGTCCCCCGGTCTAAAATGACCTCGAATCTGTTGTAGGGGTTATACTTCCAAAACTTCATCAAAACATGGTCCTTTACCTCTTTTAGAACAGTCTCTCTTTTTATGACCTACTTATTTACAAAAGAAACACTTACCCACAAATCCTTTCAGCCCACTCGCATTACTAGAACTCTCTTTGCCAAACTTACTTGATGAACTCGAATATCCAAAGTTCTTACCCTCTTGCGAATGAAGACGATATTCATGACACTTTAGTAGTGCCGCATTCACTACCTCGACGAAAGTTAGTAACGTAGGACCCTCTAACAAATGTTGTCGGATTTTCCAATCTAATCCTCAAACAAACTTTGATATACGCTTCTCTTTCGTATTTACCTCATCGGGTACTAACCTTTCCCATATAGAAAAATCTTCCTCATATTCTGCCACCGTTCTATCACCTTGAAAAATCTTCATATCCTAAGTAGGGGAAGGAAAATACCTTCGATCAAAAAGTTTCCAAAAATATATTATAGGTAAAGTATCTCTTTGTTCAGATGTGGTGATAGACTCCCGCCATTGGAGAGCTGCACCCGATAACTTAAAGGTGGCTAAAACTTGCTTCTGCACCTCACTACACTCAACTATACGGAGGTGCCTCTGTATACTATTCTTCCATTAACTTGCAGCCATTGCATCAACTCCCCCTACAAACTCGGGAGGATGCCCCTTACTAAAATTTTCCTTCACTCTCTCCCACAAAGACAATCCTAAATGAGGTTGGGCTGCTCGAACGGAAGATTACTGCGCCATCATAGAAATGGCAGTAGTTACTACGTGTGCAACAATATTGGCAACTTCATCTGTAGTCATGTTCCT
Organism: Sambucus nigra; assembly: GCA_949130495.1. Taxonomy (NCBI): domain Eukaryota; kingdom Viridiplantae; phylum Streptophyta; class Magnoliopsida; order Dipsacales; family Adoxaceae; genus Sambucus; species Sambucus nigra. Next base: position 158,491,486 of record OX422215.1, read on the forward strand.
TTGAGGCATTTGGGGTTGCATTTTTTCAGCCCCTTTGTTTGCCCTGACTGAACTACCTCCCTTCGGTGGCATCTGAAACAAGAACAATTGTATCATAACGCCTTTCGACTATTTTTCATATCACAGAAGAAATATGGACATAAGAATGCAACCGTCCTAACAATAAGGCTCTACATCAAGAATACTTACGAAAGATCGTAGTAACCCGCACAGATCCTAAAGTCACTAGAACCTGATGCTCTGATACCATCTGTGACAACCCGCTCAAATTAATAACGCGTGGCCAACCCTATACTACATTAAATCAGGTATCTCAGATGGCACAGTCTCAACATCAACTGACAATACTAAATAATATAAGGCAAACTACCCGAAATCATTAAAAGTGGATTGTCAAAACCTTAAAACTTTTATTTAACAACAACAACAAAACCAACTATGCAACCATAACCAACAATACACATCTAACTATGATGAGTGATAAGTGTAAACTCCAATAGTATGAAAGAGTGCAATACAATGTACAATAAAATCTATAATGAAATACCCGAATATGCTGTCGGGTAACAGACAATACAACAATCTGAGAGAGGATATAAAAGTGTTAATATACAACACTTGACTATAAACTCAATATACAACTGAATTCTAATCTAGATATACAAAGATAGGAATCGACTAAAGCAAAGTACCGCAATAGTCTGCTACTACCATAGCTCCACAAATACATTGGATGGATGAACATCAATAGCGTCCTTCCGGGGGAACACCTAAAGTTATACAATATATATACATGGAGGGAGAAAATATAAACGGGTCAGAGCCCGAGTTGAAAACATTTTATAGCAAGTGCATTAAAATGCATAATAATTATAAATGCATTATTATATGATTAAGGTGGAATCGAAGTCTCCACAATAATTTCCCTCGCCTCTCAACTAAGGCGCGCAACTAAAGGTATGCACGTGATCTCAAAATGTATTCCCAATTCTATTTAGGCAAAAGAATCTAACTTAATCCAAATTGAAATATTTAATTAAAACCATCTAACCTATCTCCCAATCTACACTTATCTATTTTCTTTAAATTATATACATTAACTTTAATGTTATAGTTCTCTTTATATTTGTTCATTTGTTGAACATATAAAGTTGCATAATCATCCTCATAATAACATCATCACAATACATCAACATTCTCTTTTACTAGAATTTCATATATTCTAGTTATGCCCTCATTTGGCATGTAAACATATATATGATTAATTATATATGAGTTATTAGCATCAAGTGTTAAGGACTAAACTTATCCCGATTCTTAATACGGCACTGCGTTTCGTGCGTGGGACATCTCGCTGAGGCGAAATCCAAACAAGGAACCCCCCCGTTACACTACTCCTGACAGTATTGATCCTCGAGGTTCATTATGCCCTCAATGCATGATGCATGTAACCCAAATTATTATTACTCCATTTTAATTAATTAAGATTCCCAATTCTCAACAGTAAATGGCGTTTCATGCGTGGAACGTCTCGCCGAAGAGAAATCCAAATAAGGAACCCCCCCGTTACACTACTCCGGGCACTGTCGATTGTCGGGATAGGTGATATATATAAATATGAGCATTAAGGACTAACTTCTCCAAAATTTCCAAAATTACACTGCGGTTCATGAGTGGGACGTCTCGCCTAAGCGAAATACAAACAAGGAACCCCCCCGATACACTAATCCTGGCAATGTAGGTCGTTGAGGTCCATTATGCCCTCGATGCCCAAGTACAAGCAAAATCAATAATAACCATCCAACCGAGTTATAACTCGAGGGCGCAGGATCACATGCTATCATCTTCCAATTGCTCATACCTCGTAGCAAACTGGGGCCACTTGGTGGGGTTCAACAGCACCCACCTCGTGATTAACTCACGCACACAACGTCCCGGGAAGTGGTCATAGTTCCTAACCGGCAGGTGAGAACGACACATACCCATGACTTTTTACCCCCAAAATAAATCATGTATATCATATAATACTCACATGGACGACTATGACCTGGGGAATATCCACACCATGCTCTTTGAGCCAGGATGCTCACCCTCTACGCACGCAACTTCCCAATGATAGCAAGGAGGGGGTATGCTTAACTATATGTATATATACCATCATATAAGGTATACATACATCACCACATAATATAAACCATCATATAAGGTATACCTATCACATCATTTTCATATTTATTATACGCTCTTAGGCACAATAGAATTAATGTCATTGTTTAGTATATTTCCCTCTTAATATACTAATCGTCATTTCTCACACGTCTTCCCCACTTAGTATACACTATACTATTTCTCGCTTGAAGCTGACATGTCGCTTCTAATTATGAATTGACTCTCAATTCTATTTAAGTTAAGGATATTCTATATCCTAATGCACCTCAATTAGCATTTCTCGTTGTGTGAGACATCTCACGAATCAATCATCTGTAAGGATATTTCTATATCCGTATGCACATCAAGTAGCATTTATAATTCTCCATCCATAAAAGGATTCAATTCATTTTATGAACCTTTAAAGTTATCCCATTTCGGATTGGATCCTAAGATCTGGTATCTCTAAATTATTCTCATTCTTTCACATTAATATAATAATTATCTCCAAATAGAATCTCCAAATCAAGGTGGGCTTCTCCACATAGAATACACCATAATATCTAATCGGTATTCCTCAAAATTTAGTCAATATGACTCCAATAATTTCTTATAAGGGAAACCCTCTAAAAGTCTCCAACACATACACCAAATTACTCCCATAGAGGTTCCCAATTGATAACCTCGAACAAAACAGAATGAAATTCTCCCTGGAAAAACATCCCTTGAAAAGCCCTGTTTTCGAATCGATGCGGGCCAATTCTGAATCGATTCGGCCCAACAAATCGATTCGGCCTCCAAGGCGAATCGATCCGGGTCATCAGACCTGGGATTCTGTCTCAGGCCAAATCGATTCGGCTGGGGTTCGAATCGATTCAGTCACTCAGACCTGGGCACCTGTATATTTCCGAATCAATTCAGGTTCGAATCGATTCGGGTAGGGGGCCGAATCGATTCGGCCTACCTGGAGGCTCAAAAATCGCTACTTTTTTTAAGTAAGCCAAAAATTACAAAATTCATATTAATCATTTTCTCTCCATTTCTCTTCAACCCAATCACATATATAACATCAATAATCATCTAAGAACATATTTAAACTAATTTCTAACCTCAAATCTATTTATACACTATAAATCTAAGGTTTTCCCAAAAAGTTAGGTTTTGATAAACTAAACCTAAAACCCATAAATTCAATCCACAAATCATGCAATAAATGGTACCCAACAATTATTTAGCAAGTTTAATCACTTGCCTCGGGTTCGTAGGGTCTGAATCCGCCTTGTGATCGCGTATTGGCCGGAAAATCCTCTTTCTCTCTCTTTTCCCCTTCTTTCTCTTCTTCTTTCTTCTTCTCTCTTTCTTTCTTTCTATTTCTATTTCTTTCTAAAGAGAACAAATCTCCCGTAGGCTTAATAAGCCTTATCTCCCAATATACACATCTTTAAATGATAATACACACTTTAAATGACTCGGTAACTTTAATTCGAGTCAAATAAGCCTAAATTATTTCGGAACCTAAATCGACCCCAAGTACAGTCATTTCGACTTTCTCGGCCCTTCTAGAAACAACTACACCTTCAAAATCACCATTCGAAGCACTTTCTAACGACTCCAAATTTTGACCTCAATTTCCAATTTAATAATTCTCCAATTAAAATACTAGTTATTTCTCCCAAAATCAATAAATCATCGTCTCCAAGACCTCGGGTTATTACAATCTTATATACAGATATCACATATATTTAAATCCGGATTTTATACTCCCGGATAATCCATAAATTAACTCACATTACATTCTTCATCTTGCTCCATATGTATATATATATATATATATATATATATATATATATATATATATATATATATGAGAGAGAGGGGTGTGTTTTACTGTTCCAAAAAATTGACGACTGGGAGCAAATTTTTGGGGACGATCTAATGGTTTGGGATTGTGCCACATAGGCTATTACCATTGTGACATGGTAGAATTATAAAGTTGAATATCTTTACCTCTTTCACTTTTACAAACTTATCCTTTTATTTTTTGACTTCCCCCCTTTTTTTCCTTATTAAATATTCACTTTAATTCAAATATTAGGGTATTTTGGTAACACCCTCTAATTCTGAAAGATCACCTTTAATAATTGTACTCTCTTTCTCTCTCTATTATTGCTCACCCACCTTAAGAGCAGATCTCTCTCTTCTCTCTCCCACGCCGTCCCACCTTAAGAGCATCTCTCTATTCTCACTCGCCGCTAACCTCTCCGGAATCCTACCAGCAGGCCACGTCCATCTCATGCACCGCCTAGGGTTGCGGATGTTCTCCCCCTTCCCCTCTACCTCCAACTCCTACTCACCCCACTCGCACAAAACCTACCCCCCCTGTGCGCGGGTTCTACCTCACTCATCCTCCCCACCCTGTTCCCTCTCCTACACTAAAACCCTCATCCCTCTCCCACGCTAAAACTCTCATCCCTCACACGATGCTCCCTCTCCCTCTCCTATGCTGAGATTTATGGTTGTACTTTGGGTAAGGGTTTTGTAAATACAGATATCAGCGATTTCTCCAAATTCGTTTGTCCAAATCGAGAAGAACAAGAATACTTTTGTCCACGTCAGTGATTTTATTTTTTATGTGCAGATATTTATGAAATCAGGCACAACACACTCCTCTCTCAATTACTTTTTGTTTTTTACGCTTTTGGTTAAGAGTTTAAAAGATAACTGATAATTTTTATTTCTCTTTGTATATTGTTTGGTTGTAGATTTCACCCGTGATCTTAGAAGATCCACCTACGATATATTCTCTCCCTTTGTGAATTTATTTAGTTGCTCTCAGTAGAGGTTATCATGGGTACACCGGTGGTATTCATTTTGATTGATGTCATTTTGATTTTGAATATTATTGGTGATTCGATGGTGTTGGTGACTGTAGAGGTCGGAGATGGGGGTTTATTACCGGAGCCTAACTCATCGCGGGACGCTATTAGGGTTAAGGTTCGAGGTTGTAGTTGGATTGGGGAAGATGGGAAACAATGATGTATTTTTTTGCAACTCTTCTTTTGTCGGGTGACTTTGAATTCATGCCCAATTCTGCTGCTGATTTTTTTTGTGATTAACTGATTTTTTTTGTGTAGTGAACTGATTTTTCAGATCTGACTGTAATTTTTTGTATACAAATTTATTGTTAAATAAGTATTGAGAGTTGTTGGTTCTCCATATTCCCTCTGTAATTATCATTTGATCTTCAAGATTTTTTTTCCTGTTTCTTTTTGTTATGTAAATACCTATTTGGGTGTATTTTTTGTTTATTTGTTATGTAGTTTTTTTTAAGGTTCAAATTCGGATTGATCACATGATGATTGATGGAGAAACATTATAGAATACTGAATTACGTGCTTTGGTCAATTTTTTTTTCTGAACTGTCATATATTTATAACGTCTATTTTTAACCTTTAAATCATATATATTGTGTTAATATATTTTTTGTCTGAAAAGTATAAATTTTATACTTATATTGAAGAACATTTTTTTTTTATATAAGACGCTTAAAATATATTTATTCTCAAGTGTTTTACGGTTGAGGGCATCATACATGTACATTCTTCTCCTCAATTGATTGTTTTAGGTATATAGCCTCAGATATAGACTATGTGGTAAAGAAGTTATGATGTGTCCTGTTTGGCCCCATGGGTCACTTCTTTGGACAGTTAAGTATAGCGATAGGTTTGAATAAGACCAGCCATTTCAAACTTAAGGACAAAATGTTATCATTAGTGGATATCCCTTTAGATTGGTCATAATTAATGGTGAAATCACGAATTGCAAAATCAAATATGAAATATTTAAAGTGTTTTCGAAAATCTCAAATTTTAATGAAATAGAATTGAAATTAAAATATTTGAGTTCAAAATTTTGAAAATTTAAATTATAAATATAATGAACTTCATTTTTAAGAAATTGTGACTTCTAAACAAACTTTTATTATTTTGTTGGGTTGCTTTTAATAGGAGTTAAGTGAATGGAGTTTGGGGTAAAAGGTCTAATCTTTAAGTAGAACACATAGTAAGTCCGTATTTTAATAAAATATAGAATGGTACTCTCAAAGCACATTAATAAAGAAAAACTAAATACTATCATGAGATTTTTTTCAAAGTCAGGAAAGAAGGCCTTTTTATATAGTAGAAACAATTAAACATCATGTTTTACACAATTAAGAATGAAGACATAAAATAATTTTTAATGATAGGAGATCAGTTTATGGAATAAAAAAATAATATCTTTATTTAAAAAGTTATAAAGGTAAGTTTGTTTTGGGCCAAATCTCTATTAGGAGACCACTAATGAATGAGATCGTATCTTTTCCTAAATGATAACATCGAATTGGTTATTTATTACTTATATTTTTCATAATAGAAGGTGGCATTGGCTAGACAAAATAAAATATTATTTAAGCATTTTGGGGGAATGATACTTTTACAGTTCATTTTGTTGGGGAATAAAATATTTACCGTTTTATAATTATGTACTATAGAAATTTTATCGTTTTGCAATTATCTATTTTGGAAATTTTTCTCGTGCCTTCAGGCACGGGCATTTCCCTAGTATATATATATATATCACACTCTATATAAGTATAACAGCCATCCCTCAGAGCTATAACTCAATGGATGCGGTCTCTCAGTGTTATCATCTTCCAGGGCACACTCACACATCATCCTGGGTAGCAGCGGTCAGACACTCACACCTACTTGGTAAAAACCAAATCACAATGTATGGGAAGAGGTCATAGCTCCTCACCTGAAAGTAAGATCGAATCATACCCAGGACATTTCACCCAGAATAAAATCACAGAATATAAATAATGGACGATTATGACCTGGGGACTATACTTTCCCTGCTCCTGAAGCCAAGGGATTCACCCACATCGCGTAACTTCCCATAATAGCATTAGAAGGGTATTCATCACATAAATATATTAATCAATTAGACACAGATATATTTAAAATCATATGATGTATATATATATATATATATATATATATATATATATCACATTTAATCCAGTTATTTATGCATATCCCTAATGGCATTAGCCTGAAATCCCAAATATACCAATTTGCAATAATTTATAAGTATACACACAACTTATTTTAATCCCATAAGTATTCACTCACTTATGATATAGTTCTCTCATCTCTTATTTCCAAATAGTAGCTTATCGCGTCTAGTATTCTTATATCATCCTTCTCGTACTTTAGGATTTACTCATACATATTCGACATATATATTCTACACGTATAAATATATATGTACGAACCCACTAAATAATTCCTTGCATGTCATTCATCCCAAACATTCCTAAATTTAAATCCCTGATTTTTTCCACTAACCTGAGACTTATTTATCACTTTCATGTTCTTTTATAGGTGCTCATACTCTATATAGGATCCACTAATGTTTATGTCACAAAATGAATTCTTCTCCAATCCTTTTTATCCAAGAAAAAACTCTATATTTTTTTGACAAAATCGAACAGGTTCGATCTGGGAAAAAATGAATCGATCCAGTACTTAAATAAACGAATCGATCTGGTCACCTCAATTCGGACCGGTTCGGTCTGTCTAGAATTCTTCTTTCGACGAAATTCACACTTATACTCATACAATACAAGATTTAAGGTTTCTAATCTCCCAAACCAATAACGTAAATATCTACACACTCATCTACAACCAACAAAACCATTTAATTTCCTGGGATTCATCCATTTCTAATAATTTAAACCCTAATTCTTAATTATGCAACCCTTTCGTCTTCTCACTAAAAATCACACCATTAACATGGGTTTTAACTTAGATTTCACGTAGGATTATTATTAAAACACAAAATCATATGAAATCATCTCCCCAAAACCCATTTTTTATTAAAGAATCCCATCCTAAAAATCATAATTTTCTCACCAATTATCATATGAAAAAACACACACTTAATAGTTAAAGCAAGTTAACCACTTACCTCGTTGGATAAATTCGACGACCTCGTGCCGGGAATCTGCCGAAGTTTGCACGAGCTCCTCTTTCTCCCCCTTTTCCTCCTTCTTTCCTTTTTTCTTCCTTTATTATTTTTCTATTCTTTCTTTCTTTCTTTCTCCCATGCTCTTATAACAGAGAAATAAGGGTTATCCCTTATTAATCCCAAAATTGTCTCGTATACACAATTCGGAGTTCCTACTAGTCCAAAATGTCCCTGAAACCCAAACACTACTCCCTGGTACTCTATTCTAACTATCTTGTCCCTTCTGACACCAACCGTGAACTCGAAATTACCATTCAAGTCACTTGTCATAATTAAACCCTTTAAACCCAACACATCTCCACACGAGTTTTCTGAATAAAGTTAGATCACCTGTCGCTTTTATTCACGTGCGACATGAAATAAAAATAGTCCATCTCATTTATTTATTCCCATAAGCAAATGTAATACACGTTAATAAAAATTCAAAACTAGTTAATTAATATATAATCCACACATCAAATTCTCTTTCACTTAAAATTCTCAATTTATTAAATTACACGTAACACCCCGTAAATTCAAGGACCTTTAATTAAGTAATAATTGGGAGAGGAAGAATTTATTTTATTTGGAGTAATTTAATTCGTGAGTTGTGAAATTTTCATTTGACAAATTTACTAACTTAGCGAATTAAGGATTTAATATTTGGATTATTTAGTGTCGTAATTTGAGGTCAAGAATTTGAAGAATGCTAAAAATTAATTCAGATGTCGATTTTGAGCGCGCGATTGAGTCCGGTAGGGTTGAAATAGTTCGAAATGAGTGACCGTATGTATATATTGGGTTTCGGGACCTTTCTATACATAATTGAGTTCCAAATTAAGAGTTTGGGCCCTTTTTAATAGGCCCATAGGCCCAAAAATGGGATTTGATTTTTTAACCCTAATCGTGAAAGGGTAAGGCAACTTAAAGTCATTTTAGAAGACTAAAATTTTGGAGAGATTTAGAGGAGAGCCACTATCAGTGAATTTGGGGATCTTGGGAGATTGCTTCAAGAACAAGAGGAGATCCTTAATTTCAATCCAACATCTTCATCCAAAAGCTTGGATTCTACAAATTAAGGCAAGTGGTTTAAATTGTAATTGTTAATTTTCATTCAACTATTCATATTAAAGGAGGTGGGATTCAATTACTATATCTGGGTTTATGCTTTATTAGAAATTGGGCATTTCATTGTTGGGAGTGAGAAATCTGTAGAGATGACATGATTTGGTTGATTTGATGCCCCAATTGATGTAATTGATGTGGTTAAGTTGAATTTATTAAAATAATGGAATTAGAATGAATCTTGGGAAGTTTTGATGAAAAAATCTGTACAGAATGGAGGTTTAAAATATTTCAATGGCGGACTCGGTTTTTCTGAACAAATTAGAGAAGAAGATGATACCATGGTCATTCTAAAGACATAGTATCTTGTTCAAACGACAACCATTGTCGTTCGAACGACATGGCTGGTCGCTTAAACGACTTGTTAAACCCTGTCAGGTTTATCTCTTACCCTAATTTAGACTTGTTATGTGTTTTAAGATACACGGTTTATGCATTGGTTGGTTATGAAATCTTGGTTATAATCTAGGGTTTAAGTTTGTGAATTATACCCTTGGATTAATTAGAGGATTAATTAATTTGAAGAATTAAGGTTTATGATTGAGTGATTTGGAGCCTTGTTAATTAAGTGGGTAGACTTAATGGAATTAAATTGAATGACGAATTGAAAATTTGAATTTCGGACGACCGAGAGAGTTCGGAAATAATTGGTAGGGTGACACCAAGATAGTGAAAATTTATTAGTGCCCATTTAATTGAAATGAAGTCGGACCATAGACTTGCATGTTTTACGCTTGTGTATGGACGTAGTACACCGGTAGCCTAGATTTATATATATATATATATATATATATATATATGTGTGTGTGTGTGTGTGTGTGTGTGTGTGTGTGTGTTTGTGTGTGTGTCTGTGCGTGTGTGTATGTGTATGTGTGTGTGTGTGATTGATAAATATGTGTGAATAATATTTATAGTAAAGCATACCAATTTAATGTTATCTTAGGAGGTTGCGCGATGTGGGTGAGTCCCCTGGCTAGAGAATACAGGGAGAGTATATTCCCCAAGTCATAGTGTCTGTCATTAGGGGTGGGTCGTTATGGTATGGAATGTGCACTTTCGGGGGAAACTATGGTCGCCACATACACGTGAGTGATACCATTTATATCCGACATGTGTGTGAATGTTGAGATATATGATACGTATATATATAATGTAGAATTATATACGAGTATATACATGGTGTGAAATGTATAAATAATATAATTTGTGAAATGGATATATGAAATTAAATGAGAATTGATTTAAATAAGTTAATGTGAATAATAACTTATAATGTGTATGCTAAACTCCCTCAGGACAGAGTAGTGGGGGAAGTAGAGGAATAATGTGGCAAGACTAGTTACGAAATGGTTAGCTGGATGGGTCATGTATAGTACGTTAGGCATGCAGATTAGTGGAGGGGTGAGATGTCCTCAAGTGAGTGTACGAAACTAACTTAAATATGAAGATCATACTTGCATTTTAATTTCCTACATTTAAATTCACTTGCTAAATATTTTCAATTTTTTTGGATTCTAACCCTTTCCATAAAACATTTTCAAAAACTTTTAGGTGTCCTGCCATAGGGGAGTTAGGCTTGATCTTCTTGCAAGGTGCATTGATGTAGTATATGTGGATGATACAGGATATATGCTTATACGCCTATATTATTTTCTCTAGATAGGGACATTTCAGTTGTAGCTTTGGATTTATACTTTTATATTCAGTTTGTCATGTATCAGTACTCTCTTTTATACTTTCCACTTGGTGGATGGCTTGCATAGTCGATTTTATTCGGATAATACTTTTATTACTTGTGTGGCATGATTAGATTTTCTTTTGTGTTGGTTATCCTGAATTTCTATTATATTTGTTGATTTCAATTTAAATCATAAGATAAAATTTTGCATCAACTTAACTAAAGACTAGGTGGTTAGTAATTAATAATATTGTGATAGTGATGCTAAGAATGAACCAGATGAGATTCCTATTTAATTTAATATAGGACTGATCACCCAGTATTTTATAAGGCGGGGTGCCACAGATTGTATCAAAGCATCATGTTCTAGTGTCCCTAGGATCTGTGCGGCTTGCTTTAGTTTAAGCATTGCGTTCTTTGAGATAGAGCCCTATTATTATGACTATTTACTATTATTTATGTTTATTAGTGATCTCACTTCTGCTATTTCAAGGCTTGGATTAATCAAGAACTAATATAACTCATCCCACTTTTCAGATGCCACCTAAGGAAGGAAGAAGTGGACCCCCGATAGTAGCCGCTAAAGGCGGAGAGAGAGAGAGACTCATCAGGAGCCTGATATTCCACAGCCCCATGTACCATTAATGATGGTGAAAGTCATAAAGATAGCCAAAACTATAGCACAAGCAATGACTATAGCACTTCTGCAGTATCAGAACAGTCAGGCCCAAAGAATTGGGAGCAGGGGAAGCAAGAGAAGGGGTAAGCCGAGCTAGCAAGGCAAGGATAATGGGGGATATACTAATGGAGCACAGAAGGGACAGGATAACCGCAAGAGGAATCATGCTAAGAGATTTTGGTTTAGAGGACAGGGGTTCGGGCAGGTCCAGTAAGGCCCGAATCAACAACAGGTTCCTCAGGACCACCAAGGTATGGGGAACAATGGGTGTGGCCATCAGGGCTACCACCAGGGGCAATCGTATCAGGGTCAGCAAGGCCAGTATCAGAGGCATTGTTACGTTTGTGGCTAGCCAAGCCACGTGTAAGGACATTTTTGTCCATTATCAATTTGTATGTCATACGCCGTTACACCGTTGAAGAAATTCAAGATCGCATCTACATCAACGGATCCGAATATCAAAGAATCTTCAACATCATAGCCTCTGCGAGAATGAACTTGGTAAAGTTTTGTTTTTATGTTCCTTAAAGTTCATACTTAGTATTGGGAAATTTTTATGTTCCTTCAAGCAAAATGAGGCTTTTAGAAGTTTATTATTTTTTCTGGGAAGCCGGACCAGTCCGTCTCCCTACTGGACCGATCCGCCCCCAGACCAGTCCACCTACCCACCCGACCGATCCGCTTTGCCGAGTAGACCACGGACCGATTGCGAACTGAAGAAGCCTTTTGGAAAAAGAACCGATCCGAGGTCGGACCGATTCGCCTCCAAGCCGGACCGGTCCGCCTGGGATAAAATAGTTCAGTTCCGTGTGATTTTTATCCACCAGCTCATATTTCCTATATATATAACTATTCCGATGGTGTATTTCCTTAAGTCTTTGAGAAAACGTTTCTAAGAGTTAAAACACAACAAGACTTCATTTTTTGATGTGCCAAACATCTTTTTGATTCACACACAAAAATCCCAATCACTTTTGTGAATCTTTTGGAACCCTAGAACACAAGCTTTGCTATTGTTCAACCTTTGTGGGGAGATCTTTGCAACCGAGGGTTGCGTGTCATTGCTGAGGGAGTCTCTATAAAGTGTTATGGTTGCGTGTCATTAAGGAGAGCCGCGGTTCTTCCTTTGTTGTTTGGGCTGCGAGTCCTTGGAGGGTGCTGCGTGTATTCTCTTGCTGAATTCAAGACTGCGTGTCTTTGTGGGTTGACTGCGCATTGATCCATTGCAGATTTCTCTATGTAATTGTAAGTTGCAATTTATATATTCATATTGAAATAAAGGTTTTACCCGAAAGGGGATTTTTCCGGAAATATGTGTCTCAGCATATTTTTGTGTCACATGCTTTATTTATTTATGGGTTGACACACGCAAATTAGATGCATGTTTAGGGACTCTAATTAAATAAGTGAGCACTTTTCGCCACGTGAGGAAAGAGTTCCCATGAAAGAGCCGCCAGAGCCATCATATGGGAGGCTTCCAAAAGCATTGTTTTGTTTGTTGCCAATTGGGCCATCTGAGAAAGGAATACCCACAGAGAGGCAGGGTTTAACACTAGGGTGCCCTGCATGACCATTAGGTGTAGGTACCTCTAGCATCACCATCTCCCTAGGTTCCATAGCAGTTGGGACAATTATGGTACAGACAGGTGTACGACGTTCGATATGTTCAGACTTCCCCAGCACCGCAGGCGCCATCGGCAGTAGAGAGTACATCCCCTATTCATGAACATGATAGTAAAATTCTTTTGATACTAGTGCATCACATTCAATTGTTTGAACCCATTTTACTAGAGTTGTTGGATTACTAGATACGACTGACAGCCTACTCATTTGTGTGTGGAGTTACTGACAGGGGGTGGATTTCTCTTTCACTTGAATTGTAGGGGGTAGACATTGTGATTGGAGGGCTAAATTTTGTGGAAGACCTCTTGATACTAGATTTAGAGGGCTATGATGTTATTTTGTGTAAATAGTGGTTAGCCAGCTATAGGAGGATGGTGCGAGGTTAAAACCCTAAGTGTAGAAGAAAAGGTGTAAGGGTCAAAGAAGATTTTATTTCAAAAGAATGATCCGCTAGAATTTGAGGGAGGTGCAGAAGGGTGATTCATAAATAGATGAAGAACATCCAATTAGGATCACATATAGGGGAGTGTAGTGACTCTCAGGTCTAAATTTTGAGTAAAGAAATTGTTCTTAGTAGCAATATGGGGGTGATGGGAGCTACTCAAAATATTTATGCAGATATACCTTAGATGATGAAGAATTGAGGTGCGTATTGTTATGAGTACTCTCACTAGAGGTAAATGGAGAGGCAAGAGAAATTTTAGAGATAATTTAAGTACGGATAGGAGATCCAGCTAAAATGACTTGTGTCGTTATCTTTAAGGATGTACCTATATTTTTATATCAATACTCTAGCTAAGGGGGATGGGGAATCTATTAGAAGAGTAAGATTGGATTTTGTGCTATGGAGGCACAAAAGAAAGGGATACCTAGTACCCGAAGTCACGATCGGGATCAATCGAATCTCTACCAAGTGAAGGTGGGGTTAGCTTGGTCCGTCAAGACCATCATTTAGTCTCAGGGGATCAGAGGATCCAATTGAATGTAGGGGTGACAACCAGGGTCAAGGCTACCCGGTCATGGCCGGCAGTGTCAGTGAAAAGGGACTGAGAAAGAGACGTTTCTTGCGTATATAAGAGTAAAAACACATGAGTAGGTCTTTTTTGTAACGAGGTAGGGGAAAAGAGAAGAATGTCTAGTAAAGGCATCAGTGGGAAAGTTTTTGAATTGGTTAGGACAAAGGTTATATGTCTAATAACCTTTGATTCGGCAGTGTTATGGGTAAACTGAAACTACGACTTTTATTCTGAGATGAGTGGAGTTTGTTTTATTGTGATGAGAATAGTAGAATATTTGTACTATATTCGCGTGAAAAATGGGTTAGTAGAAGTATCGTTAATATCTCTAGTAAGTGTATTTTACCATGGAATAACGGAGCGCTCTTTAGTTGCACCTAAAAGGGAACGAGTGAGTACACTGAGATGATTCATATTTTCTAAAGATTAGCTCGTTTGAGAGGTAATATTCGAGGAATGGGTTTTGACCATGGGTACAGACGGGTTCGTAATGGAGGGTAAGTATAGCAAGATTATCATGTGTGTTTGTTCCAGGACAGGAGATATGTTACTATGGTGTCCCACCTGAGAGGGGTTTGAGTTCGCGTTAATATTGTGTGAAGTAAACTTCATAGAGTGCAGTTGTCTAGTATATTGGATCCCGACGTGTAAGGACCTTTACAGATGAGATTCAGGGTATGATGGGTTGTTATGGAGCAAAGAGATTTATCTTATAAGTGATATTTGGTGCTAAGGACTTAGTGATAGTACGATCAAAGTTGTATACAACTCCTTTAGAGGCACAGGAGTCCATGATTTGTCATGTGCATTTATAGACATAGTTTGAGTGCTCTGTATGTGTAGGTAGGAGGTGTTGCAAAGGAAACACTTCAAGGATTTGCACCATGAGTTAATAAGCGTGATAATATCGGGAAGAATGGTGTAAAATTTGGTAAGGTCACCAAACATATCTAGAAATTATAACCACATCAAGAATGCAGGAGTTGAACGTGAGGTAGATATAGTTACTTATGTGATGATGAGAGTTTTTTGCAAATATGCAGAAGATATAGGGTGTATACATATCTTTAGAGGAGTCAGAGTCTCTACTATGTATATGCTTAGAAGATTCGAGGAGAAGACGCAAAAGCGATGATTTTGGGTATATTTTGAAGGAATGAGTATAAGATGTGCCTCATGTTACGAAATGTTGAAGTGTGGGGCATGTTTAGAGTAACATTGAATGCTTACCACTCTGATTCGCAAAGTGAGACGGATATTAGTGGATGCGTTGGCGAAAATAGCCAAAGTTTATATATTTAAGTACAGTGGGATAACGGGGTTATTTGGTGTTAACCATAAGAGAGTGAAGGTACACTAAGGAGAAGGTAAGATTATAGCAGATATTTCTACTTATGAGAATTATGGTAGTAGCGTGAATGTCTTTCAAGTTTCAACTGTGAAGATATAGTTCGGGGCTATAGTGGATAGTCAAAGTAGATATGGGTGTTTGCGGTACCAGGGTATGAGTTAACATTTCTAGGTTTCACCTAAGATAGCGTCTTGCGTATGTATATGGTTATGCATTTTAAAAGGTGTAACATAGTTATTGATTTAAATTCCGGGGAATAGGGAAATTTCTGATGTGATTCAGGGTGGTTGGACTTATTATTGAGCAGGGAGTCATAGCTCACGATTTACTTATGCGCAAAGAAACTAGTGATAGTAAGGGCATAGTGTTGTGTGTTGTATTTTTAACATAATAGTGGTTATGTATAACTTTAAGTCAAAAGGAGGGTAACTGGAATGTTGTGACTGTGGGATTAAAGTTATATTACCGTTTGGAGGCTAGTAAAAGACGAGTTTTTATTTCATGCAGTTAAGCATGGGTACAAGGTGTATGGGTGCTCTGGTGAAGTACGTTCACTTAAGGACTATATAGCATAGCTAAGAGTAGAGGATTATAGAGCTAGTTAAGACTGGGAGTACTAGGCTTATCCGAATGTCGAGGACAAAATTCCATTGCAAGGGGGAAGTATGTAACACCTCTTAAATTCAAGCACCTTTAATTAAATAATATTTGGGAGAGGAATAATTTATTTTATTGGGAGGAATTTAATTCGTGAGTTGTGATATTTTAATTTGAGGAATTTATTAACATAGTGAATTAAGGATTTATTATTTAGATTATTTTGTGTCGCAATTTGAGGTCAAAAATTTGGAGAATGTAATGAATTAACCCGGATGTCGATTTTGAGCATGCGATTGACTCCGGTAGGTTTGAAATAGTCCGAAATGAGTGGCCGTATGTGTATATTGGGTTTCGGGACCTTTTTAGACATAATTGAGCTCCAAATTAAGAGTTTTGGCCCTTTTTAGGAGGCTTATAGGTCCAAAAACGGGATTTGATTTTTTAACCCTAATTGTGAAAGGTTAAGGCAACTTAAAGTCATTTTAGAAGACTAAAATTAAGGAGAGTTTTAGACGAGAGAAATTAGAAGAGAATTTGGGGATTTGGGGAGATTGCTTCAAGAACAAAACGAGATCCTTGATGTCACACCCTAACCCCATTAGGATATAATTAACTAAATAGTTTACAAACCACAATTATAGTTTATTTATTATTTAGGCAATACATATTCAAACAACTTCAAGGTTAAAATGCAGAATAGAATAAAAAAGAAATCCAATCGTTTTAAGGAGACAATTTCAACAGAACTCACATATCATTTAACTTAATTACAACTAGTGCAGTTTATAAAACAAACTAACAAGACCCTACTTCTATGTACTCAACCTCCTAGACCTGGCAGTGGCAGCTGGAAAACTTGAAAATGTAAACATATAAAACCATGAGTTTAAAAACTCAGTGAATGTACTACATCTCTATATAGTAAAAGCACTCTATTAACATCTCAACATATTAATATATACATATCTGTGCCAAATTAGGCCATATACATATCCGGAGTTAATAAACCCCACATCTCCCGCCCGTAGGCAATAATCATATCCATAGGTTTTAAAAACCTAACATCTCCTGAATTGCATAGCAACTCAACATATCCTGACTTTTATAAAGCCATAACATCTCAACATCTCTTGGCTTTTAAATAAGCCATAACATCTCAACATCTCTTGGATTTTAAATAAGCCATAACATATCAACATCTCATGACTTTTAAATAAGCCATATAATCTCAACATATGATACATATATGTCATATCCAAAATCAACTCAGTAAGTACACTCACCTTGTGTTGTCAACTATGTATTCATGTTTCCCTCAGGTGGAGATGAACTTGGTTGATTCGACCTTACACCTACTAATCCAACTAAATCAGTACTGAAACTCAATCATAAGTATTATCTTAATATAATTATGTAACTTTAAATGAGTACACAACCACAATATGATTCTACTCAAGTCCTATTCCATGAAACATATGTACAGATGAAACGATGGCATATATGTTGATAAGGTCATGAACATTCAACCCTAGAAACTACCTCGTATGGAATTTATAACTAAACTCAAGCAAACATAAAAGTATACTTCTGAATATATACACACATGAAACATGTACACAAAATACCCTTGGGAAGGAGAAGATAAAAACATTCTTTCATGGGGTATCCAATATGGCCTCAAATCATTGTCCTCCATACTTAACCATCCCATATTCATAAATAGTAGACATATAGGTGTCCAAGCTTATAAATCTGAAAACATATCTGAATATACTTTCCGTTACAAGTGACGGTGTAATTTTTCAAGCTTCTTAGGGCAAGTTATGGCCATTTCTTTACAACATAAGAAATGTGCCCTACAAACTCCTCTATTGTTCCTTCGACTTACAATAATTTTCATAATTTTTATACGGCATAACTTTCCATGATTTTCAACACAATTTCATTAGACATACTTAATAGTACATAATTAAAGTTTCATAATATTTGGACTTCATTTGCTATCTCAAAAGCTTGACCAAACTCAGGGCATACTGAAATGAAATATACAAACAGCAACTATATACCAACTTGTAACCATCACTAAGACCTAACCATAAGGATTTAAATTCTTATTTTCGGATATGATATGAATATATGAGTCTATTTTCATACCCAATTGGAATTTATAAATTCAAGTAAAGACACAAAGAGTTATGCAAGTTTGAATACCAAGGGTTTCAATACAAAGCAATATGACCTATAACACCACTTATCTCACATATGAACCAATACATATTATCACAAAGGAGGATGGAATTTGGATCAATACTTCACGATTTATATACTTTGAAATAAGTATAATAGAAGATTAAAACAATATTAACACATAAAATTACCTTAGAAACACCTTAAGGATTTTCTTGGAATTGTTTTCCTAGATTTTCCTTGTAACCCTTTCTTCCTTAACTTCTACCTCTCTTTCCTCAAGCTAATAACACCTCAAACTGAACCTAGGGACTTATTTGCTGAAGAAATAAGGTTAATGGAGAGTTTTAAGTCGGCCAAGGCTGCCTCCCAATCCATCCAATCAAATTAAAACATTTGGTTTAATAAAAGACAATTTACCACTTAAGGGAATTGACCGATTCACCCCTTCTCGTAATTTCGACCTAACTTCTTACTCGAACATCCTTTTGATGCACCGTTTGTTATGTTACAACCCTAACTCATATATCTACAACTATGTAGTTTTCACCTCAAGTCAATTGTAATGTTACAAGGGTCAAAACTAGTCTTAAACAGGAACATTTCTATCGAAAATAACCAAATCTTGTGTTCGTAAATAATTCGACAATTCATGATTTATGGAAGTAGAATTATACTAACCATAATCACTTAACATTAGATATAATAATAAAACATTATTCATATCACATAGGATAATTATGATTTAAATATAATTTATCATAATCATATACGGGTTGTCACACATGATTTCAATCCAACATCTTCATCCAAAGGCTTTGATTCTACAAATTAAGGCAAGTGTTTTAATTTGCAATTGTTAATTTTCATTTAACTACTCATATTAAAGGAGGTGGGAATCAATTAATATGTTTGGGTTGATGTTTTATCAGAAATTAAGGATTTCATTGTTGGGAGTTAGAAATATGTAGAGATGATAAGATTTGGTTGATTTGATGCCCCAATTGATGTAATTGATGCGGATAGGTTGATTATATTAAACTGATGGAATTAGAACGAATCTTTGGAAGTTTTGATGAAGAAATTTGTACAGAATGGAGGCTTTAAATTTTTCGATGTCGGATTGGATTTTTCTGGACAAATTAAAGAAGAAGATGATACCAGGGTCGTTCGAATGACCTGGTATCTCATTCAAACGACATCAAGTGTCATTCGAACGACATGGTTGGTCGCTTGAATGACCTGTTAAACCCTATCAGATTTCTTTCTTCCCCTAATTTACACATGTTATGTGTTTTGAGATACACAGTTTCTGCATTGGTTGATTATGAAATTTTGGTTATAATCTAGGGTTTAAGTTTGTGAATTTTACCCTTGGGTTAATTAGAGGATTAATTAATTTGGATAATTAAGGTTTATGATTGAGTGGTTTGGAGCCTTGTTAATTAATTGGGTAGACTTAAATGAATGAAATTGAATGATGGATTGGAAATTTTTAATTTCGGACCGAGAGAGAGAGAGAGATTTCGGGTATAATTGGTAGGGTGACACAAAGATAGTGAAAATGAATTAGTGCCTAATTAATTGAAATGAAGTCTAACCATAGATTTGCATGGTTTAGGCTTGTGTATGGAAGTAGTACACCGGTAGCCTGAATTTTAATATATATAAGTCGATGTGTAGTATATATATATATATATATATATATATATATATATATGATTTATAAATGTTTGTGTGAATAATATTTATAGTAAAGCATACCAAGATTAATGCTATCTTAGGAGGTTGTGCGACGTGGGTGAGTCCCCTGGCTAGCGAATGCATGGCGAGTATATTCCCTAGGTCATAGAGTTTGTCATTAAGGGTGGGCCGTTATGGTATGGAATGGGCACTTTCGGGGGGAACTATGTCCGCCTCCTACGCGTGGGTGATAACATTTATATCCGACATGCATGTGAATGTTGAGATGTATGATACGTATATATATATATATATATATATATATATATATATATATATATATATATAGTGTAGAATTATAGGCGAGTATATACATGGTGTGAAATGTATAAATAATATAACTTGTAAAATAGTTATATGGAATTAAATGAGAATTGATTTAAATAAGTTAGTGTTAATAATAACTTATAACGTGTATGCTAAACTCACTCGGGATAGAGTAGTGGGGGAAATAGTGGAATATATGTGTCAAGACTAGTTACGGAGTGGTTAGCTAGATGGGTCATGTATAGTACGTTAGGCGTGCACATTAGTGGATGGGTGAGGTGTCCCCAAGAGAGTGTACAACACTAACTAAAATATGAAGACCATACTTGCATTTTAATTTCCTGCATTTAAATTAACTTGCTAAATATTTTTGAATGTTTTGGGTTTTAACCCTTGCTATAAAACCTTTTCAGAACCATTTAGGTGTCCTACCATAGGGGCGTCAGGCTTGATCTTCTTACAGGGTGAGTAGCTGCAGTATATGTGGATGTTGTGGGATATTTGCTTAAATGCCTATCTCATTCTATCTAGATATGGACATTTCAATTATAGATTTGGATTTGTATTTTATATATTCAGTTTGGCATGTATCAGTATCCTCTTTTATACTTTGTACTTGGTGGATGGCTTGTATAGTCGCTGTTATTCGGCTAACACTTTTATTAGTTGTGTGGCATGATTAGATTTTCTCTTACGTTGGTTATCCTGGATTTCTATTATATTTATTAGTTTTGGTTTAAATCATAAGATAAAATTTGGCATCATCTTAACTAAAGACTAGGTGGTTAGTAATTAATAATATTACGAAAGTGATGCTAAGAATGAACAAGATGAGATTCCTGTTTAATTTGATATAGGACTGATCACCCAGTATTTTATAAGGTGCGCTGTCACATTACACCACTTATGAAATTTTAAATATCCATAAAAGTACGGTGTATTACATATTTCCCCCCATTGCAAATGAATTCCATCCTCTAATTTTTGATACAACCACTAATAAGACTGCCGATCTTACAACACCACATCCTTCAGTACTCAAAACCAACTTCAAAGTAAGTCTCAATCATTATAGCCTCAGATATAGGCTTTCTTCTAAATAACACCACACCACACAATGTGCTTCAACCAACGATATTCGAATAAGACGAGCCCATATATCACTGGCTCTATTATCTCAATATTATTAGGAGGTCGTACACCACTAAATGCCAGTTTCCCTTATCCATTCCACTAGGTTGTGGTCATTCCACCTTTATCAACGGACTCTAACTCTCGTCCAGTCCAAAATTCTGATTATCCGCTCACCTCTTAAACAACCATAGGGAGAATAGTTAGGGTTTTCCACACAAAACCTCAATAAATTCCTTGTCCACCCCAATTAGGTACAAGTGTTACACACAATTGCACTATCGGAGATTTCTCCTCCTAATTACCATACTATGCTTTACTTCACCTACAAGCTATATCAGTTGTGGAAGGAAAATACCCGCGAATTTGCATTCTTATCGCTTTACTAGTTTTCAATCACCTCTCGTCCACTTGTCTAGTCCAAGGTGATAGGAATTTCCAAAATAAAAGTCATCCCCACACTACTTCCTGAAATCCCCTGTCGGAGGTGGGGTTCAAGGATCTCATCCTGATTCACAACAATATTGGGAGGCACCTTGCATTGGGAAAATTCTTCTTTTCAAAAAAGGGTTAGGGCACACTATCTAATGGTGTAACTCACCCCCACAGGAATAACGATTACTTCACCTCGGTCAACCCATCCCACATATTCGAAGGAAGTTGACATTATCTTGATGTTGGCAACCCAATAATGAAATTTAACAACCTTACTGCCCCTTCCATCACTGGAATCGTCGGCTTAATACAAAATTTTCTAGTTGATCATCTCGAACAACCCTATTTCTATCTATGAGTGGCGCATGAAGAGACTACTCACTATGTCCCGCTCGACACAGACATCCACTTATAACGTCTCACATTAAGTGGTACTTTATTTACCTTTTTCCCCCAAGGTATACCAAAAGTCTCGGTCCGTGCACTTTTTTGCAACAATGTGCACTTTTGGGCTCTTTATACCTTATTGACATCACCATTCAATTTACGCGCAAGTCACTCTCAACATTGGACTGAGTAGGACTCCGCCCCAATTTTCCATAGTAGTTGGATTTCCCTCTTCTCAAGAGATATCCTTGTAAATGGCTTCTCACATCATTCCAACCCATCTCGGGTGTGCCAATCTCATTGCACATATATACTTATATCATCGTCCTTCTCACACGACGTTCAACACATCATACCATTCAAAATTTATTTATAATTTCCCCACAAGCATATATTCCACACATATAATCCCATGTCTCTCTATCTCGGACGATTTTGGAATCCGTTGATCAGGGCACCCACACACCCTATAATCTGCGCATTTTGGCATAAACATCACATACGTCTCACACGTAACACACATTTACCTCACATTCTCAGTGTGGCTATAACACTTGGGTATTCTCAATCACCCCATGAATCAAAATTTTAATTCTCATTAACATCGTTCCAACCTTTAACTCGCGATGAAAAATAATATTTGCAGTGCTCTCTCATGGCACTATTGGATCCACTGGCCTTATATTATATAATAACTCTTCATCTCAGAGTATTTTCTCCACACATTTATAGATTAGCATTCAAAATTGATGCTCTATCATCCATCAATGTCTCTCTCTACTCAAGACATTTACCAAGAACCATGTGTATCACATCCCGCAATCACATTTAAATAAGTAACTTCCCCCCAACATACACTATCACTCAGCATTGGTGGAATCAAATTCCATAAACCTCGAACACACACAATCGAGACTCTTAAAATCCTATCCCTGGGCATGTAAATATAAATCTCAACTCCCACGTCTCTAAAGGAGTGATATGACAATGCACTCTTCCTATCACCCAATACTGAGTGTTAAGCATAATAACGAGCTAAATCTCTTCGCTCAACAGTGAATCTAATATACCTCAAATCATATTACTAAAGTCCCTACACGTCGGGATCAAATATCTTGAGACAACCATACCCTATGAAGTCTCTATAATAAGATAATATAAATGCGAGATTTACCCTCTTGTAGGTGAGGCACCTTAGAGAAGAAACCTCGATGGATTTGCGATATTCCCCCACTATCGGTCTAACTATTACTATAAAACGATAACCAGGATAATATCATACTCGTAAGACACATCACTAAAACGAGTAATCTAACTAAAAATTTATACCACTATCAATCCACCTTCTCTCCCACGGATGACACCAAGATAACCTCGCTATACCAGGGAAAACATACATATAATAATAATGTTATCGATATATGCACTAAACTCATCTCACACGTGAATCTAGTGATAATCAAAGAACTGTAACTCATTTGTGTCACATAAAACATGCCTCATTCTCCAAGGGTAAAACTCATATTTATATCTTGCCAATCGTCCTAGCTACCTAAATGGTCCCTGGACATAACACGCTTATCCGAACCAAACAAAAAACTGCTTTAAGCATTGCCCTTACTAGGCACCATACTTTTGTCCCTTTTATTCGCTTTAAGCAAAATTAACGCATGTGGTTCCCACTCTCCACAAAATATTTCTTTAATAAATTCCTTATTCCTGGCCATACTGACCATATTCGGGTTGTCCTTTTCTAGGACCCTGGTAGCCTCAACTCTGATGGCTACCCCCATTGTTCCCTTAGTTTCGCCGGTCTTAAGGAACACACTGCTGGCCTTAACAGCCTTGACTGAATTCATCGTTACTTGTTGGGAATTCTATTATCCTAATCATTTAAATGGGTCCCCTGATGGGTCTCCCCCTTGTGATGTATCATTAACACCAATTCATCCGGTCTTACTCCTCGACTGCATCTTTCTTTTCTTTTATCTCCCTATATAAAGAAGCATTAATGCATCCTCTGTCATAATGTGACATTGTCACTATCTGCAATGACCATCCAAGAAGAATTTTTCGTAAGTGCTGGCAACTTCTCTCGCGAGTCAATTACCCACTTAAGAATTCTCTTCTCCATTGCACCTACTTCATCCGGTACAAAATTCACTAAATAATTAAATTCATTTTCAAATCCTTTTAACCTTAACCGCATAATTAAATCTAATCACACATGAAAATAAACAACAACTGGAATAAATACTAAACAGCTCGAACGAGCGTAAAATGAAAATGCTGGAAATAAAATAAATGACCTCAACTAGGCAACATGACCGAATATACTCTCAGTACCTTCTATCTAGATCAAAATTATGGAAGCGTCTATACAATATCATACCCACATTCATAGCTGCGGTGACAATGTCTAACTCGAACAAAATAGTCATACATGTGCCCCTGTGTCTAGACACATAAAAAGTATAACAAAAAAGAAAAAAAAAAGAGAAAATAGATACGGGTCCCAACCGAGGTTTTAAAAACATTTTTAGAAAGTGCTTAACATATTTTAATATTTAAAATATGTTACTCTCCATATTTAAACTGGTGTCGTACTCACATGAGATACCCCTCACCTCCCATCTAACAGTGCACACATATCGCATATATTTTAAACCCCCTAGTTCCTCTACCCAGCCTAACTAGCAACTCGCCAAATTATAATTTCCATACGCTATCTCAATAACCCGCGTATGTAATATCCTAAGCTTTCGCCCGAGTTTATACTCTACAATTCTCACTTATCAATTACTTGTTTCATAAAAATAACTTTCACTAGTTATTACACTATTCAAATTTTAGTGTTATCTTGTATATAATATTCTCATCTTATATACGTATATCACAAATATTTAATTCTGGATTTTATACTCCCGAATAATCCATAAATTAACTCACATTACATTATTTATCTTGCTCCATGTATATCACACTCTATATAAGTATAACATCCATCCCTCAGAGATATAACTCAATGGATGCGGTCTCTCAGTGCCATTATCTTCCAGGGCATACTCACACATCATCCCGGGTACCAGCAGTCGGAATCTCACATCGACTTGGTAAAACCAAATCACAACGTATAGGAAGCGGTCATAGCTCCTCACCTGAAAGTGAGATCGAATCATACCCAAGATATCTCACCCAGAATAAAAGAACACAATATAAATAATGGACGACTTTCAACCACGTCGCGAAACTTCCCATGATAGCACTAGAGGGGTATGCTTCACAAAAATATATCAATCACCCACATATATATATTTAAAATCATATAATGTATATATTGTCTCTCTCTCTCTCTCTCTATATATATATATATATATATATATATATATATATATATATAATCACATCAAATCCGGCTATTTATGCCTATCTCTCGTGGCATTAGCCTGAAATTCTGAATTTACCAATTTGTAATAATTTATAAGTATACACACAACTTATTTTAATCCCATAAGTATTCACTCACTTATGATTAATTTCTCACATCTCTTATTTTTTAATAGTAGCTTATCACATCTAGCTAGTAATCTTATATCATCCTACTCGCACTTTAGGATTGTAACAACCCTCACTTTTGGGAGCCTATTTTTATATTTGTTTACCATGTGGAGTAAGTATTAATTTCATGAGATAAGTTAATATTTACTAAAATGTTGCATATTTACCTTATGTGTGGGTGGATATTGCCTTGTGGTGTTTTATTGTGTCATAAGAATTAAAATGACATTATGGATTATAATGAGACCGGAACTTAAAATGTGTTATAAAATTTCCAAATGATAATTTGGAGGGTGTAGTTAGTTCCGGGAGGTGCGAGATAGTCAAAATGTGTGCCATATTGTATTTTGATGTTTTGGGCACTTTTGATTGGTTTTGGTATATCGCGTATTAGAAATCATTTTATTGTGGTATTAACATTTAAAGCTTGGAGACTTTTGCTTAAGGCCACGATTTAGTCTTCTTAAGTCTTTCATTTTCCCCCTAAGTGTATTTCTATCCCTAGAGTGAGAGTAAGAGAGGAAGAGAACTTGTGGAGAAAGAGAGAGATTGAAGATTTGTGGATTGATCTTGCATTCTTCTTCATCAAAATCTGAGATTGATGCCCCAAGGCAAGTTTTCTACTTGCTATTATATGGTTTAAGGTGGATAATTAGTATTGGTAGTTATGTAATAGTTTTGGTTTAATGTAGTTATGGTTTGTTTAGATTTATGGGTTTTGATATCTTTGGAAGAGATTTGAATATTAGTTGGTATGGATTAATGTTGTTGGAAGCATTTATGATCATTTGGTATTAATAAATGTGGCTGGTTTGGTTTGGTTTGGTTGAGATTTGGCTTTGGGTTTAGCTTGGAAATAGGGAGTTTAGGTCTAGGTCTTCAATGACCGGTCGACCGCGGTCCTAGGACCGGTCGACCGGGCCTTCGGGAGAGGGCACACTGCTTTCTTTCAAAGGCATAAAATTTTTGGCGCGGTCGATCGCGGTCCCCTTACCGGTCGATCGGCCCTGCCGAAGTGAGCTTTCTGCTTTTATTTTTAGGCAAAAAAATAAACTTGAGACGCGGTCGACCGCGGTCTTGAGACGCGGTCGACCGCGGTCTTGGGACCGGTCGACCGGTCCCCTATTTTTCTCCCTCAAATCTTATTTTCTCTTTTAAATCTTTTCTTTTTATAGGGACTTAGGAACCTTCTTGCATGAAGTAAACTTTGGCTTTTAGAGTACTAGTTGAGTTTGGTTGTCACCCTAAAGTTGAATGGGTTCACTCGGGGTTAAGTCCGGGGGTGTTTAAAAGTGATGTTCAGGCATCACTCTTCTGTTTACATTTTAATAGGAGGATAGGGGTTGTAGGCCCATGCTTGGACATTTTAGGGGCTAAATTGAGGTATATAAGACCTTAAGACTTGGGAATGATTGTAATCCCTTAAGGAATTATTCGAGGCATACCATATGATGAATATTAATGAAATATTCTATGATATGGTTTCAGATAAAACGAAACACACATATGGTAATGGAAATGAAAAAGATGATTTTTATGGTAAATGCTAATTTACTTAAACACACCTCTCTAAATGCTATCATAAGGGAAGCTCGCACATGAGGTGATGTCCCCTGACTAGTGAATGCAGGGAGACTATAGTCCTCGTCCATATGCGGGTTTGTTATATGTTTTATTCTGCGCTAGTGAGGTAATTCCGGGTGTGGTTATGACTCGCTCGCAGGCATATGGACACTTCCCGACGTGCGTTAGGTGCCCAGGCTGTCTTGTTTGATAGGCCCCTGGAAGATGATAGTCATTTAGGGGGGCGCCCAGTGGGGAAACTCGGAGGGGCGGTCTTAGAATCGTTATATGTATAAGAATATAACTTTTCTAAACTAAAGTGGGACTTGAGATAAGTATATTGCCACCAAATGTATGATGGTAACTATATTCCTACTAAGGAATGAGAATTGAAAAGAAATGAGAATAATGATGATATTATATTCGTGTTAAGGAATGGAAATTGGATTAAAGTGGCAAATACTGATGGAGACTTTTAAATTCATGTTGTCTAATCACATTCTATAGTTCAATTTAATAAAAGACATATCATTTTAAACTGTCTCATCTATGCAACATGATTAGGATGTTAAATTTTCATCTTCATCATTCATGATTAACTGTTCATATCTATCATGCTTGTTATTCATCTGGGAATCATATATAAACCGGTTCATTCTTCTATGTTGTCCTTGTTATTGTATCCGCCCAGGTGCTCCTCCGCAAGGACGCCCGTGTTGATATTCCCACTCTTATGTTTTCGAGGAGCTGTAAGATTTTCGGATATTACAGGATGTTTTGTTAGACGCCCTCATTTTTTGAATTCTAGTTATGATCGGGTCTGTCATTCGGGCGTGTGGCCCTACTTTGTACTTGTTTAATGGATGTAATATGTATCATATTAATCTGGTGTGATTCATTTTGTGTAGCTGTGGACCGACAGCATAGTCGGTCCTCTCTTTGTATATTCGTTATGGAAGCTTTATGTATATGTTGTCATGGAATTCCACTATCTTTTAGAATGGGTTGTCTAAATTATTTTCTTAACTTGACCATTTAATCAAATTAAATATTTTTGGCAACCCGTCTTCTGAATTATTGGGTGGTTTTCCCGTATACTCTTGTTATTATTGTGATGCTGAGAATGATTCCCATCCATGATTTCCGCATTTGATGGAGTATCGGGCTGGCCACCCCTTATTTTGGACTGGGGGTTGTCACAAGGATTTACTCATACATATTCGAAATATACATTTTACACGCATAAATATATATATGTACGAACGCGCCGAGTAATTCCTCGAATGTCGTTCGTCCCAAACATTCCTAAATTTAAATCCTTGATCTTTCCCACTAATCCGAGACTTATTCATCACTCTCATGATCTTTTATAGGTCCTCACACTCTATATAGGATCCCCTAACGTTTATGTCCCCAAATGAATTCTTCTCCAATCCTTTTTATCCAAGAAAATCTCACAAATTTTTTGACAAAACCGAATCGGTCCGGTCCAGCTAAAACCAAATCGGTCAGACAAAAATCGAACCGATCCAGCCACAGAAAAATGAATTCATCTGATACTCAAATAAACGACCCGATTCGGTCCCCTCAATTCAGATCAATCCGGTCTGTCCAAAATTCTTCTTTTAACGAAATTCATTCTTATACTCATCCAATCCAAGATTGAAGGTTTCTAATCTCCCAAACCAATAATGTAAATATTTACTGTAAGGACAAATTTCCAATAGAGTAACTTGTTATATTAGCTACATTCCGCTGGACAAAATAATTTTGGGTCATCCCTCATCAAGAATCATACAACGTAAAGATTTGAGCATTGCATCCAAAGTTCACGTGACATCAATATGCACGCCATGATCGCTATTCTAAAAGGTATATGACCAAAATCAATTTTATGTGTTGGAGTATTTTTTATAAACGAGAAATTTTCATATAGATTGATGTTCGTAAATAATTAGTTTTCATAAAGAACCATTTTTAAAATTAATTTGAACATTTTATTTGTAAAACAGAAATCTCGTTCGAAGTTTTGTCCAAGTCGTTCGAACGACCTGGATCTAACGACATTCCCAGGCTATACTGGAAACTCGTTAGAAGCTCATTAGAAATGTCGTTCAAACGATCTCATTCGAATGAGATTTCTAACGACCTATCTAATTCGATACTGGAATTTCGTTAGATAACTCGTTCGAACGACAAGTCGTTCGAACGAGTTCTGCCAGATCTGAAATTTTTAACTTATTTTTCAGCAGTTATTTTCCAACAACTGTTTTCGTCCACTACTTTTTCAGTTATATCATATGGACAAAAATGAGTTTCTCAAGCCAAGGAAGTTCCACATTCTCTTTAGAGAATTTTTCAAAACTTCCCTCTTTTTGGTAAAATTAATCTCCAACATAATTTTCATCTTTTGAAACAAAACCTCTTCAATCATCTTGACATTCAACAAGCAAGTTTGCGGTGGATCTCTGCATTCAAGCTTAGTGGCGGCGGTGGTTTTGGGCTTCGGTGGATATCGCAACACGAGGAGTGTCGAGCAACGCGTTGGAGCTTCGCGTACTACAAATTCGGAGGTCGAGAACGGCATAAGCATGTCTTGAGTGAGTCAATATCTGTAAGTCTTTTGAATCTCTTGTAAAACCTATTTTGTAGTAGATTTTGTCTAGGCCCAGCCGTCCGAGGTTTTTCCCATTTGGGTTTTCCTCGTACATTGGCGCGTTGTGGTTGTGATTTTTGCAATTTACTTTATTAAATCTCCTAGATGTATGCTTAGGATACAATGGATAAAATTGGAATAATTTTATTTTAATTAACCAGGTTATCAATCTCGTTGCATTAATTGAAATTTGTTCTTGCGAAATTGTGAATCTATTACATAAAATGAAATTGGAGGATATCTCTTCTTAGCTAATTTTAAATCGGATTGCGTGTGTGTATTCCATGAATTAAACTAAGAACATATAACCTTGAAACTTGATTTACACACTCATCTACAACCAACACAACCATTTAATTTCATGGGATTAATCCATTTATAGGAATTTAAATCCTAATTCTTAATTATGCAACCCTTCCATTTTCTTGCTAAAAATCACACCATGGGTTTTACCTTAGATTTCATGTAGGATTATTATTACATCAAAATCATATGAAATTATCTCCCCAAAACCCAATTTTGATTCAAGAATCCCAACCCAAAATTCATAATGTTCTCACCAATTATGATATTAAAAATAAACACACTTAATAGTTAAAGCAAGTTAAACACTTGCCTCGTTGGATAAATTCGATGACCTCAGCCCGGGAATCCGATAAAGTTAGCCTAAGCTCCTCTTTCTCCCCTTTTTCCTCCTTCTTTCTCTTCTTTCTTCCTTTCTTATCTTTCTTTCTTTTCTTTATTTCTACGGTGCTCTTATAAGAGTGAAATAAGGGTTATCCCTTATTAAACCCAAAATTTACTCATATACACAATTGCGAGTCCCTACTAGTTCAAAAAGTTCCCGAAACCCAAACACTACCCTAGGTTACTCTATTCTACCGACCTAGACCCTTTCGAGACCAATCATGCACTCGAAATTCCAATACGAGTAACTTATAAAAAAAATCACCTTTTAAACCCAACACATCTCCACACGTGTTTTCAGAATAAAATTACATCACCTGTCGCTCTTATTCACCTGCAACATGAAATAAAAATAGTCCATCTCATTTACTTATTCCCGTAAGTAAATGTATTACACGTCAATATTAATTCAAAACT
This sequence comes from Sambucus nigra, assembly GCA_949130495.1. Lineage (NCBI taxonomy): Eukaryota > Viridiplantae > Streptophyta > Magnoliopsida > Dipsacales > Adoxaceae > Sambucus > Sambucus nigra. Next base: position 158,522,788 of record OX422215.1, read on the forward strand.
AGTCAATTAATATATAATCCACACTTCAAATTCTCTTTCACTTGAAATTCTCAATTTATTAAACTACACCACTTATAAAATTTCAAATACCCATAAAAGTAAGTACGGTGTATTACATGGAGATGAAGGCAAGATCGGAGTACCCCTACTACTTTGTGGCCCAAAAAAACCCTTGTTAGCCTATGATCCCTTCGACTTGGTGTTTTGTCTTGGCAAGGCATCCACCGAGGAGAAATGGGTTTATCTGGTCTCCCCCCCGTGGTACCCATTTTGACAAGGTCTGGACTAAGGAAGTTGAAAGCGAAGGGTTTGGTAAGGCCACAATTACCTTCTAAGATATGTCTAGCGGCATGGAATCCTATGAGGATGTTAGGTTTGTAGGCATATGTGATAATAATGATAAATACCCCACCCATGTTTATGGACAAATTCTTTTTTCCACGGTAACTTGCTGGCAGTGATCGCATGCTCTGCCAGACATTTATGGAAAAGGCCCATCCCTTAAAAGAAAAGGGGATTCGTTCTGTTATTGCGATCCACAATAGTGACTTCATTAAATAAGTTACTCAGTATTGAAGTAGATATATGGGCCAATTACGATTACCTAACCTTTGATCTTTTTCGAAGTTTTTTCACTACAGATTTCGATGTTGACCCTGAATCTGGTTAAGCTGATCCAGTCTTTGAAGACCGTATATGCCTAATTTTTTTCTGTAGAAGTCTTGTTTTCTTGTGCTACTAATCAATTGTATTATTGGACTTAGATGCACCGACTATTAGAAGATACATATTATATACAAACACAATTTAGGACTGCTAACTGATCGAATTTTATCCGAATTCGACCTTTTTATTCGAATGTGAATTTCGAAAAAAAAATTATAACCCGATAAGAAATCGGATCAGATATGGATTTACCCCAATCCGATTAGTTTAATATATATATATACACACACACACACACTCTTGCGGGGCACGGTAAAAAAATTCGAAGTACGTAATCGTGAAACGTCAAAAATTTTGAAAGTACATAATCGCAAAACAATAAAAATATCATTCCTCAATATATATAAGTGCATAAATGTTACATTTAACTTAACGTTTTTACACCATACACCTAATGATTGACATTGATGTGATGAAGTTGTTAATAAATGAATTCCTCAACTCTTCAACATTCATGTATAGGTGTTCCTCGTGCCTTAAGGAACGGTTCAAACTTCGCAAAAAATATAACACATTCTTGCAACATGTATGATATAATCACACCACGAGAAAAAATAATTTGCATCCGTGATTTTTTCTCTTTCAAAAAACTTTGCAATGCGACATATAGTATTATTCATCTCACACCTTTGTATTACTACATATGAACATTAACGTCACTTTAAGAAAGAATTAAAATTTCATACCTTTCTTAAACTAATTAGTTAACCAAACTACAAAAGTATTAAAATCGAGAAAGAAAATAAATATGTGGCACATCACCGATTCTGTATAATGAGTATCATTTTGAGGGTCCATGTAGCAATTTTCTTTGAATATACCCAGCCTACGTTGAAATCACCACCACCTAATTCAAGCTTTCCCAAAGTATATATTAAATCATGAATTTTTTTAAACTCCTTAAATTTTTTTAAACTCCTACGTTGAAATCATGAATTTTTTTAAACTCCATCAAATATCATGCAATATGAGAACCTTGCTTGAAAATTTAGGTAATCCACCACACCAAGTTCAAGAAATTTAAAACTTTTATAGATTTTTTTTTCAAAATACCAAAAATTTAGGTGCCAGATGTAGTAGGTTCAATGAGAACTTTTACCTTTTGTTGTAGCACGTTCTTTTTTAAAACTATGGAAAACAAAAGCAAAAGCTCTGAAATAGTTTGTGGCATTTACAAAAAAAGGGCACCACAAAGTAGATAGGTATGTTTGTGAACAAATAGGCACCATAAACGATTACAACATTTGCCAAATGCGAAGGTACAATAAAAAATCTTATATTTCAAGTCCTGGTTTTAAAAACTCAAAAGTAATTTATCAAAATGTCCCACCAGTTTTTCGATAATACAATGCATTAAAACAGAAACTGAAAAAAAAGACATATGTAACACCCCGCCTAATAAAATACCGGGCGGTCACTCCTATATCAAATTATAACAGGAGTCTCATATGGATCAGTCTTAGCATCACTGTCGAAAATCCATTTAATTACTAATAACCTATTAGGCCAGTGTCAAAATTTTAACTTTACTACTCTTTTTAACAACTGTAAATAAAACATCCACACAGTTTTGTGGAAATGAAGCTGAAAGGAAAATGAAATGAAATGAAATAAAATAACCGAACACTCGGTTCAAATTATACAACCATGTCGAATAACTTGCGAAGAATAAATAAAAGCAGTTGGACCATTGGCCCGAATGTTTATACAATACCTCCTATCTAGAGTACAAGGAAGGAAGCGGCTATCAAAAACCTGCACGCATCCACAGCTGCTGCAGCTGACGTCTGACTCGAAAGAAGTGTCATCCAGGCGTCCTTGTGTCTGGACACCTATATAATATATAATATAGAAAGAAAGGAAAGTAGATAAACGGGTCAGAGCCCGAGTTTGAAAATATTTTGCAAGTGCATAAATGCCTTATTATTTTGAAAAATGTTTTATCTCATATTTAAGTTTGGTATCGCACTCCCATGAGATACCCCTCACCTCTCCTCTAATAGTGCACTCCTAGCGCATCCCTCTAAACTTCCTGGTCAAGCTACCCTACTAAACTAGTCTATCACCCAACCACTATCTACCCTAGATAGTTCAAGTAATGTACTAAGGGCTAAGCTTCACCCCAGTCTCAGCGCTATGCCATGTTCGTGCGTGGGGTGTCTCGCAAAGCGAAATCCAAACAAGGAACCCCCCCGATACACTACTATGCGACACGGTCGATCGTCGAGATCCGCTAGTCCCTCAATACAGAAAGATATATAATAATATATATACCATAAGAATTAATAATATAAGAGCACTAAGGATTAAACTTCTCCCCAGTCTCAACACATTGCCATATTCGTGCGTGGTGTGTCTCGCAATGCGAAATCCAAACAAGGAATCCCCCCGTTACACTACTACGCGGCAAGGTCGACTGTCGGGATCCATTAGACCCTCGGCACCCAACACACACACACACACACAGATATATATATATATATATATATATATATATATATATATAAACCATATTACAATATACATCCTGATCTATCTCCCGGACTGAGAATTCATATACAAAGTATTTATCAATACTTATCTCAAAACTTTACATTTCCCTTCTCATATCCAGGAAATGTATTTAAAAGCCAACTCATTAGCATGAATTGCTTTAACAAATCATATACCTTTTTAAAAGCCAATTTTATTATCATAAAAATGCTTTTCCAAATTAAATTATCCCATTTCCCTTCCTTTATCCAGGAAATGTAATTAAAAGCCATTTTTATTATCATAAAAATGCTTTTACCATATCGTATGCTTCCACATCCCTTCTTCCATCCGGGAGTGTTACCGAAGCCAAACAATTAACCCATTTCCCTTCTTCCATCCGGGAAATGTAATTAAAGTCAATCCATTATCATGAATTGCTTTAATAAATCTAAGACCATCCCTCCGGGTTTCCCCACTGGACGCGCCCCTAAATGGCTATCATCTTCCAGGACCTATCATACAAGACAACCTGGGAACCTACCAACGTCGGGAAGCGGCCATACGCCTGCGGGATAGTCATGACCACACCCAGAATCACCTAACCAGCGCAGTAAACATATATAATCGCCCATATGGCCTAGGGACTATATCCACCCTTCTCAATAGCCAGGGGGCTTCACCTCAACGCGCGCAACTTCCCTTATGATAGCGATTTAGGGAGGTGTGTAACCATAATTTATCAATTATGAAAATCATTTCTTTTCCATTTTGAAAATATTCATTTTTATATTTTCAAAATCATTTACATCACAACATATATATACTTTCATCACATAGTATATACATATACCATATATTTGTGACACCCCGCCAAATTAAACATCGGGTGATCAGGCCTTTATTAACTTAAAACAGGCTTCTCAAATGGTTCATTCTTAGCATCACTGTCGAAAACTTTCTTAAAACAAATAAATCAACCATGCGGAAAAATAGTAAAAACAAATACCATGCTAAAACCCAAACCAACAAAGTATAAGTACAACAGCACAAGAGTATTATCGAATAAACCATCGGCTAAAAATACCAAACAACAATAGAACAACTACTAATCTGAAACTAACATCTGAGACTGATACCGGACCACAAGTCCATACAAAGAATAGTGTGAGATCCTGCACTAGATCTGAATGAGAGATATCGTCTAATCAAAATCCTGTAAGCATCCACTGTGCTACAGCTTCGAGTCCCTGGAATAGAATCATCATCCATGGCGTCCCTGTGGCTGGACACCTAAAAGGTTTTGAAAATATTTTTATAGCAAGAGTTAGTACTCAAAACATTTTGAAAATAATTAACAAGCGTTTATCACAATATAAAATGCGATTATTGATTACACATGTTAGGTTCTCGTACACTCTCTTGAGTTTACTCACCCCTCAGCTTTTGTGCACACCTAACGTTCTACACTTAGCCTACCTAGCCATATCTCCCAACCTAACTAGGACTAAGTAATCATCTGAACTTATCTAAACTTAAGTTCTCACATTGCCCACACAGTACATTCATTTCATTAACATCTCGCAAAGGTTAATTAATACTCAAATAACATTTCATCTATGTTATACGTCAAGGCTATTTAGTTTCACTACTAAATTTCTACGATTCTTACAATTGTTATCTTTCCACTTATGTAATTAAGTTTCACTACTTAAGTTACTAATTAGATATGTAACATTAAACACATTATATTCATCTACTTTTTCACAACGGTAGAATATCATTAAGTGTATATATTTCACACACAATATATACTAAATGTTAGTCATTTCTATTTTCCCTTTCTGCACACGTAAAGGACTCTTGGTTCGGAATGATTCATCGACCCCAAGTGAGAATTGGTTCGGAATGATACATCGACCCCAATTATTTATATTTACAAATTCTGGCTCGGACTCTTTCATCACGCCACCAGTTCAAAGGTTTGGTTTGGTATTTTACATCGACCCCAAACCTATAATAACCCTATGTTAGTTCGTAATGTCTCATCGACCCTAACATAGTTAATTTAGGTATATCTCAATCTACTAATACACAGAAGTAGAATATCATTAAGTATATATTTCACACACAATATATATTAAGTATCTGTCATTACTATTTTGTCCTTTTTACACACATAAACGACTCTTGGTTCGGAATGATACATCGACCCCAAGTAAGAATTGGTTTGGAATGATACATCGACCCCACCCCAATTATATAATAACCCTATGTTAGTTCGGAATATCTCATCGACCCTAACATAGTTAATTTAGGTATACTTCTCTTGACCTAAAAGATCATATAATTCAGTAGGTACACACCCGACCTATCAATCATACTTGTATGTAATATAGTATTCTCTTATATTAACAATAATTGTTTGCTTTACAAATTTATTTCACTTTCATATTAATTCGAGTATTCACACAACTCTAAGGGTCCTAGTTACCCCTTATTATATCAATTCAGTAGTTATCCTTGTTAACCTACTGACTCAATAAATTTAAGCTCGCTCACACTTTTTCGAAATCATATTCTTATCATCTCGAATTAGAATACGTCACAATCAAGCCTATGAATCTCCACTTTAATTCTCTCACAAAATTAAGGTCCAACACTCAATCATAGACCTACTTCCGTATCATTATTCTAGAAATATATTTCATCAAGGTCCAAAACACTTCCCCGATAAAATTTTAGGCATTTGAGTCTTAAAAAGAAAGATCTCACATTTTCTCGCAGCCGAAACGAATCATAAATTTTTCAGGCAGATTAAACACCCCCTAGTAAAATTTCGATTTCTCCCTCTACAGAACTATGATTGACCTGATTCCAAGTTCATTGGATAGCTCAGAGAAATACCTTTCCAGTAATGTATGGTTCACACTCTAATTAGAAGTACATTTTAAATCGCACACGTTTAAAGTTGTGTCAAAAATTCTGGCAGATTGACATCTTGTGTTCCTCAATTAATCCCTAAGTCATTCAAGATTCATGTTCTTTAACCAAGAACTCATAAATATTATATGTTAATCATCAAATATATTCAAATTTCGTTTCATCTTTACTTAGGGATTCATTCTACATGCAATCCTACACAAACATATGATCAATTCATACATTTAGTTCAAAGTTTTTCAATAGAATCAACCAATTCTTAAAACTTCCTACACATGGGTATTATAACTTGAATTTGATTTGTAATAAACACTTGCCTTGACAGAGGGAAATCTGATTTCGTGGAGTTGATGATGGGTTGATGTTCTTCTCCCTCCATCCTTCTTCCATGGATGATTTGGGTGCAAGATTCAAGTCCAATTCTTTAGGAATCCCTTCTTAAGCTTTGGAATTGGTTTTCTCCTTCTCTCTAATGGTATTGGTGTTTACATGGGTTTTCTAAACCTAACCCCTCTTGCATACGGCTGATAAAAAGGATCTCAAATTCGTAGGTCTTCATACCCTCTTATTTTAAAAGACCAAAATGCCCCCGAACAGTCTCGATTTAGTCCAAAATTACCCCGAGACTCAACTAGTACCCCTGGGTATACTATTTTGACTAATTTGACCCTTCCGAACTCATCTGTGACCTCTAAATTATCATTTGAGTCACTTAAAAATATTACTCGTTCTCACCCCAACACGGTATACACGCGTTAAGTAACTATTTACCACTCGCACTAAGTAAATATAATGAGACAATATAAATCGGTATCTATCTCTCGATTAATAATCTCATTAAATTACTCCTCTTACGTAATTTAAATTAAGCCGTATTTTCTCATTTAATTCTCTAATTTAATTAAATAGAATATTCAGAAATACAGGGTATTACAATATTCCTCCTAGAATATATATCAATGGCCATAATTGCCAACTACATCTAGCGATGACCATTAATCCCAAAGATTCTCTCAAAGAATCGTAATCATGCATTCATATACGCATGATACTAAACCCAAAGTATTTTCTTACTTCGATAAATAATAATTTCCTTAATCTTTTCTTAAGGATTTATTGGATATTTCCAATTATACTAATTCACTCTAAATGAATATGCATATATGAATATTCCTAATTCATCAAGTCCTTTAGGACATAACCCTCTATAACACTCTAATTTAAAAGGCCCTTAAACTTTAAACTCAAAGAGGAGAAGTGATAATAATCTCCAAAATCTTGGGCTGAAAACAGGGCACCGATCGACCGGTCCTGGGCCCTGGATCGACCACGGGTTGCAAATAGGCCTACGAAACAAAGCAGTAGGCCTTTTTTCCTTGACGCGGTCGACCGGCCCTAGGGGGCGGTCGACCGGTCACACCAGGTCTCCCAAAACTAAATTCCTCAATTCCTTGATCCAATAACCCAAATTCATTAACGGGGTTTCTAAACTACACCGAAAATTATCCTGAACATCTACGTGATTTATTCTAGCCTTTATTTTTTCAATTCCCGATTTGATTTCCGAGTTGATGATTTCAACTCAGAGATGCCATCTTGTAAAAATCATATCAAATAGTACAAAAATCAGAAAAATACGCGGTTGGCGCCCACGCGATCGTATCGAAAAGGTCTACGAGTTTTGTGTTTTGGCCGAGAGCTAATAGCTCTCTTCCTGGCCAAAATGTCCCCACAAGCCACGGGTTTACTATTCATCGTCTTCTCCGAGACGATTTCAGCCATTAAAGCTTCTCCCAAGATTTTAACTCCACACCCAACGGCCTACAACCTCAACCAACAACAACTACACATATAATGCGGGTCCTAAAGTCCTAGAACCCGAAATCACCAATTAATTTAGGTTAAAACCTAAGTTCCACAAATTGAAATATTATTGGGATCTTTATTGTTTTAACTCCCAAAAACCTGTTTTATTCACGATAACCCACCCAAAATATTTAGGGTTTGATTATACCAAACTACGGTATGAAATATTTATGCAAAAATTTAAATAAAGCAAGTAAACACTTGCCTCGTGGATAAAATCCGACATCCTCGAGCCGATTCCCGCGGTGTTTGGCCAGAACCTCCCCCTTTCTCCCTTTTTCTCTCCTCCTCTCTCTCTTCTCTCTTTTCTTTTTCTTTTCCTTCTCTTTTCCCCCTCTCTCCCTCTTTATAAAGAAAGAAAAAGGGTTATACCCCTTAAAACCCAAAAACGACGCGTTTACCCAATTACGAGTTACTTTTACCTCTAAAATTACCCGAAACTCATTTTCGATAATCGGACACTCTTTTTCGACTATCTCGTCCATTTCGAGAATCATGGCGCAGTCGAAATTCCCATCCGAGGTACTTGACTGCAAATCACTATTCCAACCCAAAATAAATAAATGTGATTTTTCCAATTAAAAATCTTACCTCACGTCGCTTTATTCAACAACGACATATAATTAAAATATTTCGACGTATATAGTCCCAAAATAATCACAACATCCTTCGAAAATCATTTAATCCTCGAAAATCCCAAAAATTACTATTTCGAGAAATTCTCCAAATTTCAATTTATAATTAATTATGGAATTTAATCGTCTCCAAAAAGGGCGGGTTGTTACAACATATTGGTTTAGTGACCTTCTTTCAAGGTAATAAAAAATAACACCCATTAATCCAAAGGATATTGATAGCCACTTGATCCAAGTACATTTGTGAGTTCGCACATACAAAATACTAACACAAAAATAACACCCTCCTTTTGTTAGAAATCCTCATCTTTTATGTATAGGCAAAATTTGAGATCCTTCCGAACGGTAATGAAAAGGGAACATTCAAAAACTCTAGACATTCAAAATAAAATTAAAATTAGAAAAGAAAACATTCAAAAATTCCAAACACACAAACACAACATTTTTTCTTTTTCCAAAACATAAACCCAACCCCAACACTTAAAACCCAGTTTCTATGCTCTTCCACCATCCCAGACATTCAAAACAAAATTCCAAACACATAAAAGATTCTCATGTTTGTTGTTACCTACAATGTCACCAAAAATTTCCCTGTTCATTATTACCTTCAAAGTGGTTTGAGGAGAGAGTTGGTAGTTGGCCCATTCTCATCCTCTGCCCTCTCCTCCCTTCCGCCGCCTCCCACACCGAAAAACTCCACTACGACACCCACCTCATCCACCACCACCTTCGATCCTTTGTCCACTACTTCCACTATGACCTCCTCTTCTCCTCCCTCCAATCCATCAACCAAAAAATCCGATCCAAAATCTCTGAACCCAATTGTCAAAATAGATCTCCTCCAGCTTACCAAGATCATCTTCAAGTAGAGGTTTTGAAAGACCTGTTTTAGAACCCATTTCAAACTAAGAAACTTGAGTTACATATCATGCTCTTATATAATGGGGAAAATAAAATAAAATGGAAAATAAAATAAACTGTGGCTTATTTTTCCTTGGATCTACACCAAATAAAAAGAGGATAATGAAATAGAATCTCTGGGTAAAATATAAAGACACAAATATAATGAGGTTTGAGATCTACCGGCGTGCCTCTCACTTGGAAAAGCACCACCGGCATTTCACCTTCTTCGACCACCAGTATCTCATACGTTTACTGAGTTTTTTCTAACGGATTTGACTAAGTCATGGGGTGTGTCCACCCGATTTGACTTCCCCGGCAAAGACCGGGTCGTGGCTTCAGCCACCGCCTCGGTCATTGCGGAAGCCACTTTCGAATTTGTTTGAATCCTCTCAACAGCAGTTGATAAATGAGTGAAGAGAGGGTGAGAGAAATAAGAGGAGAGAAGTGAGAGACTCAGATTAAGATAGAGAGACAGTGAGATTCGTGCATAGATGTGGGTAAGTGGGTGGTGTTTTGTTAACTTTGGGACGTGTGAAAGTTTTGAAATAACGTAAGATTTTGAGAGGAAATGACCAAATATTAGGGGTGTTCAGAAAATTGAATGGACCGGCGGATCGAACAGGACCGAACCAGACTGCCGTAATTTTGTCGGTTTTTTTAATCGGTCCGGTCCAAGTTTTTTTTTTGACAAACCGATCTAATCGATCCGGTCCTCGGTCCCCCTTATAAAATATCCAGTCTGGACCGACCCGGACCGGTTACTATTAATATATATTTTTTAATTATAATTATATTTATATGTAAAACAAATAGTTGAAGAAGTGAAAGAACTTAGGTTAGGGGTACGCTCGTCAACATTCAAAATAGGAGAGAAAAAAAAAACTAAGCTCTCATCCTATTCTAATTCTTCTAATCTTCTTCTCTCCGTCACAGCAGTTCTTTTCTCTACTCTCTCTCAAACTCTTGTCTTCTTTCTTTTTTTTCAAATCAAAACCCTCATCTCATTTTAATCCAAGCACACGTTGCTGCTCCACCCTCATCCCTTGCGTTGCCCATCACATTACAGTACTGCTCTGTTGTATTTGCGTCGGAGGCTGATCTACCCTCCTTTAATATCAGATCATCTCTGCCGCACACGGAGGCTGATCTACACAGAGGTACTCTTTTTTTTTCTAAAAAAAACTATGAAAGTGTTTCAAAGTATGAGATACGATTTAATCTCATATCTTCTTCCAAAGTTGTTGTGTATTACCGGACCTATGTTGTATTTTTATATTATAGATAATGGCTATTGTGTATTATCAGACCTGTGTTGTGTTTTTATATCGTAGATAATAGCTGTTGTATTTTATCCATACATTGGTCATTTGTTTTTATACTGTGTTGTGTATTATCTACACGGAGGTATTCTGGTTTAAATTTATGTTGTATATATCTACACGGAGGACATTGTTTTGAACAATTTTCAAGGTTGGTTTTCATTTTTAAAAAGATTATTTAAATTAGATTAGGACCGACGAGTTAGACCGGACCGATCATATAAAAAACCGGACCGACTAAGACCGGAAAACCGGTTTAATCTTTTCGGTCTTGGTCTATTTTTTTTAGGACCGGTATAATCGGTCCGGTCCTTAAAATTACTAAAAAATGGATCGGACCGGACCGCGAACACCCCTACCAAATATTGCATCTTAAACATTTGAGCGGGATAAAGAAAGGGAATTTTTATATAAACTGTTTTATTCTTGTTAGAATCCCCGACTTTTTTATCCCTGGTATTTGGACTAAGAACCTTTTTAAGTCCCCCTTATCGCGATTTGATCAGGAAAAAATTAAAATGGGCATGATTCAGATCAAATCAAATGAGTGCCTCATACACTATCCAAAGTATTCAATGAAACCCCCATTTTCTGCCCTCTCTCTCACCAAAGATGAAGAAAGCATGGTCGACGACGCCTCTCGCCCATTAAAGACAACCAAATCTCGGGGGAAAGGATACACATCGAACTTACTCCTCCCTATCATTAAAGAAAATAAACCCTTAGTTTGATTGTAAATCAAAATTAAACCCGTTGTATGAATTTAAACCATGAATGTATACTTATGGTTACATTATTTTCTACATAACAAACAAATAAGTGTGCCATTTCATCTTCTTGATCTCTGATGCCATTGACGATTGAGGTATATAAGGTATTAGTTTGGAGAGACAATGGAAGTGGAAATACAAAATTGTTACTTACGTATTGTTTATTAGTGTAGTCCTACTCCAGTACATTATCGATTAAAAATATACGATGGGTACTAAAAGGGGTCATTATGTATTTTAAATATTTTTCACTTAAATATTTGTGTTTCTTAAATCGGTGGGTGTAAAAAGATTGCTACGATGTAAAAAAGAACACCCATACTGAAATATTTTTTTCATCACAACCCTTTATTTTTTAGAAAATCCCAACCGTTATTGTGCTATGATATTTTTAGAATTCAAAAACATTCCATCTTATTATATATATATATATATATATATATATATATATATATATATATATATATATATATAAGGACTCCTTATGGTTCAGACCTAGGTACATACCATCTTTTTAAAATAGTAAAAAAATGATTTTTTTTATGACACTTCATGGATATGATCTCTACGGTGAGAAGATCATCTCCAATTTTTTTCATCAAAAAATTAAATAAAAAAGTTTTCAATGGTGATTGGTGCCGACCCAACATTTCAACGGTTTAAAATGAATATTTATACAATTTTTTTACTTATCACCCCATCTCAATGGTTTTTTATTGAATTTTTTAATGAAAAAAGTTGGAGATGATCTTCTAATCGTGGACATTATACCCATGAAGTTTCATCAAAAAATTCATTTTTTTACTATAAAAAAATGGTATGTCTACACCATAAGGAGTCCTTGCACGAGTTTTTTTTGTATATATATATATATAAAGTTGCAGCTTAAAAGAGTCCCAAAGTTACAAGTGTTCTACTCATTAATTATATGACTTCAAACCATTTAAAAAAGAAAATCCACATACATGATACACCAAACATCGTCAATGTTTTAGAAAGGGGAAAAAATAGAAAAACATGATTTCCTAAATATAAGAAAGAAAAAGTAAGAAAATGAATTGATTTAACCTCCGTCTTTAAACCAGTTGCCTTCCTCAAAGCATTCACCTCTCCCGAAGAAGGCGTGGACCCAAATCTACCATGATCATGTTGGTGAGGATTCAATATTTTATCTATATTCCCAATTTGTTGTTTTTCTTAAAGAATCGACCCCTCCCAACATTACAAAACTCCTCCAACAACTCTTGGGCAGCCTTCACATACTTTTAATTCCTTAAATCATCCACCTCTCCTAAAGAAGGCATGGACTCAAATCCACCAAGATCCTGTATGTGAGGATTCAATAATTTAACTATATGTTTTCGAAGATGATAATTTGTTGTACTTCATATTTTTGTGTTCGGTACTACACATTCTTTTAGAATTCAAAATATATGTTTGTCAGGGGAATGCAATCAAATCTTTTTTCCGAAGATTCTTATGAGAATGTTGTGCTTTAATTTTTTTATTTGATTAGATTAATGTTAATTAATTGTTTTACGTTCCATAATTGAAATGATATTTGTGTTTAGTAAATACATATGATATGTTTTCTGGGGCTTTGAGCAACGGTATTACAACGAGGGATGGTTAATGGTTAAAAACCGTTATGACATTTTGAAGAATGGAATTTAGGATTCGATATATGGAAGAAGGCATAATTGTTTTGAAAATTTTAGAGGACACACCAATCTCTCCCAGTTAGAACAGGTTATAAGCACGCACTTAAAGTGTTTATAATTTGTTTCATAAACATATAACTCTAGTTTTGACCATTAAAAAGTCCTCATCAGTATTTGTTTGCCTTTCACAATTTTGATATTTTCATAGAGTTACTTCTATGCTGGTTAAACTATTTGTATATTTGGATCAAAAATTTATTATCAAAGTATTTAAATGTGGCGCTCCTCTTAATTAAATACCGAGTGATCAATCATTTATTAAATTTAAAACATAATATTTAGTTAGAATCAGTCTTAACATCAGTAACGAAAACTTTTTATTAATTACTAACCACCTAGCATTTAAAAAATTAGATGTCAAATTTTATTTAATTCATTTTATTTTAATAAAACATGAAAGCACTTAAATGATTAACTAAACATTCACCATCCATTAACAACTCATAGGAATTGAATGAAATAAATCCAACAACAGAATACAGTAATCTGGAGTAAACACTTCCAGTCTAAATCCCAAATACAGTAATCTCAAATGAAATAAATCCAACAACTGAAATGTAAATGACTGTCTAAAAACTACTATCTCTAAATAAGAACGGGCAATATGCGTTGGCTGAAATAAATGTCTCTGAGTGAATCAACGATAAATGGGGAGGCATCTATTACCGAGGTCCTGTAACTTCCACAACAGCTTCAACATGTCAACTGAATGAATCTCCTATGCTTGGTGTCCCTGTGGCTAGGCACCTAAAAGATTTTTTTATAAAAACAAAATAGATTTGATAGAAAATGGGTCAGAGCTTGAGTTGAAAATATTTTAAAAACAACAAGTATTTAAATTGCATAAATACCAGATATTGTATACATGTTAGTCACGTGCTCTCACGTGAAATTCTCACTGCTCAACTATTATGCACGCCTAACGTATACTCCTAACCCATACTAGTTATAATATACCTCTTAATTGGTTTAAATCAAGTCCCTCACTATGATGCCTAAGTCATTGTGTCCACCCATATTACCTGAAGAATTCATTCTTGCATTTCCAATATTTATTAATCAATTCGAGTATTTCTTTACTCATATGAGTTCCCACAATTATAACTTATTTTAATATGTCTTACTCATTCTCATTTACTAAGCAACGCGGTAGAATGAACACAATTATATATATACATCACTATCATAATATATATACTTATAAGGCACCCGAGACTAAGCTATGGTGCATGCATACTCTGCTACATGTCCTAGTATATCACATACTATATAAAGGACTTTAGGTTCATAGTCACTCGAGAACCGTATAAAACACAAATCACAAATAATGAAGTCGAATCATAGTTCCAAGTCATAAGGGAGATGAACATACCCACTCACCCCTACGACCGTCTGCACTATCATTCCCAGATAAGTTGTACCAAGGTTTTATGGTTCTAAGGTACAAGTCCATATTCCCACGAATAAGACTGTCCTATCGTGAAAACCTCTGTGGTAACATGTAGCGCGGTATGATGTATTACACATAATAATCCATACGATAGGTAATCACACAACATAAGTATATCTAAATCTCATGTAAGCATACGCACGTCCCATTTTACAAGTCTCATATGTAGTATATTTATATCTCGAATATCCTATGTAATATTTTTAATGTGGTAACTCACGTCACATAACTTCAAGTACCTTTCCCTCTCTCAAAAGGTTACTAAATTTCCTTCTATTCCTTGGGTTATTTCATTAACTAAAATGTACCCCCACTACTGGTACTAACCTTAAGTTATCGTTTATCCTATTTAAATCCTAATTTACACAATTTCTAACCGTAACTCATTCAATAACACCCATAATTTCCCTGTTCAATCCCATAAAAAATAGCATTTATCGGGTCTTAAGCGTATCCTACTGCACTTCCATGAGTCCCAATATGTTCAATTAATCAGCACTAAGTATTTATAAATATTAGGATTAAATCAAATATTAAAAGGAAATAAATCACATTTTTAGGAGAGTCTATCGATCGAAAAAATAGGTCGATCGATCGACATTCTTGAGTCGATCAATTATTTGCCCATATTTTCTTAACAGTTACGGATTTCTAAATTTTAACAACCCAAATCATCTTTAAACATCGCTAAATTGATATACATGAAATCCAAAACCTATACTAACACTTATGGACAATTCCTAACGTATCAAAATCATTTAAACAACATCAACATGTATAAATTCACCCAATTTCCATCTTTAGTCTCAAGAACCCTAGTTTTGACTTCATCTTCAATTGAACATGTAATTTCCAGATTTCTTCAACCAGGTTTGATTCTATATGCATAAACGAACCTACTTTTTTAAAATTTTAACCTAAGAATACCGATTTACACTATCTAAAATCTTCCAAAACATGAGATTTTCAAGGATGTTACCCTATTCTGACATGGATCATATATCTATCGTAAATTTATGTAAGATAATTACTTGCCTTATGTAGTAGGTCGGTCCGTTGGTGATGAAAGGCGTGGGGTTGATCCTCTCTCTCCGATCTATACGCTGGCGGCTATGGTGGTGCAAACGGTGCTCCAATGGTGGCTCAAGCCTTAGAAAACCCTTCACTCTCTTGCTTCAATGGTCTCCCAAGATTTTGTGTTTGATATATCTACGAAGCCTAACCCCAGCAGCTGATATAGACTTAGGAATTCCATGGGTTTAATTACCCTAAAAATCTAAATGACTAAAATACCCTCCTGGGGTGCCAGTTTGGCTTAAAAATGCCTCGGGACACAAACTGAACCCCTGGGTCGACTTTTATGACTATCTCGACCCTTCCAGTTACTTTGGCGCACTCAAAATGACCATACGGGTGACTTATAAATAAATTACTTTTTTTATTTCATTAAATTACGTCTCGACATGACTCACACTGCATCCCGACTTAATTTTCAAAATTGTCATATTATTCGCTCGTGACAATTAATTTATAATTACATATTACTTGACTCAATAAGTCGCGCTAGTAATTATTTAATTAAATCCAGATTAATTATAAATAATTTTTCCATTTTAAGTTAATTAATCCCACAATTAAAAATCATTAAAAATACGAGGTATTACCTTAAACAACAAATTATTTGACACGCCGAGTGTACAATACATACTCTATTTGATTTTTTTGTTTATAAAATTATTTTATTTAAAAAAATACTCATACCATTTAATTCACTAGCAATTTCCATCTTATGTTTATTTTAATGATATTTGTTTCCAACTTTTCATGAGTCAGTGATTGATTTTGCTTTAAACTTGTGTTCTTTTAGAGATGATTTGACCTATCCATTTGGGATTTAAAGTTTGAATGCTAAAACTTGATGTTCTTCATGTATTTATAAATACTTAATTTATAATTTTTATCTCATAATTTTAGTTCTAAAATGGATTTATACTTTTAGCTATTGTATTACACTAATTCGATGAATGAATTTTATTTGTATTATGATCATTAAACTGAATGGAAATTGAGTTATGATGTAGTCTCATTAAAAATATAGACCACACTTATTGAATGTCATTCATATGACTTTTAATATTAATTTAAAGTTTAATTTCATTTCATACGTAGAATATATTAAATGAAACACGCTACAAAAATAAAATAATACAATTTACATATATTCGGCCACACATTGCGTGTGTTGGATGCCAATATATTATATTAGCAACCTAATAAGCAAAACAAAATCCTAACATTCGATCTTTCATTTTATTTTCCCAACCATCAGTCTCTCACACTCACTGAACCATTAGTAATTATTTTCATTTTTTTTCTGGAAATGAACGTTTATGGAGTGCAGTTTGGAAGTGAAGTGTGACTTGGATGTTTTACGGAGAGTTTTATTTTTATTTGGGGAGTTGAATTTATAATTTTAAAGTTTATATTTTGTTTGTAATCGATTAAGTTGTAAGTATTTGGAACAATGTTAGATTAAGTTCGTAATATGTTTTTGTTTGTTTGGATGTTGAACTCTGAAACTTTGAAATATGTATGTGTTCATTTAGCATTTTTTGTTTGGAACATTCATTTAGCCACTGCATAATTTTATTGTTATAATATTTTTCTATAATTCAAAGCATATAGTTTTAATAGAATGCAAAATAAATGGATTTCATTATTAATTGCAATTGTTTGCGTTGTACCCATTAAGAAGTGGGCAAAAAAAGACGAAGGGAATTCCTTGGATAATGATTAAAGCTATTTAACTAAATGAGTAGTAATCTAAAGTACGCTATGTAATGAAAACTAAAATAAGAGATGAATGAGGTGAATAATTGTGAGAACAAGCAAGAGATGAGACTTCATTGCATATATTAATTATTTTCATTAATTCATTCATTTATTTACAATGGCCCAAGATAATATTAAAATTACAAGTCAACTATCATCACAAATGTAATTTCAACAGTACCCTTGTATAAGATTAATTTAAAAACTTCTACAAACTCTCAAAAATTAGAATAAGACCTTTTTTTTAATAAATCACCTACTAGGATAAATATATTAAAAATTATCTAGTCCATGAAAAAAATTATTTAGAGTTGAAATTTGAGATATAATGCTACACTTAAAGAAAAATCTATCTCTAGTTCGATTCTAAAAATGAACATTATATCTCAAATTTGATTTTCTCTAAAAAATGATTTACCATTTCTCAAGGCATAAGTTAAAAAGTAAAAGTTTAAAACTAATTTTCAAAGGAACATAATAAATAAATAGGACAAAAAAATTTAAATAATAATGTAACAACCCTCTCTTTTGAGAACCTATTTTATATTTATTTGCTAGGTATAGTAATGAGATATAAAATGTTGGCATGTGGAGTAAGTATTAATTTAAGGAAGAAAAGTTAATATTTACTAAGATGTTATATATTTACCTTATGTGTGGGTGAATATCACCGTGAGGTGTTTTGTTGTGTCATAAGATTTAAAATGACATTTTGACTTAAAATGAGTTATAAAATTTCCAAATGATAATTTGGAGGGCGTAGTTAGTTCCGGAAGGTTCGAGATAGTTGAATTATGTGCCATATTGTATTTTGAGATTTTAGGCACTTTTGACTGGTTTTAGTTTAAATGTGTAGTTGCGTGTTATTTTATCGTGGTGTTGATTACTTAAGTTGGCAATTATAGACTAAGGCAAGTTTTATGTCTTGAAATCCACTTATACCTCTTAAGCGTAATTAGTGACCTAGAGAAAGAGAGAGAAGAAGAAAACCTAATAAGAAAAAGAGAGATTGAAGGTTTCAAGTTTGACCTTGCCTACATCTTCATCAAATCTGAATTTGCAACCTTGAGGCAAGTTTTCTACTTGCTATTATGTGATTTAAGTTGAACAATTAGTGTTGATAGTTGTGGTTTATTTATGGTTTAAGAAAGTTAGGTTTTTGTTAGATGTATGGGATATAAACCTTTGGAGATTGATTTGAATTGATAGTGATGTAATTTATGGTTGTTGGATGCAATTAAATTCTATTGGTGGTAATAAATAAGGAAGGTTTTTGGTTGTTGGAAGAAGATAGGAGTCTTAGGTCTGCTATGACCGGTCGACCGCGGTCCCAGGACCGGTCGACCGGGCCTTCGGGGGAGGGCACACTGCTTTTCAACCAAAGTCTGAAATTTGGAGCGCGATCGATCGCGATCCGTGACCGGTCGATCGACCCCCTTCACCTGGTCTTTGTGCTTTTCTACGTAGGCTAATTTTTTAGACGCGGCCGATCGCAGTCTCATAACCGGTCGACCGGTCCCCTGTTTTCCACTCTAAAATTTTATTTTTGTTTCCTAAGTTTCTTATTTTAATTAGGGACTAGGAACCTTCTTGTATGAAGTAAATTTAGAGTCCTAGTGTTATAGTTGAGTTTGGTCGTTACCCTAGAGTTGAATGGGTTCACTTGGGGTTAATTCTATGGGTGTCAAAAGTGATGTTTAGGCATTACTTTTCTTTTCGTAAGATATGAGGAATTAAGAATAAGAGTTCTAAGCCCATATGTGGAGATTTTTAGGAACCCTATTGAGGTATATAACACCTTGGGATTTGTAAGATGTTGATGATCATAATGAGAATAATTCGGGACTTAAAATACGATGAATAAATGAGAAGACTCAAGGATTCTGGTTTCAAATAAAAATGAAACATGCACGTGATAAATGAAAATGATAATGAGATGAAATTTGTAAATGTTAATTTACTTAAACACACCTCTCTAAATGCTATCATAAGGGAAGTTCGTGCATGAGGTGATGTCCCCTGACTAGTGAATGCAGGGAGATTATAGTCCTCGGCCATATGCGGGATTTTTATATGTTTTTCTGTGTTAGTGAGGTAATTCCGGGTGTGGTTATGACTCACTCGCAGGTATATAGCCACTTCCCAACGTGCGTTAGGTGCCCAGGTTGTCTTGTATAGATAGGCCCTGGAAGATGATAGTCATTTAGGGGCGCGCCCAGTGGGGAAACTCGGAGAGGCGGTCTTAGAATCGTTATATATATAAGAATATAACCTTTCAAACTCAAGTGGGACTTGAGATATGTGAATTACCATAAGAAAATATGATGGCTTTTATATTCCTATTAAGAAATGGAAAATGGAAAGATATGTTGCAAAAATGACGTTTAATTTGATTCTCTTGCATAACTTAATAATTGTTAGAATCATTCAAATTGTTTTTAACTGCTTTGTATTAGGTTGTTAGATTTTCATCTACATTGTTCATTATTAATTTTCCATATCTATCATGCTTCTTGTTCTTCTGGTAATCATATATAAACCGGGCCCTGGCCCGTTTATTTTCCATATTGTGTATGTTATTGTATCCGCTCAGGTGCTCCACCGCAAGGGCGCCCGTTGTGATATTCCTATTCCTATGACTTAAAGGAGCTGTGAGATATTGCGGATTATTATAGGATATTTTGTTAGACGCTTCTCTTTTTTGAATTCTAGATATGATCGGGTCTTTTCATTCGGGCATGTGTGGCCCAACTTTTGTAATTGCTTAATGGATGTATTATGTAAATTATTTAACAGTTGTAATATGTTGGATGCAACTGTTGTCCGACAGCTTATTCGGTCCTTTGATTGTACGTTGTTTTCGTATTAATATAAGTTTTTGGAACTCCACTTTCTCCTCAGATTTGGGTTGTTTAATTTATTTTCCTTAACTTTTAATCAAACTAAAATTAGGAACCCATTTTCTGAATTATTGGGTGGTTTTCCCGTATACTTAATTTATTGTTATGATGCTGAGAATGATTTCCATCCATGATTCTGTTATTTTGGAAGTATCGAGCTGGCCACCCCTTATTTCGGATCATGGGTTATCACAGATGGTATCAGAGCATCGGGTTCTAGAGTCTTTAGGATCTATGTGGACTTGTCATGTTCTACCGTAGCGTTCTTTGATATAGAGCCTAATGCTAGGACTTCTTTTTTTCTTATGTCTACGATCTTCTGCAAGATAGATTATTTTATATATTATTCTAACTCTATTATTTCTCCATCTCAGATGCCGCCTAAGAGAGGTCGCCCGGCGAGACGTAATAGGGTTGTAGAAGAGGAGGTTGGTCCTCCACCGCCGCCACAAGGAACACTTAATGCTGCTGATGTGGCGAACATAGCGGCCCAGACAGTTAATGCGGCCATGATAGTAGTGGCTCAATAAATGCCTCAATCTCAACAATGAGCGCAAGATGACCAAGATCCTATAGGACCTTCTCCATGGGAGAGAGATAGGGAATCTTTTCTAAAGGGTCAGCCCCAGATTTTGATGGAGGCTCGAATGTCATAAGGGCAAATCAGTGGAAAAAAACATGCAATGCCATCTACGTATGGTTGAATGTAGTGAGGATAAGAAGAAAGTCCTTGCTACTTTTAAACTTGTTGGGGGTGCATTACATTGGTGGGAGTCTATGACTACACCAGAACAGAGAGATAGCATGTCAATTTCTGAATTCTGGGTCTTGTTTGATCAAAAGTAAATTCCTCCTGCAATTCAAGGGGAGAAGAGAAGGAGGCTGTAAGACATTTTGAAAGGAGAGAGATCCGTGGCTGAATATGAAGAGGAGTTCACCCGGTTGGCATGTTTTGTACCGGATGAAGTGACTCCTGAAGAAAGGAAAGTTTTGAGGTTTATGAGAGGCTTGAACTGGAGAATCCAGCAACATTTGCTGGGTAACCCGGCATTGCAAACTTTTGGTGAGGTTATGAATGCAGTGTTATTACATTGCCAAGAACATAGATGGTTTGTGCAAAGTGGCAAGAAAGTCATAGTAGTGGGGCAAGTGGGAAGGCCTGGAAGTAGTAGGAGTGGAGGAGGAGTCTTTCCCTCATCCCAATATTCGGGTATTAAGTAGAAAGAAAGGGATCCCCCGCAAGGGGACTTGTCAAAGAGGCAACGTTCTAGTGGGTTCAATTCAGGGAGCCATAATAATAGGCACGGTTAGGGTGCCCCGCAACAACCAGTAGGCCGGGATGGTCAAGGAGGTAGAGGCCAGCAGGGCCAAAGTGGTAATCAGTTTAGAAATAACCGTGGTCGAAATGCGGAGAATATGTTGGGTCGGTGTCTCAAATGCGGTGAAGCGGGTCATTATAAGAAGGAGTGTCCTCAGTTTATTCGGGGACAGTTTCCTAGAGCTCCACATCAAACATATGTTCAGTTCCCTCCATAGGTACCTAACCCGGTTGTTCCTCCATAGTAGGGTCAGTTACAGTATGGGAGAGTTTATCATATTCAGGATGCTATGCTTCCTCCGGCTCCGTGGGCATCGCCAACCATTGAGGGTAAGCTACTTATTCAGGGACACATGGGTGGCATCTTATTTGATACGGGTGAGACACATTCATTCATTTCTAGGAGCTTTGCTCAAACCACAGAGTTGATTAAATCTGCTGAGAGTACTTTTACTAGCGTTGAGTCCTCTATGGGTGATGGTTCACTCATTTTCCTTGTTTGTAAACATATGGAAATTTCTCTTGGTAATTTATGCTTTGAGGCCGATTTACTCGTCCTGGACATGGTCGGGTATGATGTGATTTTGGGCATGGATTGGGTTATGAAATATCATACGATAGTAAATTATTACGGGAAGAGTATAGTCTTCGCTGTTCCGGGACAAGAAATTTTCTTGGTATTTTTACCTTATTTAGAGGGGAGTACTAGTACTTATCTGTATTGTATTGCAGAGGAAACTTCTAGGGATGTAGTTGTTCCCTTGGATTCTATTCCGGTTGTGAGAGATTTTGATGATATTTTTCGGGAAATACCGGCTTTGTCTCCTAGCCGAGAGATTGAGTTTGTGATCGATTTAGCGCCGGGAACGAGGCCTATTGAGAGGGCTCCATATCGAATGGCTCGTATGGAAATGAGGGAGTTGAGAGATCAAATCCAGCAGTTGTTGGAGCAGGGATTCATTAGGCGTAGCACGTCGCCTTGGAGGTGCTCCAGTGTTGTTTGTAAAGAAAAGAGATGGTTCTCTCCGGTTATGTGTGGATTATAGAGAGTTGAACAAGGTCACCATCCGGAATAAATATCCTTTGCCTTGTATCGATGACTTGTTTGATTAACTTCGAGGAGCGTCGTACATATCAAAGATCGATTTGAGGACGGGATATCACCAATTGAGGATACGGTAGGAGGATGTATCCAATACCGCTTTTTTGACATGATACGGATCCTACGAATTCTTGGTTATGCGCTTTGGACTAACCAATGCCCCCGCTATATTTATGGATATCACCAATTTGTTATTGTGTTCATCGATGACATCTTAGTCTATTCTCTAACGGAATCTGATCATGCTATCCATTTTAGGTTGGTCCTACAAAGATTGAGGGATCACCAATTGTTTGCTAAGTTCGAGAAATGCGGCTTTTGGTTACAGGAGGTACAGTTTTTGGGACATGTTGTGATGCCCGAGGGTATATCGGTGGATCCAAACAAGGTTGTTGCGGTGAGGGAGTGGGGTCATCCCACGACACCTACCGAAGTTCGTAGTTTTCTAGGTTTGGCGGGTTATTACCGTCGGTTTATCAAGGGTTTCTCTAAAATCGCTAGCCCTTTCACTAATTTAACCCGAAGGGGGTGAGATTTGTTTGGGATAGTTCTTGCCAGGCTGCCTTTGATGAGCTCAAAGATAAGTTAACTTCGGCTCCAGTCCTTGCATTACCAAAACCAGGATTGGAATATCTAGTCTTCACCGACACATCTCTTCAAGGATTAGGAGGTGTACTTCAGCAAGAGAGGCGAGCTATTGCTTATTTCTATTGCTTATGCTTATTTCCGCGGTTATCTTTGCCTTGAAGATATGGAGGCATTAACTCGTAGGGGAGAAGTTTAGTCTTTTTACGGACCACAAATCGCTGCAATATTTATTTTCACAGATAGATTTGAATATGCATCAGCTCCAATGGTTAGAGTTCGTGAAAGATTATCAATTTGATATTCATTATCATCCGGGAAAGGCGAACATTATGGCGGATGCCTTGAGTAGAAAGATCGAGGGAGAGTTTGCTAATGTATGGAAAGCTAAATGGAAGGAACTCAGCCAGGAGGATGCGGTGGCGAGAGCGTTCATGTCGGTAATGACCGCTACTCCCACCATTGTGGCAAGGATTGTAGAAGCCCAAGGAAAGGATAAGTGTTGCCAAGACCACATTCGTCGATTACTGTCCGAGGGAGCGGAGTCCTACTCGATTAGTTATGAGGGTGGATTACGCTTCCATGGAAGGCTTATTGTTCCGGAGGAAGGGGACTTCAGACGGGAGGTGATGGCTGAATCTCACGGATCTAAATTCACGGTACATCCTGGTGGGGACAAGATGTATCAAGACATTCACCGTCAGTATTGGTGGCCAGGCATGAAGCGGGATATTTCTGAGTTCGTGTCCCAATGTACTACTTGTCAGTTGGTCAAAATAGATCATCAAAGACCGATAGGTTTGTTGCAACCGTTAGAGATTATGGTTTGGAAATAGGAAATCATATCAATGGATTTTATTTTGGGCTTGCCGAGGTCACAGAGCGGGTGTGATTCTATTCGGGTGATTGTCAACTGTTCGACTAAGTTGGCACACTTCTTACCCGTGCAAACTGATTATGACACTGCTCGCTATGCCCGATTATTCATCGATGAGGTGGTTAGACTCCATGGGGTGCCTTTAAATATAGTTTTTGACCAAGATAAGATCTTTGTTTCCCACTTTTGGCGAAGTTTCCAAGAGGCGTTGGGGACCGAATTGAAGTTGAGCACTTCTTATCATCCTCAAACTGATGGTCAAACTGAAAGAGTAAACCAAATGTTGGAGGATATGCTTCGTATGTGTATGCTTGACTTTAAAGGTGGTTGGGAACAATATCTTCCATTTGTTGAGTTTGCTTATAACAACTCGTACCAATTTACTATTGGAATGGCATCTTATGAAGCTTTGTATGGAAGGCCTTGTAGATCACCTGCTTGTTGACTGGAAGTGGGCGATAATAAATTTCTTGGACCTGAAATGATCCAAGATACTTATTCAAAAATTGAACTTATTCGGAATCGCATTCGAATAGCCCAAGACCGTCAAAAGAGCTATGCCGATGCGGGTAGAAGACACATGGAGTTGGAGATTGGGGACCAAGTTTTGGTTCGAGTGTCACCAATGAAAGGCATCAAGCGTTTCAGGAAGAAGGGGAAGCTTGTGCCACATTTTGTTGGACCTTTTCCAGTTATTGTGAAGGTGGGTCCCGTGGCGTATCAACTTACCTTACCAAAACCTTTGCAAGAAATTCACGATGTATTTCATGTTTCCTCTCTAAATAAGTATAGGAGGAGCGAAGGTGCACTTTGGCATATCCCTTTCGAAGATATTGACTTGCAACCCGAAATTTCCTATGAAGAACAACTGGTTGCTATTTTAGAACATGGGGAGCGTAGGTTGAGGTCTCGTGTGTTACCCTTGGTGCGAGTCCAATGGAGTCACCATAACGCCAAGGAATCTACATGGGAACGCGAAGAGGATATGCGGGAGAAGTATCCGCATCTCTTTATACAAGGTACGCTTGAATTTTGGGGATAAAATTCCCTCATAAGGGGGGGGGGGGGGGGGGGGAGTATGTAACAACCCTCGCTTTTGAGAACCTATTTTATATTTATTTTATAGGTATAGTAACTAGATAAAAAATGTTGGCATGTGGAGTAAGTATTAATTTAAGGAAGAAAAGGTAATATTTACTAAGATGTTATATATTTACCTTATGTGTGGGTGAATATCACCGTGAGGTGTTTTGTTGTGTCATAAGATTTAAAATGACATTTTGACTTAAAATGAAACCGGAACTTAAAATTAGTTATAAAATTTCCAAATGATAATTTGGAGGGCGTAGTTAGTTCCGAAAGGTGCGAGATAGTCGAATTATGTGCCATATTGTATTTTGAGATTTTGACCACTTTTGACTGGTTTTAGTTTAAATGTGTAGTTGCGTGTTATTTTATCGTGGTATTGATTACCTAAGTTGGCAATTATAGACTAAGGCACGTTTTATGTCTTCAAATCCACTTATACCTCTTAAGTGTAATTAGTGACCTAGTGAAAGAGAGAGAAGAAGAAAACCTAAGGAGAAAAAGAGAGATTGAAGGTTTCAAGTTTGACCTTGCCTACATCTTCATCAAATCTGAATTTGCAACCTTGAGGCAATTTTTCTACTTGCTATTATGTGATTTAAGTTAAACAATTAGTGTTGATAGCTGTGGTTTATTTATGGTTTAAGAAAGATAGGTTTTTGTTAGATGTATGGGCTATAAAACTTTGGAGATTGATTTGAATTGATAGTGGTGTAATTTATGGTTGTTGGATGCAATTAAATTCTATTGGTGGTAATAAATGAGGAGGGTTTTTGGTTGTTGGAAGAAGATAGGAGTCTTAGTTCTGCTATGACCGGTCGACCGCGGTCCCAGGACCAGTCGATCGGGCCTTCGGGGGAGGGCACACTGCTTTTCTACCAAAGTCTGAAATTTGGAGCGCGGTCGACCGCGGTCCATGAGTGGTCGACCGACCCCCTTCACCTCTTCTTTCTGCTTTTCTACGTAGGCTAATTTTTGAGACGCGGTCGACCACGGTATCATGACCAGTCGATCGGTCCCCTGTTTTCCACTCTAAAATTTTATTTTTGTTTCCTAAGTTTCTTATTTTAATTAGGAACTAGGAACCTTCTTGTATGAAGTAAATTTAGAGTCCTAGTGTTATAGTTGAGTTTGGTCGTTACCCTAGAGTTGAATGGGTTCACTTGGGGTTAATTCTATAGGTGCCAAATGTGATGTTTAGGCATTACTTTTCTTTTCATAAGATATGAGGAATTAAGAATAAGAGTTCTAAGCCCATATGTGGAGATTTTTAGGAACCCTATTGAGGTATATAACACCTTGGGATTTGTAAGATGTCGGTTATCATAATGAGAATAATTTGGGACTTAAAATACGATGAATAAATGAGAAGACTCAAGGATTCTGGTTTCAAATAAAAATGAAACATGCACTTGATAAATGAAAATGATAATGAGATGTAATTTGTAAATGTTAATTTACTTAAACACACCTCTCTAAATGCTATCATAAGGGAAGTTCGCGCATGAGGTGATGTCCCCTGACTAGTGAATGCAGGGAGACTATAGTCCTCGGCCATATGCGGGATTTTTATATGTTTTTCTGTGTTAGTGAGGTAATTTCGAGTGTGGTTATGGCTCACTCGCAGGTAGATGGACACTTCCCAACGTGCGTTAGGTGCCCAGGTTGTCTTGTATAGATAGGCCTTGGAAGATGATAGTCATTTAGGGGGGCGCCCAGTGGGGAAACTCGGAGGGGCGGTCTTAGAATCGTTATATGTATAAGAATATAACCTTTCTAACTCAAGTGGGACATGAGATATGTGAATTACCATAAGAAAATATGATGGCTTTTTTATTCCTGTTAAGGAATGGAAAATGGAAAGATATGTCGAAAAAATGATGTTTAATTTGATTCTCTTGCGTAACTTAATAATTGTTAGAATCATTCAAATTGTCTTATCCTTCTTTGTATTAGGTTGCTATATTTTCATCTACATTGTTCATTATTAATTGTCCATATCTATCATGCTTCTTGTTCTTCTGGTAATCATATATAAACCGGGCCCTGACCCGTTCATTTTCCATATTGTGTATGTTATTGTATCCGCTCAGGTGCCCCTCCACAAGGGCGCCCGTTGTGATATTCCTATTTCTATGACTTAGAGGAGCCGTGAGATATTGCGGATTATTACAGGATATTTTGTTAGAAGCTTCTCTTATTTGAATTCTAGATATGATCGGGTCTTTTCATTCGGGCATGTGTGGCCCAACCTTTGTAATTGCTTAATGGATGTATTATGTAAATTATTTAACTGTTGTAATACGTTGGATGCAACTGTTGTCCGACAGCTTATTCGGTCCTTTGATTGTACGTTGTTTTTGTATTAATATAAGTTTTTGGAAATCCACTTTCTCCTCAGATTTTGGGTTGTTTAATTTATTTTCCTTAACTTTTAATCAAACTAAAATTGGCAACCCGTTTTCTGAATTATTGGGTTGTTTTCCCGTATACTTAATTTATTGTTATGATGATGAGAATGATTTCCATCCATGATTCCGTTATTTTGGAAGTATCGGGCAGGCCACCCCTTATTTCGGATCACGGGTTGTCACAAATAATAATATGAGTTTCATCCCACCCCTTGAGTGGTGTATTTAGCCTATCATTTGGTAACTATTACATATAAAATGTAATAATATCACAATAAGACGCATAAGAATTATAGAAGGGAGAAGAGAACAGTCTAAACATAGTCCTCTTAAACAAAATAGTTATCAACTATGGAAATGAAGAACAAACCCACAAATCTGAGTTTTAATACACTAATGATATTCTGGAATGTAAGCATCAAGCTCATAATTTATAACTCAATATCAATTCCCTCATACAATCTATAAAAGAAAATTAAAAAAAAAAGAACAATTTAAAAATTAACACTAAAATATCCCTAAAAATTACACTAATGTTACCCTAAACTACTCCTAAAAATATTATTTCTCTCTTTACACTTTTTTGCCCCCACAAATAGCCTCCTTGAATGATGTTTGAATGTTCATTTTATAAGTTGTCAAATAGGGATAAGGGTATAATTGGAAAGGTAAAGGTTGTGGGATAAAATGGATATTTGTGGAAAAAATGGTAATAGGTGAATGCTGAGAAAAAATGCGAGGGAATATATTTGGGTACACATGAATGTTTTAATTTACAAGTCATGGAATATTTACCACATGTACATGTGTATATATATATATATATATATATATATATATATATATATATATAAGAGAGACAGAGAAATAGTGGGTAAAAAAAGGTGACTTGTGCAGGGGTAAGTATTTGTCTACTTAGTTTTTGGTCCGGTGGGTTTAGGGAAGGTTCAGGTAAGGGTTATGGTTGGGTAGGGGTTGTTCGGGTTTGAGATGATGGTTAGCTCGAGTATGGGTAAAGGGGGTGCTATGTGGTGGTATGATGAGGTTGGGTCGCCTATTCAGGCGGGTCTATTTGTGGGTTTGATGGGTTTAAAAGGGGCACGATTCTGAGGTTGGTCTTGGTCACCGGAGTTTGGGCCACCATCTGCTGGTCGTTGCAGGTGGCTGGAGGTGTTAGGAGGGTGGTTTGACAATTTTGGTCTGGTCAACAGGGGGTAAAGGGTGTGAAGCTCAGACGGTTTTAACTCAGGTATGGCAGGGGTGGCTCGAGTTTGGGTTGAGCTTCGGAAGGAGGTCTAAGGTGGGTAATGGGAATCGAATTTTGGGTTATTCATGAGATGGAGGCTTGGTTGTGTATGGGGTTATTGAGGTTGGAGCTAAGGTGGTTCGGTATGGTGGTTGTCAACTGCTACTGGGTATGTGGTGGTATAAGGTGGGTTATGTGGTGTTTGTTTGGGACATGGGTGTATTTGAGTTTTAATGGAGGGAGAGATAGGTGTTATATGGGTGTTTGAGATGAAAATGAAGAGAGAAAAAATATTGTGACATATTTTGAATGAGAGATGGGAGAATGTGTTGGTTGCGTGTGAGATTATGGTAATTAGACATGTGTTAGGGAGGTTTTTGATTGTGGGTGAGTGTATGGGGATAATTTGCATGTGTGTGCATATTTTATTGTATATAGAAATAGTAATATATATATATATATATATATATATATATATATATATACACACACAAAAATAGTAATAAAAATAAAATTATTAAAAAATAAACCGCATGCATAAAAAATACAAAAAACTCAAATAGACAAATTAAAATATAAAATAAATATAAATAAATAAAGAAAAATATATTTACAATATGCACTTATGTATATACAGACAAATACATAATACTATTTATAAAACGACACGCACACTTATATTATAATCACATAAAATAATAAAACACATAAGTAAAAAAGAAATAAAAATAAAATGACATGACATGATCAAATATAAAATAATATATACTATAAATAATACAAATAATACAACAAGTACACACACATACTAGGTCAAAATTTGGAATGTTGCTTGGGATGGTCTGGATTTGGGTATGTGGTAACAGGATTGAATTAAGGCATGATTGACTGCATCATTTCCACAATATCCTTGATATGACGCGTTTAAAGCTGGAAATACAAATTGACCTATAGGATAAACAAATATGCGCATAATGCTAATTTTACGGAGAACTATTAATTAAAATGAGTTTATTTATGGCTTAATTTTAACACTTTTGAGTGATTATAACTTAGCTTAATATGCCTTATTTTCTTATAATGTTTTATGAGTAATTTGTTAAAGGTTTTTGGTTAGCTAAGGACTTTGCTGAAAAGGTTATCATGTATCATTTGGTAAATGATTTATTATTACTTTTTAAAGGTTCGCTAGAGTTATGACAATGTTGTCACTAATGGTAGATGTTTCGTCAAATAATTAGCACTCAAAGAGATATTCCATTGTCAAGTCAATTTGTATGGTTGGTTTTTTTGCGCATCAAAATATTAAATGTCCATGTCAAGGGGGTTAAAAACATTTAGTCAAAAATAGTAGTTGGGGGAAGCTATTAAGTACTTTAAAATAGCTACTTTTTAATTTATTTTTCTACATTATTACATTGAGTAACATAATATTTTTTGGGGTAATTTCGTATTTAGGGTCCAATAATTCTAATTATTTTGAGGCTCACTAGTTTTTGTATTAGTTGGTTGGTAATAAAACTGACGGAAATTGTTATTTGACCACTCAGACCATCAATTGAGGAATCGAAAGGGCGGAGAGGTTTTCTAACACCTTCCCTCATCATAACTTAGTCCCCGGGCCCCATATATATTTTCTTAAGTACTCATTGTTCCTTATCCGGCCTCATGGGGGTAACATATCATGTTTTTCCTATATTTTAAGGAAATAAGCCGGTGACTCAGACATCACATTCACACAAATCTAGACTATTGTGACACCCCGCCTAATTAAATACCAGGTGATCAGTCCTTTATTAATTAAATCAGAATATCCGATTGCTTCAGATTATGTCAAAAATTTTATTATTTAAATGCTAACCACCTAACATTTAAAAAGGTTGATGTCAAAATTTTATCTTTTCAATTAATATAGAAGAATTTAAAGAAATAACTAAATATTTACCATCCGATCCAATCTCATAAGAAATGAAATAACTGACGTAATAAAAGGGACTGGAGTAAACACTTCCAGCCTAAAGTTAAATACAATAGTCCAACGGAATAAATCCAAGAACTGAAATGAGTAAGTAACTAAATCCATAATCTCTAAACATCTGAATAGAAAAGGGCGACATGCCCAACTGATGAAAATAACTCAAAAGTAAGGAATGATAGGCATAGATGTATCTACTACCAAGGTCCTATAACATCCACTCCAGCTACAACTCATCGAATTAATGGAACTCCTAAGACTGGTGTCCCTGTGTCTCGGCACCTAAAATAATTTGACAAGAAAGAGAGATTTGTAGAAAACAGGTCAGAGCTCGAGTTGAAAACATTTTAAAACCAGCAAGTGCTTAAAATGATTTATTAGCACATATATTTTTCATGTTGGATTATCGTACTTACTTGAGATGCTCACCTCACATCTAATGTGTAAGCCTAGCGAACCTTCAAATCCCACAAGTTTCTATTCCCACACTAACTAGTTCTTCCTGTCTAATAACTAATCATAGTTCGATATCGTTCCCATGTATTCCCCTCGCAATATATAAGAATTATAATCAATTCCTCTTTAGCATGAAAAGGCACTTTCAGTTTAATATAATTAAGTGTTCCCTACTTAATTCATTTAAGCTTTTATTATTAATCCTACCTACTTAATTCACACAGTAGGTATCATCACAAGAGTGTATATATATATATATATATATATATATATATATATATATATATATATATATAAATATATATATATATATATATATATAAATATATATATATATATAAATATATATAAATATATATATATATATATATATATATATATATATATATATATATATATATATATATATATATATATATATATATATATATATATATATATAATATATATAATACTGCACCCCGAGACACAGCTGCGGTGCTTTCATACTCTGATATCATGTCCCGTTGCATTGCTCATTGCATAAAGGACTAAAAGTTCAATCTATCACGAACAATCACAACAAATCACATATATTGGAGGCGAACATAGTCCCAAGCCGACGGGCTACACACATACCTACGTACCCATACCACCGTCATCACTATCGTTCTCACAAATAGTCCGTACCTAGGTTCTATGCTCTAGTGGTACAAATCAATATCCCACCCGAAGGCTCCTCAAGGCATGATTGTCCACAACGCGCAACCTCTGCTCGATAGCAAGCAACATAGGTATGTTATACACATAATAGTCGATCAATAAGTATACTCACAACTTATTATATAAAATATAAATTCACGTAACTTAAGTCCCCAAGTTTATATGTAGTATTATCATCTCTACTACTCACAATTGTTCAACCAGACAATTTATCTCTCTAACAAGTATATTCTCTTTAACGCACTATTATCCCATTATGTACCTTGTGTAGTCACACTCTCATCTCACTACTAACTAAGAATTTAAATCACTCGATGTTAGCGCAGGCCAATTTCTCTCACTTGGACCAACCTAGAAGGATTTTGACTTGCCAGGCCATAATTTATGAATTTCGGAATCTCATTTGAAGTCAAGGATTCTCGTTCGAACGAGGTCATTCAAACGTGCTTCTCACTTCGAACGAACTAAAAAATCTTGTTAGTAATCTCGTTGGAATTCTTGTTTGAACTAGGTCGTTCAAACGACCTAGGCATGTCTTCAAACGAGAACTCCGAGAGCTTCCCTGTTGTAAGCGGCGATGCGCCCAAATTATGATACCAATCAATTATACTTTTCAGATTCACTTATTTAATTAGGTAAATCAGATTTAACAAAAACAAAATCAAAATAAAATCAGCCCTTGTGCGTGCAAGCGTAAATAAAAGTAAGCAGTCAAGTGACAGAGTAATTCAAGAAAAATCCCCTCAGGGCAAAACCTTTATTTTCTAGTACTTTGACAAGATTACATGACCATTGACTTACATACCACTTACCTTAAGTGTAGTGCATGATCTCTGTGTCGAACCTTCAAGACTTCAGCTAGAACTCAACAGTGACTCACTCGTAGCCATACCAAAATGGACACGCAACCTAGACACATAGTCTTGATTCTTTGTAGGATCTTGATACGACGCAAATATTGCGTATTTCACCCGTTAACCTACGCCTTATTAGCCCCCTTGGGTATCTTAATCCCTATACTTATGCTCGTTAACCAGACAACCTCGGATTTCTATGTTAACATATTTTACAGGGTTTAATTGAGCTTTTGTAGATATTTGGATGCTTAGTATGAAGTTCGGACGTTTTCCGGAAATGTTTCGTCGACTTTTGCAGCTTCGGGGGCATTTTAATAATTCCAGCATTCGGGTTTGAATCCCGAGCTCTTCACGGAAGTTGAAGCCCTTTGATTTCTTTTCTCGTGGCCGCCGACGGTGCATGATTCCGAGTTGCATCGATGGAGTTATGGCATTTTTAGGATGGTTTTTACTGTAAAAGTACACTCAGGGTCACATTCAAGGGCATTTTAATCATTTCATATTTTGGTTTTTTAGCCTAATATCTTCTTGGATGTTGTATTCCTCTGAGTTATCTTCGCGTATCCTCCGACCGTGCCTCATTTCGAGCTATAACGAAGAAATGGCGGCATTTTCCGTAAAACAGGACAAAGCTGCAGATTGCAGACCTGTAGGTGCGAATCGATTCGGAATTTTTCCGAATCGATTCGGCCCTACAGAAAGGTCGCAATTCTCTATTTTTAAGTGGGTTTTTGGTGGGGTATTTATATGTAAAAATTCTATTAAGTTGGGAGATTAATTTTAGACTAGGGAGGATTCATTTTAGGTTAGTTTTTGGGGATTTTTGTAGAGCTTCCCTCTCCTCTCTCTTTGGGGTAAAACCCATTTATGTAAGTTACTATTCATTATCACTTTCCTTAGTTTATTGTTTTGTTCTTCATTTTCTTGCTTTGTAGTTAATTTTCATGCTTAGTTAATTTGTTGTTGGTTGTTTATTTGTTGTTTTCTTCACTTAATTAGTTGTTTTATTTGATTAATCATGCCTAGTGAGTAGATAACGGGTTGGGAATACGTTTTCGCCATTAATGGGCGTCGAGCTCCGAAAGTTAGGTTTTGGGAAAAATTGCATTTAATTGAAACCGCGTGTATTAAAGTTCGATTATTATGCGTTTAACTTTATTTGTCACGCAACTTTAGTGTTTCTAGCGATAATCCGAATTTAATCCACGTGTGACCATTTTTGACTAAATGTTTAATCTCGCAACTTCGGGTTAAATTCCTTATTGTGTGATGTTTATGATTAATTAAAAATGCTCGATTAAATATTTCCGAACCAAAATTCTAATTATTAGTTGTTTAGCCCATGGCGGGGATGCGATCACGTCTCTCGTTTTATTAATTCTAGTTTAGACTTAACTTCTTAATTTTTCCCTTTTCTTTATTTCCAACCTATCATCTTTTACATTTTTATTCTTGAAGTTTTAAAACAATTAACATCTAAAATTTAATCACTCCCTATGGATTTATTACGATACCCAACTTACCGATGTACTTGCTTGTCAAGTGTAGTTGTAGTTTAGGTTTTTCTATTGAGTAGGCGAAACGAAAACAACGATTAGCGTTCTGACGCGACGCTACTTTTCGCGCTCGATCAGATCTCCCTCCACAATAGCCCTTGGCTCTCTAGTTGTAGAGTTATTATCACAAAGGTTGAACTATAGGCAAAGTAAGGTTTGGGTTCCACAAAACTACTCACACAAAAAACTCTCCGAGATTTGTGAAAAGAAAATGAACCCTAAAAAATGTGTTGGAGAAAAAGTAAACTCTCAAAAATGTATTCTGATCAAAATAGAATTTTCGCCACACAAAAACACTACGACTGCCACCCTATATATAAGAATTTTAAGGCGGTGACATGTAAAACAAAAAGTGTTCTCATTCGAACGAACTGTCATGTCGTTCGAACGACATCTGGTCTCGTTTGAACGAGATAGTATCTCGTTTGAACGACTAGGCACGAAAGTCAAGATTCGCTTTACAGAGTTTTAAGAAATTTGGAAACTTAGAAACCAAAGCTCTTACGAATCTGAGAACAATTATCAAAAGAAAATTTATGATTAAAAATGTTTTTAAAAAATAAAAATCATTCAAAAATCATTTTTTCATAAAAGGAAAAATATTATATTTTTTATAAAACAAATCCCAACATTTTTATGGAAATTGAAAATGGAACTTAACCAATTTACCAAGTCCGTCCTTGTTGGGCATGATTTTTGAAGATGACTTGAAATTCGAAACGTCGACTGAAGATGTGTGCTTTCCAATTCCTCGACAAATATGTAGCGGTGCATGCCATACTGAATGTGATGGACTATGTCCCTACAAATATCCCCCTATGTCTATGCCGGTACACAATAAAAAATATCTGAATTATAAATAAAAAATGACCTATACAAATCTACCCTCTCGAAACATAAAATGGAAAGATAAAAATGAACAAGTCTTCATTGTTTTCAAACTTGTCTTCAACAATCATCTTTTCAAAACTCCATGCTTTTCTCATCAGGGTGTGCAATTCTGAAATCTTCAATTGTACCTACACACATGAGATAAAGAAAAAACCATGTGACGTATCGAGTTTGAAATGATCGAAAATATATCAGAGTAAAAGCATAATCAATCTCCCCCACACAAAGTACTCCCAATAATATCATAATTCGTTCTCCCCCTTTTTATGTGTCCAAAATCGACATGAAAAGAATAAATTAAGTCAATGCAGATCGGGGTGTCACGTGAAACAAAGCAAACAAACTTTTTTTAGTTTTTCAAATTTTTTATAAAAAATAAAAAATGGTGTTACAAAATCACACACCGTGAATTAACACTAAGATAACCAAATCGTGGATACGGAATGATAGTGTGAGACAAATTCGATAGGAAATAAAACTCAATCATATCATATGTGCAAGATGCATAAATATACTCCTAACGAATGAACATCAAAATCGTCCTTAAGTGTAAAAATGTTGAATTTAGATGACATCGTCTTAAATCAAAATCAACAAATCAAAGTCAACATGATTTTCACACCAATAACGTCTTAAAACTTATTCATGCTTTTTCAAGAATTTTTAAGGACGTGCATTGCCGTTTTAATTCTCTAACCAAACCCCTTCATATATATTTTTCTTTTTGAGGTGATCTAAATTCTCAAACATTGGAGAATTGGTGAATAAACCTATTGGCCCATATATATGCAATTTTTTCAGGCTCTTTTAAACCTCATTGGACCCCGGATAATAAATTTGCCGTAATTTTTTAGGTCCTTTTAAATGGTGGCTTTATCACAATGGAAAAAAATACCTTTCGCAGCCCTTTTTCGTTTTTTCAAAATTCACATAAATTTTACGGCAAATGATGAAAACATGCACACCTTTTATTATCTTGTTTTATCGCATTTGGTTTGTTCTAACAGACATAATTGAAATTAAAACACGTAACCAACATGTGATTGACAAGAAAAAACGTAAAATAAACTCGTGCTCGTGTGCAATAAAGGACAAAAGCAGTCAAACATGTGTGACACCCCGCCTAATTAAATACCGGGCGATCACTCCTTTATTAAATTAAAATCAAGGTGAACAGTTGGATCATTCTTAGCATCACTGTCGTAAAAATAATTTTTCAATTTAAACACCCTAATAATTAAGCTAAGTGTCAAAACCATTTTAGACATTATTTCACAAATTTTTTTATTTAATAAACCAACATTTAAAACTTTGCATAATCCACAATTTAATAGTCACACAACAACTATCCTGGAACATACAATCCAAATAATCAAACATTCAACTAATTGAATCCAACACTTAATACTTGAATGAAAACATCCTCACAATAATAAATCCCAAGGAATAAAATACTGGAAATAAATGAATCACAATATCCGCTAAATAACTGAATAATGGAAACGGGCGACACAGGCCCAACTGAATAAATATGCTAGGAGTTGAATCAAGAAGTGAGGTTGTCTATGCAAGAGGCATGCAACTCCCACCTAAGCTGCAGCGCGTTCCTTCCAAAGGATCCTATGCAAGACGCCCCTGTGGCTGGGCACCTGTTATATATACATATATATACAAGAGAGAAAGGAAAATAGAAACGGGTCAGAGCCCGATAGTGTAAATGATTTAAAATTCATTTAGCAAGTATTTAAAATGTCTACAGTCCAATGCAACAACATATTAGTGCGACACTCTCTTGAGAAATTCTCACCTCTCTTCTAATGTGCACACCTATCGCACTAAGCTTCCCAACGGTTTAACTTACCTTATCTTAGTTTACTCGTAAGATTTAAGCTGAACATTTCAACTGTTTAAGAGGGTAATTTCATTTGACAACAAGTTCTCACTTAAACCTTAATCGGTAATAAAGTTTCTCCGTAACATGTTATACTTTTAGAACACATTTTTCTCAATTGTAATAATTATACATTTCTTACTTACTATAAACACAGTAGGTAGTTCCCAAATTCCAGAATTTAATATATCTATTAAATACTCATGTAATATATATATTCTAACGTCACCCCACATAATAATTATGGTGTGAGCATACTCTGCTATCCAATCCCCATATCACTCGTATGAAGGGAAATACAAGTTCGGAATCACTCTCGAACTGTATTAAACAAAACATAAACAATAGTGAGGCAAAGAATAGTTTCCAAGTCCAAGAGGTCAGTACATACCCTCACGTCTCTTAGGACCATCCGACTATCGATCTGATAGCCCGTACCTAGGATTCCTATCTTCTAGGGTACGAGTCAATATCCCCCATGAAGGCCCATTCGAGATAAGACTGTCCCAGCGCGATAACCTCAAGGATAGCAAGTAGCGTGGGCATGATTTTCACACGTATATAGTATATGCATAAACACAATCATATAAATATACTACTATTACCATATCTCTTTAGGTATTTTTCACTAGCCATAATATAATATTTATCATTATTTCTCAATCTTTAGTTATCGCATATAACGGTTCGTCTCTTGCTTTAATTGAGGGATTAACCCAACTTACTACGTAATACTCATGGACTCTAACCTCCCAAGTATATAATTCAGTAGGTACTCATCTATTTTTTCAACGTAACTATTTTACGCGTCTCTCCCTTTAATACACAACCCCATCGTCCCTTATGTGTAAGCATCCCAAAAATATAAATTTCTTCCTAGATTAAAGGTCTCATAGATATTAGTAAGTCCTACTGGTCTCCTTTATCTTCCAAAATATTTTAATAAGGATGTCCAAAGATTTTCACTCATTAAATTTGAATTCAACAATTTACAAAGGGGAAATATGAGTCTGCCATGAGGGGTCGATCGATCGATGGCAGAAGCTCGATCGATCGATGCGTCGATCGATCGACACTCCTGGTTGGATCGATGGATCAAACAGGTATGCGTAATTCTGCAGATTGTAGTTACGGGTTCTAACATCCAACCTCAACCAAATCAAGATTTTTAACACCCAAACTTCCAGAAATTCGTACTACAACCATTTATAACCCAAACTAACAATCTTCTATGTACAGCATGTGAATTTTCATCAATAATCATGGATAAAAAGGGCAAAACTCATATAAACTTCATGAACCCTAAAATTTTCTTTTACTTTGTTCTAATCATTCTTTTTATATAATTTATTCTTCCAAAACATCATAAATCTGTGGTTCAACCTCTACATATGAAGGGGGATTTCCAGATTTCCATTTATATCATTACTACATGCAATTTCCTATCTCCAACATGGGTTTTCTTCCATGAAACTCATCCTAATCAACCCTAGACTAACATAAGTGATGCATTAACGAAAAATAAGCAAGATAAACACTTGCCTAGAAATTTCAGAGTTCTGAATTGAACGAATTTGGTGTGGTTGTGTTCCCCGTCGCGCGATCTACGCGTTGGTGGTGGTGGCGGTGTAATCGAATGACTTTTTGGCCTTGGTTTGCTTGGAAAGCTTTCTCCTTCCCACTCTTATGGCCGTTCTAAAGTTTTGAGTCTGATAACCCTAAAGGACTATTCCAAATAGATGATATAGCCTAATAATTTTCGTGGGTTTAATTACCTAAAAATGCAAAATGTCCGAAATGCCCTCCCGGGGTGCTAAATAGGCCTAAAAACGCCCCGAGACCCAAACTAAACCCCAGAGTACACTTTTCTGACTATCTCGACCCTTCCGGACACGTTGGCGCACTCAAAACGACCATATGTATAACTTAAAAATATTTCACTTTTATAAATCAATATTTAGCCACGACGCGACACGGGCGCGTCCCGACTCAAATTTCCAAAATTATCATTTTATTCACCCTTGACATTTAATAGAACCTGTATTATATATTACTCTACTCCTTAGTAATATTCAACAAGTTTCCCATAATTACTAACTCACATCACGTTAATAATTATAAAGTAATTAATTTTCGGATTTATATTAAATTAAGAACTCACATTAAATTTAATAAATCCCCAAATTTATAAAGCATAAAAATACGAAAGTGCCATCATGTAAATCGCCCTATGCTAGCAAACGTGTCTCGACTTCAACCGGAAAGTGCGATGGAGTTCTCCAAAGATGGTGACATCTTTTGAGGCAACTCCATTAAATCGTGTGTAGTCTTAACCAAAAACTTGATTTGCTCACGAATATGTTCAAACTATCTGTAACACCCCGTATTTTTGGTACATTTAAAATTTAATTAATTCGGTAATTCTAAATTACTAGTGTGTTGTAATTTAGTGAATTAATTATGATAGAATAATATATAAATATTAATCTGGGATTGAATGGTTAATATTTAGGGAAAATTATTTACTGAGCGTATAGTAATAATGTAATTTCGTCGTTTCGAGTATTAATGACGAGATATGTACTTATCACATCCGGAAGTCGGTATAGACTATATTGGGTGGGGGATAAGTATTTCTATAAATTAATTCGGATGCCAATTCTGGGTGAACAGTTGAGTCCGGATGGGCCGAGATAGTCGGAAAAGTGTACCTGGGGGTAGTAAACGGGTCACGGGACGTTTTTAGACATAGCCGGGCCCACTCGGGGGCATTTGGGTCACTTGGGCTTGGCCCATTAGTCAAAAAACGGGATTAAGTTAATTAATCTAATAAAAAGAAATAAGGGGGGTGGCTGAACTTAATTAGAAAAAGCAAATTAAGGGTTAGGAAACCCTAACAGCAGCCAAAGCCAAATTGGGGATCAAAAGAGAGCCAACAAAGGTCATCTTCAACCTTGGGATTTTGCTCCAATTCAGACTCTACGAACCTTAAGGCAAGTGGATAACTTGCAATAGCATTAAATCTGTTTTCAATTCATATTCATGTGTAGTGATTAAGTAGAAATTCATTTTTGGGTGTTAATGGTATGAACATGGGATTTTGAAAACAATAATTCTGATTTAAGAAATTGGGTGGTGATCCTTGTAAAATCTGATAATTGTGAGTTAATGCATATCTGGTAGAATGATATCTGAATATTTGGAAACGAATTTGATGATGAGATTTGGGGTATAAATGGGCTTAGGGTTAATGATGAAACTTTCCCCAAATTTAGAAATTGGAGTTATGGACGAATTAATAATGTTGATGACTGTTCTGGAGATCCCTAATGAGTTTCCTAATATGTACAAATGCTAAAAGGGATTTAGTTTTAGTGTAGAAGGAAATTAGGGCTTGAAAATTTTCGTCCATGGCTGGCTGTCTTCGCGAAGAAGACGAGTACCTGATCGATCGATCGATCGACGCCATGAAGTCGATCGATCGATGGTCGGCAGAAACTGACAATTCGCCCAGTTTTGTTTATATAGAAAGAGATTTATATAAAAGTTGTTATGTGATTAATTATTGAGAAAAATTAATGCATGATTTAAATATGATTAATTGTGGGGAAATTAATTAGGAGATGGGAGTAGAAATTTGGGTGACACGTCAAAATTGGTTGAGCGACATCGAGGTAAATTATTTTATTTAGTAATGGACTAAGTAATTTAGAGTCGGGATTTAGACTCGGGTGAGGTCAATTCGGGCTATGAGATTGAGTCCAATTAAATGGTGAGGGCAACATCAAATGTAACTGAATTTTATTAATGTGCAAAATAATTAATAATTCGAGTTGGGTAACAAACTCGTAATAAAAATGGAATAGGCTTGTGTCACGGGTTTAGTACACGGTGTAGCTGGAACATTTTTTATATATGTATATATATATATATATATATATATATATATATATATATATATATATATATATATATATATATATATATATATATATATATATATATATATAAATATCTATATATATATATACGGTGTGTGATAGTATATATATATAGTGTATGCCTTAATATCAGTGGTTAGATATTATTATACTCTAGTGCTATAGGGGGAGGTTACGCGCAGTGGATGAATCCCCTACCTTGAGGAGTAGGGCGAGTAGATTCCCAGGTCATAGCGTCCGTTACAGGGGGTGAGGGGCATCTCACTTTCCGGGAAGGAATATGACCGCCTCCAATCGTATACTAAACCAAGTTAGTGAGAGATTCTAACTTGGTTAACTAGGGTATGTGAATATACCTAGTGTACTAGCACTTTAGAGAAATTATGTCCGGTGAGTACTTTTACTCGGGTGGATGTTAGTGTTTTATGTATTTCAGTATGTGTGTGAATGCTGCAATATTTCTAAGTATATAATTAGGTGATTATTATATACGGGCTAAATAAATACAAGCATGAGTTGTTGTATACGTGTAACGAGTGGAGAAGTTATATGAATCAAAAAGGGAAATGATTAATTAAGTTGATGTTACTAATAACTTAAAAATCATAACCACATTATACTCAAATTAGAGTAGGGGGGAGGGGGGTACAAGGAGAATTTAATAATTATCTAGTCATGAGATAGATAACTAGGTGATAATTAAAGCGTTAGTGGTGCACATTTGAGGAGGGGTAAGGAAGTTCTCAAGAGAGTGCGACACTAACTAAAATATGAAGAGCATGCATATTTATTATTACTGCAAGTTAATCATTTGTTAAATGTTTTCAAATGTTTTGGGTACTAACCCTTGCTATAAAAACTTTTAAAAACCTTTTAGGTGTCCAACCACAGGGACGCCAGCCTTGACTATATTCCAGAGATCCGTTGCTGCAGCATATGTGGATGTTGCGGGATTTTGATAGACGCCTCATTCTTCATTCTTAAATGTAGAAGTTCATAATTAGTATTCGAGCATGTTGCTCACTTTCCATTTATTTGTATTAAGACTTGTTGAGGGTTTATTCTTATCTTATGGGATTTATTATTTGGACCGTTGGTTTATTCGGTCAATTATTTTTACTTGTGAATGATTAATTCAGTTATCTGTGATTGTTATATAGTTTTATTTTCAGCATGGGTTTTTGTTTAATTAATGAAAGATAAAAATTGGCACCAGTCTATTTTTTTCACTTAGGTGGTTAGTAATTTAATAAAACGACAGTGATGCTAAGAATGGACCAAATGAGAAACCTGTTCTAACTTGATTTAGGACTGATCACCCGGGATTAATTAGGCGGGGTTTCACAGATGGTATCAGAGCATCAGGTTCTAGAGTCCTTAGGATCTGTGCGGCTTTCTACGTTTCAGCGTAGCGTTCGGTTGTTATAGAGCCCTATTATTAGTACTGTTGATTATATTTTTCGCTTGTGAGATATCGTATTCCTGCTATTAGTTTTTGTATAAATTGTGTACTTATACAATTCAATCTATTTCAGATGCCGCCAAAGAGACAGAGAGCGGAGAGGGCTGAGGCTAGAGATGAGGTGAGGGAGGCTCGCCAGGAGCCACAGGTACCGCCACCACCACCCCCGCCCGAGTTGATTTCTACCACTCAGGTGGCAGTGATAGTGGCCCAAGCGGTCGAGACAGCAATGCGAGCTATGGAAGCTCATTTTCCACAGCCCCAAGCACCCCCTCCA
Source organism: Sambucus nigra (assembly GCA_949130495.1). Lineage (NCBI taxonomy): Eukaryota > Viridiplantae > Streptophyta > Magnoliopsida > Dipsacales > Adoxaceae > Sambucus > Sambucus nigra. The sequence continues at coordinate 158,565,958 of OX422215.1, forward strand.
TTGGCTCCAGCAGTTCAGGCTCTAGTGGGGCCACCATCTTGGTAGCGAGTGAGGGAGACCTTTCAGAAGGGTCACCCACCTGAGTTTCGAGGTAGCACCAATGTGGTCGAGGCTTGTGACTGGAAGAAGAACATTCAGCGCCATCTGCGCATGTTAGAGGGTACAGAGGTGCAGAAACAGATGCTGGCTACCTTTCGTCTATCAGGGGCAGCCTTACAGTGGTGGGAGTCCGTAACCACCGCTGAGGAGCGGGATTTGATGCCGATATCTGAATTCTGGGTGCGGTTTGACCGCAAGTACTTCCCTCCAGCAGTAGAGTCTGAGATGAGAAATAAATTCAGCGAGTTGGTACAGGGTGACAGGTCAGTAGCAGAATATGAGGAGGAGTTCACCCGTTTGGCAAACCTTGTGCCAAATGAGGTGAGCGATGAGGAGCGGAAGAAGTCCAAGTTCATGGATGGTCTAGCTTGGAGAATCAGGCAGCACTTGATTGGAAACCCGACATTAGTGACTTATACAGATGTCGTTAATGCCGCACTTGTATATTGCCAGGATCATCGTTTCCATGCTAAGGGGAACAAGAAGGCAGGTGAGCCGAGCCAGCAGGGCAAGGCGGTCACTAGTAGTGAGACGAGTGGCACACAGCAGCAGGTTATCATTCAGCAAGGGAATCAGGCTAAGAAGTTTAAGCCTGGTGGGTTCCGACCGGGAGGACAGGGGTTCAGGCAGGGGCAACCAGGACCTAATCAGCAACAGTAGGTTCCTCAGGGCCGTCAGGGCCAAGGGAACAATGGGGGAGGCCAATCGGGCCAGCAACGTCAGGGCCAGCAGGGCCAACGGCAGGGTGACCATCAGAAACGCTGTTTCTCCTGTGGCCAACCAGGACACTTCAAGAGGGAGTGCCCGCAGAGGGGCAGAGGCCAGCAGCAGGGTGCCCAGCAGGGGCAACAGGGTCAGATACCGCCAGCAGCACCAGCCCCACCCGCCCCACAGTAGTAGGGGAAGATGCACTACGGACGTGTGTATAACGTTCGGGATGTTCCCAATCCTCCAGCACAGCAGGCGCCGCCCGCGATTGAGGGTACGTTTCCTATCCATGGCACTATGGGTCGGGTATTGTTTGATACGGGGGCCACTCATTGCTTTATAGCTACACATTTCGCGAAGGCTTTAGGGTTGTTAGCCACCGCTGAGAGCACTGTTACGTGTGTCGACTCACCATTGGGGAGTGGGTCGCTTATATTCTTTATATGTCGAGGAGTAGGAGTAGAGATTGGTGGTTTAGCATTACCCGCGGACATGTTGGTATTAGATATGCATGTCCACGATGTGATTATCGGTATGGATTGGCTCGCTGACTATAGAGCCATGATTGATTTCTTCGGAGGGAGCATTATTTTTGCCATTCCAGGACAAGAGATGTTTGTTGTGGCGATGCCTCGCCCAGAGGGAGGCTCGACCGCTCATTTATATTACATTGAGGAGGAAACCTCACAGGAAGTGGTAGTTCCTTTAGACTCTATTCCGGTAGTGAGGGACTTTGAGGATGTATTCCAGGAAATACCAGGATTACCACCCAGCAGAGAAATCGAATTTGTTATCGATTTGGCTCCGGGGACGAGACCGATTGCTCGGGCACCTTACCGAATGGCCCCTTCAGAGATGCGGGAATTGAGGGAACAGATTCAGCAACTACTGGGTCAGGGTTTTATTCGGCGAAGTACATCTCCGTGGGGTGGGCCGGTGTTGTTTGTGAAGAAGCGAGATGGTTCACTCCGCTTGTGCGTGGATTATAGGGAGCTGAACAAGGTGACGATACGGAATAAGTATCCGTTGCCTCGTATTGATGATTTATTTGACCAATTGAGATGGGCGTCTTACTTCACCAAAGTCGACTTGAGGTCAGGGTATCATCAACTGCGTATCCGAGAGGAGTATGTTCCTAAGACCGCTTTCTTGTCACGGTATGGATCGTATGAGTTCAGGGTGATGCCCTTCGGGCTCACCAATGCACCAGCAGTGTTCATGGACCTCATGAACAGGGTTTTCAGGGAGTACCTAGATCAGTTTGTCATCGTGTTCATTGATGACATCCTAATCTACTCGCGTACCGAGGAGGAGCACGCAGAGCATCTGCGCATGGTTTTACAAACATTGAGGGATCATCAGCTCTATGCCAAATTTGGGAAGTGTGGATTCTGGCTACGGGAGGTACAGTTCCTTGGTCACGTCGTGTCAGATCAGGGTATTGCAGTGGATCCAGATAAGGTGTCAGCGGTGAGGGAGTGGGGACAGCCCACGACACCGATCGAGGTGCGCAGTTTTCTGGGTTTGGCCGGTTACTACAGGCGATTCATTCAGGGATTCTCCAAAATTGCAGGACCTTTGACGAATCTGACTCGGAAAGGGGTACCTTTCAAGTGGGATGATAGTTGTCAATTAGCGTTCGACGAGCTAAAGAACAAATTGACATATGCACCCGTGCTGGCATTACCAAAGGGAGGGCTAGAGTATCGGGTTTACACAGACGCATCCTTACGGGGTCTTGGGGGTGTGCTCCAGCAGGAGGAAAGGGCTATAGCTTATGCTTCTAGGAAGCTAAAGCCCCACGAGAGGAATTACCCCACTCACGACCTAGAGTTGGCAGCGGTCATTTTTGCTTTGAGGATATGGAGGCATTATCTTCTAGGAGAGCAGTTTACTTTATTCACGGATCACAAGTCTCTTCAGTATCTCTTCACACAGAAGGATCTGAATATGAGGCAGAGGCGGTGGCTAGAATTCGTGAAGGACTACCAATTTGATATTCAGTATCATCCTGGTAAGGCCAATGTAGTAGCAGATGCATTGAGCCGAAGATCGACTGGGGAAATATCGGAGGTATGGAAAGCGAAGTGGAGAGAGCTTCAATATGAGGACGACGTAGCCAAGGCTTGCATGTCGGCTTTGTCCATCACACCCGAGATCATTATGCGGGTTGTGAAGGCTCAGGCGGAGGATCAAAATTGCCGGGATAGGGTGGGCCAGTTGTTAGCTGAGGGAGCGGAGGGTTACTCGATTAGCTCAGAAGGAGGCCTATGCTTTAATGGGAGGTTAATGGTGCCAGAGGATGAGGAATTGAAGCACGCCGTTATGACAGAATCCCATGGTTCAAAATTTGCGGTACACCCCGGTGGGGATAAAATGTACCAAGATATGAGGAGGCAGTATTGGTGGGCAGGGATGAAACGGGACATAGCGGAGTTTGTTTCGAAGTGTGCCACGTGTCAGCTTGTGAAAGTTGACCACCAGAGACCATCAGGGATGCTACAGTCGTTAGAAATTCCCGTGTGGAAGTGGGAGAGCATCTCCATGGACTTCATCACAGGGTTACCTGTATCGCAGAGGGGTCACGACTCCATATGGGTTATTGTGGATCGGTTGACTAAGGTGGCCCACTTTTTGCTGGTACGCACAGACTTCGAGGCGATGCGTTATGCGCAGCTATTCATAGCAGAGATTGTTAAGCTGCATGGAGTGCCGATAAATATTGTATCCGACCGAGACAAAATCTTTGTCTCCCACTTTTGGCAGAGCTTTCAGGAGGCAATGGGCACGGAGTTGCGCTTGAGTACAGCGTATCACCCACAGACTGACGGGCAGACTCAGAGAGTTAATCAGATGCTGGAAGACATGCTCAGAATGTGCATTTTGGACTTCGGAGGAGGATGGGAGAAATATCTTCCTTTGGTAGAGTTTGCATATAACAACTCTTACCAATTCACGATTGGCATGGCATCGTTTGAGGCACGCAATGCTGAGTCAAAATTAGCACAAATTCTATAACAAAATTTATGTGAAATAATCTATATTATACTCCTAAAACAATAGAAATATGGTTTAATGGTAATCATTTATTTCATATGCTTATTATACCTCTAATATTATATAGCAACTCTAAGTAGACGATTCAGCTCCACTCATTTATGACTTCAGCTATAATGTGTAAGACTTATAGCCTCTCCATCTCCCTTTTCTCCCCTCATGAATCTGTTCCACCTTGTGAAATAGGTGGATCTTTACTTCATCCCTCACTCTACCCACTTCTTCACCTTCTACTTCTTGCCCCATGTCCTCCCCAAACCCCATAATTTAGCCTCTGCTTATTTCATACCTAGTAAAAATGCCACAACATCCCTCTCATCCTATATATCTTAATCACCAAAATAGCGTTCTCTTTTTCTCTCATATTTTCTTTCACTATTGGTAGGTTCTACATAAGGTGATACAAATCAAGACACATACCACAACAATGAGATCTTGAGACTCGTGATGAGTTTTATTATGAAGATCATAAGCATGGGGATGACCATCCAACTTGGTACATCAAATGGTTGGTTTTAACCCATCTATCACCAGTGCTTTCATAGTTTCTGTGAGACCCAAGACATTTTAAGTAAATTTTTTTCATAAAGTGATTCTTGTGTGATGATTTTTTTTCATGTAACAAATGTCGTCATATGTGAGATAGACTCGGGTACTAGATCTGATGCTATTATGTTGAATTATAATTCGAGATAAACATATTATGTATGTGGTTGTGGCTGGTGTGCTTCCTATTCTTCCCCTGCCTCCCCAATCCCGATTTTTTTATTTTTATAATTTCGTACATTTATAGCTACACATGTACACATACTTATGTTTAATAATGTGTTGAATTGTTTTGTTGACTTTGAAGAAAAAAAACAAAAGAAACAAGTTTGAAAATTTGTACCTTAAAATGTATTTCCCCTGATTTTGTGGTTGTGACTTTTGCGTAATGTAACAATTTGAGTGTTATGGTTGTGTTTGGGCCTTAGACCATATGACGAGTACTATCTAGGTACGGACATTATATGATACAAAATCATTTTTTTATCTCAAATAAACATGGACGATTTAAAACACGACATGACTAATATATCGATGGCAATTTAACATGAACCGTAGGAGTTCTGTCCCACCCCACCCCTAATGGGGTGGGTTTTGAAACCCAATTAATGAATTAGAAGCGGGTATGGATTTAAAAAAAATCGTTTATTAAATGGGGCGGGTTAGGAGTTCATTTAAATAGAACGGTCCCACCCCATTCCGTTTAACTCATGCTTACATAAATACCCTTTATATGTATGTTAATGACAATTAAACCACATACACACACACACACACACACACACACACACACATTAAAAAATCCTTTATATGTATGTTAATTTTGTAAAAGTTCTATGTGGAAACATATAATTAAAACACGACATGACTAATATATCGATGGCAATTTAACATGAACCGTAGGAGTTCTGTCCCACCCCAACCCTAATGGGGTGGGTTTTGAAACCCAATTAATGAATTAGAAGCGGGTATGGATTTAAAAAAAATTGTTTATTAAATGGGGCGGGTTAGGAGTTCATTTAAATAGAACGGTCCCACCCCGTTCCGTTTAACTCATGCTTACATAAATACCCTTTATATGTATGTTAATGACAATTAAACCACATACACACACACACACACACACACACACACACACACACACACACACACATTAAAAAATCCTTTATATGTATGTTAATTTTGTAAAAGTTCTATGTGGAAACATATAATGATAATTGGGGGACTGTCACACATATTGGAATACGAACCATTTTAGACCTATAAGACTATAATGTAGTATTTTTAATTTTACTATTTTTGAAAATTAACCTAACCCGTAGGAGCCCCTCCCCGCCCCGCCCCGTTTATTAAATGGGGCGGGTTAGAATTTTTAAAAACCCGTTCCAAACCCGCCCCGTTACCATCCCTAGACTAATACGACCGATAATTTTAACATGTAATTAAACACGACAATACACAAAAATATGAGTAAAAATACGAATAAGTCAACATGTTACGACTAATACATGTCATAATCCTCATATAAACATGAGATGAAAAAGACGTACCGTTATTGTTTCGGGTCAATTTTGAATAATTTTATTGTATCATGCCTAAAATTGAAAACTTGATTTTTAGTCCCTTATTTTGTTGTCATTCACCATAAAGTATTAAGCACAATGTTGTACATATGCTATTAATTATAAGTGCATATTTTGTATTTTTTTAACAAATGCTCACGCATCGTGCGGGTTACATGCTAGTAATAGTAAAAAAATAGAAGATGGAATCAATTCATTGCCAATTGTATCACTAATTGAGAGGACAATTCCTTTATGGACTTGCAAGTTATGAGCATATAAGCATATGCAGTGCTATATGATGGACCTTAAAGGTATTTCACACATTCGTAGATGATGGACCTTTTCACACAAAATGCTTATACATGTCTCAATAATGAAAATTATTTCACACATTCATAGATGAGATTTTTTTGTATAAAATTATAAATAAGTGTACAACTTATAATCGTGTGATTTTTGACAAAATAGTGAGCAAAGTTTAACTCCGAGTATGTTAATCAAGTAAAACATATTCCACCCCAAACCAACTGAAGCCTAAACGGTTGAAGTGCCTCATTACATGTGAAATGTGACACTATCATCAATACGCTCTCAACTTCTATGACATAATCAAGTTCTTCATGTTGAGACGTGTATAAAACATTTCATGTGAAAGGCTTTGTTCTAAATGTACAAATCTAACATGAAAAATAAAATTTATCCAACAAAGAAAAAAACATATTTCAAACCATGAAAAATAATATTTGTACGACTCTCAATAGATGTATCGTTGGATGAAAACCATATTTCAAATTTTACTTTCAGATTAAATGTAGGATGAAAGCAATATTTTCAGATCTGAAACACACAAAAAATTCACGGTTAAATCGAAACCATCCAAATTTGAAAAAATGGCCAAACTAAAATTTAAAATACACCCTAAATCTCGATCGACTACCTGTCCCTATCGGGGAGAAGAGAATATAATATATATAATCTTGAGAAAATATGCAACTGACATCTGAACAAATGATAATAAATTAATTTCATTCTGGTATGCATGTGCCTAAATTGTTGTTCCCAATGGATCTTGCGGTACAATCATGCGAATTCAAGGCATATTTTGTGTTTATTTCTACTATTTCAAATAATTAATTCTTTACAAAATTCATATAAATGCGTGACATCAAGTAGTGAATAAATGTAAACACATTAACCTTTTATTAGATCAAGAAGCTAATATGAAGTTTTACTTACGTACATGATCCTGCATCCCTCTAGGAAACGTCCTCCTTTACTTTATTCCTTCACAGCTTGAGCTCCAACTAAGTAATTTATATCAACTATAATTTTAGTTTCATATATCAACAATAATTATAAAATACATGTATGTAATTATATTGTGAGTCATGGTTCAATAGATACAAGACAATGTCATATTTCTAATTACCTAAAGTAAATTTTGGTCAATGGTATTCAGTACATCATCCTTTGCCTTCATTACCATCTGTAAGAAAAACAAAAAAAAATTGAGTAAGCATATAAATTCTCAAATTCAAATCTCTGGAAAAAAATAAAGCATCGTGCAGGAGATTGAAACCTAGATTAATAAGGTTTGAAGCTATAATATAGCTCAACCACGGACCGTCAAAAACACACACAAAGTCATAATAACATTAAATTAGTGAAATTTTAAAAGGAAAAGAACATTGAATATAAAAAATATGTTTCCCAGTTTACATTATATGGGAAATAAATATAATTTAGCAATTCACTACATTATCAAGACCATGAAAATGAAAATTGTAACACCAAGAAGATGCATGAAAAAAACTGTAGTACAAATGCTAAAAGATGACAATATTCGAAATTGACGTGGCTTAAGGGTGTTCGGTAGGTTCTGACCTGTCGAAAAGCATGAAAGAGATGACTACCTTTTGAAAAAACAAGCATAAAACTCTGATTTGATCATGATTTGATCCTGACATCTTTTATGGTAACACTACTTTAAATTGGAGTTAAATAATGGCCATGCATAGCAAATCAACAAAACTCATTGCATTATTAAACTTATAATAGAAAATTTAAACACATAAAATAGTAAACCTAATGATTAGCTATATAAAATAAAATTAATAATAGGTATAAAAGGTATGGGTGGAGGTTTCGTGGGCGTTCTATGTGGAGGTTATGTGTTATGAAGATGCTCCGCAGTTGCATCTTAACAAATCCACGCACGCGTGCAAATGAAGCAAGGCATGTGGTAAGTCAATGAAGCAAACACCCGTGAAAGCCATGTGAACTGAAACAGTCACATGCCCTCTATGAAAACTATAGAATAGTTGGAAACCATCGGTTATAAACATGATGGTTTACAAACTATTCTATATTGCTTATTTTTCACAATTTACGACGGATTACAAACCATTGGTTATGAACATGATGGTTTTTTATTCTCAAGTATTATAACCGACATATAATAGGAAAAACACCAAAGAAAAACATACATGAGACCGTTTGCTAATAATATTGGTATATGTGACTAAAGGCCTCTTTTTCTCCACAATTCTTGTCGAAAGAGATTTAGTGATGAGAAAAAATTAAAAATACCATACATGTACATAATGAGAACAAATGTGAACTATTTAAAAAAAGCATACATGTACCCCTCAATAGTAACACACATGCACACAATGAGAACTGTTTAAAAAAACTCAACTATATAATTCAAACAATGGATTTCTCAATGTAAACTAGAAGACAAAATGGCTCCAAATGATATTGGAGATTTGGCATATAGAGGAAAAATTCAATTAACGACGAATGCAAATGCAAATGTAAATGCCACAAAACTGTTAATACCAATGAAAATGTAAAAGTGAAGAGTCGAGATAACTAACCACTGGTACACCCAAAGTCAAGGGGTATCAATAATTGATGATTATACTTCAGAGGTCATTAATTTGAATGCTAATAATAATGGCACTACGATAAATAGAAACTGTGTAGATCATTAAGAAGAAAAATAAAAATAAAAAATCATTAATGCCAAATTTGATAGGACAACAAAGATAAATCACACTCATCCTAATTAAGATACACAAATAGTACCTTACCAAAATCAAAGGAGACAAATAGTTCAATACCCCTACATATTATTCGAAGGGATAAAATATATGTATATCTACCATGAGATAAAAGTGCATATATAGTATACAAAGTACCTGAGAATGTGGGAATAACAATATATATATATATATATATATATATATATATATATATATATATATATACATATATATATATATATATCATACTTGAGAATGTGAGAGATAGAAAACATAGTACCTACTAATAAAGAAACACAGAACAAAATTAGTAAAGAAAAGATATTTAGAGGGGATAAATGGTTTAAAACCACAAACAAAAATAAATAAATAAATTTCATGAACCAAATACAAAAAATCCAAAATTTTCCTCATCAACTAAATACGATTAAAAGCAACACACCTATAGACTATTTGATGTAAAGAAAAATATAAATAAACCAACATCAGTTAAAATTGAGAGAGAGAGAGATTCAATATACCAAACGATTAAATAAACCTTACTGTATATAAATGATGTATAAACGATTACATATTGATTACAAATCGATTACAACTATGCTTTCCAAATTGATTACAAATCGATAGCACCCGAGAAAACGTAAAGCCAAAAAAAATACCTTCGTTGATAGTTGTTAATCGTACAACTAAGAGGAAGATAAAGGGAGAGAGGGAGGGAGAGTAATGCGAGGGAGAAAAATAAGAAGAGTACCATTGTTTTTGCATTTGAGGAAAAGTGGGATATAAATTAGAGTGTCAAAAGAGGGGGAACCCAAAATTTTCAAGGGCAAAATAGTTAGTGCAAAATAAACACATCTGGTGACATCATAAGTTCTATCTTATGACATACATAAATTTAGTCCCTTATTATATATATAAAAATTCTCTTGTAAGGACTTCTTATGGTGCAGACCTCAGTACATAGCACTTTTTTAAAATAATAAAAAAATGATTTTTTGATAAAACTTCATGGATATGATCTCCACGGTGAGAAAATCATCTCCTATTTTTTTCAACAAAAAATTCAATAATAAAGTCGTTGAGATGAGGTGATATGTAGAAAATGGTATAAATATACATTTTCGACCATTGAAATTTTGGGTCGGCGTCAAACACTTGATTGATTGAATTTTTTTATGAAACCATCAAAAAGTGGGTGAGATGATCGCTAAAATTTCAACAGTTAAAAATGCGTATTTGTATCATTTTTTACATATCACCTCATCCCAACGTTTTTTTAAATGAAAAAAATGGAGATGATCTACTCACAGTGGAGATGATATCCATGAAGTTTCATCAAAAAATTATTTGTTTACTATTTTCAAAAAATGATATGCATCGGAGTCTGCACCATAAGGAGTTCTTACCGGAGAGATCCCCTCTCTCTCTGTCTCTCTCTCCCTCTCTATCTCTCTCTCTCTCTCTCATATATATATATATATATATATATATATGAGAGAGAGAGAGAGAGAGTGAGGTCCCAATTTGAGGACCCTAAATGCGGACCTTTTTTTAAAATAGTAAAAGAAATACTTTTGGGTGGATTTTTTTTATGGGTTTTAAACGTTTGAGTAGGACCATAAAAAACAGCTCAAAATGAATTGTTTTGCTATTTAAACAAAATCAGTCAAACTTTGTTTGTTTTTAAGTTATTTTAAAGTTTTTAAAAGCTGACAAAGTTTGTCCGATTTTTTTAAAATCGCAAAAAAAATCATTTTGAGTTTATTTTTTTATCGTCCTACTAAAATTTTTAAAAACCATAAAAAAAATTAACACAAAAATATATTTTTTACTATTTTATCACAATTGATCCGCACCATCAGTACGCAAACTGGGGTCCTCGTGAGATTCTCTCTCTCTCTCTCTCCCTATATATATATATATATATATATATATATATATATACACACACGTAGCTTGAAAGAGTCCTAAAGCTACACGTGTACCACTCATTAATTTTATGACTTCAAACCATTTGACAAGAAAAACCACATACATGATACATAAAACGTCGTCAACCATTTTAGGGAGGTAGAAAAAGAAAATCACATTTTCCCAAACAGAAGAATGAAATAAAAGAAGAAAATCGACTGATTCAACATCCGTCTTCAAACCGGTTGCCCGCCTCAAAACATTCATATCTCCCAAAGAAGACATGGACCCAAATCCATCATGAACTTGTTTGTGAGGATTCAACAATTTATTTATATGTTTTCAAAGAGGATAATTTTGTTTTACTTCATATTTTTGTGTTTGATACTACACATATTCTTTTAGAATTCAAAATATATCTTGGTTAGGGGAATGTAATCAAATTATTTTTAAGAGATGCTTACGATTTTTTTTTATTTGATTAGATTACAGTTAATGGATTGTTTTACTTTTTATAATTGAAACGATATTTGTGTTTACTGGATATATATGGTATGTTTGTTAGGGATTTGAGCAATGGTACTAAGACGAGGGAGGGTGAACGAGCATAAGTCATCATGGAATTTTAATAATGGAATTTAGGATTCAATAAATGGAAAATCCATAACTGTTTCACAAATTTCAGAGGACACACCAATCTCTCCCATCTAGAATAAGTTATAAGCACACACAAAAGTGCCTGATATAAAATCTTTGGATATAAAATCCGAACAATCTTGCCCGTCATGGCCATAAGAATTCTGGAACAAAAGTTTCAATAAATCCTTGTTATGAGACAAAACAAACCATTGGATCTTTTGGCTGTTGAATTTAAAATTTGAAATTTTCTATTTTGTTTGTAATGGATTAAGTTGTAAGTTTTCAGAATAATGCTCGATTAAGTTCGTAATATGTTTTTTCTTGTTTGGATCTTGAAGTTTGAAACTTTGAAACATTTATGTGTTCATTTAGTATTTTGTGCTTGGAACATTCATTTAGCCGCTGCATAATATCTTTTTTATTTAATGTAAAAGAGATTAGTTAGTTTATTGGAAAACATTTTTTTCTATAATTCAAAGAATATACTTTTTTTCAATAGAATGAAAAACAAACTATTATTTATTTAAACAAATCAAATTTAAAAAAAAAATGGATAAGATTATCGGTTTATTAACAAATTCGGATTCGATAATCCATATAAATATTCGTCGGATTATCGAAATCGATTCGAATCCATTAATGTCAAACGAATTCAGATGTGATGATCCTTGATCCAGTTCGAATTCGATTCGTGTATGATACACTAAGGTAGTTTTGTATGATACCATCAGATATAATTCATTATCATTTAAAATCCACCTACACCAATTTTGTCTATATAAATTATACGCGTGGGGTGCCGATTCCCGTTATGCAGGTAAAAGTGTTTTTTTATTAGTCAGAAATTGATACTTTACCAACTCATCCCAAAACTCCTTCAATCCCTAATTTCGTGAGGATTATACACATCTGAAAAACTCGAAGTAGCCCCAAATGTTTATAATTATTTTTAATTTCAAATGAAAACTCACCCAGATGGACATCACCTTCTTTCTCGGACCTCACCTCCCATATAATTTGATGTGATGGAGCCATGTGGCCTTTAAAACTTTACTGACCAAAAGATCTCATCGTAATAGCCGCTTCGTCGATACTTGGAGCAAATAGAACTACATCATTCCTAAACCACAGCCTGAGGATTTAAAAATCTCACTTGTCCATTTAATAAATGAACATAGTTTTAAAGTATCTCCATATGAATCACCAAAGTCCGTTTCTTTTCTTCGGGTTTCCTAGACTGAAGTTATGAATGAGAGAGTTTTTTAAGTTTCCTCCCATTTTTCTCATTAAACTCCCAAACAGGAGAAATGATTTCCTTTCTATTCTTTACTCTCCAAATTATAATTCTCAAAAATATCGAGAATCCTACAACTCAGAGTAGAACAATCGAAAACACATAGATAAAAAATCATAGAACCTTGCTTAATTCTACCACGTTTCCTTATATTAAGATTACCACTGGTTTTCTTAACTTGTTATGTTTTATCCCATTATTTTTTCTTCCAATGTCATTTAAATAGTGCTAATTATGGATTATTGTTGGTAATGTAATATGTAATCATTACTTAAATTATTTGATTGACTTCAATTTCCTTGTATATTTTTTCTTTGCTTTTGTTGTTAGAATAAAACAACTATGCTTGTTTGTTTATGCTAAAATTGGGGGATATGAATTAAGTAAGTCAAAATGTTTTATACCCCTTTTAATGAGTTCTCATGTATGGAATATGCATAATTCCATCATTTTCCTCGCCAAAATTTATCGCAATATTTTCCTTCTACTTTTTTATAATATTATCTCCTGATGAATTCCATCACATTTTTTAATAGACCCACTAGTTTGAGTCTTAAGCGATCCAATAAATTACCAATGCATTGTAATTTTTCTTGATAAAACCTTTTCTTGGGCCTATAAAAGTTTCTTCAGATGACTCATAATTATCCTTAAACAAATTATAATTATTGTACTATAAATATGGAATGTGACATGAACCATTGGTATAGTGACTCTTGTCATCAGAAGATGCTCACCTCACTCACTGAACGTGGTCGACACTCTATTTCCTTGGTTTAATCAGTATTATTCTTGATCGGATGGATGGCTGACTATAACTAATAAATTGATATTATTAATCACCAAACACATGAGTGGGTAATACGTGGGAATATATACAACTCCCATTATACACAGACGTGGGTTAATCATTTTAGCTGATTGTGATTCACTCATCATTATCCATCTCCTCGAATGTAGGAAAATGTAACTGCCTGATTTATAAAGTCTCTCCCTCTCTCTCCCTCTCTCATAAAATCACTTATAAATAAACACTCAATCACATAACAAAAAATCCTGAAACATTCAACCTAGTGGCCATAGACAAAATATTAGATAGATTCTTGAGAGTTTGTATCCATTCTTACATGGTTAACACAAACAAGATTGCACGTGTTGATGTAGACACCTCATTGTGTTGAGTCACGTTAATTTTATATTTCCTTCTCTATCTCTCATCTCTCACCTCTCACCTCATTGGTATTTATTAGCTAAGACCCATAAAATTCATATATCAATTTTAGATGATAAAAGATTGGCATAATCTATGAGAATTTTTTATAAGCCTTTTGATGTTTCCTACCATTCCCAATTCACAAATCGAATTTTATGAAATCCATTTTTATCCGCAAAGTCTTTGTGTATGTCCGCAAAATTTGGAAATGGAAGAAAATTCGAAAGTAGTCGCACCAACGAAACGATTCTACCTTCCACCACTGTTGCAATGGGGGACATTCAAGGAATTCCAATGAGCTTAGCCAGAGGCCGGGAGATGATGTAATAAAAATCTAAAACAATTAACGCAAACACTCATGGTCAAAACGAATTCGGAGCATACTTTATCACTCTAGCTGGGAGAGAAACCTCTGACATGAGGGGTGAAATGCTGACATATATGGGAATATGTTAGTAATTATCAAACACTCGTGTGTGTCATATGTGGGAATATGAAAAACTCTCATTATACACACGTGTACTAGTCCTTTCAGTTGATTGTTATTGACTCATCATTAACTGTCTCCTCGAATGTAGGAAAATATAGGAAAGTGTAACATCTTGATTTATAAAGGCATTCCACATCTTCCATCTCTCTCTCTCTCTCTCTCTCTCTCTCTATATATATATATATATATATATATATATATATATATATATATATCATATAATGTGGCCAATAAATAAATACTCAATGTCACATAATAAAGGATCCCAAAAGATTCAACCTAACATCCACACACAAAATCTTAGAGTGATTCTTGAGAGCTTGTATCCATTATTTCATGGTTAACATAAACAATATTATACGAAAGGAAGCAGGAACCTCATTAGGATGAACCATGTTAATTTCATATTACATTCTCTATTTCTCATCTCTCAAAATCTAAGTCATTAATTTATTTATCTATTATAGTTTATCATTCATATTTATCAGCTAAGGCCCATAAAATTCATTTATTAATTTTACACGATAACAAATTGGTGTCATTTATGGGAATTTTTTGTAAGCCTTTGGATGTTTCGTACCATTCCCAATTGATGAATCTAGTTTCATGAAATCCCTTTTTATTCGCAAATTCTTTGTTTGTGTTTGCAAATTCTGGAAATGGGAGAAAATCCAGAAAGCAATCGGGCCAACGAAACGATTCCACCTTCCACCCCTGTTGGAATGGGGGACATTAAAGGAATGAAAACGCGTCAAGTATTGTGAGAGAGTCAAGTTATGTAAGTTTCCAGTCGTACTTGTGTAGTTCCTCGTCATAGTGAATTGTGTTAGTTGGGCCATTCTAGTTTTTTCTTATTTAGGTTTTTCTCGTACATCAGACGTTGTGTGTGATTGATTTATTGTATCCTGCTATCACCTAGATGCTTGATTTAGATTAAGATAAATTGTTTAATCAGTTAAACACAAATTTGTTTAATCTATGCTAAGTTTCACTTAGGTAATTTTGTTTAATCAATTAAATTTGAAAAAAAATAGTTTGTGTTTTACCCTGTCCATATATTAAAACTCTTTAGTCTTGAGTTTGCACTTTGATTATTCATAACAAATTGTATATTTTCCAATTTTTAACAACCGAACTATTACAACACTCAAACTCCTTATTATCACATATCCATTCAATAAAATGTTAATAGTATTCGTGTTCAAGATGAGTGAAAGGAATTTTTTCTAGCCAAAATAATTCATATTCATAATAACTAGAAGAGTAATAACATTGTTGTCATTTTTTCTTATGTCGATCATATGGATTTATATATTCTATATATTTCCGTAAGCATTTTGAAGAGGTAGGAATTATGTATTCCTTTTGATATTCCTGCAATAGTTATTTGGGTTATGCTGGTTATATGTTGATTGGGCATTTGGTGTTTGATTTCGTGGCCATCTTATGTTGTTTTTGTTCGACCTTTTGCGTGGTGGTTGTTAGGTGGTGTATTATCTAACATATTATGTGATCATTTAATTATACATGCAACGCCCCCCTCATCGCTTACAGGATACTTTCTCATGGTTTATAAGAAACTTATAATAAATATGACCAAAATTTTTATTTATGTAATGGTTGATGTAATAAATTAATATTTTGGAGGACTAAATTGAATATGGGATTAACAATTTCAAATTTAGAATATGTGATTTCTTCAAAAAAAGCATAAATATTTTCCAAGCATGGTTATTGAGAACTATAAATTGTTTCTCAGTGGCATAAAGCCACGTGAAGTTATTTTTTTTTTGCATGAAACCAACCATCATAAATTTATGTATTAGTTTGAATGAGACTTGTGTTGGCTGATTTGTTAGTAATAATTGATCAACAAATTCATTAATAAAGAATTTTTCATATTATTTGCAGAAAAGACAACGATGATGATGACTCTAAATGAATTACTCAATAATCTTAACACGGGTACTTGTGAATAGAACAATAAACACTATGATTAGTAGTTCTAAAGAAATAAGCGAGCAAATATTTACATATGAATCGCTACAATAACCTTTATAGTGAGGATACGATTGTTGACTCTCGTTCGTTTAACAAGGGTGCTCGAAGAAGTTATAACCCCAATATTACTAATGGTGGCATGTAAATATGGCGCTTATAAAAAACTAACCCAATTATTTCAAAATAATCGTTCTTGAAAAAGAAAGTAATGAAAAGTTAAAGTAATTATGAAATGGGTATGGTGGTTAAATGACCCCTAGAACGAGCAATCCCTATCGGATCAACCATTTAGGTAGAAAATACAGTTGAAACGTATAATGACTATAAGGAAAAATTTCCAATTGAGTCATTTGTAGCATTGCCTATATTCTGTTGGACAAAACATTTTGGGTTCTATATATTCATTGATCTATCAACCATGAAGAATTTGGGCATCCAGTCTTTCCTCATGCTCGTTTCCCAAGAGCTATATGACCATAATATTTTTTATGTGTTGGAGATAAACTCAATTTTAATTATAATGATTTTGTTAAATTTTTCCAATTCATTTCATTCTTTTTAAAATTTAAAATTTTTGTTGGAAATCTGCCCAGGTCGTTCGAACAACCTAGTTGGAACGAACTTGGTCGAATAATTTTTCTAACGAACTTCTCCGCAAAATCTTTTGAAATCTCATTAGAAGTTTTGTTAGAAATGTCATTCGAATGAGCATGTTCAAACGAACTTACAATGACTTCCTTTGCAAAATGTTCTGAAATATCATTAGAAGTTCGTTCGAATGTAGTTATTAGAACGACCTGCTCTAGTTTTGAATTTTTTTTTTAAATTTTTGGCAGTTCCTTTGTAATAAATGTTTTAGTCCACTAATTCACTTATTATTTTAATATGGACAAAAATAACTATTTGAAAATAACTCGCACTTTGAAGAAAAATACTCCTCATCGTTTTTTACAAAATTCTCTCCAACACGTATCATTTTTATTGATCAAATCGAAGAATAACAACTCCATACAATCTACAGTTCTTTCATCATGGATGTATGCGGTGGAACTCTGTATACTTATTGATTGGAGATGGTTTTTGTGTTTCGGTGGATACTGATACACGAGATGTGTTGTGCAACGCGTTGGATATTCGCGTACTACAAATAGAGTTAGAGGAGACGACATCAACAAGTCTTAGTGAGTCATGTTTGTATGTCTTTTGAGTACCTTTGTAAAACTATATTTGTAGTGGATTTGTCTTGGCCCAACCGTTCGAGGTTTTTCCCATTTGGGTTTTCTCGTACATCGCGTGTTGTGGTTGTGATTGTTATTTCATCTCGAAAAAATCACCTAGAAGCATGTGTAGGTTAAAAGGATAAAATTTGGATTTTATCATAACTCTAGTTTAATTTGGTGTTTTCCTCTGTCTTACATGATAATTGTGCATGCCCTCTTAGGAATTAGTAAAGAATATCTAAAATTGGAATTTATCTACACTTTAACTAATTTATATTTGTGTGGTGAGTTTATTCAATGGAATTGATTAAATCAATATAACCTTGCAACTTCAAATTGGTATCAGAGCTAGTCTCTAAAAGTTATTTAGATGAATCCTGAAGGTTATATGTATAGTTTTTCATCGAATTGACATCCTATGTTTGATAGAACAAATTATACCTATTGGAAAGATCGTACTAAATCTTCATTGAAATCAATCGATGAACGTGTTTGTGCTGTTGAAAAAGGATGGTCCCCTCCTACTATTGTTGTTGGAGAAGAAACTGTTTTAAAACCTGTAGAGGAATGGAGTGAGGATGAATTAAAATTGTGTAACTTTAACTCTAAATGTTTGTTTAGTGCTGTAACTCCCAATGAGTTTCGTCGTATAATGATGCGTGAGACTTCAAACGAGTCTTGGAATATCCTCCAAGTTACTCATGAGGGAACGAGTGTTGCTAAAGCTTCTAATCTTCAAAATTTGACTACTCAATTTGAAATCATGACCATGAAAGAAAATGGAAATTTTAATGAATTTTACACGCGTATATCTGATATTATTAATTCTTTCTTTAACTTTGGTGATAAAATCCCTAAAGATCGAGTAGTCAAGAAAATTCTTAGATGTCTCCCTAAGCGTTTCATCCCGAAAGTCACAGTTCTTAATTCTTTAGGAAAACTAAATGCTTTAAAACTCGAAGAGCTTGTTGGTGATCTTTAAACTTATGAATTACACATGTTTCCTAAAGATAACAAGAATAAATATAAGGGATTATCTTTAAAAGTTAACAAAGAATAAGTGTCGGAATTCGATGAGTCCAATATCGATCCTGATGATATAGCTTTATTTGCTAAAAAAATTAAAAAAATTCCTAAGTTCAAAAAGGAAAATTCAAAATTTGAAAAACCAAAGTTTGAGGAAAACAAAAACAAGGGTAGTAGAAGTTTTAATAATAAGGATCCAAAGAAGTTTAAAAATGACAACGTTAAAATAGATAACCTTAGAAAGGATGATTCGGAGAGATGTTTTGAGTGTGAGGGACGAGGTCATAGAGCGTATGAGTTCCCCACTAATCTTAAGAGACAAGGTAAAGAAAAACCCGTATATAATGCTACTCTTAGCGATAGTGAGATTGAGTCTAAGGATTCCGATGATTATGTCCCTTTTAGAAACAACTTCACTGCCTTTATGGAAAGTCATGCTAGTGATTCAAGTGAGTCAAATCCTAATGTTGACAATTCAGAGCATGATCTTGAGGCTGTATCCACTCAATCAGAAAGTAGTGATGTAGATGAAAGTAAGTTACAATCCTCTTATTCATAGTTGTACACCGAGTCCATGCGTATTCAAAGGATAAATAAGAGATTAACACTTAAGGTGTTAATGTTAGAAAAGGAGTTAAAACGCCTGAAGGAGAAAGATACTTTAGTTAGTCAACTCGAGGAGATTAAGATATCTCTTTCTGAGAAGCTTATCTTGGTAGGTAAAGAAAATATGATTTGATTGATTCCCTAGCATGTGTCAATAAAGATCTTCATGAATCCTTGCATATTAGAAAATCTATTGAAGGAAAATTTGTCCATCATGAGAAATATCTCGAGTCGTATCGATAATTCAAAGTCACACTCGAAGATAATTCAGGAAGAATGGGAAAATTATTTCTAGGTCCCGTTTTAGGATATAAGGAGAAAGGTTATCAAGAGAGAAAGGGTATAGGATATGAAGAATGTGAGTCATCTAATGTTAAATATGAACCCATGGCTAAGTTTTTTACTATAAATAACCTTCCAAAACCTAATTTACCTAAAAGAAGTCCGCCTAAGCAATATACAAAAGTGACTCCAAACCAACCATATATGTGTACTTATTGTCACAAAAGGGGCCACCTTAGAGATTTTTATTACAAGCTTGGGAAGAATTCTTATTTTATAACTTATAGTCCATACATCGAAAGATTTAATGGAAAAGTTTCTAAAGTTCTCTATGGACCAAGAAAATCATTCCAACCAAAAGACTAGAGTCAACAAAGGGAAAACACAACTCAAACATGGGTTAAGACGGATAAGACCAATAAAGATTTTATTGTTCATGTTGCTCTTAAAGCTTAAAATACCTCCCAATGGTACTTTGATAGTGTATGTTCGTGATATATGATAGGTGATAAATATCTGTTTACCACTCTTGAAAACTATAAAGATTGTAAAGTCACCATTGGCAAAGGAAGTCAATCTCGAATTATGGGTAGAGGGTCCAGCAAAAATTTTGAATTTCCTAAACTTGAAAATGTTCTTTATGTTGATGGTCTTAAGGCTAATTTGATAAGCATTATCTAGTTATGTGATGAAAACTTTGATGTTAAATTTAGTTAATCTGAGTGCACCATTTATGATAAATTGTTAGAGGCTATTTTACAAGGCATGAGGACTAGTGATAATTGCTATGGAATCGATCCAAAGTCCTCATTCATCTGTAATAGTGAGAAAGTCTTGTTTTCCGTTCTTTGGTATCAACGGTTAGATCATGTAAACTTTAGAGATCTTAATCGTCCAGTGAGAAAAGATCTAGTTCGAGGCTTACCATCCTTAGGAAAACCAACCTCCTCAATTTGCGGGCCTTGTCAATTAGGAAAGAAAATTAAAAATCCACATAAGAAGTTGAACTCAATAACTAACTCTCTAGTATTAAAATTGATACACATGGACCTTATGGGTCTCACTCGTACCGAGAATTTAGGAAGAAAGGATATATCTTAATGATGGTGAATGAATTTTAAAGATACTATGTAGTAGGTTTTCTACGAGAAAAATCTGAGGCTGTAGAATTTCTCTCGGTTAAATGTAGAGTTCTTCAAAATCAGCACGGTGTTACCATAAACCACTTTAGGAGTGATAATGGAACCGAATTTATGGAATATGGTGTGAATGCCTTTTGTGATGAAATGGTAATTAAGCTTGAATTTTCGACTGTTCAAACACTACAATAAAATGGTATAGTTGAGAGAGAAAAATTAAGGGATACTAGAAATGGCAAGATCTATGCTCTTATGTAAGAATGTGCCTCGTAGGTTTTGGGCAAAAGCAGTTAGCACCGCTTGTCACACCGTGAATAGGGTATACTTGCGTCCTAATACAAATAAAATGCCATATGAATTGTGGACTGGAAATAAACAAATATAGCCTATTTTAAAGTCTTTGGTTGCCCTTGTTACATCCTTAGGGATAAAGAGATTCTAGGTAAATTTGACTCCAGGAGTGTTGAAGGTGTTTTCTTAGGGTATTATCAAAACAATAGAGCTTTTAGAGTTTAGAACTTAATGAGTTCAAAAGTCATGGAATCAATAAATGTAGTCATAAAAGACGATGCACCATCCACATTTGTTGATAATGAGAAAGTTTTCTCATGCGAGTGTGATGCTCTTACCGGTGTTGAAAACATTGAGTCTCACATTGACTTGGTGGATCCCACCATTGAGAAAAAGGATCCATCTCCATGGGTTCATAAAAGACACGACCCTTCCAAAATTATAAGGAATCCCGAATTAGGTGTCAAGACTAGGGTGCAATTAGAAAATGAAGTTACCTATTTTTGTTATACTTATAAAATCGAAGCTATCTCTAAAAGATGAATATTGGATAAATGCCATGGGAGAAAAGTTGTTTCAATTTAAGAAAAATGATGTTTGGGAATTAGTTCCTGAGCCTAGTGATACTAATATCATTGATACCAACTGGATTTTTAAAAATAACATGGATGAAAATGGTGTCATTATTTACAACAAAACTAGGTTAGTTTCACAAGGATACACCTAAATATAAGGTGTTGACTTTGATGAGACTTTTGCCCCAGTTTCTAGGTTAGAGTCGCTTCATCTTTTACGTGCCATAACATGTCACCTTAAGTTTAAACTGTATCAAATGGATGTCAAAAGGGCTTTTTTAAATGGCATTCTTTAGGAGTATGTCTGTGTTGAACAACCTGAAGGGTTTAAGGACTCTAAGTATCCTAATCATGTCTTATTTTTTAAGAAATCTTTATATGGTTTGAAGCAAGCACCTCGTGCTTGGTATGGGAGGCTTACTTCTTATCTCCTTTCTCGTGGCTTTTTGAGAGGGGGAGTAGATATGACATTATTTGTTCGTCAAGATGAGAATTCGATCTTAGTTTCCTAAGTGTATGTTGATGACATAGTTTTTGGATCTACATATGATAAACATACTCAAATTTTTTCAAAAGAAATGTAAGATGAATTTGAGATGATTATGGTCGATGAGCTTACCTTCTTTTCTGGTCTTCAAGTGCATTAACTCAATAGTGGGGTATTTTTATCCCAAACCAAGTATGTAAAAGATCTTGTGATGAAATTTAATCTAGAATCCTCTAAGCATGCAGGTACTCCAATGAGTTTGTTGATCAAATTTAGTAAGGACAACGAAGGAAAGATTGCAGAACACACTCTTTTTAGGAGTATTATAGGTAGTTTACTCTACTTAAATTCTAGTCTTCTGAATATTTCCTTTAGTTTAGGAGTTTGTGCTCACTATAAGGATGCCCCAAAAGAGTCTCGTCTACTTGCTATTAAGAGTTTCATTAAAAACATTAGTGGGACATTATCCTTTGGGTTTTGGTATGCGTTTGACACTAGTGATTGTCTATCAGCATATTCAGATGCCGATTGGGCAAGAGATGGTGATGGATGGAAAAGAACTTCTGGCGGATGTTTATATTTTAGTAGTGCACTTGTCTCTTGGATGACCAAGAAATAAAATTATATTTCTTTGTCCACGACGGAGGCCGAATACATAGCCGCCGGGAGTTGTTGCACTCAACTCATTTGGATGAAACAAATATTTTAGGATTATGGTATTACATAAGATACAAGGACTATTTATTGCGACAATATGAGTGCAATTCATATTTCCTGTAATCCAATTCAACATTCTAAACTAAAGCACATTAGGATTCGAGAACACTTTATTCGAGAGTTAGTTGAAGAGAAAATAATTTCTTTAAGCTTTGTAGGCATCGATCATCAATTGGCTGATATCTTTACCAAACCTCTAGATGCCCTTAGGTTTGAAAACCTTAGAAAATACATTGGGGTTTGCTCCATTGATTATGTTCAGATTCGTTCATCTAGTTTAGGTTGGGTTGCATGTCTATCTGTATACATATGAGCTAGATTATATTTTGTAGATATTTTTTAAGCAAATTCTAAAAATATTTTCATTTTTTTTACAATAAAAGGAGGGAAAGGTTAGAAAGGCCTTCAAAAATCTTTGTCTATTGGTAATGTGTATAATGTTTTCGGATATCTATCTCATTACGTGTCTATGTGGATTTAGATGAGTTGCAAATCCAGACTTCGTCTTACTTGTGTGCATTGATGCTTATTTATGATATATTTCTCTATGATTGCCTCGTAATATTTCCTTACTTGCACACACCCCTCGTGGAATCTTGTGGATATCTTTGTCCTTTGCATATGCTAAGTGAAGTGTAGTGTTATCTTATCAATTTCGTCACCACATTTTTAAGCAATAGATCTTGTGCATGTATAACCATTTCCCGAATTTGGAAAAAGAAAAATAATATTTATCTGGTTATTTTGTGATTAGCAATGGGCTCGAGCTGCAAAAAATGAAATGTTTTTACGTGAATAGCCTCCATTTTCATAAAGAAAAGGAGCTTATAAAATTATGGCATCAAAAGGTTTCCACGACCAATGTCTTTGAAATTGTTGAAAGCATTTTTGCTCATTCAAAAAGAAAATGAACACTAGAGCATAATTTATTTTGATGGGAGATATATGTTGAAGATCAATGGTTTTGCACAAATAATCTATATTGCCTTTGTTTTGTGATGCTATTGGCATGAGAATCATCAATCTTCTATGCGTTTTGTCTTGTGGATAGTGTTCATTTGTATTCCTCCTATCTGTGACAAGGAATATTTGAGTGTACATTGTCAGAATATGTTGTTTGGCACTTTTCACTCATGCGTTGTCTTAGGTTATGCTCTCTCGTATTGTTCACACCCCTTCAATTTCTCTCCCATGGTTTGGATATGTCTACACTACCTAAGGTATTTAAAAATCATATTTTGGTGAGTTTATAACCCCCCTCACATGCCTTTTCAGAGTTACTTTTTAGATATTTTTTTTATTTTTAGAAGTTTTAAAAGGTCTATTTTTTCGTTAGAAAACTCATTCGAACGAGACTTCTAACGAAAATTTGCCCCAAATGTTCTGAATTTTTATTTGATATCCGTTCATATGTCATTCGAACATTGTCGTTCGAACGATATTCGGATGACCTTTATACATTTTTTTCGTTTCTAATTGGTTCCATCGAAGTCTTTCGAACGACCTGGGTTACATTTGGGTTGTTTCTTTAGATTTTTCGCACTTTATTTTTCTCCACTTCTTTCTCTCTCCTACCTCTTCCACATTTTCCCTTATTCCCCATAACCTACTTCCCCACTCTCCCTTTCTCTCCATTTACTCAACCCTCAATTACCATTTACCCATTTTCTACCTTTAACTCATTTCCTCCATCACTAGCTGTTCATATCTCTCTCCATTTCTACACGATTTCAGGAATTTTCATTTCAAGTATTTTTGTTTCTTTCTTCCATTTGATTTTTGTAAGATTGAGAGTTGCATGATTTGGGTTCTATTCACAACTTCAAACATTTGTTTTTTCTTTTACCCATTTCTTGTACTCCCAGTCTATTCTGTTGGGGCTATAATCTACAAATATTTTCCTCGTATATTTTTTTCTCTTCTTTGCCCCCAGTTAAGTGTTAGTATCATGAAATTATCTTGTCATTTAATCAAAGTTTAAATTTTTGTCAATAATTTCATGGTATTACACTTAATATTTTTTCCTTGCAATCTCTATATTTATCCTACTGCTATTGGAGTTTGGGTTTTTGCTGATTTTGGTTGTGTTGATGGTGTTTAGCGATTTAGTTGGTATTGTCGTATGGGTAGGTTTTAATTGTTTCCTCTCATTATGCCTAACCATGGTCAACACAATTGTCCCATCCTTT
Source organism: Sambucus nigra (assembly GCA_949130495.1). Classification (NCBI taxonomy): domain Eukaryota; kingdom Viridiplantae; phylum Streptophyta; class Magnoliopsida; order Dipsacales; family Adoxaceae; genus Sambucus; species Sambucus nigra. The sequence continues at coordinate 158,591,060 of OX422215.1, forward strand.
CATCCATTGAGGAGCGTTCTTCATCCTCTTCCTCCTCTAATGAGAACACTTTCGTTGATGCTTCCATCCCAAACCTTTGACTGCATAGGCAAACCATTAATAATCACACTTTGTACCAAACTCAGGGATTTGCCACTCATGCAGTTGTCTGCGAAAAAGTAGTCGATCTCACCTCTCTTTCTGGCACTATAGTCTCATCTCTGATTTCTGACTTGGGTTGGGATCCCCTTTTCAACCTTACCGTCCATTTTACCCCGGTCTCATTAGGGAATATTTCTTTGGTATGTGAGATGTTAAACCTAGACTTTTATCAGTTGTCCATAGTAGAGAAATCACTATTACACCTGAATCCATTGCACATTTTGTAGGATTTCCTCGCGTCAACAATCCCACATTTCCATGGCCAAATGACTCGCGCCCTGAGACACGCCTCATTATGAATACTATGTGTCGACTTTTCGAGTCTAGTACAGTCACCATTTTGTAATACCCCTTACTTTTGAGTAATTATTTTTTTATTAAATTACCATGTGGGTTAGTTATATAAATAATGGAAATTGAAGTAAATATTAATTTAAGTAATTTAAGAGTTAAAATTTATGAGTATTGCATATTTACCGTTACGTGAATGTAAATAGTGTAATATTATGTTATGTGGAGTCGTTGTTCTTTAAGCGACGGTTATGATTTATATTCCAATTGGATTATCATTAGAAAAATAATATGACATTGGAATAGGAAATAATGAATCATATCCCGGTTGTCAGTTTAGAGAGCACGGTTAGTCCGGGAACGGTTGAGATAGTCAAAATAAGTGTCGGGTGTGTTTTGGGGTCTCGGGGTACTTTTAGCTAGTTATGACTTAAATATGATGTTACGGGTCATATTAAATATGTAGTAGCATTTAATGTTGGACTTAATGTATTTGAGACATTTTGAGTATTTACTCTTGTAAGAGCAATTAAAGCTCATTAGTGTGTTTTAAACCTAGAAAGTAGAGAGAAGAGAGAGCTTAAGAGAAAGAAGAGAAAAGAGGGAGAATGGGTGATTTGGGCTTGGAATCGTATCAACGAGAAGAAATTCGAGACTCCAATCTTGAGGTAAGTTTTATAACTTGCAAAAAATTATGATTGTGTTGAATAAATTGTATATATGGTTAGTGTTCTTGAGTTTAAACCCTTTTTGGATTTTGATGATTTAGCTGCTTAAATTTTAGAATATAGGATCTAGACTTGATTTGAAGTTATTGGATTATTTAGATCTCATGTGAAGTAGTTTGTAGATGGTGTGGTTTGATGAAGTTTGGTTTAGATGTAAGAAAAAGAGATTTATGGATTTAGGGTTCATAACAACCCGTAGCCAAAACTGGGCTATTCGACCCAGACAAATCGATTTTCCCCTAGCGAATCAATTCGCTAAAATGGTAGGCTACAGGTCTGAGTTAGCGAATCGATTCGAGCAGACCGAATGGATTCGAAAAACTAACAAGAAATTTAGTTCTCTCGACCAAATCGATTCAGTTGGGGCGAATCGATTCGAAAATAGTGTTATTTTGCCAAACTTTTCAAACTTTGATTCCACTCCTTTTCTTTTGGGTTTAAATCTTAGGAACCTTCTCATATGACATATTAAAGAGTATTATGACTTCATATAAGGGGAGCGATGCCATAAGATAGTAAGGGGTGTCTGGGCTTCATTCCGGTACTAGTTATAACAACATAATGTCTCATTTCATCTAGTAAACGAGTGTAAGACTAGTGTAGGGTCAGTTAGAGTCATTTTGGACCTCTGGGGGCTTGTATGGGAGTGTCTATACCTTGTAGCTAAAATTCATTATGTACATATGGTTTTGGAAATAAGAATTGTATGTTTAACTAAAATATCTTGTCAATATGGCACATTCATACGCACCTCTCTTAATGATATCATAAGGGAAGTTGCGCGAAAGAGGTGAATCCCCTGGCTAATAATGTAGGAAGAGTATAGTCCTTAGGCCATGGCACCGATTGTTACATAATATGATTGTTTCATTCGAAGTGAAGTAATTCCGGGTATGGTTACGTCTCACTATCAAAGGTGTATGGCTGCTTCCCATGCATTGTGATTTAGGGTACCCAGGTGGTCATGAATATAGGCCCTTGAAGATGATAGAAATTAGGGGTGCCTCCAGTGGGGTGACTCCCTAAAGGATGGTCTTAGAACCATTATTATATGACTATAACTGATGATACGAGAAATCCTCCACTAGTCATTCTCGTACCAGCAAATCAAGTGTAAGGTGCATAATAAGCAAATAAAGCGAGTAAAGAGAGAGAAGATAAGATATAGAGTGGTTCAGCCACTAAAATAGGCCTACGTCCACTGTGTTTCTCTGTTCTCATTATATGCATTGCATAACACAATATGATCAAGCCTGAACGGGCGTACAAGTATGAGAATAAAAGAGAGTACATGGCAGTAGCAGTTCCGGGCGTGCCGAAGATCTTACTATGATGTAGGTGAGTAGACTCCAAGATTTTTGATTAGGTTGTGTAGAGAGGATTGGTCAAAGCTTCTCCAGGTATTATATAATCTTCCCAATGGGAGGGTAATCGATCCCTTACTTCGAGGTATGGTCCTCTCTATATATAGGAGGTATATGATCTGTGTCATGTGCCATGAGCACGTGACGTATATCAAGTCTGGAGTTACTGTCATAGAGAGGGATGTAGCATGTAAGGCAAGCATATCGAGTACAGCATCCTGCATGAGGTTAAAGCCAAAGGTGCCTCACCCTATACTTAGTAGGGTCGCGGCCTGTATATAAAGCCAAGTGGTACCTGCTGCACCCTGTGCTGGGTTAAGCCGAACCCTATGGTGAATAGGGTCGCGGCCTATAAGATTCTATGTTCCGTGGTAGGTGGTGCAATATATGTGCTATCAATAAGCCCCCAAGTCATAGTGCCAAGTGATTGTGATTGGGGATGCGGCTGAGTAGTTACATCCTCTTAAGGTGCCGCGGTACTTTCAAGGCGACGCTTCATCTTCCCGTTCCCTCTTATATAAATTATTCCGGCCGTGGACTTCATAACATTTTCCAAATATTTAAGACCATATCGTTAGCCAACCTCTATTTGTTCATCCTATTACTTTTTCTGGAGACTTTCAAAAGTTGTGTGTAGTGGTTCCAAGGTGGTTTGAGGCTGAGCACCTCCCGTTTATTCTTTTCCAGGTAATTTTTCAATTACCAACCTCTTCAATAGCCTTTTCGGTTCACAATTCATAATTCATCATCAGATCTTCTGAATTTTTGCATTTATCTTGACCTGAATTTCTGAACTTGAATTGAACTTAAATCATGTTTGTTATATTTGAACTTATAATAGATTTTTTGGGATCTCTCGAACATGAATTATATCTACCACATTTATTCGAGTGTATTTTGTTGGATTGTAATCATGTTTGCTACTTGGATTTGACCATACCTATTTCTCCAAATTTCTCAACTGATCTTGATAATACGTAGTTTTTTGGATTTGAACTAGGTAACCATCGTGTTGGTTAGGGTTAGACTTTTGGGTTTCTAAACTAGGTAACCTATCGTGTTCTTGATGTTGTTGAGAGGGACTCTTCGTATTCTAGGGTTTTGATCTTTGTTTTTACAAAGGTTAAGTAATCACCTGTTTGAGCGAATGGCCGTGGAATGACGAAATCCTTTTAGTAACTTAGGGATGCTCATAATGAATATACCTTTTAAATAGTTTAAGAAACATTTGCGGTATGTAGTTAACAAGGGATGTTTCCAGTTATTAAACAAAGGCTGCAACCTATTGTGACTTGGGTATTTATTAGGTTGCGCGGCATTTAGCCCATAATTTTTTGACTACGCTATGTTAGAAATCTTCATCTTTCCACCAAAATAATATTACGCGTCGTCGATTAACTTTTAGGGCTCAGGAACCCAACACTTAGTATGTTTGCCCAGTCTTGCTAATCATTTCTATTGACTTTAATAGACATTATTATTCTTGTCACGGCTCCTTAGAGGCTTTTTAGAACCATATTGGCTACAACACCTAACTGCGGACTCTGCTTTTCAGGTACTACTGCATCCATATGAACTTTGACCCAGACGAATTTCTGAGAGGCTTTTGGAACAAGCATTTTGGATCCTCTCCTCCTGAACTTCCTTTCATGCCTTCTTTGAAGTCAATAGGGCCTTGCCAACTGAAGGATTTCCCTAACTGCGTAATACTAGACTCAGATTTGTGGATTCTACTTATAAAAAGTATTTTGAGACCACACCAATGGAAGAGGAAGATAACTCTAGTAACCAACCAATGGACATAGAAGAGAGCGTCGCGGTAGGAGGTGCTTCTAATGTTAGGGATGAACTTATTGGCATATCTGGGAGGGCTGAGAGACCTCTTGTTGCACTTGGCATCCACAACGCTATGACCTCAGAATGGGTTCAACAGGTAACTGAGGACTTCGAGTTTCCTGAGGGTCTACTGTGCTCAGCCTCGGCCGCGAAATAGATGCCATGCACGGAACTTACTGATTATGGGGTCTGCTTCCCCTTACATGCCTTCATTTATGGGTTGCGGCTGCCTGTCTCTGTTCCCATTAGGAGAATTTTTCAGACGATGGGACTAGCCCCAGCTCAATTAGATCGCAATGGCTAGAGGGACATTCTCGCAGCTGTGGTGCTATGGGAGAATCAATTCAAAAGAGATATTACTCTCGCAGAGTTTTTCCACTTCTATCGTCCACAGTAAAACTTTATAAAGTTTGCGGGATAGTACTACTTCTCAATTCACGGCAGGGATGAGACCCTTTACTCCGGAAGGCCCATCAGTGTGAAGAACTGGAAGGGTAAGTACTTCTAGATATCTGGTGAAGGGTGGGAGATCCACCCCGAAGAGAATGATAGGGATAGATCATTTAGGATGTCGCAGTAATGGGGGTGTCCCTCCAAACTTGGTAAATACCTATGGTCGCATCCCTTGTTCATAGTTTATTATTATTCTCATTATACTTTTGTATTAACTTCACATTTTTCGCAGTTCTAGACAACTTGCAGCTGAGTAAGCGACAAGAGAAAAGAGTTGGGGAGGCCGCGGCAATTCCTGCTGAACAGATGAAATTCAGCACACTTGTAACCTCTACATCTCTTTTTTAAGCGTGCTACTTCCCTGAAAAATCTGTTCCCAAATAGATGGGTGCCGAAAGTAATTCTGCTATCTAATTTTCTGATTCTGTGACAATTATATTTAACTAGATATTGACTTCATTTCTTTCTCAGGTGAGGATATTGATAGGTCTTGGCTAGCAGCTCAACTAGATGAGATGGATGAGGATGAAGTGGTCCTGAATAACACTTTCTAGGCATAAGAAAAGAAAAAGGACAAAGTTCAAGGTTCCTGTCGCAGTTACCCCCGGCCTGCAAATTAAGCCTGCCGTGCCATAAAATCTTATTGCGGATAAAACAAATACTGTTGCGCCCTCACATCAAGTTGAGGATTTGGCCCCTATTGAGAGGCCTGAGGGCACCTTTGATAATGACATAGGGGCTAACCTTTCTGTGGTGGGTCTGATTTCACCCTTACCTGATCAAGGTGTCCGCGACACTTCTCCTATACAACGAAATTCTCCTCCCCCTCCATCCATAATGGTTGTCAATGAAAATTTACCACCTCCACAAAGAAGACGTCCACGGCCACAACTGTGCAAACCGAATCCTCAATCTTCTGGGGATAATACTTCATGCACCATTCACAGGATAAGGAGGAAAAAGGGTGGATCCGAATTAGATCGATTGGCAGTTGAGGACCATGAGGACGCAAAGTCTTATGCCCTCCATCGTCTTCTGAGGGTAAGTAATTACGACGTATCAATATTTTTCATAATTTTGAGTTTTATTTTCTAACTCTCAATACACTTACAAGCTGCGGAAGCTGTGGCGAACCAAAAAATGTAGTATGAGGGTCTCTATAGGCTTCAGGAGGCTACAGAAGTTGTTCACACACCTGATTTGGAGAAGGACAGAGCAGAATCTTTCGAGGCTGGAAAGAAATCTTCTGCCACGATACTCTAGGTGGCTCAAATGGATCTTGAGGCCTTTGTCAAATCCAGGGGCGAAGCTAAAGATAATTTTAAGCAAGCTGCTGAGGCTCTCAAGGCTTCCCAAGCCTAAACTGTGGAAGCTTGCAAACAACAAGCTGGGACTTCTAAAGAAGCAACAAGATGATTTAAAGATTAAGGCTTCCAATGATGTTGAGGCCCATGCCGCAGAGATGAAGAAGATGGAGGAAGATCACACTGCGGATATTAAGAGGATGAAAGAGGACCACTCTGCGGCCTTTGTTAGAAAAGATGAGCAACACGGCGAAGCCCTTTAACTAGCCATTGATAACACCATTGCATCTTACAAAGGCTCCGAGGACTTCTTCCTTATAAAAAAACTGGGCTTATATCCGCGAATACCAGGAGTTGAGGTATAAAATAACAAAGAATTTCCCTGATGCTGCGGCTATAATCATATCTTGGAGTGTCGTGAATGCTGAACATGATGCCTGCATGGATGAAATGAAGGTTGTAGTCGACGAGCGGGCCAGGCTATGGTCTGAGGCAGAGGCAACGGTAGCTGATGAAGAGACCGTGACTACCACGGAGGGAGAAGAGGGAGATGACATTGACGATGCTGAATCTTAGGGTTGCGTCCCTCTTTATCATTGTGTTTCCTCTTTAAACGACTGCGACCTCTTTTCTATAATCTTAACGCTAATATAGCTTTTTTATTCTTGTGTTTTGCTTGCCTCAACACTTGAATGAATGCTCTCTATACATCTTTGATTGCTTGATTGAAAGATTTGCAAATATGCTTCTTCAATAACTTGGATTTTTCTAAATTTTCCACTTCGTATGTGGTTATCATCCCACCTACCGTGGCTTAAAATCTTCAATTTTTCCATATTTTTTCCAAGTCTTGATATTTCCATTCATAGGCTGCGGCTGGTTGGCAACCAGGATGTGGCCTTTTGGTAGTTATGATGTCTAATTTTCTTTGTTGTATGTTCTAAATGAATGAATGAACTCCCTGATGGCCGCAGCCATATCAATAAGGCTGCAGCTCCTTTCAATCCCTTGCCAAGAAATTGATGACATCATGTTGGGCTGAGGCCAATATCTTTCTATAGCTTTATTATGCTTCATGATAACAGTGTCACAACATCCTTTAGTCGCTTAATTTCCTTTCATGGTTTTCCTTTAGTCTCTTCGATTGGGTTATTATCAGACACCCTCGGGCTAGGTATTATAAAGCTTCCCCAAGATTGTGTGCATATATATATAAAGCCTTCCCAGGATATAATAGGATTATCCGTAGACAATTAAGTCTTTGGCCTTTTTAAATATAGGATTATCCATAGACAATTAAGTCTCCCGCTCCTGTCGGTTATTTTTAGGCCTTCTCGGGATTGGTATTATGAAGCATCCCCAAGATTAATATGAGATCACCAAGTTAATGATGTTTCATTTCTATCCACCAAGTTAATGGTGTTTACCGAGGAAGTATCCTCCCAGGGCTAATGACGCATCTCGAAATCTTAGAACGGGCATTGTGAGCCCTTACGATTGATGTTGCAGTCCAATTAAAATAACTGCTCTCAATTATTGCTTTCGTCATTTTCAATCGTCACTTGCTTTTAGACGATCAAGTGTCTTAACAAGCATTGTGGGGCCATTTAGATATTATCATTCCCGGTATAACATGTTATCTCGAATTGAGATCTATTTTAGATAAAACGGTCGTCAATAAGATAGCATTTAATGGGAATGAAAATCAAAACACAGCACTATAAGAGTGAACTTGATTTTATATATCTATTTATATATTCCTGACTTTGAAAGGACAATACAAAGTTTAATTTAAAATAGCATAGGAAGAGTTTCACTATAAAATAAAAACAGATGAAATATAAGGCATAATCATGAAAAATGGTCATGTGGTATGTGAGACTAGGATGCATCCCCTAAACATCTCTGAGGAACCTCTGCATCATCCCTTGCCCAATCAGCCTTTCAACTTCATCCTTCAGTGCATAACATTGATAAGTGTCATGGCCATGGTCCAGATGGAACTTGCAACCTTTGGCTTTGTTCCTTTTGTGGGGTGGAGCTTTAATCTTGTCTGACCACCTCAGCAACTTGTCCTCCATAATGGACTCAAAGATGTCTTCAATTGGGAAGGCCAATGGAGTGTAAGCCCTAGAGATCTTGCTCTCTTCTGCCTTCTCTACTTTCTTTTTCTGTCTTTCTTTCATGGATGGAACTTCTGGCATGACCGCGACAGCGAAGGCGGCTAAGGTGATGATCTTGGGTGCCGCACCCACATTGGATGAGGCCGCGACCTCTAGCATGAGGACCCTCAGAGTCAAATAGTTGTCTTGGGATTGGAGTAAATCATGACTGTTGTAGAGATGGTTGACGTGATTGTACAACTACATAATCTCATCTTTGACTTCTGTGCTCCGGATGGCTTCTACTTCCATTTTATGATTTGTTAGTCTTTACACAGTATAAAATCTGAGACAAAACCAGCAGAAGTGAGTAATCACAGAAATACTAAATGAACCAAGTAGGATATTGGGATGCAGCATTTGAACTGCTACGTGATATTCGATTGAGGCCGCGACCTGTAAGGCACATAGGTGCACTACTGTGGCCTTTGTATAACATTCACTAAGGTTGAGCTGGAGACCACCTGAGTTCGTTCCTTGATGTTTTGAAGCTTCTGTAATATAATTGCACTAGTATGGGCCACGGCATGAGAGACATTCGATCTGACAGGCCACATCCCTGCCTAGGCAGTGAAGGGAGCAATACCAAACTAGAAACCCAGTAACTTATTTAATCTCCCGGAATACGTAGAGAGCATTCCTGCTAGGTTTATCTATGAGAGAATAACCTCTCGATGCGTAAAACGACACTGTTTCGATGATAAACCCTAGATCATAGGTCAGGAACAACAAATACGGGGATAAATACAATCCTTCCCTAATCATTCATCTTTTCGAGGATAAAGCCCATCATGCTTTTTAGCAATATCTAGATGGGATGATATCACGGGGGTATGCAAAATAGATCTAATGTTATAAAATGGAGACCCAAAAGTAGATCTGAACATAATAAATACCCATTTAAGGGTGTGAATATAAACATAGCTTAATAACCCAATATTTACTCATGAGATTATGACCCAAAGGGTCCCCATGAATAAAATAAGGAGTTTAAGAACTCGAAATATAGAGAAACAAGATTGAAATATCTCGTTTCCCACAGATGGTACCAAAATGATGATACGAGAAATCGTCCACTAGAAGTTCTCGTACCAGCAAATCAAGTGTAAGGTGCATACTAAGCAAATAAAGCGAGTAAAGAGAGAGAAGACAAGATATAGAGTGGTTCAACCACTAAAATAGGCCTACGTCCACTGTGTTGTTCCGTTCTCATTATATGCGTTGCAGAACACAATATGATCAAGCCTAAAGGGGCATATAAGTATGATAATAAAGGAGAGTACATGGTAGTAGCGGTTCCGGGCATGCCGAAGATCTGACTATGATGTAGGTGAGTAGCCTCCAAGCTTTTTGTTCAGGTTTTGTAGAGAGGATTGGGCAAGGCTTCGCTAGGTATTGTAAAATATGCCCAAGGGGAGAGGAATTGATCCCTTACTTCGAGGTGTGGTCCTCTCTATATATAGGAGTATGTGAGATGTGTCACACGCCCTGAGCATGTGACGTATATCAAGTCTAGAGTTACTGTCATAGAGAGGGATGCATCTTGTAAGGCAAGCATATCGAGTACTGCGTCCTGCATGAGGCTAAAGCCAAAGGTGTCGCACCCTGTACTGGGTAGGGCCGCGACCTGTATATAAAGCCAAGTGGTACGTGCCGCACCCTGTGCTGGGTTAAGCCGCACTCTATGATGAATAGGGCCACACCCTGTCCTGAGTAGGGTCGCGAACTATAAGCTTTCGTTTTTCGCAACAGGTGGTGCAATATATGTGCTACCAATAAATGTTCTTACAAAAATGGTATTTTATATGAATGATTAAATGAAACTGTGAAGCAACTTTAATTACATATGATCCTTAATGATTAATTCATTTGTGAGGATATATTATAAATTGGTGAACTAGGAATGTTGAATAGATTTAGGTTAATCCTATTAAGTATACGGGTAGTTTACCTTAAAATGAATTGTACGCGTTAGGATGTGCACTTAGAAGAGGGGTGAGGATGATTCTTGAGCGAAGAGAGAATTTAACCTGTTTATGAAAGTTGGCATTCATAATTGTTATGCATTTTATTCACGTGTGTATCATATAAAACTGGGCCCTGACCCATTTATATATTTTCTTCTTGTGTGGTTCTTACTTTGGCATTCTCCATCGCATGGGCGCCCGCGTTGACCTTCCTTTCCAGTGTTAATGAGCTACGTCATTTTGTGGATGTTGTAGGATTTTTGTAATAGATGCAATAATTTCTTTTGGATATTCTAGTTATTATCCGTCTGTATATTCGAGCGTGTTGCCCAAGTTTATTATTCATATCTACTATTATACTTGGTGTTACCTTTTTTTATTAGTCTGTTAACCGATAGCTTATTTGGTTATGTTTTGTAGAATTGTTAGTAAACTGTTATATATTATATATATATATATATACATCAACCTTTTGTGAAAAATTGGATGATTGAAATTTCTTTTATCAAATTTGCAAAATTATATATGACATATGTTTTTAAAAAATATTTAGTGGTTGTCTCGTAATATTATTATTCGACAATGATGCAAAGAATGAACCATTTTTCATAAAAATATCCATCTTGATTTCCTGATTCTTAACTAGATTGTTTGTGCATGACTTCTACCTCGTGCCAACTCCACTCAAATTTCAAGGGCACACATGGACCTAATGTTTGCCATTAGCATTAAATCCGCTATTGACCTTCCCCGCTTCATCTTTGGTGTTCTTAAAGACGTTAAAGTAAATCCTATTTGTCACGTTAGGCAAGCTTTACCTTTTGTAGTTATAATTACTAGACATTTCCTTGAGGTTGGTTGCCCCCTCCTTCGCTCGGATATTTTGGTCACTCATTTTTAGAGAATTAATATCTCCTCTATTGGTCATTTATGCAGTCACCTTCCCCATGGTATACTCAATCCACTTCTTCTCACTCTGCGTCATCCACTCCCACTCCCTCTAGACCCTCTTCTTCTCATCCTCATCCACCTATTTAGTTGGAGGATTTTAAGTATGTACGTACGTAGGTTGATCATATTTAGGAGGATAAACACAAGGATAAGGCACTTTTACAGGAACATTTACTCACCATGAAGAGGGATCATCAGATATCCAAGGACGCTCAGGTGCGTTGAGAGGAGGCACAGGCATGTCAAGTTGAGGCCTAAGCTAGGCTAGACTCCATCCTTATAAAGCATCTTGAAGATATTTTCCGTACAGAGACGAGTCATGGTGTGGGATCCTCCGGTACCGGTTCGATTCCAGATGACCCCTCACCTGATGCTCCAGCTCGTGATGATTCTATTATTTATTTATGTACTTAAGGGAGAGAGCTTTTTTTTTCTCTATATATATACCTTACTTGTACCAGTCATTTATATTCCCATATTTATTTAGTATGTTTCGTTATTGGTACATTTATGTTAGCTCTTGATAGTTTTAATTTTTAATGAGAATCACTGCTTGTTTTTGCTATGTTATCATTGTTGTGGAATGTTTTAATTGCTTTGCTTATTTATTATTGATATTTTCCTAATTTTCATTTTATCATTGTATCTCACTAACACTACATGTTAGTTTAATACCTTTGTCTTTTCTGGATAAAAAGGTGGAGAACATGTTTAGGGTGAGTTTAAAATTTGTGGTATTTAATCTCTCTATTTCCCCATACGTTTTATGTTTTTGTTGTTTCATGTGTGTAGGTCTTCTATTGCAGATACATAGCTTACTTTCAACAATGCATATTAGTAGTCACTCCAGTCAGTCTGTCCCTTTTTTTTGGGTCTTGGGAATGGGGTTTAGGATCGGCTTGACGACTTGGCTTAGCAAATTCAGTGTCATTATTTTTTGTATTTGATTTATTTTATGTTTAGTCCCGGAATAGCCAAAGGGGGAGATTTGTAAGGACAAATTTTCAATTGAATCATTTGTAGTATTGGATATATTCCGGTAGAAAAAATATTTTGGGTTCTATAGATTCATTCATCTATCAACCATGAAGAATTTGGGCATCCGGTCTTTCACACATCATCAAATCAATTCCTCATGCTCGTTTCCCAAGAGGTATATAACCTGGATATTTTTTATGTGTTGGAGATAAACTGAATTTTAATTAGAATGATTTTGTTAAAATTTTCAAATTCATTTCACTCTTTTTAAAATTTAAATTTTTTGTTGGAAATCTGCCCAGGTCGTTCGAATGACCTGGCTTGAATGAACCGGTTCGAACAATTTTTCTAACGAACTTCTCGCAAAATCTTTTAAAATCTCATTAGAAGTTTCATTAGAAATGTCGTTCGAACGAGCATGTTCAAACGAACTTCCAATGACTTCCTTTGCAAAATGTTCTGAAATATCGTTAGAAGGTCGTTCGAACGGCTCGTTCAAACGACCTACTCTAGTTTTGAATTTTTTTTTAAATTTCTCGGTAGTTCTTTTTTAATAAGTGTCTTGGTTCACAATACTTCTTACTTTAATATGGATGAAAATAACTATTTGAAGATAACTTACACTTTGAAGAAAAATACTCATCATCTTCTTTTATTAAATTCTCTCCAATACATATCATTTTGATTGATAAAATTGAAGAATAAAAACTCCATACAATCTACATTTCTTTCATTATGGATGTATGCGGTGGAACTCTGTATACTTGTTGATTGGAAATGTTTTATTGGTTTTGGTGGATACCGAGACACGAGATGTATTAGGCAACGTGTTGGAGCTTCGCATACTACAAATGGAGGTAGAGGAGATAACATCAGTAAGTCTTAGTGAGTCAAGTCTATAAGTCTTTTGAGTCCCTTTGTAAATCCATAATTGTAGTGGATTTATCTAGGCCCAGCCGTCCGAGGTTTTTTCCATATGGGTTTTCCACATACACTGGGTGTTGTGGCTGTGATTGTTTATTTCATCTCGCAAAAATCACCTAGATGCATGTGTAGGTTAAAAGGATAAAATTTATCTTTTATCATAACCCTAGTTTAATTTGGTGCTTTCCTTCGTCTTACATGATAATTGTGCATGCTCTCTTTGGAATTAGTAAAGAACATCTAAAATTGGAATTTATCTACACTTGGACTAATTTATATTTGTGTGGTGAGTGTATTCAATGAAATTGATTAAATCTATATAACCTTGCAGCTTCAAACTCAAAAATAAAAGTTATTTGGTAGAGGTGAAACACCAACTTGATATTTTACATAAAAAACATGGTAAGTAAATTTAACTCATAATCAAGCATTGTTGATGTCATAAGCATATAGTTATTCCTTTGATGAAAAGGAATACGAATAGGGAGAGCTATGATAGAGTAAATAAAGGGGAAGTGCTCGCCTTTAGGGCCATGGTCGCTCTAGAAAAATTAACAAATAAAAAATGATACTTGGTTAAGACTATGATGCACAAGTAATAAATAATATCACGGGAAATAAAGAAAACTCACAACATTGTGGCGAGGAAGTTGCCTTAAGGTAGAAATAAAGTGGTGGAAGTAGTCGTTCAAGGAGAAGGTACCATTATGTCCTCTCGGTGACTAGGAGAACTATCTCAAAGATCAACTATCACTTCCTCGTGAACTGGTATAAAAAATTAAGTATTAGTAAAGTGACCTTTAACAATTATAAGCGACCCAATCTCATTTTAAGACGAACTATGGTAACCATAAGAAGGACTACTTCCATAATCAACATCTTTTTCAAATGATCACGTTGTCGAACAGGCATATATATCCCATTTTCTTTATTCTTTATAATTAGTTCTATAAACAATAATATCTTCCACAAGGAAATATGTGGTTTGGATATGTAGTTGAGAAGTTCTCGCTTCGATATGCATCGTACTCTCACTTGATTAGCTAGTACAGTATGTCAATGTTTTTGCCAGTTATGTCAATGTTTATTATTTGATTAGCTATTATAGTATTCCCACCAACTTGTTCCCCGCTCGATTTTGAGCATGTGACATTGGCGAGGAAGATCCCACACCTAGAGCAGGAACCAAAATATAAAGATCCAAGTCAGTATGCTTTCTTTTATTTGTGGCCTTGGTTTTGGTCTTGGTTTTGAATTTTTCTTGCTTCATGTCCACAGTAGGATGTTTTGAAGAAATTACCTCCTTGTGAAAAAATGTCGTAATGATTGTAGTTACAAAATCTAACAAAGGCCTTATTTCTCAACTATAATGCCACGTCTCCCTGAACATGCATTTTCTCAAAAACTTATTTGAAGAAGGGATATCTTCCATATAGTCTCTCATGGCATATTTTAAATGCATGCTTTAATACTCTATAGTTGGCATTGCTCAGAGAAAATAGCATGTACTCGTAGTGGGAAAGTAATCACATGCCATAATAGGGAAATCTCTCAATTTAGAAAATATTTTAAACACACCCTCATAGATGGAATTTACACTTGATCTACCATATAGCTGATCTGCTGGATGAGTAGTCATAAAATGAGATAAAAAAAGTACCTTGTTCATAGCTAAACTACCTTTTTACTTGTTGAGGATGATAAAACTCAACAACTCAGCATAACTTAATTATTATGAAAAGCTGCAAGGGAAAATGATAGCTATAGTGTCAATAAAAGGGTTACTTGATATAATTTCCATAAAAGGTAGAGAATTAAACGCATGTTAAGGAGGAGGAATGAAGTTACAGGAAAACATACATCCTTTTATTCTTTTCGTAAGGATGGAAGAAGAATTCCTCAACATCATCCAAGATAGAGTTAAAAGTAATCTTCTGTGCTTGCCTGCAATGGGATAAATATGGCCAAATAATGAGTGAGGATCAATTTTTGAGTTTGGGAAATGCTTAAACAAAAAAACCATTAGATATAAGTATTTCAATGTTTACTACATCAAAACTCAAGTGCGTTCTCTCAATGTTAATGTGAGACGACCTAACCAGGTATATAATGTTCCCAAAATTATTTAAATAAGAGGAACCATCTTTCCATGACATATCCAAATAGCTTGACGAATGAGGATTTCAGGAGGAGAGTCATTCATCCTCATAGGAAATAAAAACCTAGAAAAAAATGGGAGGAATAAGGTATCCAAAATTCTAACTGATTTCAAACTAGGGCAACAAAACTGTTTAAGGACTTCGTACGAGCTTTCTCCTTGTACAAAGGTTACAAGTACCTAAAACAATATCTTTTCCAATGTATGGCCAACGTGTTGTGCACAATCAATCATGCTCTTCTCAAGATCCTCGCACAATGTTTTCTTTTTAGCATACTCATACCCATCAGAGAATATAACGATCCCCAATACTGGAAAATAGGTCATTTCACAAATGTTCTTCAAAGTGATACTAAATTTCCCTCAATATGTCATAAAGGTTTGAGTATTTACGCTTTTCTAGATTCTCCAAACCTCTTAAGGATTTATGTAGAGTACAAAAGATTATTGAAAATTAATGTGATTCTATCGTGTAAGGCAAAAATATTTAAAGAAAAAAAGTCATTCAGAAGAGTCAAGATCATTCATTTTTTTCGATTTCCCCTTTAAAAGGATATTTAATTATAAAATATCAAAACCCTTGAAAATGAGAAAACTGAAATTTGAGCTTCCTTTTGAAAATGAAGAAAAATGATTGTTTTAAGTTTTAGGAGCTCATGGACATGCCCTTTTTTCTAAAATCCAAGAACTTGATATTGACTTTAGTGACCTCCTCGGTTTACTTGATGAGTTAAAAGACCAAAAGGAGGTTTCTAAAGAACAAGATAAATGTTTATCCACATTAATAAAAAGAAAGAGATTATTTAACAATCATATTGGACAATTTTAAAAATGAATATCAAATTTGTGAAGAATACAATATAAATCGTTGAAAAAATATTGAAAAAATTAAAAAATACTTTCATTATATCACATTATACATTCCTAAAAGAGAGACATTTTTGTCAAACCTCCTTCATCAAATGAGACAACACTTATTGAAAGTGTACCCCAAAATTCAAAAAATAAAAGGAAACATGTTGCTAATCATTTGAAGGGGAAGATTATTTTAGTTCCAACCTAAAAAGGTTATGATATAAGAGCGTTATGTTTTGACAAGTTTAATGTTTCGGCTTCAACTAGTGAAATCGTTTTTATAAAGTCATCTTCTAAAAATGAAATAGTAAACATTGAAAAAATTCCTTTGAAAACTCAAGATGAAAAGGAAAATGTTGTAAATAATATTGAAAAGAAAGATAAACTTGTCCACCTTATGATTGATAATAGGAATCATTCGACTCACCATATAAAACCTAAAAAGAACTTTTCTTTTCTCATTGTCATAAAAAGGTCATACAATTTTGTTTTCAATTTAAAGAAATGTCAACATTTTGTAAAGGTTGTTCCCAAGCCCAAGCCCAAATGACAATACCACAAACATTTAAATGTTATCATTTTCACAAAGTTGGTCATTTGAGGAATTTTTTTAATCAAGCCAAACTTACCTTTGAACCATGGTAATAATAGTAGGATTTTTGTGAGGAAAAACAAAGCCAGAAAGAGTTTGATTGTATAAAATTTTCACCTAAACCTTTTGAAAGAAAAATGTGGGTTAAGATGAATTAAATCATTTTTTAGAAAAGCAAAGACCTTAGAGAGAGGAAAAGTGTAGAAAATGCACCTCAACTCTCACCTAACCACAAAAGAATCTTGTGTAAATCGTGTATGGGCTAGGAAAGACAATTCTAAAGTAATTAAAGTAATAAGATTTCGATAATTGTTCCCTCCACCTCTAAACGCTAGATGTTGTTTATTTTATGGTCATAGCCTTATTTGCATTTCACCTTCATATATCTTAATCTTATGCCAAGATATGTACTTTTATTTCATATGTGAGTTTATATTAAATATTTATCATTATTGATAACTCATATGTGATTTGTTTGTCTTCCTGATTTGCTCTTGAATAAATTGTAAAAACTTTGTTTTAGAGAATACTGTGTTTTGGATTTTGAAAAATATCTATAGGATTGTCATATCTAGTTGATCTTTTATTGGATCCATGTATATTATGTTCTAATATAGATTAAAGGTATTTTTATTTTACCTTGGATATATAGTTTTTGCATTTTTTTATTATCCTTGGATTTGACCTAATCTTATACTTAGGCTTTTCATGATTTCTTAACCTTAACCTTGCTTTTCACTAGGTTGACTAACTAAGAACTTCATTGGATATTTTTGGCAAATTATGCTTGTTGGAACATATTTTGGATTATTTGCTTATTGTATATCTTTTGATCATATGTAATGCTCCCTTTGTGGTTGTACATGTCTTCCAACTAAATTTCAAAAATATTTTTTTGCTACAATCACTTTTTCCTTTTAGATGATGTACTCTCAGGAAATATTTTCGTATATCATACTAGATTATTTGATCATTTATCTGTTAGTTTGGGAATATGCCATGTGGTTCATGAGATGAATTTCATTTTTTTCAGGTCTTATAAACTTTAAGAAAGTTCATAATTTGAGAATACATTATCATATCTTGTTACACTACACCATAGTACGCATTGAGTTAATGAGAATGTGTGAGGAATGTCATAGATTATAGATCTTCTACAAAGCGTTCAAAGCTTTAAAAGACTTATGAAAGCCTGTCAAAGTTCTATATTTGTATGTGGGTATTTCTTTCATGATTTTTAGAAAGTTGAAAAAGATTATGCTTTATATAAAAAATCACAGGTGAAGATGTGGTTAGGGCTACAACTTTGATTAAAAGATGCTAACTTTCAAAATTGAAAATAATATTCGATCTTAGTAATGAATGGGTGATATCTTCCACATGAAAAGTAATTTGAACATGGAAACGTGTCAAAGACTTAACACCTATCTAAAGGATAACACCAAAGATACAAAATAACATGCTTTAACCAAATTGTTAATTTGAAGGGAGGAAAGGGTAGTTAAAAATGATCCCAAAATAGGGTGTTGGACATTTCTCTTGAGTCGAAGCTTGCATCTTTGTTTTATGATTCATTATCTTTATTGAACTTGAGCTTGGACCTTTCTCCCAATGGTGTTCATTTTATTTTTATTTTGCTGATTAGAGATATGATATTATGTTCTTGGTTAAAATTCTCACCATGTTATTTACCTTTCATGGATAATGTTTTCTTTATTATGAACATTGGTCAAACTGTGGTAAGTGTGGTAGTACTGCTTATATATTTTTACTTATAAAAATGGGTCTTGGTGTTGTTATCTTAATGTATAAATGTTGATTATTCCATATAAAACCATTCATTGCTAGAAATTCGATATTCACAACTTTTTCTTTTTCCCCCATGAAGAATATATTGCAGGTTTCTTAAAAATATTTATTTTAGAATGAATGATTGGGGATTGATATATTATAAATACGGGATGTGACATGGATCAATGGTATTATAACACATGTCATCAAATTATGGTCTTCTAATTCATTGAATGTGGTCGACACGTCATCTCCTTAGTGGATAGGGTGGCCGACCAAGATCAAGTAATATTATTATTCACCAACACACATATGGGCCATATGTATAGCTCCAATTACCCATACATGGGTTAGTATTCTTAGCTAAATGTGATTATCTCATTATTAGCTGTATCCTAGTATGGGTAAAAGTGTAAATGCCTGATTTATAATGGTGTTCCACCTCTTCCACCTCTCTCTCTCTCTCTCTCTCTCTCTCTCTCTCTCTCTATATATATATATATATATATATATATATATATATATATATATATATATATATATATATATATATATATATATATATCACTCTCTCTCTCTCTCACACACACATCATAAATCAGCCTATAAATAGCACTCAAGTACACATAATATGGATATCTGACAAAGATTCGATCTTATGACCATATGTAGTATCCTAGATATATTATTGAGAGCACACATCCATTTTTTCGTGGTTAATACATAAAACATTCCACCAATAGATGCAGGCATCTCATTGGGCTGAGCCAAGTTAATCTCTTGTGTTCTTCTCCATCTCTCATCTTTCTCAAACCTAGGACGTTAATTTATTTATTTGTTATAGTTTATTATTGGTATTAATCTTCTAATACCCATGTAAATCTATGTACCATTTTTAGACGATAAAAAATTGGCACCATCTGTGTCACACACCTAATCTAGGTTTATTCAAATAATTGTCAATTCTAGAAATGGGAGACAACACAAAAAGTAGTAGCGTAAATGAAACAAGTCCGCCCTCAACTCCTGTTGGAATAGGGGATTTTCAAGGAATTTTGCTGAGCATATTCAATGGCCAAGAGGGGATGCAAGAATCCATAAAACAACTAAAGAAGACACTCTAGGATGGTTACAATAAACCCGAAGAGGATTTTATCACCTGAGCTATGAGAGAATCGTCTGACAGGAGGGGTGAAATGTTGCCTCCTGCACCTACTAAGATAGGTAACCGCCCTACCACAAATAGGCTCTGGGGAGCCTTGGGAGGATGATTTCGGGTTCACAAAATGAAAAAGATTTAATTCATACACTCTGGATAACAAGATGACTGGTCATATCATCCAGGCAACACCTCGTCCCTCAGGATAACTGATTACTGTGATAAAGGGTCATTATCCAAGGAGAAGCCAAGTGTGTTGGAAAAATTTAGTAGAGGCTTCGCATTTGATTGTCTGTCATCGACCTCTATTCAGCCCTAAATAAGATTCATTGTTGAGCATTCTCTGGTACAATCACGGCATCAGCATAAACCTGGTACAATAATCGAACACGAGGGCCAATCTCTAACTTTCAGTAGTTGGCTGACCTCTTCATCAATAATTTCGATTCTTATAAAGTGCAAACCGTAAGTTTGAATCATGCACGACCGAGATTGTTGAAAGGGTATTCAAAGCATATAAAAATACACTAAGCCAATCTCGATTTTGATAGTTGACCAAAGTCAAATAAGGCTCGGGAGTAGCCGATAGTCTTTAAATGGGGTGTTTTCGAAGAAAAAAGGTAAGTACGCACGAACCATGAGGCCGATTCATGAATGAAATGGATCATTAAAAAGGGGATTAAAAATCCTATAAGATTTTAATGAGATTTTCTCAGTTTGGAGAGTTGACCGAGGACAAATGGGGATCGAAATCACCTGATCGCCTCTAGATTAGGGTTTGGAATAAAATGATGAGTACGCGCGAACCATGAGGCCCATTTACACACGGTATAGACCAATAAAAAATGGATTCAGAGACCTATGAGGTTTCAGTGAGCTTTGTTCAGTTTGGAGAGTTGATCAGGGTCAAATGGGGTTAAGGATTGCCCGATGGCCTCTAGATTAGGTGTCAAAGGAAAAAGGTGAGTATGTGCAAATCGTGTGGCTGATTCGTGCACAGTATGGATCGTTTGAAAGGGGATTCAATGAACTATGAGATTTTAATGAGATTTTTTCAATTTAAAGAGTTGAATGAGGTCAAACGTGTCTTAAGAGCACCCGATAGCCTCTAGATTACACTTTAGAGTAGGACCTAGGATCTTATATTATGATGAGAAGTGTTAGGGACCTAAGGATGTGTTTTAGGGGGGGTGCTAGGATGGGGTATCTACAGAGACCCTCAACATGCGAGATTTAAATAAGAGAAGGTTATCGAAAGATCGACACCTCATCGATGTTCAAGGATTAAAAGATTATCGAGGTCGATTCCACGGACATAAGGAGTGGATGTGACCGATTCAAAAGGTCGAGGTCAATTATGTGGATCGAAGGAGTTGAAATGACCAATATTAATGGTCGAGGTCAGTTTTGTGGACCTAAGGAGTTGAAATGACCAATACATAGGGTTGAGGTCAATTCTCCGGACCCAAAGAGTTGATATGACCGATTAAGAGGATCGAGGTTAATTCTACGGACCTAAAGAGTTGAGCTGATCGATTCAGAGGGCCAAGGATGATTTTACAGACTTAGGTAAATTTGTAGAACCTAAAGAGTTATCATGACCGATTTAGAGGTCCGAGGTTGATTTTACAGACCTACGGCATTAAAATGACCGACTCAGAGGGTCGAGATTAATTCTGTAGACCTAAAGAGTTGAAATTGTCGATTTAGAAGTTTGAAGTTGATTATGCGGACATAAGGAGTTAAGGTGACCAATTCAGAGGTCGAGGTCAATTTTACGAACCTAGGCAATTTTGTGAACCCAAATAGTTATTTACAGGGAGTGTTTTCTAACTCTTGCCCCTCTGATGAGGATGTTGGTAGTACGGGAGTAAGCGCACTTGGATTTTTGTTTCGCTGGGGAGTAGGCTGATGATAAGAGATTTGTAAGTGATAATGTATTCTTCTTCTAATCTTTCTAGGTATTGATGATAACTTTGTAAATGGTTCGGTACTTCTTAATGAATTTTCTCAGAACCACGGTCTAGTTGACCTTGCGGGGATTTTTTGGGAATTTTTATGATTTTTTTGGATAATTTTTTTATATTTTTGAATTTTTTGTAACAGAATTTTGAGGGGGGTACGGATACGCAAAGCGGGGGAAGTGCCTATCATCTTATGGCATGGAGTCGTGGGTTTCTTTGGGGAGGGGAAAGGTAATTACCGATATAGACAGGTTCGGGGGACTGTCGATCGACATACCCCTTAGTTCCTAATAAAATGGGGCGACCCTTTTCATGTTTTTCGCACCTTCATTCGATTGAATCTCTAACTTTATCTCTTAAGAAATTAATTTCTACTACATTTTATTTAAAATAACTCATGGAGGGCACCTCAAACAACAACAATAGCTGGATGGAAATCGATGATTGAGAGCATTTGGAATGGCACGCTGTTGCGCCGTTGATTTTGGGGAATGAGAATATTTATGACAACTTTGAGCCTGTGCTTAATGAAAGGGTTCTGTTGAGGGATCCTACATATTACCATTCTGTGAGGGTGAAGAATCCTAACATCTATGTAAGCGTTCACCCTTTGTATTGATTTATTTTTCTTTTTCTTTTTTTATCCTTGGGATGTTGAAGGGTTTTCTTGATTTTTGTGTAAGCTGACATAGCCTCGTAAATCATAAGCTCCCGGGGGTCGATCAAAATGAAGGAAGTTTGTGATTACCTCCATGTGACTGTTCGATTGATGGAGGAGTCTACTAGGCTTGGCCCATTGGTAGAGGCTTTGGATGAGACATCGTGTTCCACGACGGCACTGTGTGCACTAGGTAAGAGGTGGTGGGATACGACCCATACATTCCATTTGGGAATCATGGAGATAATGGTTACTCCTCTGGACGTTTAATAGCTAATGGAGATATAGTGTGAGGTCTAACAGATAGTGGTGGACTTCACCCTATGTGTTTCAGAGGTGGTAATGCGGGCTTCCTTGGGTGAGGATCGTGTCAATGGATTCTATTTTCATCGACTCACACGCGCATCAGACTTAATTTACCAAACTGTCGTATTATTCACTCTCGACAATTTATCAAAGTGTATAGTTCCATATTACATATCACACAGTAATATTAAATCAATAAGTATTAACCCTTGGCACGCTAGTTAATATTTATTTTTAAATCCGGATTAATTAACAATTAAATTCTCACATTTTAATTCAATTAATCCCACTATAATAATTAATCTCATAATTATTTAAATCCTCAAAAATATGGGGTATTACATCTACCTAAAAGAAGTCCGCCTAAGGAATATACAAAAGTGACTCCAAACCAACCCTATGTGTGTACTTATTGTCACAAAAGGCGTCACCTTAGAGATTTTTGTTACAAGATTGGGAAGAATTCTTATTTTATAACTTCTAGTCCACACTATAGCTCCTTAGCAAGCCTAAAAAACCAAGTTGAGTATCTAGTCAATACATCGAAAAATTTAATGAAAAATTTTCTAATGTTCTCTATGGACCAAGAAAATCATTCCAACCAAAAGACTGGAGTCAACAAAGGGAAAAACACAACTCAAGCATGGGTTAAGAAGGATAAGACAAATAGAGATTTTGTTGTTCATGTTGCTCTTAAAGCTTAAAATACCTCCCAATGGTACTTTGATAGTGGATGTTCGAGATATATGATAGGTGATAAATCTCTGTTTACCACTCTTGAAAACTATAAAGATTGTAAGGTCACCTTTGGCGATGGAAGTAAATCTCGAATTATGGGTAGAGGGTCCATTAAAATTTTTGGATTTCCTAAACTTGAAAATTTTCTTTATGTTGATGGTCTCAAGGCTAATTTGATAATCATTATCTAGTTACGTGATGAAAACTTTGATGTTAAATTTAGTCAATCTGAGTGCACCATTTATGATAAATCGGGTGAGGATATTTTACAAGGCATGAGGACTAGTGATAATTGCTATGGAATCGTTCCAAAGTCCTCATTCGTCTCCAATAGTGCGAAAGTCTCATTTGTCGTTCTTTGGCATCAATGGTTAGGTCATGTAAAATTTAGAGATCTTGATCGTCCAGTGAGAAAAGATCTAGTTCGAGGCTTACCATCCTTAGGAAAACCAACCTCCTTAATTTCCGGGCCTGGTCAATTAGGAAAGAAAATTAAAAATCCACATAAGAAGTTGAACTCAATAACTAACTCTCGAGTCTTAAAATTGATACACATGGACCTTATAGGTCCTACTCGTACCGAGAGTTTAGGAAGAAAGAGATATATCTTAGTGATGGTGGATGACTTTTCAAGATACTCTGTAGTAGGTTTTCTACAAGAAAAATCTGAGGCAATAGAATTTCTAATGGTTAAATGTAGAGTTCTTCAAAATCAGCACGGTGTTACGATAAACCTCATTTGGAGTGACAATGGGACTGAATTTATGGAATCCGGTGTGATTGCCTTTTGTGATGAAATTGGAATTAAGCATGAATTTTCGGCCATTCGAACACTACAATAAAATGGTATAGTTGAGAGAAAAAAATCAAAGGATACTTGAAATGGCAAGATCTATGCTCTTAGGTAGGAATGTGCCTCGTAAGTTTTGGGCAGAAGCAGTTAGCATCGCTTATCACGCCGTGAATAGGGTATACTTGCGTCCAAATACAAATAAAATGACATATGAATTGTGGACTAGCAAGAAACCAATTTACCCTATTTTAGAGTCTTTGGTATCCCTTGTTACATCCTTAGGGATAAAGATCTTCTAGGTAAATTTGACTCGAGGAGTGTTTAAGGTATTTTCTTAGGGTATTCTTAAAACAATAGAGCTTTTAGAGTTTACAACTTAATGAGTTCAAAGTCATGGAATCAATAAATGTAGTCATAAAAGACGATGCACCAGCCACATTTGTTGATAATGAGAAAGTTTTATCATTTGAGTGTGATGCTCTTATCGGTGTTGAAAACATTAAGTCTCATATTGACTTGGTGGATCCCACCATTGAGAAAAAGGATCCATCTGCATGGGTTCGTAAAAGTCACAACCCTTCCAAAATTATAAGGAATCCCGAATTAGGTGTCAAGACTAGGAGTCAATTAGAAAATGAAGTTACATATTTGTGTTATACTTCTAAAATCGAAGCTAACTCTAAAAGATGAATATTGGATAAATGGCATGTAAGAAGAGTTTTTTAAATTTAAGAAAAATGATGTTTGGGAATTAGTTCCTCGGCTTAGTGATACTAATATCATTGGTACCAAATGGATTTTTAAAAATAAAATGGATGAAAATGGTGTGATTATTCGTAACAAAACTAGGTTAGTTGCACAAGGATACACCCAAATAGAAGGTGTTGACTTTGATGAGACTTTTGCTCTAGTTGCTAGGTTAGAGTCGGTTCGTCTTTACATGCCATAACATGTCATCTTAAGTTTAAACTGTATCAAATGGATGTCAAAAGTGTTTTTTTAAATGGCATTTGTGACACCCCAACTAATTAAATACCGGGTAGCTACTCCTTTATTAAATTAATACAAAATGCCATGTTTGTCCAGTTCATAGCATCACAGTCGAAAAACATTTTTATATTTACTAACCACCTAATATTTAAAAAGTGAGTTGTCCATTTTAATTTAAATCCGATTAACATGCAATAAATGAATTATGAAAATTTAACATAACCAACACAATATAGTCACAATAGAATAACCAACCAACAATAATGAGTCTGGAGGAAAAACTCCTCACAACAAACCGAATTCTGAAATAAATAAATACAATGTCTACATCACTAAAATTAATTACAACCCAAAGTCTGAAATAACTGAATAAGTAAGATGTCTCTAAAAGGAATGGGCGACATTCCCAACAAATGATGAAAGCTGATAATGGAGTCAAGATAAAAAACGGAGGCGTCAACTGTCAAGGTCCTGTAACTTCCACAGCAGCTACATCACGTCACCTGAATAGAATTCCTATGCATGGTGTCCTTGTGGCTGGGTACCTAAAAGATTTTTACAAAAATAGATTTGAAAGCAAACGGGTCAGAGCCCGAATGTGAAAATAATTTAAAAATATGCAAGTGTTATCATTAAGAAGTGAATATAAAGTACATGATAGTGTGTGCACTCACATGAGTTCCTCACCTCTCAACTAATCGTGCACTCCTAGCGTACCCGTACCCGTTCTAGTTGCTCCCATATCTATTTAGTCCAATGCTAAATCTAACATTTCTATATGATATCCAATTCAAATCCCCAACCTCTTCTATTTAATAGAGTATTGTACCTTATTACTTAGATTTCCCTACTTTAGCACTACAATTTATTAGAAATCTTACATTTTCACTTTACAAATTGTTGCTATTATTTATACTCACAATTATTCACGACAATTCACTTCAATCAATAGTATATTATTCTCACCATAACTATGCAATACTAGCACCCCGAGACTAAGCTGCGGTGAACACATACTCTGCTATCAAATCCCGGTACATCACGTACATGAGGACCACGTATTCCGAATCTCTCAGGAAACGTTTCATTAAC
Organism: Sambucus nigra; assembly: GCA_949130495.1. Classification (NCBI taxonomy): domain Eukaryota; kingdom Viridiplantae; phylum Streptophyta; class Magnoliopsida; order Dipsacales; family Adoxaceae; genus Sambucus; species Sambucus nigra. The sequence goes on from OX422215.1 coordinate 158,617,255, forward strand.
AACAATCACAAACAATGGAGGCGAACATAGTTCACATCACATGGGTCACGCACATACCTACGCTCCCATGATCAGCAGACTTATTAACTTCTCAATAATCCCTTCTCTGACCTATGACCTCGAGGTACCAATTTAAATCCCCCCCCCCCCCCCCCCCGTAGGCACACAAAGATTAGATGGTCCTAAACGAACGCCAACCTCCCATGATATTAAGTACGGTAGGTATGTCATACACAGATAATTATATATACTAAGCATTCTCGCTTCTTAGATATTACAATATTTTATTAGTGGTATACTTCTCGTTCTTATACTCACACTTAGTGTTATACAAATCACAATGTCCCCATTTTGTATGTATTTAAGTTATCAATTATCCTCACTTCGTGATTAGTCACTCGCGTCCTAATCCACAAGTGTCATTCGGTTCAAGGCACTATTCTAAATTTTAATCCTCAATGTACCCCAAATCTCCCAACTATACCCACTAGTTAATAAAGGAAGGTTATCTCATCATTTAAATAAGTCTACGGGATACTAGAAATCAATTTAGGCCAAAAAGGCCATTCTGTCAACTCGTTAGAACTCTCGTTCGAACGAAGGGCTTCGAAATAAATACCAACTCGATAGAAGTCATATTGTCATCTCGTTAGAAGTTCGTTCGAACGAGGTCGTTCGAACGACCTGGGCAGGTCTTCTAACGAGATGGTAGTTTCAACCCAGAAAATCCCAATTCCGTTTTTCTCAATTCTTCTCTCCTCTAAATCCACCCTGAGACCATACAAATTATATTTTAACGTATATAAACCATTTCTAATCACCCTATATCATTCCTCAACACATTTAAGGGGTCATATCTTACAAATTTTCATGGAATTAATATGAATCTTCAATTATTTTTCCAAACCCTATGAACATGAATTCCTAATTTTCTTATGCCCAATTACTCATTATAAATCCATTTTTAAATCATCATATGTAACTATTCAAGTATTAAATCAGTCCATTATCATACTACATGCAAATCCTAACCCAAATTCAAAGTTTCTCCAACAAATTTCATGGGTTTTCTTCAAAAAGTTCAATATAAGTTAATTCCTACACTAAGCATCGAAGACATATTCAATGCATTAAAAATACTAAATCACTTGCCTTTGATTGTTCTTCAGAATTTGATGTTGAAGGTTGAAGGTTGATATAACCCCTTTCTCTACAGATTTTCTCCCAAGGTTGAAGATGGTGGTTATGGGTTTTCTTTTGGGAACCTCTTCCAACTTTTCATATAACTCCCGTAGCCCTCTAACGTGACAAATTCTGATAATGGGCTTAGTGGGTTACTAAATAATGCATAATTAACTCCTAAAATTCGTAGGCTTTAATCCCCAAAATTTTAAAATTACCAAAATACCCTTTTAAGTTGCCTGTATGGCCCAAAAATGCCCCTGGACTCAAACTAAACCCCCGGCTAGTGTTTTCTAACTATTTCGACCCTTCCGGACCCGTTGGCACACTCAAAATGACCATTCAGTTGATAAAAATAAAATTCTCTTTTTAATTCAAATAATTACATTTCTGACGCGACTGACACGCGCGTTCCAACTAAATTCCCCAAATTGTCGTATTTCAGTCTCGCGATAATTTTAATATTTTCAATATTCATATATTACCATATCTACACATCATAATCAAATACCAACTCACATATCATTAGTATTTATATCCGGATTAACTTTCAATTAATTCACATTTAATTTAATTAATCCCTTAAATAAATATTGATACAATTACGGGGTATTACAGCATTCTTCGAGAGGAAGTCTATGTTGAACAACTTGAAGGGTTTAAGGACCCTAAGTATCCTAACCACGTCTTCTTTTTGAAGAAAGCTTTATATGGTTTGAAGCAAGCACCCCGCGCTTAGTATGAAGGGCTTACTTCTTATCTCATTTCTCGGGGCTTTTTGAGAGGGGGAGTAGATATGACATTACTTGTTCGTCAAGATGAGAATGCGATCTTAGTTGACCAAGCATATGTTGATGAAATAGTTTTTGGATCTACATTTGATAAACATACTCAAATGTTTTTAAAAGAAATTCAAGATGAATTTGAGATGAGTATGGTCGATGAGCTTACTTTCTTTTCAGGTCTTCAAGTGTGTGAACTCAATATCGGGATATTTTTGTCCCAAACCAAGTATGCAAAAGATCTTGTGAAGAAATTTAATCTTGAATCCGCTAAGCATGAAAGTACTCCAATGAGTTCGTCGATCAAACTTAGTAAGGACACCGAAGGAAAGATTGCAGAACACACTCTTTTTAGGAGTATTATAGGTAGTTTACTCTACTTAACTGCTAGTCATCTGAATATTTCCTCTAGTTTCGGAGTTTGTGCTCACTATAAAGTTGCCCCAAAAGAGTCTCATCTACTTGCTATTAAGTGTTTCATTAAAAACATTAGTGGGACGTTGTCCTTTGGGATTTGGTATGCGTTTGACACTAGTGATTGTCTATCAGAATATTCAGATGCCGATTGGGCAAGAGATGTTGATGGATGTAAAATAACTTCTGGCGGATATTTCTATTTTAGTAGTGCACTTGTCTCTTGGATGAGTAATAAATAAAATTCTATTTCTTTGTCCACGGTGGAGGCCGAATACATAGCCATCGGGAGTTATTGTACTCTACTCATTTGGATAAAACAAATGTTGTAGGATTACGGTAGTCCACAAGGTACAATGACTATTTATTGCGACAATATGAGTGCAATTCATATTTCCTGCAATCCAATTCAACATTCTAAAATAAAGAACATTAGGATTCGAGAACACTTTATTCGAGAGTTAGTTGAAGAGAAAATCCCTTCCTTAAGATTTTTCGGCATCGATTATCAATTGGCTGATCTCTTTACCAAACCTCTAGATGCCCATTGGTTTGAAAACCTTAGGAAATCAATTGGGGTTTGCTCCATTGATTAAGTTCGGATTCGTTCATCTAGTTTAGGTTGTGCTTCATGTCTATCTTTATACCTATGAACTAGATTATATTTTGTAGATATTTTTTTAAATAAATTCTAAAAATATTTTCATTTTTTTTACAAAAAAAGGGGGGAAAGGTTAGAAAGGCCTTCATAAATCTTTGTCTATTGGTAATGTGTATAATGTTTTCGGATCTCTATCTCACTATATGTCCATGTGGCTTTAGATGAGTTGTTAATCCGGACTTCGTCTTACTTGTGTGCATTGATTCTTATTTATGATATATTTCTCTATGATTGGCTCGTACTAGTGCATGACTTGCACACACCCCTTATGGAATCTTGTGGATATCTTTTTCCTTTGCATACGTTAGGTGAATTGCGGTGTTGTCATATCAATTTTTTTACCACATTTTTTATGCAATAGATCTTGTGCATGTAAAATCCTTTCTCGAACTTGGAAAAATGAAAAATAATATTTATCTGGTTATTTTGTGATTAGCAATGGGCGCGGGCTGTGAAAAACGAAAAGTTTTTGCGTGAATAGCCTCCATTTGCATAAAGAAAAAGACCTTATAAAATTATGGCATCAAAAGGTTGCCACGACCAATTTTTTTGAAATTGTTTAAAGCATTTTTTCTCATTCAAAAAGAAAACGAATACTAGAGCATAATTTATTTTGATGGGAGATATATGTTGAAGATCAATTGTTTTGCACAAATAATCTATATTGACTTTGTTTTGTAATGCTATTGGCATGAGAATCATTAATCTTCTATGTGTTTTGTCTTGTGGATAGTGTTAATTTGTATTCCTCCTTTCTATCACAAGGCATATTTGAGTGTACATTGTGAGAATATGTTGTTTGGCATTTTGCACTCATGCGTTGTCTTAGGTTATGCTCTCTCGTATTGTTCACACCCCTTCAATTTCTCTCCCATGGTTCGGATATGTCTACACTACCTAAGATATTTAAAAATCTTATTTTGGTGAGTTTATAACCTTCACAGGCCTTTTCTAAGATACTTTTTAGATTTTTTTTTATTTTTAGAAGTTTTAAAAGGTTTGGTTTTTCGTTAGAACTTCTAACGAAAATTTGCCCCTAATCTTCTGAATTTTTGTTTGATATATGTTGGTATGTCTTTCGAATGAGATTTCAATTACCTTTATACATTTATTCATTTCTAATTGGTCCCAACAAATTCGTTTAAACGACATTCACTCATTCGAACGACCTGGGTTATATTTGGGCTATTTCTTCAAATTTTTTCCCACTTCGTTTTTCTCCACTTATTTCTCTCTCCTACCTCTTCTTCTTCCACATTTTCCTGTATTCCCCATAACTGACTTCACCACTCTCCCTTTCTTTCCATTTCCTCAACCCTCAATTACCATTTACCCATATTCTTCCTTTAACTCATTTCCTCCATCACTAGTTGTTCATATCTCTCTCCATTTCTACACGATTTGAGGAGTTTTCATTTTAAGTATTTTTTTTCTTTCTTCCATTTGATTTTTGTAAGATTGAGAGTTGAATGATTTGGGTTCTATTCACAACTTCAAACATTTGTTTTTTCTTTTACCCATTTCCTGTACTCTAGTCTATTCTGTTGGGGCTATAATCTATAATATTTTCATCGTATATTTTTTTTCTCTTCTTTTCCCCCAGTTAAGTGTTAGTATCATGAAATTATCTTATCATTTAATCAAAGTTTGAATTTTTGTCAATAATTTCATAGCATTACACTTAATATGTTTTCCTTGCAATCTCTATATTTATCCTACTACTATTGGAGTTTGGGTTTTTACAGATTTTGGTTGTGTTGATGGTGTTTGGCGATTTAGATGGTATTGTCGTATGGGTAGGTTTTAATTGTTTCCTCTCATTATGACTAATCGTGGTCGACACAATCGTCCCATCCGTGCATCCATTGAGGAGTATTCTTTATCCTCTTCCTCATCTGATGAGAACACTTCCGCTGATGCTTCCATCCCCAACCTTTTACTGCGTTGGCGAACCATTGATAATCAAACATTGTACCAAACTCAGGGGTTTGCCACTCGTGCTGTTGTTCACGAAAAAGTAGTCGATCTCACCTCTCTTTCTGGCACTATAGTCTCAACTTGGATTTCTGACTTGGGTTGGGATCCCCTTTTCAACCTTACCGACCCTTTTTACCCCGATCTCATTATGGAATATTTCTTTGGTATGCGAGATGTTAAACTTGGACTTTTATCAGTTGTCTACAGTAGAGAAATCACTATTACACCTGAATCCATTGCACATTTTATAGGATTGCCTCACTTCAACAATCCCACATTTCCATGGCCAAATGACTTGCGCCCTCAGACATGCCTCATTATGAATACTGTGTGTCGGCTTTTCGAGGCCGGTACAGTCACCATTTTTTAATACCCCTTACTTTTGAGTAATTATTTTTATATTAAATTACCATGTGGGTCAGTTATATAAAATAAAGGAAATTGAAGTAAATATTAATTTAAGTAATTTAAGAGTTAAAATTTATGAGTATTGCATATTTACCATTACCTGAATGTAAATAGTGCAGTATTATGTTATGTTGAGTCATTGTGCTTTAAGTGAAGGTTGTGATTTATATTCCAATAGGATTATTATTAGAAACTTAATATGATGTTGGAATATAAAATAATGAACGATATCCCGATTGTTATTCTAGAGAGCACGGTTAGGCCGCGAACGGTTGAGATAGTCAAAATAAATGTCGGGTGTGTTTTTGGGTTCCGAGGTACTTTTGGCTAGTTATGACTAAAATATGATATTACGAGTCATACTAAGTATGTAGTAGCATTTAATGTTGAACTTAATGTATTTGAGACATTTTGAGTATTTACTCTTGCAAGAGCAAGTAAAGCTCATTAGTGTGTTTTAAACCTATAAAGTGTAATACCCCGTATTTTCGAAAATTTAAATAATTATGTGATTTATTATTATTGTGGAATTAATTATATTAAAATGTGAGAATTAATTATTAATCCAAATTAAATTTGAATATTTACTAGCGTGACGAGAAGTTAGTAATTATTAATATTACTGTGAGAATAAGTAATATGGAATGAAGATTTTATATAACTTGTCGTGAGAGAGAAATACGACAGTTTGGTATATCAAGTCGGGGACGCGCGTGTGAGTCGTGTAAGGACTAATTAAGTGGAATAAAAGGTAGGTTATTTTAAGTAACTCGTATGATCATTTTGAGTGCGCCATTGAGTCAGGAGGGGTCGAGATAGTCAGAAAACTCTACCCGGATATTTTATTTGGACTCCGAGATATTTTTAGGCCAAGCCGGCACCCGGTAGGGGTAGTTTTGTGTCACATCCCGCAAAATCCGATAGATGGGGTGGACAGCCACCGCCGTCGAACTATGCCTGGCGTGAACTAAATAAATACCATTCTTAGCATGAGACAGATATGAGACATAAATAAATCAGTCCATAAGATAAATAATTGAATCAATCTCAAAATGATCATAAACAACTACGCGATAAAAAATCCATCACATGCTAACTCCAAAAATCCATTCTCCAATAAGGATTAAATAAAATCTGAGATAATCCAAAAATAAATCCTCTAAACAAATTTGGAACCGAATGGCCCAAAAAAAACTCAAATGAAGTCTCATAATTAAATACGACTGAAAAGGAAAGTCCAACTAAACTATGCCATAAAAAGAATAACTCCAGCTGTACCTCCAAATGATAACTCCGATAAACTTATGCAGCTTCTCCAATTCTAATCCTGAAAAAGATTAGTCAATGCATGGGTCAGAGCCAAAGCCCCGAGCAAGAATACACTCTACTCCCCTCAAATAAGATCCAACAATCCATACAATAGCATTATACGCAATAAATATCACAATAGAATATTTTAAATTAAACGGGATAATTTAAACGCGATAAATATAAATTACTAATTACCCGTAGGAATCCCTATTTAAAAGGCACACCAATATGATTTTAAAATTCTCAATTCCCACAATGTTAATTTATTAAATTAACCAATTTTTATTATTGTTCTCACTTTTTATTAAAGTGTCACACTTCCCCTTGTCAATCATCCTCTGACCCGTTTAAATTGTCGGCCCCGACACATGACAAGGTTCCACACACGACACGACATAAATCATCGTCTGACCCGTTTAAACTATCGGCCCCGACACATTATGTCTCCATAAATTTTAATACCCGTTTTTATCTTAGGCATTAATTCTCAATTTCTCAATTTATAATCACCCCACCCTTTTAATCACTGTGAGATCCTCAAAATACCCCTTAGTCCCATAACTAAGGGTCCCCAAGTTATCAATACATCTTAACCTATGTATAGGAAGATTTTCTAACATAAATCACAACCTAGTCTTGTACCATGATAGCGTAACGATGATAAAGTAATAAAAATCAGCCCACGCCCGACATGATAAAACCGTGATAATCTACCATCACTAGTCCCATACCTAGAAGGCGTAAATCATTAAAAGGCCTACCCAGTATTCCCATACGCATAAGGCATCCTAAAATATAGGGAGAGCAAAAATACCCAATCGACCGATCGCCACAGAGATATTTAATGATACCAACAAGTCACACAAATATGCATAATAAATCAATGTTACAAACTACGCATGATAGTCCAATTCAATTAAATCTTTAATTAAATTATCACCACGTAAAAAAAAAATCGATTAATCTCATTTAATTATTTAAATTAAATATACCGCTATTTCATCATTAATACAATCAAATTTCAATTTCATTATCTCTACATAAATCACGTGAGCTATACGCATCTAAAAATTATTTATTTTAAAACTAGGGTTTTTCTACATGCAACCTACACCAATAAAACCCAAAATTACTCATGAATCCTATGTACCCAAAGGGTTATGAATATTATTCAGATTAAAAGATTTTATAAAAATAGCCCCATAGTTAGTATCCACTTTTTCTAATTAAGTTACTAATTATTTTTAAGAAAACATGTAATTAAGTGTTTATGCGAAACTTAAAATGCATAATACTAAAGGAAAAGAATAGAGTATTCACGTCTGTAAAGATCGTGTTGAAAATCTGATTAGAAATCTGGATTCCTTGCGAAAAATTAGTAAAAGAGTGTTCTTGAACGATCTTGATTAAATCCCGATTAAACCTTCAAAAACTTGTGCCAAAAACTTGATCTTGTTGAAGGTTGATGATTATGGTTGAGAGGAAAAATATTTGGAAGTGTTTTCTGGTGAAAAACTGAAGAAAAAGTGATTATGATAAGTCCCCCTACGGATTAACAAGGATATATAGTGATTAGGAGTCCTAATGCTACACAAATTCTAATAACATCTGATTGAGTCGCGTAAAACTGGGTATGGTCGATCGATCTACCAAAAGGGTCGATCGATCGACCCTACAGAAAATCTGACACTTTTCCTAAAAAATGCCTATAAGGCAAAATATTAAAAATTCCACTAAAAATCAATTTTAAATCCGATTTCAATTCTTCTTGAAGTTCTATTCTTCTAAAATCATAACCAACATATTTAGCCAATAAAAATAATTAAATTCAAAATTTTATTTTTTTGAATATTCCAATTAATTAATTCAATTAAATAATAAAAACACGGGGTGTTACATTTTGTAATTTGGATTTTTGGAGGAATTAAATGGACAAAAATTGGAGAAATAATATATCAGTTAATTGGAGACAATTAGGGTTAGGTTACACCATAATCAAGAAAGAGCCACAGTGGGTGAGGGAGAGAAAATTGCAAAGTAAGAGAAGCTATGTTCACCACCTTGCACAACCACCACCACCATCGTGTAGATCGAAACGCGAGGAATGCATCCATACCAACAACACCAACGGATCAGACCTTCGAAATCGAGGCAAGTGTTTATTTCTTGCTTTCTTTAGCGATAATTATGTTCATGTTAGTCTAGGTTAATAAACTTTTGTTATGAAAGTTAATTTGGGTGAAATTGGAGAACTATATCATAAACTAGGGCTGATTTGATAAGAATTTGGATACCATATGTAGATAGGATAATACCTACGAAATTAGAGTGATTCTATGAACCAATCTGGGATTAATTTAGAAGTTATGCATATTAATTTAAGAACTACGGTTCTTGACAATAAAATTGGGGATTTCGAATTTTATGGATGATTGGTGATAATTTAATGATGTTAGATTATGGGAAATCACATATACATGTTAGAAAAATATTTGGTATTGATTGTTGGAAGTTTGGGCTTAATCTTTAGAGGTTTTAGGGTTGAAAAATGGTGAAAATGAGGCTGTCTAAGGTTGAAGACGAAACAACCTAGGTCGTGAGATGTCGTTCGAGCGAGATTGGTTGCCGCGCAAAGTCGTTCGAACGACACGTGGAAGTCGTTCGAGCGAGATCCATTCTGGTTCAAGCGAGATTTCTAATTTTCAAGGAATTTCCTATTTTGACCCTATTTGTGTAAACAGTCAATTTGAGTGAGAAAAATTAGTGTTTGATGAACCCAAAATAGTGCATAATTATTGGGAGTTGTTTAGGTGTAATGATTCAAATATTTGGAACAGTGAATTTACCTTGAAGATTGTGAGAGAGAGATAATCGTAATTGTAATTGAGTCGAGAGTATTAAGTGATAAATACTTACGATATTAGTTCTAACGATATGGAACTTATAAGAATAAAAATTAGTGGTTACTTTTAGGACTTCTTATGATATTGTTCGAAGGATATTCGGGTGACATATTATCCTTATATATATATATTACGGAGAGGGAATATCGGGATTTAAAAATATGTTGATAGTATTTAGTGTTGGTAATACTACGTATGGAACATGAAAATTTTTTGTGTGTATAACTTTTGATTTGATGGGTTATGTGTATACCTATATTTGATATTATGTGTATGGCATACCTAGTTGCTTGATATCGCAGGGGGTTGTGTAGAAACAGTCTTATCCCGAGTGACCTTCGGGGGGATATTTGACTTGTATCTCAGAACATAGTGCCGAGAAGACTTATCTGTGAGTTGATAAGTCGTTGACTATGGGACCATAAGTATGTGCGTTACCCATGGGTATGTGAACAATGTTCGCCGCCAATATGTGTGATTTGTTTATATGGTTCGTTGGAGATTTTCGAACCGATTGTCCTTATTTGAGTACGAGATTTACGGGGACATGATAGCAGAGTATGCAATGCAATACATGTATAGCCTTGGAGTGCTGTGTTAGTATATATATAATAGTGGTGGATATTTATATATACTTGTGTTAAACTTACAATGTGATATTTGTAGGCTATTAAGATTGGGCTAATACATATATAATAGTGAAAGATATATATGTATGCTTTTATCTAAAGTGAGATAATATCAGATTATTAAGATAGTGAAATCTTCAGTAACGTAAATAGTAAATACTTGACTTTAGTGTGATAACACTTGTTTAAAATGATAAATGTCGAGATCAAATACGTGACACTACTACGAGGGGTAACTAGTAGGATAAGCCTTTTGTTAGTTAAGAGTGTGTCAGATGGATAGGTTGGATTAAATGTACGTTAGGCGTGCACACTAGTCGAGAGGTGAGAATCCCATGTGAGAGTTCGAACGAACATGCATATGATACTTGCTTTAATGCAGTTTTAAATACTTTCTAATAAATCCTTTTGAAACATCGGGCTCTGACCGGTCTCTTGCATTTCTTCTCTCTTTTACTATATATATATATATATATATATATGTATTAGTACAGGTGCCCATCCACAGGGACACCGGTTCTAGGTACTTAGATGGTTCACCAAGCTGTAGTTGTCATGGAAGTTACGGGTCATTAAGATTAGACGCTTCTCTCAGTTCAATAAGTTCCTAGTTTAGATATCTCAGTTCGGGCATGTGTCACCCATTCTCATTAGCAGAGTTGTACTTAGTTTCCTTTGTAGTTCTTTTCAGTTGGATCGAGTATGTATTATGGTTTGGTTTGTAACTTTGAACTGGAGGTTTTTATCCAGTCTTAATTATTCTATAATTGATTCAGTCAACATTAAATTCTTGTGTATGGTTTACAATTACATGTTCAGAAATTTATTAATTAATTGGTTTCATGTTTAATTGGAAATTGTTTTGACACTAGATTAATTAAATGTTAGGTAATTAATTGGATTTAAGTTTTCAACAATGATGCTAAGATTGAACCAACCGAACATTCTGTTATATTTTATAAAGGATTGATCACCCGATATTTAATTGGGCGGGGTGTCACAGGTGTTATTAGAGCATTAGGTTCTAGTGTCCTTTAGGATCTGTATGGCTTATTACGTTTCAGCTTAGCGTTCTTTAATGTACAACCTTATTCTAGGATTGTTTTATTCCACTGCGTATGCGACTCACGTTCTCCTACGATTTACTCTAGTGAATTCAGTTCACATGTGAGTGTGATTGGACTTCGTACTCCGAACAATATGGGACGGCCAGCGAAGGCCATTAGCGGGACTGCATGAAGAGGAAAATAAGTGAAAGTTGTGAAGCATTTGGGGAACGGTGATTGTGGTAGAAGTCACCAACATTAATATCTAAGTGTGATGGGCCAATGGAGGGAGCTAATCCAAAGGCAATAATGTAAAGTAGAGTGCACGACACTCATAATTTTAAATTTTGAAGAAATTTTTTTCTATCTCAAAGAAACGGTAAAGAGTAAATATAATCAATCACATCGAGATATTGGGTGCAAGTTGACCATTGAATCTTCCACCAGTTAGTCGGGAAGGGGCCGACCGTAAAGGATGAGTTAACTTAGTAAGCGAACTTCGTAACCGAAGTAGGAGTCACGAAAGATAAAAAGGGTTCATAAGTTAAAATGGACTCGTGGGTGGAATGCCCTAGCGTGAATGGGAGGTGCGACTAAGGTGACTAGTGTCAATGTCGTCAAAGTATATGTTTATTAGAAAATGTCAGCACCCCAGAAGAAAGGGAGTCAGTAGAGTTGTGATACCTAGCCGAAGGGCAAGGTTGAATTCAATAGTGTTAGTAGAATATCACCAGAATGTATACCAAGTGGGGGAAACCTATTTAAATGTTATGATTAAATCTTAACGAAATGGTGATGGATTCAGTCAAGACCAATGGGTCGACCATGTGCTCCATATGCCCTGTAGAGCGCAAGGAACACTGGAAATAACAACTGGGAGTTAAGACTGCCAGGTCCTCGAGAAGGACATCCTAACAAGGCCAGGAGGACCAATGAAAGGGAAATTACCCTGTACGTAGAGATAAGGGTTACCAGTATTGAATGTGATCACTTGAGAAGTGAAATTGATATTATCGGGAGTAATAAACCGTGCCTATAAGGCATACCAGTTGAAGAAGTAAAATGTCAAGTGTAGAAATCGGGTCAAGAGAATTGGGCCTAGGAACTAATAACCCGAGAGTAGTGGGTCTAGTCAGGATCAACGTAGTCCTCAGTAACTATAGCATACCGTATTTTAGGGTCGACGGGGCCCAGGAAATCAGGGGAAGGCCAGTAAGGCCATAATTGAAGCCTAGAGATATGGGGCCAATGTATCGATGTCTGGCGGGTGAGCCGTAAAACAGAATAATTTACCGACCAAAAAGGAAGGGTAAATCTAATGAATGGAATCCGAAAGGTATTAGGATTCTAGATAATTATGGGTCACAAAATGAGCGTACGGGGACCCTGCGATCAGGATAGACTGATAAAGCTTTGTTTCATCCTTGTGAATAAATGATGAGTTCAAGTGACGTGGGTGTGTCACAACATATGTGAATAGTTAACATTAAGAATTTGAGTGTGCATTCGGTTTATTGCGTACACTGACGACAACATCCTTATTATGTAAATGACTACCATTTGGTAGCGAGATTTTTGTGCCACCCGTGGGGAGGAGCAAGTGTGGACACTAAGAGAAATTTGTATATGGCATTATGTAATGATTCGTGCTCCTTTGAGAGTTATGATAGTAGTGCATATTATGATTATATTGTACGGTTACTGGTGACCGAGGGTTTGAACGATAGTAAATTGTGTGATAAGACGTTCGTACTAGAAATTATAAATTTTAAATATATGATTTTAGCGAGGCATCACCCGAAAGACGAATGAGCCTGCATGTGTGTTGTATTGTATTGTAGACTTCAGCGAGTATGTTGTCTTACTATGTTGATCCTAGTGAGTAGGGATGTTCACCTGATGTGATTCAGGGTATATTGACTCATTATAGAGAGGAGAGATATAGCTCCTTAATTATATAGCACTAATAACTTGTGATCGGGATAGCGTCGCATGGTATGCCATCTTTAGTGACATGAAAGTAGACTAGTAGACTTTTATGTTCATAGATGGGAATTCAGGGATATATGTTATAGAGTAAGGACTTAAAATATCTCGACGACCAGAAGTGTTAGGTAGTAGTGTATCGGGGGGTTCCTTGTTTGGACTTCTTATTGCGAGACATCCCACGCATGAAACTTTGCGAACGTTGGAAATTGGGAGAAGTTTTCCTTTAGTACATGGATTTAGTATCGTAATGATTACCTGTATACATAGTTGTAACTGCGAGATAATGGTTATATTATAGATTAAGGCTGATGGAGCCGTATAAGAATAATCTGATAATGTTACCAATAGTTGACACCACGAGCAAACCTGTAGGACAACCTAAGATATGATTTGGTGGAAAAGGTAGGGTGACTGAGTAGGATGTTACCATATAGTCATGCCAAGTATATGGGGTATAATTTCTTATTTATATAACACGTCTAGTACGGTGGTGCTGCAATGCACAAAACAGAGGGTGTATGGGCACCCTAGATAGTTGAATTATAGTATTTTCAATAATTGAGAATTGTGGCACAATGTGTATTGCAGGAGGTAACTGAATGCAGTGGCAGATCCAGGATTTTGTGTGGACTGGGGCGAAAGTTTCAATAGTTGCCGGGGGTTCGGGGGCGGGAGCCCCCGAGGCGATTTTTTTTTTGGGGGGGGTCGATTTCAACACACATAGATGCAAAATTTTTATGGAGAGCAGGGCAGCGGGTGGAAAGCAGCAAGGCAGTGAGTGGAGAGTAGCAGGGCGGTGGTGGAGAGAGCGGCGGGTGGAGGGAAACGGGTGGAGAGAGCGGCGGACTCTTTAGAAAATAGGGTTTTTCTGTTACTTTGGTACGAAAGGAGAGAGAGCACCATTTTAAGTTATGTTTTTTTTTTGTTTATTACAGATTTTTTCCTGAACTTTTAATATAATTACAAGTCACCTCCAGGTTTAATTTTTTACCAAAAAAAAAAAAAATTTTTTTTTTTTTATTTTTTTTTTTAAAAATGAACTGGGGCGGCCGCCCCGCTTCGGCCCGGGCTGGATCCTCCCCTGACTGAATGTAGAAGTGTGTGACTTTAGAACTTTGTTGTTTGATGGGTTAGGGCAGTTAGGACCGTTAATTCCCAGACTTGCCATGAAGACAGTATAGGAAGAATCCGATAAAGTTTAGCTCGAGGAAGTTGAAACTTACTTGATAGGACATGGAGAGAGCATGTTTCACAGAAATCTGAAGCTTAGAGAGGGGGAAAGACTTGCAACATGCAGTGATGACACTTTCGCCGGAGCCATAGATATGGATGTGGTTATAAGAAAGGTAAAATGCATAATAACATAAAGCCATAGTAGCGATGGCATAAGAAAAGTAAGACATTACTAAACTCCAATTGGAAGTGGACCATCAGGAAATAATAGAGTTCCTTCAGCACTAGCAATTCCTTGGTAGTAATGGGAGAGTAAATCCCTGGACCATTACAAAATTAATTACTTCGCAATGGGATCACGAACCAATCTGGGTGAAAGTGGTTCGGGTAATTAAAGTAGCTCACGTTATTGTGACATCCCGACTAATTAAATACCGGGTAGCTACTCCTTTATTAAATTAATTCAACATGCCAAGTTGGTCCAGTTAATAGCATCACTGTCGAAAACATTTTTTTTTATGATTACTAACCACCTAGTATTTAAAAAGTACGATGCCAAATTTTAATTAAAGTCTGATTAACATGCAACAAGTGTAATGAAGAATAAATAATACCATTCACCCTACTGAAATAAATAGAATAACCATCACATAATGTAAAATAAAGTCTGGAGGAAAACTCCTCACTACAATTCCCACAACTGAAATAAATAAAGGAATACTAAATCAATACATGACAAAGTCTGAAAACTGAAATGGAAAGATGTCTCTAAAAGAAATGGGCAACATGCCCTACAACTGATAAATACTGAATCAGGAATCCAAAAGATAGAAGCGTCTAAAAGCAAATCCCTGTCTCTTCCACAAACAGCTACAACTCGTCACCTGAATGAGTATCCTATGCATGGTGTCCTTGTGGCTGGGCACCTAAAATGGTTTTACAAGAAAAATAGATTTGAAAGCAAACGGGTCAGAGCCCGAATGTGGAGATATTTTAAAAACCTGCAAGTGCTTTAATAACATTTAAAACATTAAATGCAAAGTACATGTTAGGACGTGCACTCACATGATATTCTCACCTCTCGTCTAACTGTGCACTCCTAACGTAAGTACCCATCTACAACGACACAACCCACTAGCTAAGTGACATTATATCTAGCTAGACTGACATACGTCCTACCCTTATTACTCAGTTCTATTAACATTATAACGATCTCAGTTAATTAGGGCTTAACGTAACTTCAGGTGCTCAATATGCGATATATTTCACTATCAGCTAACCCATTATGTTTCTCGAAACAATACCGTAATTATTTTCACAACATTAACATGAAGGTTCCCATTAATTAAGTGTATATTATTCACATCATAAATATACAATACAAGCACCCCGAGAACTAAGCTGCGGTGCACACATACTCTGCTATCCATCCCGGTACATCACGTATATAAGGATTACATATTTCGAATCTCTCAGGAATAGTTCACAATAACAATCATCACAAATAATGGAGGCGAACATAATCACATCACATGGGTCACGCACATACCTACGCTCCCACGATCAGCGGACTTATTAATATCCCAATAAGTCTTTCGATGACCTATGTTCATCAAGGTAACCAGTCTAAATCCGGGCAACACAAGGATTAGAGGGCCCTAAGCGAACGCAAACCTCCTGTGATAGAAAGTATGGTAGGTATGTCATACACACAATTCATATACCAATACTAAGTAGACACACATCTTAGTAATCTCGTAGTTTAATTATAGTACTATTCTCATTCTAGTACCAATATATAATTTACACACTTTATACGATTTCGGTTTATAATCATACGCGCCATAATTTATTCTCACGTCGTAGTAGACACTCACGTCTCAACCCAACTATCCCTTTAGTTTAAATCACTCGTATATAATTTACTCCTCATAATAACCCAAACGTCCCAAATCTATCAATACATAATCAAGGGGAGATTATTTATATCCTCGAACAGGTTTACGGGACTCCAAAAATCAAAATAGGCCAAAAAGGCCCAAACTGCCAGCTCCTTAGAAGTCTCGTTCGAACGAGGCTGTTCGAACGAGATTAAACTGTCAGCTCGTTAGAAGTCTCGTTCGAACGAGACTGTTCGAACGAGATCCAGTTCGTTCGAACGAACTGTTCCTTCTAACGATATCTCGTTCGAACGAAGTATCGAACGAAGTCTCCCCTCGTTAGAAGCGACTGGTCAACTCGTTACAAGCTCGTTCGAACGAGCCCGTTCGAACGACTTGGGAAGGTCTTCTAACGAGGGACCAGTTTCGGCCCAGAATTTCTTAGTTACGATTTTCATCAATTCTTACTCCTTAAATCTCCTCTAAAATTCGTTCCAACATTGTTTTAAGTTCTCTAATCATCCCAAAACATGCTAAGGTCATATACTAACATCTTTTAAGGAATTTATACATCCTAAACATCATTAAATCATAAGATTCTACACTTTTCCCCAATTTTTCAAGAACATGAACCCTAGATTTTTATCATCATCAATTTCCAGAATTTAATCCGTTTTTCTTACATCTAACATATGTTAATACCAGAATAATCATCTCTATATGATTCTACATGCAATTTGTCCTCAATATTCAAGTTCTATGACTAAACAACATGGGTTTTCATTTATCTTCCAAGAACAATAGTAAATCCTCAAATTATCTAACATGGAGGAAACATTCTCTGAATTAAAAGAGATTAAATCAATTGCCTCGATTGTCTCTAAATTTGGTGTTGATTTTGTAAAGGTTTTCTGCAGAATTCCTTCTCCTTCTCTCCCTCTCTAAGCTTCCTTCTCCAAAGGTGGCTATGGTGGCTAGGGTTTTCTTTGGGAAAGTTGGAAACCTAAATGATAACCTCCGTAGCTTATTGGGTCATTAAGGGTTGGTTAGTGGGTTTAGTGGGTCTATTCCCAATCAGATAAAGAATCCTAATTTTCGTCATTTTTAATTCCTACAAATACGAAATTACCAAAATACCATTTATATTGCCGGTATGGCCTAAAAATACCCCGGAACCCAAACTACACCCCCGGCTAGTGTTTTCTGACTATCTCGACCCTTCCGGACGCGTTGGCGCACTCAAAACGACCATACGTTTTATAGAATTTAAATTAACTTTATAAATAAAATAATACACCATGACGCGGCGGTCACACGCGTCTCAACAAAATTCCCAAAATGCCGTATATCAATCTTACGACAAATTTTTCATAATTCAATGTTCATATAAAAACATGTATGCACATAATCAAATACCAACTCGCATCTCGTTAGTATTTTTAATCCGGATTAATTTCCAATTAATACGCATTTAATTAATTAATCCCAAAAATAAATATAGTCAAAAGTACGGGGTATTACAGTTATGAAAAGTTAGGATAAATCATAACGTGTAACAGTAAACCTCAACCATTATTCCTGGGATAGTAAGGTCATATGGGGTACAATTAGAGTTTTTGTCCGATAGAGTCACAAGAGTTATGACTCGATTATTGGGAAGAGTTTTTGGGAGGCCATTAATATCGAGATGTGAACATATCCAGCCTAACACACTCGTAGTTGAATGGGCATACTGAGAGTTCTAGTTACACATTGCGAGGAATGTTGTATTTCCAATTATGGGAAGGTTTACTTTAATATCTTCCACTGGTGGAGCTAGTGTAAGACTAATCCCCTCAGCTCATTATTGATAGGATTCCATTTGAGGCGTTATATGTCAATCCTTGTTCTTATTAGATAAAGGGGAGGACAATAATCTACTAGGTCCAGATGAAATTTAGGGCTCGTTAACCGGATGGAAATGATTGGGAGTTGCATTATTGCATGTTGGAATGAGGGAATTGGTGCCGAGTGATGTGGGATCTTTTTCTATTATTGTTAAGTTTGAGCCGGTAGCGTACATGCTTGGATTCCATAGTCCCTTACAAAGGCAGTATGGCAAAAATGTGTTAACATTTATAGTGTATATTGTGTGTAAAGTATATACCGCACAAGCAAGAATAAACTACTGAGGAAACATAGTAGTAAGACAAATTCGTATATATCTATAAATATAAATTAACCTACTAATGAGAGTAGTAGGAGGCTAGATAGAAACTATCTAACAGTTAAGTGGTGAAACTTAAATGGTAAGGCTTGGAGAGTAAATTATAACATTAGTGACGTGTTCATTATTAAGGGCATTCCGTAATGTACTGTATGGGCGGTACTGCGTAGATTACATGAGATGTGAGGTTAATACCTGGAGTTGTCCTTACCATAAATGCCTTATTCTCTGAATTTCGGGACGAAATTATGTTATTAGGGGGGAAGTATGTAATACACCATATTTTCGAAGATTTAAATAATTATGTGATTAGTTATTATTGTGTGATTAATTATATTAAAATGTGAGAATTAATTATTAATCTGAATTAAATTTGAATATTTACTAGCGTGATGAGAAGTTAGTAATTATTAATTTTACTGTGAGAATAAGTAATATGGAATGACGATTTTATATAACTTGTCGTGAGAGAGAAATACGACAGTTTGGTATATTAAGTCGGGGACGCGCGTGTGAGTCGTTTCAGGACTAATTAAGTGGAATAAAAAGGTCGATTATTTTAAGTAATTCGTATGATCATTTCGAGTACGCCGTTGAGTCCGGAGGGGTCGAGATAGTCAGAAAACACTACCCGAGTATTTTATTTGGACCCTGGGATATTTTTAGGCCAAGCCGGCACCCAGTAGGGGTAGTTTTGTAATTTGGATTTTTGGAGGATTTAAATGGACGAAAATTGGAGAAATAATATATCAACTAATTGGAGACAATTAGAGTTATGTTACACCAAAATCAAGAGAGATCCACAGTGGGTGAGGGAGAGAAAATTCCAAAGGAGGAGAAGCTATGTTCACCACCTTGCACAACCACCACCACCATCGGGTAGATCGAAACGCGAGGAATGCATCCATACCAACAACACCAACGAATCAGACCTTCGAAATCGAGGCGAGTGTTTATTTCTTGCTTTCTTTAGCGATAATTATGTTCATGTTAGTCTAGGTTAATAAACTTTTGTTATGAAAGTTAATTTGGGTGAAATTGGAGAACTATATCATAAACTAGGGCTGATTTGATAAGAATTTGGATACCATATGAAAATCTGATTAGAAATCTGGATTCCTTGCGAAAAATTAGCAAAAGAGTGTTCTTGAACGATCTTGATTAAACCCCGATTAAACCTTCAAAAACTTGTGCCAAAAACTTGATCTTGTTGAAGGTTGATGATTATGGTTGAGAGGAAAAATATTTGGAAGTGTTTTCTGGTGAAAAACTGAAGAAAAAGTGATTATGAGAAGTCCCTCTACGGATTAACAAGGATATATAGTGATTAGGAGTCCTAATCCTACACAAATTCTAATAAAATCTGACTGAGTCGCGTAAAACTGGGCATGGTCGATCGATCTACCAAAAGGGTCGATCGATCGACCCTACAGAAAATCTGACAGTTTTCCTAAAAAATGCCTATAAGGCAAAATATTAAAAATTCCACTAAAAATCAATTTTAAATCCGATTTCAATTCTGCTTGAAGTTCTATTCTTCTAAAATCATAACCAACATATTTAGCCAATAAAAATTATTAAATTCAAAATTTTATTTTTTTCGAATTTTCCAATTAATTAATTAAATTAAACAATAAAAACACGGGGTGTTACATTTTGTAATTTGGATTTTTGGAGGAATTAAACGGATGAAAATTGGAGAAATAATATATCAGCTAATTGGAGACAATTAGGGTTAGGTTACACCATAATAAAGAAAGAGCCACAGTTGGTGAGGGAGAGAAAATTGCAAAGTAGGAGAAGCTATGTTCACCACCTTGCACAACCACCACCACCATCGTGTAGATCGAAACACGAGGAATGCATCCATACCAACAACACCAACGGATCAGACCTTCGAAATCGAGGCAAGTATTTATTTCTTGCTTTCTTTAGCGATAATTATGTTCATGTTAGTCTAGGTTAATAAACTTTTGTTATGAAAGTTAATTTGGGTGAAATTGGAGAACTATATCATAAACTAGGGCTGATTTGATAAGAATTTGGATACCATATGTAGATAGGATAATGCCTACAAAATTAGAGTGATTCTATGAACCAATCTGGGATTAATTTAGAACTTATGCATATTAATTTAAGAACTACGGTTCTTGACAATAAAATTGGGGATTTCGAATTTTATGGATGAATGGTGATAATTTAATGATGTTAGATTATGGGAAATCACATATACATGTTAGAAAAATATTTGGTATTGATTGTTGGAAGTTTGGGCTTAATCTTTAGAGGTTTTAGGGTTGAAAAATGGTGAAAATGAGGTTGTCTAAGGTTGATGACGAAACAACCCAGGTCGTGAGATGTCGTTCGAGCGAGATTGGTTGCCGCGCAAAGTCGTTCGAACGACACATGGAAGTCGTTCGAGCGAGATCCATTCTGGTTCAAGCGTGATTTCTAATTTTCAGAGAATTTCCTATTTTTTCCCTATTTGTGTAAACAATAAATTTGAGTGAGAAAAATTAGTGTTCGATGAACCCAAAATAGTGCAGAATTATTGGGAGTTATTTAGGTGTAATGATTCAAATATTTGGAATGGTGAATTTACCTTGAAGATTGCGAGAGAGAGATAATCCTAATTATAACTGCGTCAAGAGTATTAAGTGATAAATACGTACGATATTAGTTCTAATGATATGGAACTTATAAGAATAAAAATTAGTGGTTACTTTTGGGACTTCTGATGATATTGTGCTATGGATTTTCGGGTGACATATTATCCTTATATATATATATATATATATATTATGAGAGAGGTAATATCGTGATTTAAAAATATGTTGATAGTATTTAGTGATGGCAATACTACGTATGGAACATGACAATTGGTTGTGTGTATACCGTTTGATTTGATGGGTTGTGTGTATATATTTGATATTATGTGTATGACATACCTAGCTTTTTACTATCGCGGGGGGTTGTGTAAACACAGTCTTATCCTAAATGACCTTCCGGGGGATATTTGACTTGTATCTCAGAACATAGTGCTGTGAAGACTTATTTGTGGAATGATAAGTCGCTGACTATGGGATCGTAGGTATGTGTGTGACCCATGGGTATGAGAACTATGTTCGCCGCCAATATGTGTGATTTGTTTATATGGTTCGTGGGAGATTTCTTAACTGATAGTCCTTATTTGAGTACGAGATGTACCGGGATATGATAGCAGAGTATGCAATGCACTGTAGGTATGGCCTTGGGGTGCTGTGTTAGTGTATATATAATAGTGGTGGATATTTATATATACTTGTGTTATACTTACAATGTGATATTTGTAGGCTATTAAGATTAGGTTAATACATATATAATAGTGAAAGATATATATGTATGCTTTTGGTGTATCTAAAGGGAGATAATATCAGATTATTAAGATAGTGAAATCTTCAGTAACGTAAATAGTAAATACTTGACTTTAGTGTGATAACACTTATTTAAAATGATAAATGTCGAGATCAAATACGGGATACTACTACGAGGGGTAACTAGTAGGATAAGCCTTTTCCTAGTTAAGAGTGTGTCAGATGGCTAGGTTAGATTAGATGTACGTTAGGCGTGCACACTAGTTGAGAGGTGAGAATATCATGTGAGAGTTCGAACTAACATGCATATGATACTTGCTTTAATGCAGTTTTAAATACTTGCTAATAAATCTTTTTAAAACATCGGGCTCTGACCCATCTCTTGCATTTCTTCTCTCTTTTGATATATATATATATATATATATATATATATATATATATATATATTAGTACGGGTGCCTAGCCACAGGGACACCGGTTCTAGGTACTTGGATGGTTTACCGAGCTGCAGTTGTTGTGGAAGTTGAGGGTCATTGAGATTAGACGCTTGTCTCAGTTCATTAAGTTCCTAGTTTAGATATCTCAGTTCGGGCTTGTGTCACCCATTCTCATTAGCAGAGTTGTACTCAGTTTCCTTTGTAGTTCTTTTCAGTTGGATCGAGTATGTATTATGGTTTGGTTTGTGACTTTGAAGTGGAGGTGTTTATCCAGTCTTAATTATTCAGTAATTGATTCAGTCAGCATTAAATTCTTGTGTATGGTTTATAATTACATGTTCAGAGATTTATTAAATTAATTGGTTTCAAGTTTAATTGGAAATTATTTTGACACTAGCATAATTAAATGTTATCTAATTAATTAGATTTAAGTTTTCAACAGTGATGCTAAGAATTAACCAACCGAACATTCTGTTATAAATTTTATAAAGGACTGATCACCCGATATTTAATTGGACCGGGTGTCACATAAATTAGAGAGAAGAGAGAGCTTGAGAGAAAGAAGAGAAAAGAAGGAGAATTGGTCATTTGGGAATGGAATCATATCAACGAGAAGAAATCCGAGACTCCGATCTTGAGGTAAGTTTTCTAACTTTAAAAAACTTATGATTGTGTTGAATAAATTTTATATATGGTTTGTGTTCTTTAGTTTAAACCCTTTTTGGATTTTGACGATTTAGCTGCTTAAATCTTAGAATATAGGATCTAGACTTGATTTGAAGTTGTTGGATTATTTAGATTTCATGTGGAGTAGTTTGTAGATGGTGTGGTTTGATGAGGTTGGGTTTAGACCAAAGAAAAAGATATTTGTGGATTTAGGGTTCATAACAACCCGTAGCCAGAACTTGGCTATTCGACCCAGGCGAATCGATTCTCCCCTAGCGAATCGATTCGCTAAAATGGTAGGCTACTGGTTTGAGTTAGCGAATCGATTTGGGAAGATCGAATCGATTCAACAAACTAACAGGAAGTTTAGTTTTGTCGACCAAATCGATTCGGCTGGGGCGAATCGATTTGAAAATAGTGTTGTTTTGCCAAACTTTTATAACTTTGATTCTACTCATTTTCTTTTGGGTTTAAAGATTAGGAACCTTCTCATATCACATATTAAAGAGTATTATGAGCAATGCCATAAGATAGTAAGGGGTGTTCGGGCTTCATTAGGGTACTAGTTATAATAGCATAATGTCTCATTTCATCTAGTAAACGAGTGTAGGACTAGTGTAGGTTCAGTTAGAGTCATTTTGGACCTTTGGGGGCCAATATGGCAGTGGTTATACCTTGTAGCTAAAATTCGTTATATACATATGGTTTTGGAAATAAAAATTATATGTTTAACTAAAATATCTTGTGAATATGGCACATTCATACATACCTCTATAAATGATATCATAAGGGAAGTTACGCAAAAGAGATGAATCCCCTGGATAATAATGCAGGGAGAGTATAGTCCTCAGGCCATGGCACCGATTGTTACATTGTATGATTGTTTTATTCGAAGTGAAGTAATTTCGGGTATGGTTACGCCTCACTATCGAAGGTGTATGGTCACTTCCCTTGTGTTGTGATTTAGGGTACCCAGGTGGTCATGAATATAGTCCCTAAAAGATGATAGCAATTATGGGTGCATCCATTGGGGTGACTGACGATACAGGAAATTGTCCACTCGTAATTTTCATTGCAGAAAATCATGTGTAAGGTTCATAATAAGCAAATAAAGTGAGTAAAGATAGAGAAGATAAGATATAAAGTGGTTCAGCCACTAAAATAGGCCTACGTCCACTGTGTTGTTCCTTTCTCATTATATGCATTGCATAACACAATATGATCAAGCCCGAAGGGGAGTATAAGTATGAGAATAAAGGAGAGTACATGGAAGTAGCGGTTCCGGGCATGCCGGAGATCTGACTATGATGTAAGTGAGTAGCCTCCAAAAATTTTGTTGAGTTTGTGTAGAGAAGATTAGGCGTAGAGAAGATTAGGCAAGGCTTCGCCAGGTATTGTAGAATCTGCCCAAGGGGAGAGGAATCGATCCCTTACTTCGAGGTGTGGTCCTCTCTATATATAGGAGGTATGTGAGTTGTGTCATGTGCCCTGATCAAGTGACGTATATTAAGTCTGGAGTTGCTGTCATAGAGAGGGATGTAGCCTGTAAGTAAAGCATATCGCTAAAACCAAAGGTGTCGCACCCTGTACTGGGTAGGGCTGCGGTCTGTAAATAGATCCAAGTGGTACGTGTCATACCCTGTGCGGCCCTACAAGCTTCTGTGTTCCACGACTGGTGGTGCAATATATGTGCTATCAATAAGCCCCCAAGTCGTAATGCCAAGTGATTATGATTGGGGCTGTAGCTGAGTAGCTACATCCTCTTAAGGTGCCGTGGTACTTTTAAGGCGACGCTTCGTCTTCCCACACCCTCTTATATAAATTGTTCCAGTCGTGGACTTCATTAAGTTTTCCAAATCTTTGAGAGCATATCGATAGCTAGCCTCTGTTCGTTCGTCCTCTTATTTTTCCGGTGACTTTCAAAAGTTGTGCACGGTGGTTTCAAGGTGGTTTGAGGCTGAGCACCGTCAGTTTCTTCTTTTCCAGGTAATTTTTCAAGTACCAACCTCTTTAATAGCCTTTTCGATTCAAAATTCATAATTCATCATTTGATCTTCTGAATTTCTGCATTTATCTTGAGCTGAATTTCTGAACTTGAATTGAACATGAATCATATTTGCTATATTTGAACTTATAGTAGATTTTTCTGGATCTCTCGAACTTGAACTATAACTGCCACATTTATTCGAGTGTATTTTGTTGGATTGTAATCATGTTTGCTTCTTGGATTTGACCATACTTATTTCTCCCAATTTCTCAACTGATCTAGATAATACGTAGTTGTTTGGATTTGAACTAGGTAACCATTATGCTGGTTAGGGTTAGACTTTGAGGTTTCTGAACTAGGTAACCTATCCTGTTCTTGATATTCTTGAGAGGGACTCTTCGTATTCTAGGGTTTTGATTTTTGTTTTTACAGAGGTTAAGTAATCACCTGTTTGATCGAGTCGCCGCGATATGATGAAATCCCTTTAGTAACTTAGGGCTGCTCATAATGAATATACCTTTCAATTAGTTTAAGAAACATTTGCGGCATGTAGTTAACAAGGGATGTTGCCATCTATTAAACAAAGTCTGCGGCCTATAGTGACTTGGGTATTTATTAGGTTCCGCAACATTTAGCCCATAATTTAGTGACTACGGCATGCCATAAATCTTCATCTTTCCTCCAAAACAATATTTTGCAGTGTCGATTATCTTTTAGGGCTCGGGAACCCAACACCTAGTATGTTTGGCCAGTCTTGCTAATCATTTCTATTCACTTTAATACACATCATTATTCCCATCGCGGCTCCTTAGAGGCTTTTTAGAACCATATTGTCTGCGACGCCTAACTGCGGACTCTGCTTTTCAGGTACTACTATAGCCATATGAAATTTTACCTAAATAAATTTCTGAGAGGCTTTTGTAACAAGCATTTTGGAGCCTCTCCTTCCGAATTTCCTTTCGTGCCTCCTTTGAAGTCAATAGGGCTTTGCCAACTGAAGGATTTCCCCAATTGCGTAGTACTTGACTCAGATCCGTGAATTCTTCCTGTAGGAAGGATTTTGAGACCATGACAATGGAAGAGGAAGACAACTCTAGTAACCAACCAATGGACGTAAAAGACAACGTCGCGGTAGAGGGTGATTCTAATGTTAGGGATGAACCCCCGGCACATCTTGGAGGGTTGAGAGACCTCTTGCTTCACTTGGCATTCGCAGCGCTATGACCCAAGAATGGGTTTAACAGGTAGCTGAGGCCTTCAAGTTTCCTGAGGGTCTATTATGCTCAGCCCCGATCGCGGAACATAGGCCATGCACGGCACTTGCTAATGATGGGGTCTGCTTCCCCTTATATGCCTTTATTTATGGGTTGCAGCTGCCTTTCCCTGTTCCCATTAGGAGAATTTTTCAGACGATGGGGCTAGCCCCAGCTCAATTAGATCCCAATGGCTGGAGGGCCACTCTCGCAGTTGTGGTGCTATGGGAGAATCAATTCAAAAGAGATATTACTCCCGTAGAATTTTTCCACTTCTACCGTTCAAAGGAAAACTCTGTAAAGTTTATAGGATACTACTACTTCTCAATCCGCAACAGGGATGAGACCCTTTACTCTGTAAGGCCCTCCAGTGTGAAGAACTGGAAGGGCAAGTATTTCTACATATCTGGTGAAGGGTGGGAGATCCACCCCGAAGAGAATAAGAGGGAGATATCATTTAGGATGACGCGACAATGGGGGTGTCCCTACAAACTTGGTAAATACTTTTTGAACTGCGGTCGCGTCCCTTCTTCATAGTTTATTATTATTCTCAATATACTTTTGTATTAACTTCACATATTCCGTAGTTCTAGACAACTTGCAGCTCAGTAAGCGGCAAGAGAAAAGAGTTGGGGAGGCCGCGGCAATTCCTAGTGAACAGAAGAAATTTAGCACACTTGTAACCTCTACATCTATTTTTAAAGCGAGCTACTTCCTCGATAAATCCGTTCCTAAAGAGATGGGTGCCGAAGGTAATTCTGCTATCAGATTTTCTGATTCTGCGGCAATTATCTTTAACTGGATATTAACTTCATTTCTTTCTCAGGTGAGGAGATTGATAGGTCTCGGTTAGTAGCTAAACTAGCTGAGATGGATGAGGACGTGGTGGTCCTGAATAAAATGTTAGGCATAGGAAAAGAAAAAGGATAAAGTCCAAGGTTCCTACCGTAGTTACCCCCGGCCTGCAAGCTGAGCCTGTCGTGCCACAAATCTTATTACGGATCAAACAAATACTGTCGCGCCCTCACATCAAGTTGAGGATTTGGCACCTATTAAGAGGCCTGAGGGAACCTTTGATGATGACATCGAGGCTAACCTTTCCGCAACAGGTCTGATGTCACCCTTACCTAATCAAGGTGTCCATGGCACCTATCTTGTTCAAAGAAATTCTCCTCCCCCTCCATCCATAATGGCCGTCAATGAAAATTTACCACCTCCGCAAAGCAGATGTCCGCGGCCATAACTGCATAGATCGAATCCCCAATCTTCTTGGGATAATTCTGCCCCATCGGATAAGGAGTGCAATGGATGGAGTTGACTTAGATCGATTGGAAGCTGAGGACCATGAGGATGTGGAGTCATATGCCCTCCACAGTCTTCTGAGGGTAAGTAATTACGACTTATCAATATTTTTCGCAATTTTGAGCTTCATTTTCTAACTCTCAATACACTTACAGACTGCGAAAGCTGTGGCGACCCAAAAAATGCAGTTTGAGGGTCTCTACAGGCTTAAGGAGGCTGTGGAGGCTGTTCACAAAGCTAATTTGGAGAAGGCCAGAGCGGAATCTTTCGAGGCTGGAAAGAAATATTCTACCGCAGCACTCCAGGTGGCTCAAGTGGATCTTGAGGCCGCTGTTAAATCTAGGGGTGAAGCTGAAGATAATTTTAAGCAAGCCACGGAGGCTCTTAAGGCTTCCCAAGTCCAAACTGTGAAAGCTTGCAAGGCCGCGGAGCTTGCAAACAGCAAGGTGGGACTTCTAGAGAAGCAACAAGTTGATTTAAAGATTAAGGCTACCGATGATGCTAAGGCACATGCCGCGGCGATGAAGAAGATGGAGTAAAATCACACTGCGACTATTAAGAGGATGGAGGAGGACCACTCTGCGGCACTTGTCAGAAAAGATGAGGAATAAGGTGATGCCCTTTAACTAGCCATCGATAACACCGTTGCATCTTATAAAGGCTCCGAGGACTTATTCCTTATCAACAACCGGGCTTATATCCACATATAGAAGAAGCTGAGGTATAGAATAGCAAAGAATTTTCCTAATGATGCAGCTTATAATCAAATCTTGGAGTGTCACGGATGCTGAACATGATGACTACGTGGTCGAAATGAAGGCTGCAGTCAAGGAGCAGGCTAGACTGAGGGTTGAGGCAAAGTTAGAGGCAGCTGATGAAGAGACCATGACTATCGGGGAGGGAGAAGAGGGAGATGACGTTGACGATACCGAATCTTAGGGCTGCGTCCCTCTTTATGTTTTTATTTCCTCTTTAAATGGCTGCGGCCCTTTTTTCTGTAATCTTAACACTAATATTGATTTTTTATTCTTGTGCTTTGCTTGCCTCAACACTTGAATGAATGTTCTATGTACATCTATGAATTCTTGATTGAATTATTTGCAAATATGCTTCTTCAATAACTTGGATTGTTCTAAATTTTCCACTTCGTATGTGGCTATTATCCAACCTGTCGTGGCTTAACATCTTCAATTTTTCCATCTTTTTTCCAAGTCTTGATATTTCCATTTAGAGGCTGCGACTGGTTGGCAACCCGGACGCGACCTTTTAGCAGTTATGATGTCTAATTTTCTTTGTTGCATGTTCTAAATGAATGAATGAACTCCCTGATGGCCACAACCATATTAATAGGGATGCGGATCCTTTTAAGCCCTTGCCAAGAAATTGATGACAATATTTTGGGCTGAGGCCAATCTCTTTCTCTAGATTTATTATGCTTCGTGATAATAGTGTCACATCATCCTTTAGTCGCTTTAATTGCCTTTCATAGATTTCCTTTAGTCGCTTCGATTGGGTTATTATCAGGCCCCCTGGGCTAGGAATTATAAAGCTTCCCCAAGCTTGTGTGGATATATATAAACCCTTGCCAGGCTATAATAGGATTATTAACAGATAATTATGTCTTTGGCCTTTTCAAATATAGGATTATCCATAGACAATTAAGTCTCCCGCTCCTGTGGGTTATTTTTAGGACTTCCCGGGCTAGGTATTATGAAGCTTCCCCAAGATTAATATGAGATCACCAAGTTAAGGATGGTTCATCTCTATCCACCAACTTAATGGTGTTTTCCAAGGAAGTATCCTCCTAGGGCTAATGGCGCATCCCGAAAGCTTAGAACAGGTATTGTGAACCCTTATGAGTGATGTTGCAGACCAATTTAAATAACTTCTCTCTCAATTTTTGCTTTGTCATTTTCAATCGTCACTTGCTTTCGGATGATCAGGAGTCTTGACGGGTGTTGTGGTCCTATTTATATATTATCATTCTCGATATAATATATTGTCCCGAATTGAGATCTGTTTAAGACAAAACGAGCGTCTATAAGATATCATTTCATGGGAATGAAAATCAAAACATAGCACTATAAGAGTAAACTTGATTTTATATATCTATTTATATATTCCTAACTTTGCAAGGACAATAAAAAGTTTAATTTAAAATAGCATAGAAAGAGTTTAACAGTGAAATAGAAATAGATGAAATATAAGGTATAATCCTGAAAAATGGGCATGTGGTATGTGAGACTAGGCTACAACCCCTAAACATCTCTCAGGAACCTCTGCATCATCCGTTGCTCAATTAGCCTTTCAATTTCATCCTTCAATGCATAGCATTGATCAGTGTCATGGACATGATCTAGATGGAACTTGCACCACTTGGCTTTGTTCTTCTTGTGGGGTAGAGATTTAATCTTCTCTGGCTACCTCAGCATCTTGTCCCCGTTAATGGACTCAAAGATGTCGTCACTTGGGAAGGCCAATGTAGTGTAAGCCCTAGAGCACTTTCTCTCTTCTGCCTTCTCTTCTTTCCTTTTCTGGATCCTGCTGACTTCTTTTGCAAATGGAACTTCTAGCACGACCGCGACAGCGAAGGCTACTAATGCAATGATACTGGGTGCCGCACCCACATTGGATGAGGTCGCAACCTTTAGCGTGAGGACCCTCTGTGTCAAATAGTTGACTTGGGTTTGGAGTGAAGCATGACTGTTGTAGAGATGGTTGAGGTGATTGTATAGCTACATAATCTCATCTTTGACTTTTGTGCTCTGGATGGTTTCTTCTTCCATTTTCTCCTTTGTTAGTCTTTATAAAATATATAATCTGGGATAGAACCAACATAAGTGAGTAATCATATAAATACTGAATTAACCAAGTACGATATTGGGATGCAGCATTTGAACTGTTGGGTGATATTCGATTGAGGCCGCGGCCAGTAAGGCACATAGGTGCACTGATGTGGCCTTTATATGACATTCAAAAAGGTTGAGATGGAGACTACCTGAGACCGTTCCTTAATGTTTTTAAGCTTCTGTAATATAATCGCACTAGTACGGGCCATGGCATGAGATATAGTCGAATTGACAGGCCGCATCCTTGCCTAGGCAGTGAAGGGAGCAATCCCAAACTAGAAACTCAATAACTGAGTTCTTCTCCTGGAATATGTATAAAGAATTCCTACTAGGTTTATCCATGAGAGAATAACCTCTCGGTGCATAAAACGACACAATTTTGATGATAAACCCTAGATCGTAGGTCAGGAACAACAAATACGAGGGTAAATATAATCCTTCCCTAATCATTCATCTTTTCGGGGCTAAAGCCCATCATGCTTTTTAGTAATATCTAGATGGAATGATATCAGGGGGTATGCAAAATAGATCTAATGTTATAAAATGGAGACCCAAAAGTAGATCTGAACATAAGAAATACCCATTTAAGGGTGTGAATATAAAACAGAGCTTAATAACCCAATATTTACTCATGAGATTATGATCCAAAGGGTCCCCGTGAATCAAATAAGGTGTTTAAGAAGTTTAAATATAGAGAAACAAGATTGAAATATCTTGTTTCCCACAAACGATGCCAAATTGATGATACGAGAAATCATCCACTAGTCATTCCCGTACCAGCAAATCAAGTGTAAGGTGCATAATAAGCAAATAAAGCGAGTAAAGAGAGAGAAGACAAGATATAGAGTGGTTCAACCACTAAAATAGGCCTACGTCCACTGTGTTGCTCCGTTCTCATTATAAGCATTGCATAGCACAATATGATCAATCCCGAAGGGGTGTACAAGTATGAGAATAAAGGAGAGTTTTGGGCAGTAGCAGTTCCGGGCATGCCGGAGATCTGACTATGATGTAGGTGAGTGGCATCCAAGCTTTTTGTTGTGGTTGTGTAGAGAGGATTGGGCAAGGCTTCGCCAGGTATTTTATAATCTGCCCATGGGGAGAGGAATTGATCCCTTACTTCGAGGTGTGGTCCGCTATATGTATAGGAGGTATGTGAGCAGTGTCACGCGCCCTGAGCATGTGACGTATATCAAGTCTGGAGTTGCCATCATACAGAGGGATAAAGCCTGTAAGGCAATCATATCGGGTACTGCATCCTACATGAGGATAAATCCGAAGGTGTCGCACCCTGTACTGAGTAGGGCTGCGGCCTGTATATAAAGCCAATTGGTACATGTCGCACCCTGTGTTGGGTTAAGGTGTCTCACCCTGTACTATGCTGGGATGTCTTTCATAGGCATTGATGACTGAGTTGCCTCGGGAGTGTTTGTGGGGGCTATTTAAGGACCCCAACAACCTCTGGGGAGAGGATTTTCTTTTTGAGAGTTCAGAAGTTATTGGTAGAGAGAGTTATTACGAACTAGAGAGCTTTACTCACCCACCATTGTCAATTTATTACAAAGATTTTAATACTTGACAGAGGTTCTTGAGGGTGGTTGGTGTATTTCGCTGCCTACCAAGGTGTATTTAAGGTGCTTACTTCTTTCTCCCTCTAAATGACTTCCTTATGAGTTCGTTGTTATCTGATTGAGTTATACACGAGAGATTTGTGAGTTTAAACTGAGTTTATCTTCATTAAAGCTATGTTTGCATATCCTATAATTAATCCAAGGTTTTGTCTTGTTAACTTAACATTACCGTACTAAAAAGGGGTTACGCCTCCATTAATCTAAAGTACTCTCTTACATTTTGCGACTCCGCTGGGGAAGCATTCTTCTAGGCAAGGAGTACGGAACAAGATAATGTTACTCGAAGGCTCAACTTTGATGACATCCAACACAATGAAGAACAAGCAGCGAGAGAACTTGAGGCTCTAAGGGATGGGGCTCCTCGAATGAAGGTACCTACAGTTCAGGCGACAACAGGCGTTCGAGGGGTGACACAAGCTTCCACGAGTGTTGGGTTGGGACCAGCTCAGGTGGAACTCCTCACGAGTAAGTTTTATGACTTTTTGCAAACTCCGGTAGCTTCAACGGTTTTGGGAGGATTTGAAGCCAATTCCTTCATAACACCAGGGGCATCCCCCACGAACCCACCAAGTATAGGCATAATGGGAACAGTCCCAGCAAGTATACCCTTTGTTGTGAATCCAACAATAGGAATCTCAGTAGTATCAACGACTCCAACAGTGACGATTGTTCCAGTTACAATGGGTTCTCGGCCTATGGTCCCGTTGGTCGTTGCTCCAGTGGCATCACCCATGGAGGAAATGAGGAAAGAGATGAAGAAAGAGATGCTGAAGTTCATATAAGCTTCCTTGCAATCTGTGAATGAGGTGGCTTCGGTCTATGATGACTTTCGGACACCTTACCCCCAAGAATACAATAATGAGCCTTATCTAAAAGATTATATCCCTCCTATCTTTGAAAAATATACAGGAAAAGGTGGAAACCCGAAGGAGAACATTAAGTGTTTCGTTGAAAACTTAGGGGCGCATTGTAATAACAAAAAGCTTAGGTTAAGAGAGTTTTCTAAATCCTTAACCGATAAAGCATATACCTAGTATTCTCACTTATCTCCCAAGAGTGTTTCCACGTGGGAGGAGATGCACGTGTTGTTTGTCCAAAAGTTCTTTCTGGAAGAAGATGAGTTTACTTTGACCCGATTGGGGAGGGAAAAGCAACGACAAGGGGAAGATATGGTGGCATATGTGCGCAGATTCATGGAAAGTTCCCTCAATGTAAGAGAGGAGGCCAGAGAATCCCAACTACTACAGATCTGCACAGAAAGACTACTTCTTGAGTATATCTGCCACCTCATTGATGAAACGCGTGAGGGGACCTTTGTGGCGTTCCTAAAAGTAGCGAGGAATATATCGTTGGTTATACGAACAAATACAGTAGTAGTGACCATGATGTTTAGGCAGACGATACAACCTATAGGGGAGGTCTCAACCCCCACAGATAGGGTACACCGAAGGAACAAATAGGGGCAAAGTACCTAAGAGGGACAATAAAAGGAAGTTTAGAATAGACAAGGAGGACACACCACTATTGCCTTGTACAGTAGATAAGTCTGTCAGCTGTTACAATGCAATGGTCCAAGGAGGAACCTTCTATGAACCAAAGTGCATTCCTATTGGGGAAACCGATGCGAAAACAAAGGCGGATCCCAAATATTGTCAGATTCATCGAAAGATCCAGAACCTAACAGAGAGTTGTTTTACACTGAGAAGAATCATTAAAAAGTACGTGAAGGTAGGAACGTTATAAATCCCTCTGCAGAATGTTAACAATAACCCACTCCCAACCCATGGGGCCAATTTAGTAGTGGCCTACGATAAGGAGGCAGGAAGAGGATAAAGAGAGCTAATGACGAAGCAGGAGGAGTTCGAAGAAGCTTTGGAAGATTATACTTAGGGAATGGCTAATGTGGTATTAGCTTACGATGATGCAAGCACTAAAGACATGGAGGACGTATATAGTGTTAAAAGAGGGGAAGCAGACCCATCCATATAATACCGCGCAGTTTCAAAATCCCCAAGGTTCACCTGATTCTTCGACCAAGTAGGGATACCGAAGGAAAGCAGATTGGAAATAACTCAAGCAATCCTGGACATTACGAGGAAGAACGTAGTCCCTTCGCTAAGATGGAAGGGACCCATGGCCAGGTTGGTAAGGAGGTTTCTATCAGAAGTAACCTTCAGCGATGCAGATAGGGCCATAAGGCTCCCTCATAACAGGCCTTTGTATGTAACTGCCAGCGTCAACAGAGTTAGTTTAGTAAGAACTCTTATGGATGGAAAGAGCCTCCATCAATATTATGCCCATTAACTCCTTCCACGCAACTAATATTATGGAAGAAAGGTTGGTCCCCATGCCTCTAGTAATTTTGAGGTATGACAACCAATCTTCTAAGTCCATCGGGTATGTGAATGTTAGGATTGTGAGAGAGTGAAACTTCCTACCATCTGCTGATAGTAAGAGTATGGATGCACAACCAGGGTATAGTTCCATCGACATACCACCAATGCACCAAGACAAATATCAAGGGAACGGAGGCGACCATTTGGGCTATGAAGAGGCCCTTCACTATTAAGGAAGCTCACTTGGTAGATGCAACATTTTACATAGAGTTAGAGGAAGATGTCGGTGTCCTAACGATAAGAATGAAGGGAGCATGGGTCCTCGATCAGAGAAAAGATGGGTCCCTTGAACGAGCAAAATAAATAGGTTACAAGCACTAAAGGAATGATGGGCGAAGAAGCCCATCTGGTGGTTCCTTGGCCCTAAAACATTTTGAAGCAGCTCAAAGAGACGATGAGGCCCACGGTAGATCTAATGTAATATGAGGCCCAACGACAAAGTGTTATGAGTCGAATTTTAGGAGGAAGAATTGTTGAGGCTTCTAGAGAAAAGAAAAGAAAGGCAATTATAGTCGTTGCCAGGCAGTGCAAGAAAATCATTACTGAAGAAGGAAAGGTGGTGAATCGATTATAATGGTGTGAATGGGCGGTAAAAGAAGCTGATGATGAGGCTAACCCGATATACGAGTTTTTTTTTTGTAGATCAATGAGGGAAATGCATGGTGATAGACAACTCCAACATACAAGAGTTCGTGGAAGATGTAGTCGAAGAACCAGATTACCTAGATGATCAATCGAAGCCACAAGCGTAAGAATTGGAGCAGGTGAACCTGGCTAAAGAAGGAGAGGATCTGAGGCCTGTCTTTATCGTGAAAGATCTCAGTAAAAAGAAATGAGAGGCTTTGGTTGAGTTGATTCGGGAGTTCATAGATGTTTTTGTGTGGAAATACACAGAGATGGAAGGACTAGACGAGGATGTGAGCTGCCACAAGTTGAATGTGATACCTTCAGCTATTCCAGTAAAATAAGCAACGAGAACGTACAAGCCTGAGCTAGATTTGAAGATCAAGGAAGAGGTCCAAGATTTATTAGTGGTAAGGTTAATCAAACTGATATAACACCTTCTTTGGATATATAGCATCGTACCGGTGGGAAAGAAAGATAAACACTAAATAAGGATCTATGTGGACTTCAGAGATTTGAATAGGGCTTTCCCCAAGGATGACTTCCCCCTACCCTCCATCGATAGCTTGATAGATGCAACGGCTGGTCATGAGATGTATAGCTTCATGGATGGGTATGTAGGGTACAACCACAATAAGATGGACCCTACGGATGCAGAGAAAACGGCGTTTAGAACCCCATTGGGCAATTTCATGAACAGGGTAATGCCGTCTAGACTCAAGAATATCGGGGATACTTACTAGATAATAATGATGGCCATCTTCCGTGACTTCCTTCACAAGTTTGTGGAATTTTACGTAGATGATTTGGTCATCAAATCAAAGAAGGAGGAGTCCCATCTGAGCGATTTAAGGAAGGTGTTTTCCCGATGCAAGAAATATAAATTGAAGATGAACCCACTAAAGTGTGTCTTTGGAGTAATAAGCGGGAAGTTTCTAGGCTTAGTGGTTGATCGACAAGGGGTGAAAATGGACCAGGACAAACAACGGGCGATCTTGGAGATGACATGTCCAAGAACGGCGAAGGAGCTGAAGAGTTTCCTCGTTAAAGTTTCCTTCCTAAAGAGATTTGTGCCTGGACTGGCCAAAATGACATACCCATTGATGCAGCTGCAGCAAAAGGACCCAAACCTCTAGTGGGAAGAGGTTCACCAGGAGTCTCTCGATGGACTACAGAAGCTGCTCGTTTCACCACAAATTATGGTTCCCCCACAAGTGGGAGTACTATTGTAGCTATACCCTTCATCCACCACGAGGTCCATTGGAGATTTATTGCCACAAGAGATCGAAGGGCAAGCACGGCCAGTCTATTACCTCAGCAGAATCGTACATTAGCCGGAGGTTAGATATAGTATCTTGGAAAGGCATTATTTAGCCTTAGTATTTTTAGCACAAAAACTTAGACATTATATGTTGTCTTTTACAATTCATATTGTAACTAGATGTGATCCTATTAAGTATTTGCTAGTAAGAACTATATTAATTGATAGGGTAGCTAGGTGGTTCCTTATCCTCTCTGAATATGACTTAAAATGTGTGGTCCCTCGCGCGATTAGGAGCCAAGCCTACATTGACCTATTGGAAATCTTACCCTCAGTAACGTTTAAGACACCCGAAGAAAGTATTCCAGGAGAGGATTTGCAGGCCAATCACCTAGGTGAAACTGATGAGGAATGGATGATGCAGTTTGATGGATCTTCGGTGAAAAAAAGGGAGGAGCAAGGGTTATTCTTTCAAAAGGAATAGAGGAGATTTTCCTTTACTACAAGTTAGATTTCCCTTGTTCCAATAACGAAGAGGAATATGAAGCATTGGTGCTGGGGTTGCTAGAGGCTCTTCAAAGGGGAATTCCTTCACTTTGGATCAAAGGTGATTCAAATCTGGTGATTCAGCAATTGAATGGAGAGTATGCATTGAAACACATGAGTCTGGAACCATACAAAATAATCATTCAGAGGATCCTCCACCAGTTCTATTAGACAAAGATCAAGAGACATCCCAGAATGATGAACCTCCATCCAGACGCCTATGCCACCGTTGCCCAGAAAATGGTCAAGAGGAACGATACAACTACTATCGTGATTCAATGAAGAACAGCTCCTTCGGTAGTACAATCAATTTTACCGATGGAGGAGGACGCGGACTGAAGGGGAGAGATTAGGAAGCAACTGGAGTCTGGTGATGGAACGATGGAGCTAAGGGAATTATCCCAATACTTTACAAACCATGGAAACCTTTACTTCATAAACACAGGAGGATGGTTGTCGATATGTATCAGCCTAAAAAAAGTGGGGTAGAGGTTGAAGAAAACACACGAAGAGCACTGTGAAATAGCTAAGATACCTCTCTACAGGAGAATTAAAAGAAAGGGATATTTCTGACCTAATATGAAACAGGATGTGACAGAGCTACAACGAAAGTGCGACAAATGCCAGTTATTCATTGAAGCAGCCGAATATCGTTTTGTGGAAGCTCAACCTGACTGAAGACAACCCTATATTGACTTCATCGGGAATGGAGTTAGCCCAATAGTGAAGATTGATGCGATGGGACTTAAGCTAAGGGCCCCGAGGTTATACATTCAGGAGGGGCAGCTTTATTGAAGAGGCTACTTCAACAGGCCATTGCATTTATCACCAAAGAACAAGTAGCTAAAGTCATTAAACAGGCGTACGATCCAGCTCACATAGGAGGGGTCAAGTTATACGACTAATTAATGACGTTGGGATATTATTGGCCAATAATGGAGAAAGACTCCACTGAGTTTGTTCGAAAGTGCACGGCTTTCCAACTTCATGGAAATATGATCCATGCCCCATCGATGGACCTACACTCCCTGGCTATGCCTTATCCTTTTCACACTTGTGCGTTCGACCTGGTAGGGGTAATACTTCCTTCTTCAAGGGGAAAGATATGGATAGTATTATTAACAGAGTGTTTTACAAAGTGGGATGAAGCGATACCACTAAGAAGAGCAACAGTACGGGTGGTGAGCAGTTTCATCAGACAATACATCATTTTTCGTTTTAGGATTCCAAAGGTTATTCTCTCAGATAACAGAACCACTTTTGTCAATTCAGAGGTAACAATGCTCACAGACAAATACGCTATTGTTCATCATACTTCAACGGTGGCATACCCAAAGGGAAACGGTCAAGCCGAAGCAACTAACAAAACTTTGGTTAATATCTTAGCTAAAATGAAGGAGGATTTCCCAGGATCATGGGATGACAACATACCAACTGTATTGTGGGCCTATTGAAAAACTAAGAGGAAGACCACATGGTAAACTTCGTTCTCTCTTATTTATGGGGCTGAGGTACTCCTCCCAATAGAGTTAAAAGTTCCCTCTGCTCGATATGACTTGCGAAGTAGCATGCTCCCTTAGAGTAGGCATGTTCAGCTGGAAGCGTTGGACGAACACAGAGATAATGCAATGCAACACTTTCAAATGTATACGAAACAACTCTTCAAGGCATATGATAACTTATTGAGACCAAGGAAGTTCGTGGAAGGAGACCTCGTATTGAAAGCAGCAGTGAAGCACATCAGAAGATTTCCCCTACCTAAGCTTGCAACAAATTGGGAGGGACCTTTCATTATAAAAGAAGCTCATGACTCAGCTTATTACTTAATTTCTAAGATGGAAGTGTAATACCCCGTATTTTTATGCTATATTAATTTGGGGATTTATCAAATTTAATGCGAATTAATTATTTAATAAAAATCCAGAAATTAATTATGTTATAATTGTTAACGTGATGAGAGTTAGTAATTATGGGAAATTTGTTGAATATTACTAATGAGCAAAGTAATATATATTAGTGGTTATATTAAATGTCACGAGTGAATAAAATGACAATTTTGGAAATTTGAGTCGGGACGCGCCCGTGTCGCGTCGGGACTAAATATTGATGAATAAAAGTGAAAATATTATAAGTCGCTCCTATGGTCGTTTTGAGTGCGCCAACGCGTCCGGAAGGGTCGAGATAGTCAGAAAAGTATACCTGGGGGTTTAGTTTGGGTCTCGGTGCGTTTTTAGGCTTAATTAGTACCCCCGGAGGGCATTTTAGACATTTTACATTTTTGGGTAATTAAACCCACGAAAATTCAAGGGATATATCAGATGTCTAAGGTTGCCTTCTAGGATTAGAATAACCAAAGACAAGTGACGGACATAGGAGAGGGAAGGAGAGAGCTTCCAAAGCAATCCAAGGCCCGAAATCCATCCATTTGCACCGCCACCACCATCAATGTGTAGATCGCGCGACGGGGAACGCAACCACACCAAATTCGGCACCAAACCAGAACGTTGAAAATCCCAGGCAAGTGTTTATCTTGCTTATTTCGTTGATGCATCACTCATGTTAGTCTAGGAATGATTAGGATGAGTTTTATGGAAGGAAAAACCCAAATTTGAGATAGGAAATTACATGTAGTGATGCTTTAACTGATATTCTGGAAACCCTTTCACATGTAGAGGATTAAACCACGAATTTTTTATGTTTTAGAAGAAGAAAATTCGGGAAAAGATTTATTAGAACCATGTTTAAGAGATTTCTAGGGTTCTTGATATTTACATGAATTTTGGGCTTGTTAATCCATGATTATTAATGGAAATTTGCATGCTTTACGTAAAAGATGTATGGAATGGAATTATATAATTGGTAGTATAAATTTTTGGACGTTTGGGTATGGAAAGTTAGGATTTGGATGAAGTTTTGTGAGAAAACCAGTAACTGGTAACTGCAGAATTCGCCATACCTGCTTAATCGATCGATCGAGCCAAGAGCTTCGATCGATCGAGCCCCAGACCTCGATCGATCGACCCCTTCTGGAAGACTCATATTTTTCCCTTTTTAAATTAGTTGAATCCGACTTGATGTGAAATAATTCTTCGACACTCTTAATAAAATGTTTTGGGAGATATGGAAGACCAGTAGGAGATATGAATAATTTTGGGACCTTTAATGTAAAACGAGAATTGTATTTTCGGGATAATTACATAAGTGACGATGAAATTATGTATTAAAGGGAGAGACGCATAAGAGAGTTGCATTGGAACATAAAAATAACACCTACTGAATTGTACACTTGGAAGGATAGAGTCCAAGAGGGTTACGTAGTAAGTTGGAAAAATCCTTCGAATTAAAGTTAGAGACGAACCCTTATACGTGATAACTAATAATGGGAAAATAAGGATAAATGTTGTGATTATGGGTTATGGGATAAACCTAAATTGATATGATAAAAGTGGTATATTTATATGATTGTGTATGCATATATTATATACATGTGAAAATCATGCCCGCTCTACTTTCTATCCCTGAGGTTACCGCGCCGGGATGATCTTATCTCGATGTGCCTTATGGGGGATATTGACTCGTACCCTAGAAGATAGATATCCATGGTACAGGCTATCGAATCGATAGTTCAGACGGTCCTAAGAGACGTGAGGGTATGTACTGACCTCTTAGAGACTTGGAATCTATGCTTCGCCTCAATATTATTTGTGTAGGTGTTAATATAGTTCGAGAGTGATTCCGAACTTGTATTTCCCTTAGTGCGAGAGATACGGGGATTGGATAGCAGAGTATGCACGCACCATAATTTTTATGTGGGGTGCTGTTAGAATATATATATTATATGAGTATTTAATATATATATGAAATTCTGAAATTTGGAACTGTTTACTATGTTATGGCAAGTGAGAAATGAATCTTGACTTTAAATTGGAAATACTTGTTTGAAAAGTATAATATGACACTGGAAAACTTTATTAATTAATAAAGTTAAAATGAGAGCTTTGTTACTAAATGAAATTATCCTTTTAAACCATGATGTTGTTCAGTTTTAAATCTTGTGAGTAACCTAAGATAAGTTAAATCATTGGGGAAGATTAGTGCGATATATGATAAGATAAACCGTTGGGAAGGTTAGTGCGATAGGTGTGCACATTAGAAGAGAGGTGAAAATTTCTCAAGAGAGTGTCGCACTAATATATTGTTGCATTGTCCTGTAAACAATTTAAATACTTGTTAAATGAATTTTAAATCATATACACTATCGGGCTCTGACCCGTTTCTATTTTCTTTCTCTCTTGTGTATATATGTATATATTACAGGTGCCCAGCCACAGGGGCGTCTTGCTTAGGATCCCTTGGATGGAACGTGCTGCAGCTTAGGTGGGAGTTGCCATCCTCTTTCTTAGACGACTTCATTTACTTGATTCCTCTCCTAGTATCTTCATTTAGTGGGGCATGTGTCGCCCTTTCCATTATTTAGTTGTTTTATTTGGACTTTGTGATTCAGTTATTGTAGTATTGATACTTTGGAATTATTATTGTCGGGATGTTTCACTTTAAATTTTAATGTTGGGATTCAATTGTCGAATGTTTAAATTATTTGGATTATATGTTCCTGGATTATTGTGGTGTGATTCGTTATACATTAAATTGTTGTAAATATTTAAATCTTGTTTTCAAAAATAAAATTTGGAAAGTAATGTTTAAAAATGGTTTTGACACTTAGCTTAATTAATTAGGGTGTTTAAATTAGAAAAGTTATTTTTACGACAATGATGCTAAGAATGAACCAACTGTTCACCTTGATTTTAATTTAATAAAGGGGTGATAGCCCGGTATTTAATTAGGCGGGGTGTCACAGGAAGAAGATAAACCGTTCAAAATTAACAATATATGGTTGAAGGTTTATCATGTGTAAACAATTATATTTGGGCCACCAATGTATCTAGCTATTATGAATATACAAGTTCTTTCTATGACAAATATGCAAGTTTTATTTATTATAATTCGAGTGGAGATGAAAGAATCATAGAACTTCATAATGTATGCAAACAGTTATAGCACAAAGGAAAGGAATGAGAAAACATATATCTTTCTTCATTCATAAACTTTGGGGCATTACAAAATTGGGAGCTATTGCCCAAGAATTACATAAGAAGAAGAAAAAGAAAATATTTACAACAAATCATTAACCTAAGAGGAACCAAAGATCTGGAGCAGAGAAAAAATCTCCAGTAAGCCCTGAAGAAGCTGCTAGGCAAGACTGTTGATCACTTATAGAAACTTCCAGTCTCATTTATAATTGTGTACGTTTGATGAGGAGTTTCTCTCGTTTCAGCTTCACTAGCTGCAGAGCTTCTTCGATATCTTTTACCTACTTATTGACAGCTACAAGCATAGGTGCTATCTCAAACAACTTAGCTTCCTCAACCCATTGATTCTCTAGATGTTGTTGCAGCAGCTCCCTCTGGCTATCTAATTGCTGGCTCTTAAGAGTTTTTAAGTGTGTAATAATCCAGTCAAAATGGAAGCCATCA
Source organism: Sambucus nigra (assembly GCA_949130495.1). Lineage (NCBI taxonomy): Eukaryota > Viridiplantae > Streptophyta > Magnoliopsida > Dipsacales > Adoxaceae > Sambucus > Sambucus nigra. Next base: position 158,659,655 of record OX422215.1, read on the forward strand.
CGACCCAACTCCCTCAGGTAGCCCAGGAATTGGTTGAGGAGGGTTCTGGTAATGTTGTAAGTGGGAGTGCTAGAAATTTTAGAAACAACGGTAGCCATGCCTTGAAGTGTGTAGCTCATCACAAGAATGTTGGAACGCAGGCAATCCATAGTAAAAGTTTCAGAATGATGGCTTGCAAGCTACTCCACTACCAGATAATGGCTGGCAGGCATTTGAGGGGAGCGTTGAAGAACCATGATGCAAAAGGCATGAGGAGCCAAGTCAGGCAGAGGGAGCTCACAACCAGATTTGCTCTCGGTAGGAACACCAGTCGTGGAAACTTGATCGTTGTGACTAGAATTTTCCAACATAAAGGGTTCCCGTTGGGGTGAAGTGATGGGCAAGAGAATCGGTGGAACATACTCCCTAGCAGCCTGATAACAGGTAGAACAAATAATGAGTGAAAAATCTTAACAAGCATTTTCGTTGTTAAGTCACCGTTATAGGTGGAGTTGGTGAAAAATCTTAACAAGCATTTTCATTTTTAAGTCACCGTTATTGGTGGAGTTTGTGAAAAATCTTAACAAGCATTTTTCTTGTTAGGTCACCGTTATAGGTGGAGTTTCTAAAAATCTTAACAAGCGTTTTCATTGTTAAGTCACCGTTATAGGTGGAGTTTCTTAAAATCTTAACAAGCATTTTCGTTGTTAAGTCACCATTATAGGTGGAGTCTCTGAAAATTCTTAACAATCATTTTCATTGTTAAGTCACCGTTATAGGTGGAGTTTGTGAAAAATCTTAATAAGCATTTTCGTTGTTAAGTCGCCATTATAGGTGAAGTTTGTGAAAAATATTAAATAAGCGTTTTCGTTGTTAAGTCACCGCTATGGGTAGAGTTTATGAAAAAACCTTAACAAATGTTTTCAGTATTAAGCTACCATCATAGGTGAAGTTTAAAGGGTTGATAAATACAGAAGAATTAGCGAAATACCTCAGTAGGAGCGAGAACGGGAGTCATCGTGGAGGCCATAGCCTCAACGGGGCCCTTAGTTGAAGAAGCATCAATGGTAGGAAAAGCTCCCTCGCTAACAAAAGGTACCAAGGCCAGCATAGACATTTTGCTGACAGAAGGTGATGGACCTCCTAACGACGCCCCATCACGGGTAGGCATCGAAGAACCATCACACGGGGTAAAAACATCAACCTTGGACTTAAATAGAGGAAGACCAGTAAAAGAAAAGGGTGGAGTAAGAATTGGCAAAAGATGCAAAGATAAAGCCAAGTGTTAAACACAAGGAGAAAGCATAGGAAAATGAGAGAAATGCATTTAAGTGTCACTTACCTCCGTTATAGCACCAAAAAGGGGAACCGCGGCTAGGGATCTCATTAGCATAGTGGGCAGAATAATGCTAGTTACCAGAGATGCCACTTCCACTTAACACATCCCAACATATCAGAATGATAAACAAAGCAATGGGACAAGGAAAAGACGTGAGACCAAATAAGTGATTTTTTATTTTGTTACCTCAGGGGCACTCTCCTCAGCTGCAACGATGGGAAGAAGGACCTCTTGCTCAGATGTTAATTCAGTAGGAGCTGGGGGAGTTAACTATGATTGAAAAGAGATGCCCGCAGATTCAACGGGACCTCCCCCCACGGTAGCGTCCTTCGTCCGGTGGGAGTACATAAGCCTGATCTTGGGGGAACGGGGAGGACTAGTATCGGCTTGAGAGATACCAAAATATCCCCCCATAAAACGGATCTCGGGGGGATTGGGCCTTTATTTTTCAACTCCCTGCACCAAAGTTATCAAGAAATGAGCAGATGTAGCTTGCCTTAAGAAAAGGGGAATAAGAACAAAAATGTGCACACATACCCCAGATCCAGAAGGAGAGCGAGAAGATATAACCACCGATGAAGGTGGAGAGGAGGCAGCAACAGAAGGAGCTGGGGATGGATGTATCTCGGGCGTCCATTTCTTCTGGGACTTGGTACCCAGAGTTTTCTTCCTCGTGCCCGTTGCACCAACACCTTGAGGAACTTTCGGGACCTTTCTCCTCTTTGTCGTTGGATCAACGCAGATCGTGGGGAAGGCTGTAGAAGGAGGGATAATGGGGGCGTGGCATTGAAACTCAGTGTTTATCCGTTTTACCTCAGCCTGAACTTTCCTCCTTAACTCCTTGTCCATTTCTGCAGATATGGCAGGAGGAATGGAGGCTATGGGGAACGCCTCCAGGGGGTTTGGGACTTGGATTTGGATTTGGATTTTGATTTTGAAGATTTCCCACTTTTGGCCTTCCTAGCCTTCTTGGCTGGTGGCTGGGAAGGCCCTTTCCAGTCGTTGCATCGGTCGAGGGAGCAGGCTATTTGGGGGCTACAATGATTTTAGGTTTGGGCGTGGTAGTGGGGATCTTAGAGCAGTCTGGAGGAAGTTTAGTGGGAGATACCTTTGGTGTTTTACTTGGAGGGAATTCAATCCCAATAATGGAGTTATCCTTTAATCCCATCTCCGAAGTAGAAAATGAAAAAATTAGAGGATACACGGGATCCTGCTCGATGAATTCAGAAATTTGGGCCAGTTATCTCAACCAGCACTTTGTTGCAAACAGAGGAGTCACGGCCCCTTGCCTGGTGATGCTGGGAATGGTGACTCGCCTAGCCATGGTAGAACTTACTCCCCACATTGAAGTTGAGGAGAACAGAGAACATGCCTCGTTAAAGGAGACCTTGGGGTTAGATGATTGAAAAACTGGGCGAGGAGACCCCTGATCAAAACCAAACTAGCGGCTGCATCGGTTGGGATCGTAGTGCTCGCTGGTGTATCCCCACTCGATGTAAGAAGGAAGGTACCCTGGTGAAAATAGAAGGACCACAGCTAGCGAGGGGTCTTCAATAATGAGATTTAAGGTAGTGGCTTGGACCACTCTTGCTTCATGTTTAAAAAATCACAAGTGTGGAGGAAGATATACTCTTCGTAGGACCTCATCATAAAGGACCTAGGATGATCAATAATAGAGGTCAAATCCTTTTGGCTTTATCTCTTTTGATAAACGAAGGAGCGTGGAGGCAGAATCATTTCCCCAAAAGGGGGCGGTTGGTCTTGGCTGCCATGGCGGGGACATACACATAGAGGAAGCTTGTCAGGAGGACACAGTTGGCAAAGTTATCCAAGTTATAACGACTGAGAGATTATTCCATGTCAAAAAGGGTTCTGTCAAGCCACGTGTAGAGGGATCATATGGTGATTGCATCGAGAAGAAGCTTGATACCCCAGGCCAAAAGAAGAGATATGTTGATGAGGTCCCTTCGAGGTTGGTCATTAGGTTTCCCCGTTAAAACAAAATGAGAAATAATGACAAGGATGTAGGAAGGAAGCTCCAGCGACCTTGTCTAGGGATAGCCTCAGAGGAACTACCCTCAGAGGGATCTTTGAATAAATAATTGATGAGCGGAGTGAAAGTGGCTTTGTTCGACGAACCGATGCATCTTCGGCATATACGATCCGGCTCTAAATGATCAGCAGCTTCTTGGGCATTTAGGGCCACATCAGAATAAGGCTCATGGCATGTTGCCTCAAGGCATAGGAGCTCACACATGTCCTCCAACATTATTGTAAACTCGCCCCACGCAGTAATGAAGGTATGAGTGTTAACGATCCAGTGAGACAACGAAATGGGAAGGGCAGTAGTATTCTTGGATAAAGTGAACTCACCAAACCACTTAGCCCGATGAAGCCCAATTTTAGTGAGAGTATCATCATGGGAACTCTGCATATGGGAGTTCCAGGCAGCGAAATGAGCAGGAGATACCCCAGGCCCTTCGAAGTTGATATGGGACCACGGGAAGTCCCCTCGCTCAAGATGAAATCAGAGAGTCCCCTCTGGAGGTAGAAAGCACCAGTCAGTTGCACTTTTATCTTCATCACCAAGCGTCAGGGCATCATACTTGGCATTGAAAGTGCAAGTCTTGAAAAAAATAGCAAAGTCATCACCCTTGTCGAATATAGGGGACCGACGATAGAAGCACAGCTGGTCCTGGCGAGCAGCAGCCAAAGAGGTGGCAGTAGAAGTGGTGGTAGCAGGAGTGGCAGACGGAACACTGGTGGCAGATGTGGTGGGGTTGCTTGAGGAGGCCATTACAGACAATAATGAAGCACGAAGGAAAATCTTGGTAAAAGGAAGGTCGGGAGCGATAATGGAGGAGCACAACCACAGGTGGTGGAGTAAAAGATGGGAGAAAGAAGAAGCTGGGTAAAGAGCTGGACAACAATGGGGGTTTCGCACAAATTTCTCTCTCTAAAGAAGACGGGAGCTTGAAGAAGACGAAGGAAATAGAAAGGTTTTTAAAAAAGCGACGTTTGAAATCTTTTAAACCCGTCTATTAAGTCCCCCGCCACCACACGTGCAAGGCCGCCTATAATCATTTAAAAAGAACAAGTGGCACTTCGGGAAGTGTTTTGACAGCAAAAAAGACAGCGCCACGTCATTTATGAAGTGACACCTGGGGAATAGAAAGGGTTGCCTTCCTAAGCAAGTTTGAGTTTTAGCGCCAGAATTTTTGTCAGACATATCCGATGAACTCCCAACGAAGAAGATGTCCTAACATTCCAAAAAACTACGATGTCCCCTCGACACAAGTCTAAACGTCGTTTAAATTATGATTCAGCTACATCGGGGAGAATTTCTGCTTTTTCGAACATGCCGAAACGTTACAAGGGAGAATTTCACAAGTCACAACGATAGGGGCAGTCCTCACGAAAACCCACTGCCCATAACTATACTCCACAATGGTATAAACAGAAGAATTTCACTTCCCCAGAGCCAAAACGAGTATTTGAGAAGGTTAGTAGGTCTACCGCGAGAATTTCAAATAGTCAAAGCTAGAACGGTTGAATGTTAGTAACAGGAAAAAGTTGCGATGTCCCTTCGTCAAAGCACCCAAAAGCCAAGGTACTTCAACTCAGGTACATCAGGGAGAATTTTACTTTTTCCTAGAAGCGTCAAACGCAGTCGGTTGCAATGAAGGAAAAGATGCCAGAATTTTTTCACACAGAGAAGGTTCATCGTATTGAGAAGTTTTTATGCAAACATTTCTCGTTTCCACAAATAATAAATCTCTCCAGGAAGGGGCAAATGTAGAGGGGGCTTGAAGGTAATTATAATATTAGAGATAATCCCCCCATTAGAAACATTTTTTAGGATTAAGACAGCATGGCAGCTCGGTGAGGCAGCTCGGCGTGGCAGCTCAGTGAGGCAGCTCAAGCAAGGTAGCTCAGCGTGACAGCTCGGCAAGGCAGCTTAGCGTGGCAACTCATACTTTAGCTTTTTGTGTTACATAGTCATATTGTATCTTTGTTTATATTGACTATGAGCTATAACAGTTGTAATGATGTAACGAGTATAATGATTTGGTGTGAGGTCAAACGGTACTCGCGAGAGACTAGGCTTCGCAGGGCCTGGGAGAGCTTTCATGCTCTATCAAACGACCTCGCCGTGAGAACTTTAGAGGGACTTGTTTTGGAATATTGAGAAGTGAGGCACCGTTGGGTCTTACCCTGACTATCTTCGAGATACCTGGTAAAACACCGAAGGACCCTTACCGTGGAACCTCGGGCGGAGCAGCTTTGAGTTCGATCGGGCGTAGAGTTATGAATGAAATAGCCCTCTACTTAATGTCACATCTACTGTAGGTGAAGTCACTAGACATCTAGATAAATGTCTAATATTCACTCGAGTAAACCACTGTGGTATTTGGGGCTGTCAGACAGTGGGTAAGCCACCTCTGTGGTGACAGCTCCTGTAATACCCCGTAATTCTGCATAATTAGGAAAATACACTTTATTTAAATTACGTGAGTGGAGTAATTTAATATGATAAAATATGTGTTATTTAAATTACGTGAGTAGAGTAATTTAATGTGATAAAATACGTGTTATTTAAATTATGTGAGTAGAGTAATTTAATGTGATAAAATACGTTTATTTAAATTACATGAGTAGAGTAATTTAATGTGACACGTTTTAAATTAAACTACGTGAGTAGAGTAATTTAATTTGATATTATGTTAATAAAGATTTATATGACGATCATAAATATTTACTAATGTGAATAGTAAATTTTGAATGTTGATATATACGGTCTAACGATTTTATTGACGCGCCCGAGTTATCTCAACCGAGTGTCGCGTGTAGAGAAAAATTGAAGATGAGACTAGAAAAATATTTTAGGAGAGTCAAACGATAATTTAGAGTCCGCAGATGATTCCAAAAGGGTCGAAATAGTCAAAAAAGTGTACCCGGGAGTGCTAGTTGAATGTCTGGTCATTTTCGGACTAAACTAGGACCATTCGAGGGCATTTTGGTCTCTTTATAATTATGGGTGAGTGGACCAACGAATTTTGAAACCCTAAATCAGATTATATGAATTGAGGCTAGGGTTAGAAAGAAAGAAAAATACACCATAGCCATTAGAGAAGAGAGAGAGAGAGAGAGAGAGAGAGGCAATTTTCTAAGGCAAAAGAAGGAAGAAAGGAAAATTCTAAGGAGATTACACCATAAAGTTGTTGGGAAGGAGGATTGAAGGATCAAAATAATCAACCTTCATCAACAACCACGAAATCAGACCCTACGAATCAAAAGGCAAGTGGTTATTTGCAAAATAAATTGAGTTATAATACCCATAATTAAGTTGATGAAGAACATAGCTTTTGTGATATTTTGGGGAGAAAAACAATTGATTATGACCAGTGATTGGTAGGGATTGGATGTAGAACGTTTTGGATCTCCAAATATTCTGACATCATGGAAAACTAGATGATTAAATTGAAATAAAAATCTAGAAATTTGATGAAAGATGTAAAGAATGTATTTTTAGGGTTCTTGAATACTAGAAAGATTTTTAGTTGATTTGGCCAAGATTTATAATGATTTTGTTGTTTTAAATCGTTAGTAATCATCCTAGAATATGTAGGAATAATTAGAAATTGTTGGTTGTAAATATATTGAATTATCATGAAAGATAGATATGTAAAAATGGTGAAACCCGTATGAAGAAGATGAACTGGGTATGTCACTGCTTGATCGATCGATCGACCCTTGAATGTAGATCGATCGAGCAGTCGATCGATCGACCATATCCCCTCGATCGATCGACCCTGGCTGGACTTCAGAAAATTTTGTGAATAAGTTTCCTGTAATTACCGTCGCTTAATGGGAACCTTAGTGATGATATTTTACCTATGAGGAGACTTTATAAATACCAGTAGGTGTACCATTAGATTTCTGCACAAATGATTGAGTGGGAATTTTGGAGAAATGGACCGACGGGAGAGCAATCGATAGCCGTATGTTGGGATTGTGAGAATTTGGCAACGAAAAGAGTGAGAGTAAATTTCCGGAATAATACCAGTAGGTTAAAGTTCACTTAACTACTGAATTATGGGAGGGGTAACTAGGACCCTTAGAGTTGCGTGAATACTCGAATAAATGCAATAGCGAAATAAATTGTAATTAATGAGTACGGTGAATATGAGTAAAATATATTACGTACGGGCATGATTTGATAGGTCGGGTGTGTACCTACTAAATTATATAAAAGTTTGGGTTAAGAGAATTTTTACCTAAATGAATTATGTTAGGGTCGATGTGAGATTCCGAACTAACATAAAGTTATTATATGTTTGGGGTCGATGAGAAATGCCTAACCAAACCTTGACCGGTGTTGCGATGAAAGAGTCCCGAACCAGAATATGTGTATATGTATATAATTTTAAAAGTAGTTGGGGTCGATGGATAATTCCGAACCAACTCTCACTTGGGGTCGATGAATCATTCCGAACCAAGAATCCTTTGTGTGTAGTAAAAAGGATATGATGTGATAACTAACATTTAATACATGAGTGTGTGATGAAAGTGTATTGTATGTGCATAATCTACAAATTGATAATAGTAGCTAATGAGATGAATAGTTGATATCTTAGTAATAATTTATAGCATGTTATAATTATTACAAGAATGAGGATAACAATCAGTAAATAATCTACCTACGCATATGGGCAGTATAACTAGGTGAACTAAGTATCCTTGTTAGACATGCGTTATAGAAGAGAGGTGAGGAAAACCAATGGAGTGTGCGAATCCTTAATATGTGTAATCAATAACTCAATTGTGATAACTGCTTGCAAAATATTTTCAAAATGTTTTGAGTATTAACTCTTGCTATGTAAATTTTTTTTAAACCTTTTAGGTGCCCAGCTACAGGGACACCCAGCATGATTTCATTCCAAGGATTTGGGAGCTGCAGCACATGTGGATGTTGCAGGGATTGTTTAGACGCTTCCTCCTTTTCTTTCAGTTCTAGTGCAGGATTTTGATTTTTGTATTCTTGTTGGGACATGTTGTCCTATCTTTACTTTTACATTTAGTCAAATTTTGGATTCTGAGTTGTCCTTTACTGGTCGTGGTTTTCGGCAAGATTTTATCTGCATTCTGTTACTTATGTAAACTGTTTTGTTATTACTTGACTTGTAATGTGTTGAATGGATTATTTAATCTGCTTAAGATAAAATTTGGCACTCGCTTAATTTCACTTAGGTGATTAGTAACTTAAAAAGCTTTTGGCAGTGATGCTAAGAATGAACCATTTAAGAATCCAGTTTAAATTAAATTAAGGCTTGATCACCCAAGCTTTAATTGGGCGGGTTGTCACAGATGTTATCAGAGCATCAGGTTCTAGTGTCCATAGGATCTGTACGGCTTACTGTGTTTCAGCGTAACGTTTGGTTGTACTAGAGCCCTACTATTAGGACTGTTGATTCAATAACCATTTTTGCGTTATCGTACATCTGCTTTTAAATTTTTGTATAAATGGTGTACTTATAAAAATTAAATCTTATTTCAGATGCCACCGAGGAGACAGCGAGCGGAGAGGGATAAAGCAAGAAATGAGGAGAGGGAGGCTCCTGAGGAGACACAAGTGCCGATGCCACCACCCCCACCCGAGCTAATTTCAACTACTCAGGTTGCAGTGATAGTGGCTCAGGCAGTCGAGACAGCTATGAGGGCCATGGCAGCCCATTTTCCTTAGCCCCAGGTACCCCCTCCCATGGCACCGGTAGTTCAGGCTCCAGCAGGACCATCTACTTGGCAACGAGTCAGAGAAACTTTTAAGAAAGGACACCCACCCGAGTTTTAGGGTAGTACTGATGTAGTGGAGGTGTGCAACTGGAAGAAAAAAATTTGCACCACTTGTGTATGCTAGAGTGCACCGAGGTGCAGAAACAAATGCTATCCACTTTTCGTCTATCAAGAGCAGCCTTGCAATGGTGGGAGTCAGTTACCACCACCGAGGAAAGGGACACTTTGGCAATTTTTGAGTTTTGGGTGTGGTTTGATCACAAATATTTCCCTCCAGCAGTGGAGTCAGAGATGAGGAAGAAATTCAGCGAAGTGGTTCAGGGTGATCGCTCAGTTGCTGATTATGAGGAGGAATTTACCCGCTTGGCCAACTTTGTGCCAAACGAGGTGAGCGATGAGGAGAGGAAGAAGTCAAAATTTATGGAAGGCCTAACCTGGAGAATCAGACAGCATTTGATCGGTAATCCGGCGTTGGTAACCTACACAGATGTCATCAATGACGCTCTATTACACTGTTAGGACCACCATTTTCATGCGAAGGGAAATAAATGAGGCGAGCCTAGCCAACCGGGAAAGGTGGATGGAGGTAGTGGCAACAGCGCACCACAACAGCAAACAGGGGGACAGTTAGGGCAGGATTCCCAACAGGGGAACCCTACTAAGAAGTTTAAACACGGGAGGCATCGCTTCGACAGACAGGGCCAGTAAGGTCCCTGACAACCAGTCCCACAGGGTCGACAGGGCCAAGGGAATCAAAATGGAGGACAACAAGGCCAAGGTCGACAGGGCCAACGTCAGGGCCAACAGGGCCAAGGGCAGAGGCAGTTTCAGGGTCAGTGTTACACTTGTGGCCAGGAGGGTCATAAGAGTAGAAATTGTCCACATCCAGATAGGGCACAACAGGGTGCCTAACAAGGGCAGCAGGCTCAGTTAGCTCCAGCAATAGTACAGGCGCCACAGCCAGGGAAGATGCAGTACGAACGTGTGTTCAATGTCCGTGATATTCCTTTCCAGCCAGCACCTCCAACATAGCCGGCAGTTGCGGGTATGTTTCCTATTCATGGACTTGAGGGTAGTATTTTGTTTGACACGGGGGCAATGCATTCATTTATCTCCACTAGATTTTCACGGGCAGCCGGTCTATTAGGGATAGCTGACACTCATCTAATGTGTGTGGAGTCACCGATGGGTAGTGGGTCCCTTATACACTCGATTTATAAGGGTGTGGACATTATGGTCGGAAGATTGAGTCTAGCGGCGGACCTCCTAGTGCTGGATATGGAGGGATATGACATCATCCAAGGTATGGATTGGTTGGCGCACTATAGAGTAACGGTTGATTGTTATGAGAGGACTATTGTGTTCTCCATCCCAGGACAAGAGATGTTCCTTGTGGCAATGCCACTCCCCGAGGGAGGATCGTGAACTCATTTATATTATATCGAGGAGGAGACCTCACATGGGGTTGTCGTTTCTCTGGACTCAATCCCAGTTGTGAGGGCGTTTGAGGATGTCTTTCGGGAGATTCTAGGGTAACCACCCAGCAGGGAGATAGAGTTCGTTATTGACCTAGCACCGGGGACGAGACCGATTGCCAGAGCACCGTATCGCATGGCTCCTTCGGAGATACGAGAACTGAGAGAACAGATTCAGCAGCTACTTGGACAGGGTTTCATTCGACGGAGTACATCGCCATGGGGTGCGCCGGTGTTATTTGTAAAGAAAAGGGATGGTTCACTTCGTCTGTGTGTAGATTACATAGAGCTGAACAAAGTGACGATACGTAATAAGTATTCGTTGTCAAGGATTGACGACTTGTTTGATCAGTTGAGAGGATCTGCATACTTCTCAAAGGTTGATTTGAGTTCGGGTTACCACCAATTGCGCATTCATGAAGAGGATGTACCCAAGACCGCTTTACTGTCACGGTACGGGTCATACGAGTTTAGAGTGATGCCGTTTGGGCTAACTAATGTGCCGGCAGTATTAATGGATCTCATGAACAGGGTATTCAGGGAGTTTTTGGATCAGTTTGTTATTGTATTCATATACAAAATTCTGATTTACTCTCGTACGGAGGAGGAACACGCTGAACATTTACGAATGGTTCTACAGACATTGCGGGACCATCAGTTGTACGCCAAATTTGAGAAGTGTGGATTTTGGCTTCGGGAGGTTCAGTTCCTAGGCCACGTTGTATCTAGCAGAGGCATTGCTGTTGACCCGAATAAGGTATCGGCGGTGAGGGAGTGGGGACAGCCCACGACACCGACCGAAATTCTTAGTTTCTTGGGGTTGGCCGGTTATTATCGTTGCTTCATCAAGGGGTTCTCCAAAATTGACGGACCGTTAACAAACTTAACTCGGAAGGGAGTGCCCTTTGTATGGAGTGACAGTTGTCAGTTAGCATTTGATGAATTAAAGGATAAGTTGACATCAGCACCCGTTCTTGCCTTGCCTAGGAGCAGAGTGGAGTACAGAGTCTACACCGACGCGTCCTTGCAAGGGCTTGGGGGTGTGTTACAGCAGGAGGAGAAGGCTATAGCTTATGCATCCCAAAATCTTAAGCCACATGAGAATAATTACCCCACCCATGACCTCGAGCTGGCAGCGGTCGTTTTTGCATTAAGGATATGGAGGCACTATCTTCTGGGTGAGCATTTCACTCTATTCACGAATCATAAGTCATTGCAGTATCTGTTCACTCAGAAGGATCTGAATATGAGACAAAGAAGGTGGCTTGAATTCGTGAAGGACTATCAATTTGATATACAGTATCATCCCGGTAAGGCTAACGTGGTGGTAGATGCGTTAATCAGGTGACCTACCGGGGAGTTGGCAGAAATTTGGAAGGCGAAGTGGAATGAACTTCGGCAAGAGGATGAGATGGCGAGAGCATGCATGGCAGTTTTAGCTATCACTTCCGAGAGTGTTATGCGGGTAGTGAGGGCACATGCCAAAGACCCATTTTATCAGGACAAAGTACGACAATTACTGGCCGAGGGGGCCGAGTTCTACTCCATCAGCTTAGAGGGCAGACTACGGCTTAATGGTAGGCTGATAGTACCCGAAGATGATGATTTGAGGCATGCCGTTATGACGGAATTACACGGGTCAAAATTTTCGGTACATCCAGGTGGGGACAAAATGTACCAAGATATGCGACGATTATATTGGTGGGCAGGTATGAAACGAGATATTACAGAATTTGTCTCAAAGTGTGTTACATGTCAGCTCGTAAAAGTTGACCATCAGAGGCCTTCAGGGATGCTACAACCACTGGAGATTCCCGTGTGGAAGTGGGAGAGTATCTCGATGGATTTTATTACTGGGTTACCAACATCACAGAAGGGTCACGATTCTATATGGTGATAGTGGATCGGTTGACTAAAGTTGCTCATTTCTTACCGGTTCGTACGGATTATGATACGATGCGGTACGCGCAGCTATTCATTTCAGAGATTGTTAAGCTGCATGGAGTTCCTATTAATATTCTGTCGGACCGAGACAAAATATTTTTGTCACATTTCTGGCAGAGCTTTCAGGAGGCCATGGGCACTGACTTACGACTGAGTATGGCGTATCACCCACAGACGGACGGTCAGACTGAAAGGGTAAACAAGATGTTAGAGGACATGCTAAGGATGTGTGTTCTACATTTTGGGGGAGGTTGGGTGCCATATATTCCTTTGGTGGAGTTTTTATATAATAACTCTTACCAAATCACTATTGGCATGGCTCCATTTGAGGAACTTTACGGGAGGCCTTGTCGTTTGCCCGCTTATTGGTTAGAGGTGGGGGATAACAAGCTACTGGGGCCAGAAATGATACAGGAGACTTCCTCCAAAATAGAGTTGATTCGAGGACGTATTCGAATAGCTCAGGATAGGCAGAAGAGTTATGCTGACGCCGGTAGGAGACACGTGGAACTAGAGGTGGGCGACCAGGTGTTAAATTGGGTATCTCCTATGAAAGGGATTATGAGATTCGGCAAAAAGGGGAAATTAGGACCGAGATATGTGGGGTCGTTTCCCATCATTGAGAGGGTGGGGCCGGTAGCTTACAGATTGGGACTCCCTGAGCATCTTCAGCGAATACACGATGTATTCCATGTGACATCGCTGAAGAAATATAAGAGGAGCGAGAGAGCCTTCTGGCACATTCCACTTGAGGAGATCGACTTGCAGTCAGATATCTCGTATGAAGAGAGACCCGTGGCTATTCTGGATTATAGTGAGCGCAAACTACGGTCCAAGGTGGTGACCTTAGTGCGAGTACAATGGGGACATCACAATATGGATGAATTTACTTGGGAACGGGAGGAGGATATGCGAGAGCAATATCCCGAATTATTCACATCAGGTATTTCCTAATTTCGAGGACGAAATTCTCTTTTAAGGGGGGGAAGTATGTAATACCACGTAATTCTGCATAATTAGGAAAATACACTTTATTTAAATTACGTAAGTAGAGTAATTTAATATGATAAAATACATGTTATTTAAATTACGTGAGTAGAGTAATTAAATGTGATAAAATACGTGTTATTTAAATTACGTGAGTAGAGTAATTTAATGTCATAAAATACGTTTATTTAAATTACATGAGTAGAGTAATTTAATGTGACAAGTTTTAAATTAAATTACGTGAGTAGAGTAATTTAATTTGATATTATGTTATTAAATATTTATATGACGATCATAAATATTTACTAATGTGAATAGTAAATTTTGAATGATATATACGGTCGAACGATTTTATGGACGCGCCCGAGTTTTCTCAACCGAGTGTCGCGCGTAGAGAAAAATTGAAGATGAGACTAGAAAAATATTTTAGGAGACTCAAAAGATAATTTAGAGTCCACAGATGATTCCGAAAGGGTCAAAATAGTGAAAAAAGTGTACCCAGTAGTGCTAGTTGAATGTCGGGTCATTTTCGGACTAAACCGGGACCATTCGAGGGCATTTTGGTCTCTTTATAATTATGGGTGAGTGGACCAATGAATTTTGAAACCCTAAATCAGATTATATGAATTGAGTATAGGGTTATAAAGAAAGAAAAATACACCATAGCCATTAGAGAAGAGAGAGAGAGATAATTTTCTAAGGCAAAAGAAGGAAGAAAGGAAAATTCTAAGGAGATTACACCATAAAGTTGTTGGGAAGGAGGATTGAAGGATCAAAATCATCAACCTTCATCAACAACCACGAAATCAGACCCTACGAATCAAAAGGCAAGTGGTTATTTGCAAAATAAATTGAGTTATAATACCCATAATTAAGTTGATAAAGAACATAGCTTTTGTGATATTTTGGGGAGAAAAACAATTGATTATGACCAATGATTGGTAGGGATTGCATGTAGAACGTTTTGGATCTCCAAATATTCTGACATCATGGAAAACTAGATGATTAAATCGAAATAAAAATCTGGAAATTTGATGAAAGATGTAAAGAATGTATTTTTAGGGTTCTTGAATACTAGAAAGATTTTTAGTTGATTTGGCCAAGATTTATAATGATTTTGTGGTTTTAAATCGTTAGTAATCATCCCAGAATATGTAGGAATAATTAGAAATTGTTGGTTGTAAATATGGTGAATTATCATGAAAGATAGATATGTAAAAATGGTGAAATTCGCATGAAGAAGATGAACTGGGTCTGTCACTGCTTGATCGATCGATCGACCCTTGAATGTTAACCGATCGACCATATCCCCTCTATCGATCGACCCTGGCTGGACTTCAGAAAATTCTGTGAGTAAATTTCCTTTAATTACCGTCGCTTAATGGGAACCTTACTGATGATATTTTACCTATGAAGAGACTTTATAAATACCAGTAGGTGTACCATTAGATTTCTTCACAAATGATTGAGTGAGAATTTTGGAGAAATGGATCGACGGGAGAGCAATCGATAGTCGTATGTTGGGATTGTGAGAATTTGGCTACGGAAAGAGTGAGAGTAAATTTCCGGAATAATACCAGTAGGTTAAAGTTCACTTAACTATTGAATTATGGGAGGGGTAACTAGGGCCCTTAGAGTTGCGTGAATACTCGAATAAATGCAATGGCGAAATAAATTGTAATTAATGAGTACGGTGAATATGAGTAAAATATATTACGTACGGGCATGATTTGATAGGTCGGGTGTGTACCTACTAAATGATATAAAAGTTTGGGTTAAGAGAATTTTTACCTAAATGAATTATGTTAGGGTCGATGTGAGATTCCGAACTAACATAAAGTTATTATATGTTTGGGGTCGATGAGAAATGCAGAACCAAACCTTGACTGGTGTCGCGATGAAAGAGTCCCGAACCAGAATATGTGTATATGTATATAATTTTAAAAATAGTTGGGGTCGATATATAATTCCGAACCAACTCTCACTTGGGGTCGATGAATCATTCCGAACCAACAATCCTTTGTGTGTAGTAAAAAGGATATGATGTGATAACTAACATTTAATGCATGAGTGTGTGATGAAAGTGTATTGTATGTGCATAATCTACAAATTGAGAATAGTAGATAATGAGATGAATAGTTGATATCTTAGTAATAATTTATAGCATGTTATAATTATTACAAGAATGAGGATAACAAGCAGTAAATAATCTACCTACGCATATGGGCAGTATAACTAGGTGAACTAAGTATCCTTGTTAGACATGCGTTATAGAAGAGTGGTGAGGAAACCCAATGGAGTGTGTGAATCCTTAATATGTGTAATCAATAACTCAATTGTGATAACTGCTTGCAAAATATTTTCAAAATGTTTTGAGTACTAACTCTTGCTATGTAAATTTTTTTAAAACCTTTTAGGTGCCCAGCCGCAGGGACACCCAGCATGATTTCATTCCAAGGATTTGGGAGTTGCAGCACATGTGGATTTTGCAGGGATTGTTTAGACGCTTCCTCCTTTTCTTTCAGTTCTAGTACAGGATTTTGATTTTTTTATTCTTGTTTGGACATGTTGTCCTATCTTTACTTTTACATTTAGTCAAATTCTGGATTCTGAGTTGTACTTTACTGGCCGTGGTTTTCGGCAAGATTTTATCCGCATTCTGTTACTTATGCAAACTGTTTTGTTATTACTTGACTTGTAATGTGTTGAATGGATTATTTAATCTGCTTAAGAAAGATAAAATTTGGCACTTGCTTAATTTCACTTAGGTGATTAGTAACTTAAAAAGCTTTCGGGAGTGATGCTAAGAATGAACCATTTAATAATCCTGTTTAAATTAAATTAAGGCTTGATCACCCAAGGTTTAATTGGGCGGGTTGACACAGTGGTTAGGCAAAAGGCATATCTTGGCATTTAATGTCAATGACGTGAATATAGCTAGTGCATCAGGTATTTAATGTTGGTGACATAAAGTATGAGGGATGTCTTTCACAGGCATTGATGACTGAGTTGCCTCGGGAGTGGTGTGGGGGCTATTTAAGGACCCCAACCACCTCTGGGGAGAGGTTGTTCTTTTTGAGAGTTCAGGAGTTATTGCTAGAGAGAGATATTACGAACCAGAGAGTTTTACTCACCCACCATTGTCAATTTATTACGAAGCTTTTAATACTTGACAGAGATTCTTGAGGGTGGTTAGTGTATTTGACTGCCTGCCAAGGTGTATCTAGGGTGCTCACTTATTTCTCCCTATAAATGAGTTACTTCTGAGTTCATTGTTATCTGAATGAGTTATACATGAGAGATATGTTAGTTTAAACAGAGTTTATCTTCATTAAAGCTGTGTTTGCATATCCTATAACTAATCCAAGGTTTTGGCTAGTTAACTTATCATTACTGTACTCAAAAGGGGTTACACCTCCATTAATCTAAACTACCCTCTTACAGTTATAAATTGGTGAACTAGGGATGTTGAATAGAGTTAGGATAATCCTATTAAGTAAAAGGTTAGTTTACCTTAAAATTAATTGTCTGCGTTAGGATGTGCACTTAGAAGAGGGGTGAGGATGATTCTTTGAGCGAAGAGTGAATTTAACCTGTTTATGAAATTTGGCATTGATAATTGTTATGCATTTCATTCACGTGTGTATCATATCAAACCGATCCCTGACCCATTTATATTTCTTCTTCTTGTGTGGTTCGTACTTATGTTCAGGTTCTCCGCCGCATGGGCGCCCACTTTGACCTTCCTTTCTAGTGTTAAGGAGCTACAGCATTTTGCGGATGTTGTAGGATTTTTGTAATATATGCAATAATTTCTTTTGGATATTCTAGTTATAATCCTCTGTATATTCGATCATGTTGCCCAAGTTTATTATTCATATCTACTGTTATACTTGGTGTAACCTTCTTGTATTAATCTGTTAACCGAGAGCTTATTCGGTTATGTTTTGTAGAATTGTTATTAAACTATTATATATATACTCGTAATATTATTATGCGACAATGATGCTAAGAATGGACCATTTAAGATTCCTATTTTTATTGGATTAGAGGGATGGCCACCTCTTATTTTAATAAGCGGGGTGTCACATATTTTTCATAAAAATCTCCATCTTGATTTCATGATTCTTAACTGGATTGTTTATGCATGACTTCTACCTCGTGCCAACTCCACTCAAATTTCAAGGGCACACGTGGACCTAATGTTTGCCATTAGCATTAAAGATGTTGTTGACCTTCCTCTCTTCATCTTTGGTGTTCTTAAAGATGTTAAGATAAATCCTATTGGTCCCGTTAGGCAAGCTTTACCTTTTGTAGTTATTATTACTAGACATTGCCTTGAGGTTGGCTGCCCCCTCCTTCCCTCGAATATTTCGGTCACTCATTTTTAGAGAATTAATATCTCCTCTATTGGTCGTTCATGCAGTCACCTTCCCCGTGGTATCCTCATTCCACTTATTCTCACTCTACGTCATCCACTCCCACTCCCTCTAGACCATATTCTTCTCGTCCTCACCCACCTATTTAGTCGGAGGACTTTAGGTATGTGCGTACGTAGGTTGAGCATATTTAGGAGGATAAACGCAAGGATAAGGCACTTTTACAAGAATATTTACTCACCATGCAGAGGGATCGTCAGATAGCCAAGGAGGCTTAGGCGCGTTGAGATGAGGCACATGCACGTCAAGATGAGGCCTAAGCTAGGCGAGAATCCATCCTTATAAAGCATCTTGAAGATATTTTCCATATAGAGATGAGTCGTGATGAGGGCTCCTCCGGTACTAGATCGCTTCCAGATGACCCCTCACTTGATGCTCCAGCCCCGAGATGATTCTGTTGTTTATTTATGTACTTATGAGAGTGCACTTTTTGTTTTCTTTATATATATACCTTACTTGTACCAGTCATTTACATTCCCATCTTTATTTAGTATGTTTTGTTATTGGTACATTTATGTTAGCACTTGATAGTTTTAATTTTTAATGAGAATCACTCCTTGTTTCTACTATGTTATCATTGTTGTGGAATGTTTTAATTGCTTTGTTTATTTATTATGGATCTTTTCCTACTTTTCATTTTATCATTGTATCTCACTAACACTACATGTTAGTTTTATACCTTTGTCTTTTATGGATAAAAAGGGGGAAAACATTTTTAGGGGGAGTTTAAAATTTGTGGTATTTAGTCTCTCTATTTCCCCATACATTTTATTTATTTGTTGTTTCATGTGTGTAGGCCTTATTTTGCAGATACATCACTTACTTTCAACAATGCATCTTAGTAGTTAGTCGAGTCAGTTTGTCCCTTTTTGGGGGGTCTTGGGAATGGGCTTTAGGATCGGCTTGACGGCTTGGCATAGCAAATTCAGTATCATTTTTTTTATATGATTTATTTTATGTTTTGTCTCGGAATAGCCAAAGGGGGAGATTTATAAGGACAAATTTTCAATTGAGTCATTTGTAGTATTGGCTATATTCCGCTGGAAAACACATTTGGGTTCTATAGAGTCATTCATCTATCAACCATGAAGAATTTGGGCATCCGGTCTTTCACACATCATCAAATTAATTCCTCATCCTCGTTTCCCAAGAGGTATATAACTTGAATATTTTTTATGTGTCGAAGATAAACTGAATTTTAATTAGAATGATTTTGTTAAAATTTTCCAATTCATTTCACTCTTATAAAAATTTAAAATTTTCTTTGGAAATCTGCCCAGGTCGTTCGAACGACCTCGCTTGAACGAACCTGTTCGAACAATTTTTCTAATGAACTTCTCGTAAAATCTTCTAAAATATCGTTATAAGTTTCATTAGAAATTTCGTTCGAATGAGTATGTTCAAACGAACATCCAATGACTTCCTTTGCAAACTATTCTGAAATATCGTTAGAAGGTCGTTCGAACAACCTGCCCTAGTTTTGAATTTTTTTTAAAATTTTGGCAGTTCTTTTTTAATAACTGTTTTGGTCCACAATACTTCTTACTTTAATATGGATGAAAATAACTATTTGAAGATAACTTACACTTTTAAGAAAAATACTCATCATTTTCTTTTATAAAATTCTCTCCAACACATATCATTTTGATTGATCAAATTGAAGAATAAAAACTCCATCCAATATACATTTCTTTCATCATGGATGTATGCGGTGGAACTCTGCATACTTGTTGATTGGAAATGTTTTACGGGTTTTGGTAGATACCGAGACACGAGATGTAGTGAGCAACGTGTTGGAGCTTCGCGTACTACAAACGGAGGTAGAGCAGTGTAACACCCCGCCCGCCCGGGGAGAGCGAACGGAGCGCTAATGCGATAAAATAAATCTAAATCCACAATACACAAGGTATAGAGCATCTAAATAAACCCACAATCATATAAATCCACTAATCTCAAATCTCTTCAAATTAATACAACAAATCTCTCGAATAAATACAACAACTAACTCGAAAATAAAATACAAATCTCCAAAGCTCTATACATCAAAAATAATACAAATCTTTCCCAAACAATCCTCGCTAAAAATCAGTCTCCACAGCGCCCCAAAATCCGCGCTAACCTGCCACTAAAAGAAAATATGGGGAAGTACACAATACGACAAGAAAGATGCTCAACAAATATATTTACGATGAATAGAGCGTAACAACACGAGTACGAATATTCAAATCAAAATGTAAATCTCAAAGAATTTATCAATATAATTTCTCAACAACACTTTAACTGGGTCACCAGGCCTCACCACATCCGTATATGCTTTATCAAGCCATAGCCCGGGAAACAGGAATTTTGGCGGGTGCCCAACATCCGTGCCATATTAAAATCTCATGACAACGTGCTCAACAACAATATAATGATACCACATGAATCAAAATACTTTCAACAATTATTTTCCAGATTTTAATGAATTTAACAATTCAAATATGAGTTCAATTAATAAGAAATCAAAGAGAATGACAGTCGCGAGATTTAAGGAGCATATTGTGTAAAACCCCGTACCTCAAACCATGATGAGAAACCAATGATCACATCCTCAAGATCAACTCAAAAGATCTCCAAAAGCTCCTCCAAGAACCTCCAACAAAATAGCCCCAATAACACCTCTAATCTAAGGTTGGAACTCACAAATCTCAAGGGCCAATGTGTATATAAAAAGAAGAGGAATATAAAATATATTTGCTGCCAAAATTTTTGCCAAAAGTAGGTTAAAAGGGTTGCCCACGACTTCCTTTTATAATGCAAAGAAATGAAGAGTTGGAATCCAAAAGACTCCTTTAAATAAGGCAAAGAAATGAAGAGTTGGAAGTCAAAACAACTTCAAGAGTTAAAAACATTTTAAAATCATTTTAAAATCTGTTTTAACTCCGATTTCGAAACCGTTTGAAATTATCCCCTTTAAAAATAATAACCAACATATTTGAGCAATAAAAATAATTTTATCAAAAACTTTATAGAGCATCTAAGTCCCACAACAACAAAAGATCAAACTACAAATCTCAATCTCTTCAAATTAAATACCAAATCTCTCGAATTACATACAACAACTAACTCGAAAATAAAATACAAATCTCCAAAGCTCTATACATCAAAATAATACAAATCAATCTCCATAGCGCCCCAAAATTCGCGCTAACCTGCCACTAAAAGAAAATATGGGGAAGTGCACAATACGACATGAATTATGCTCAACAAATACGGATTAGCAACGAATAAAACGTAACAACACGAGTACGAATATTCAAATCAAAATGCAAATCTCAATAGCATTTTATCAATAAATTTCTCAACAACACTTTAACTGGGTCACCAGGCCTCACCACATCCATATATGCATTATCAAGCCATAGCCCGGGAAACAGGAATTTTGGAGGGTGCCCAACATCCGTGCCATATTAAAATCTCATGACAACGTGCTCAACAACAATATAATGATACCACATGAATCAAAATAATTCCAAGAATTATTTTTCCAAATTTCAATGAATTTAACAATTCAAAATATGAGTTCAATTAACAAGAATTCAATGGAATAAACTCTCGAGAGATTAAGGAGCATATTGTGTAAAACCCCATACATCAAACCATGATGAGAAACCAACGATCACATCCTCAAGATCAACACAAAAGATCTACAAAAGCTCCTCTAAGAACCTCCAACAAAATAGCCCCAAGAACACCTCTAATCTAAGGTTGGAACTAACAAATCTCAAGGGCCAATGTGTATATAGAAAGAAGAGGAATATAAAATATATTTGCTGTCAAAATTTGTGTCAAAAGTAGGTTAAAATGCTTGCCCACGACTTCCTTTTATAATGCAAAGAAATGAAGAGTTGGAATCCAAAAGACTCCTTTAAATAAGGCAAAGAAATGAAGAGTAGGAAGTCAAAACAACTCTTAAAAATTACATAATGTTCACCAACTTAGAATTCCAAGAGTTAAAAACATTTAAAAATCATTTTAAAATCCGTTTTAACTCCGATTTCGAAACCGTTTGAAATTATCGCCTTTAAAAATAATAACCAACATATTTGAGCAATAAAAATAATTTTATCAAAAACTTTATTTTCCTCCATTTTCCAAAAATTAATTAAAATAACCCAAAATTACGCGGGTTGTTACAAGGAGACGACATCAGTAAGTCTTTGTGGGTCAAGTCTATAAGTCTTTTGAGTCCCTTTGTAAAACCATAGTTGTAGTGGATTTATCTAGGCCTAACCGTCCGAGGTTTTTTCCCTTTTGGTTTTCCTCATACATTGGGTGTTGTGGTTGTGATTGTTTATTTCATCTCGCAAAAATCACCTAGATGCATGTGTAGGTTAAAAGGATAAAATTTGTCTTTTATCATAACTCTAGTTTAATTTGGTGATTTCCTTCGTCTTACATGATAATTTTGCATGCTCTCTTAGGAATTAGTAAAGAACATCTAAAATTGGAATTTATCTACACTTGGACTAATTTATATTTGTATGGTGAGTGTATTCAATGAAATTGATTAAATCTATATAACCTTGCAGCTTCAAACTCAAAAATAAAAGTTAATTGGTAAAGGTGAAACACACTCTTGATATTTTACCAAAAAACACTTGGTAAGTAAATTTACCTCATGATCAAGTATTATTGATGTCATAAGCATATAGTTATTCCTTCGATGAAAAGGAATACAAATAGGAAGAGCTATGATAGACTAAATAAAGGGGAAGTGCTCACCCCTAGGGCCATGGTCTCTCTAGAAAAATTAACATATAAAAAATGAAACTTGGTTAAGACTATGATGCACAAGTAATAAATAATTTCATAAGAAATAAAGAAAACTCACAACATTGTGGTGAGGAATTTTCCTTAAGCTAGAAATAAAGTGGTGGAAGTAGTAGTTCAAGGAGAAGGTACCATTACGTCCTCTCAATGACTAAGATAACTATCTCAAAGATCAACTATCACTTCCTCGTGAACTGGTATAAAAAATTAAATATTAGTAAAGTGACCTTTAACAATTATAAGCGACCCAATCTCATTTGAAGACGAACTATGGTAACCATAAGAAGGACTACTTCCATAATCAACATCTTTTTCAAATGATCACGTTGTCGAACAAGCATATATATCTCATTTGCATTATTCTTTATAAATAGTTCTATAAACAATAATATCTTCCACAAGGGAAGATTTGGTTTCGATATGTAGTTGAAAAGTTCTCGCTTTGATATGCATCGTACTCTCACTTGATAACATTTTGGTATTTTTATTCTGTGTCAGTTATGTCAATGTTTATTATTTGATCAGCTAGTACAGTATTCCCACCAACTTGTTCCCCGTTCGAGTTTGGGCATGTGAGATTGGCGAGGAAGATCCCACACCTAGAGCAGAAACAAAAATATAAACATCCAAGTCAGGTTGCTTTCTTTTATTTGTGGCCTTGGTTTTGGTCTTGGTTTTGAATTTTTCTTGATTCATGTCCACAGTAGGATGTTTTCAAGAAATTGTCTCCTCGTGAAAAAATGTCGTAATGATTGTAGTTACAAAATATAACAAAGTCCTTATTACTCAACTATAATGCCACGTCTCCCTGCACGTGAATTTGCTCAAAAACTTATTTGAAAAAGGGATATCTTCAATATAGTCTCTCCTGCGGCATATTTTAAATGCATGCTTTAATACTCTATAGATAGCATTGCATAGAGAAAATAACATGTACTTGTAGTGGGAAAGTAATCACATGCCATAATAGGGAAATTTCTCAATTTAGAAAATATTTTACCCTCATAGATGGAATTTACATTTGATCTACCATATAGCTGATCTGCTGGATGAGTAGTCATAAAATGCGATAAAAAGTACCTTGTTCATAGTTTAATGACCTCTTTACTTGTTGAGGATGATAAAACTCAATAACTCTTCATAACTTAGTTATTATGAAAAGAAGCAAGGGAAATGATAGCTATAGTGTCAATAAAAGGGTTGCTTGATATAATTTCCATAAAAGGTAGAGAATTAAACGCATGTTAAGGAGGAGGAATGAAGTTACAGGAAAGCATACATCCTTTTATTCTTTTCGTAAGGATGGAAGTAGAAATCCTCAACATCATCCAAAAAAGAGTTAAGTATGGCCAAATCATGAGTGAGGATCAATTTTGATTTTGGGAAATGCTTAAACAAAAAAAACATTAAATATAAGTATTTCAAAGTTTACTACATCAAAACTCCAGTGCGTTCTCTCAATGTTAATGTGAGACGACCGAACCAGGTATGTAATGTTCCCAAAATTATTAAAATAAGAGGAAGAATACTTCCATGACATATCCAAATTGATTGACGGGTGAGTATTTCACAAGGAGATTCATTCATCCTCATAGGAAATAAAAACCTAGAAAAAAGTGTGAGGAATAAGGTATCCAAATTTCTAAGTGATTTCAAACTAGGGAAACAAAACTGTTTAAGGACTTCGTACGATATTGCTCCTTGGACAAAGGTTACAAGTACCCAAAATAATATCTTTTCCATTTGGAAAAAAGGTTCTTGCTTGCTCCACTTCGAGTAAGGCCAATGTGATGTGCACAATCATTCATGCTCTTCTCAAGATCCTCCCACAATGTTTTCTTTTTAGCATACTCATACCCATCAGAGAATATATCGATCCCCAATACTGGAAAATAGGTCAATTCACAAATGTTCTTCAAAGTGATACTAAATTCCCCTCAATATGTCATAAAGGTTTGAGTATTTACGCTTTTCTAGATTCTCCAAACCTCTTAAGGATTTATGTAGAGTACAAAAGATTATTGAAAAATAATGTAATTCTATCGTCTAAGGCAAAAATATTTAAAGAAAAAAAGTCATTCAATGAGTCAAGATCATTCATTTTTTTCGATTGTCCCTTTAAAGGGATATTTAATTATAAAAGATCAAAACCCTTGAAAATGAGAAAACTGAAATTTAAGCTTCCTTTTGAAAATGAAGAAAAATGATTGTTTTAAGTTTTAGAATCTCATGGACATGCCCTTTTTTTCTAAAACCCAAGAACTTGATATTGACTTTAGCGACCTCCTTAGTTTACTTGATGAGTTAAAAGACCAAAAGGTGGTTTCTAAAGAACAAGATAAATGTTTATCCACATTAGTAAAAAGAAAGAGATTATTTAACCATCTTATTG
Source organism: Sambucus nigra (assembly GCA_949130495.1). Classification (NCBI taxonomy): domain Eukaryota; kingdom Viridiplantae; phylum Streptophyta; class Magnoliopsida; order Dipsacales; family Adoxaceae; genus Sambucus; species Sambucus nigra. The sequence continues at coordinate 158,684,816 of OX422215.1, forward strand.
GACAATTTTAAAAATGAATATCAAATTTGTGAAGAATCCAATATAAATCTTTGAAAAAATAATTAAAAAATACTTTCATTATATCACATTATACATTCCTAAAATAGAGATATTTTTGTCAACCCTCCTTCATCAAATGAGACAACAGCTATTGAAAGTGTACCCTAAAATTCGCAAAATAAAAGGACACGTGTTGCTAATCATTTGAAGGGGAATATTATTTTAGTTCCAACCTAAAAAGGTTATGATATAAGAGGGTTATGTTTTGACAAGTTTAATGTTTCGGCTTCAAATAGTGAAACTATTTTTGTAAAGCCATCTTATAAAAATGAAATAGTAAACATTGAAAAACTTCCTTTGAAAACTCAAGATAAAAAGGAAAATTTTGTAAATGATTTTGAAAAGAAAGATAAACTTGTCCACCTCATGATTGATAAAAATAAGCATGCGCCTCACCATAAAAACCTAAAAAGAACTTTGTTTTTCTCATTGTCATAAAAAGGCCATACAATTTTGTTTTCAATTTGATGAAATGTCAACATTTTGTAAAGGTTGTTCCCAAGACCAAACCCAAATGACTATACCAAAAACATTTAAATGTTATCATTTTCACAAAGTTGGTCATTTGAGGAATTTTTTTAATCAAGCCAAACTTACCTTTGAACCATGGTAAGAATAGTAGGATTTTTATGAGGAACAAGAAAGACAAAAAGAGTTTGATTGTATAAATTTTCACCTAAACCTTTTGAAAGAAAAATGTGGGTTAAGATGAATTAAATCATTTTTTAGAAAAGCAAAGACCTTAGAAATAGGCAAAGTGAAGAAAATGCACCTCAACTCTCACCTAACCACAAAAGAACCTTGTGTAAATCGTGTATGATCTAGGAAAGACAATTCTAAACTAATTAAAGTAATAAGAATTCGAGAATTGTTCCCTCCACCTCTAAACACTAGATGTTGTTTCTTTTATGGCCATAGACTTATTTGCATTTCACCTTCGTATATCTTAATCTTATGCCAAGATATGTTCTTTCATTTCATATGTGAGTTTATATTTCATATTTATCATTATTGTGAACTCATATGTGATTTGTTTGTCTTCCTGATTTGCTCTTGAATAAATTGTAAAAACTTTGTTTTAAAGAATATTATATTTTGGTTTTCGAAAAATATGTATAGGACTGTCATATCTAGTTGATCTTTTATTGGATCCGTGTATATTATGTTCTAATGCAGGTTAAAGGTATTTTTATTTTACCTTGGATATATTGTCTTTGCATTTTTTTATTATCCTTGGATTTCACCTATTCTTATACTTAGGCTTTTCATGATTTCTTAACCTTAACCTTGCTTTTCACTAGATTGACTATCCTAGAACTTCGTTGGATATTTTTGGTAAATTATGCTTGTTGGAACATATTGTGTATTATTTGCTTCATGTATATCTTTTGATTATATATAATGCCCCCTTCGTGGTTGTACTTTTCCTTAAACTAAAAATTCAAAAATATTTTTTTTGCTACAATCACTTTTTCCTTTCAGATCATATACTCCCATAAAATATTTCCGTATACCATACTAGATTATTTAATTATTTATTTGTTAGTTTGCGAATAAGCCATGTGCTTCATGAGATGAATTCTATTTTCTTTCGAGTCCTATAAACTTTAAGAAAGTTCCTAATTTGAGAATAAATTATCATATCTTGTTACACTTTACACCATAGTACGCATTTAGTTAATGAGAATGTATGAGGAATGTCATAGATTATAAATCTTCTACAAAGCGTTCAAAGCTTCAAAAGACTTATGAAAGTGTGTCAAAGTCCTATATTTGTATGTGAGCATTTCTTTCATGATTTTTAGAAAGTTGAAAAAGATTATGCTATATATAAAAAATCACAGGTGAAGACGTGGTTAGGGCTACAACTTTGATTGGAAGATGCTAACTTTCAAAATTGAAAATAATATTCGATTTTAGTAATGAATGGGTGATATCTTCCACATGAAAAGTAATTTGAACATGGAAACGTCTCAAAGACTTAACACCTATCTAAAATTGGGTAACACCAAAGATACAAAATAACATGCTTTAACCAAATTGCTAATTTGAAGGGAGGAAGGGGTAGTTAAAAATGATCCCAAAATAGGGTGTTTGACATTTAACTTAAGTCAAAGTTTGCATCTTTGTTTTATGATTCATTATCTTTATTGAACTTGATCTTGGACCTTTCTCTCAATGGTGTTCATTTTATTTTTATTTTGCACACTAGAGATATGATATTATGTTCTTGGTTAAAATTCTCACCATGTTATTTACCTTTCATGGATAATGTTTTCTTTATTATGAACATTGGTCAAACGGTGGTAAGTGCAGTAGTACTGCTTATATATTTTTACTTATAAAACGGGGTCTTTGGTATTGTTATCTGACTGCATAAATGTTGATTATTCCATATAAAACCATTCATTTGAGATAAGTTGCTAGAAATTCGATCTTCTCAACTTATTCTTTTTCCCCATGAAATATATATTGTAAGTTTATTAAAAATATATATTTTAGAATGCATGATTGAGGATTGATATATTATAAATACGGGATGTGACATAGATCAATGGTATTATAACACATGTCATCAAATGATGGTCTTCTAATTCACTGAATGTGGTCGACAAGTCATCTCCTTAGTCGATAGGGTGGCCGACCAAGATAAAGTAATATTATTATTCACCAACAGACATATGGGCCATATGTATAGCTCCCATTACCCATACAAGGGTTAGTATTCTTAGCTAAATGTGATTATCTCATTATCAGTTGTATCCTAGTATGGGAAAAAGTGAGAATTCTTGATTTATAATGGTGTTCCACCTCTTCCACTTCTCTCTCTCTCTCTCTCTCTCTCTCTCTCTCTATATATATATATATATATATATATATATATATATATTTGTCTCTCTCACACACACACACACATCATAAATCAGCCTATAAATAGAACTCAAGTACACATAATACGGATATCTGAAATAGATTCGATCTTACGGCCATACGCAGTACCCTATATATATTATTGAGAGCACACATCCATTTTTTCGTGGTTAATACATACAACTTTCCACCAATAGATGCAGGCACCTCATTGGGCTGAACCAAGTTAATCTCTTGTGTCCTTCTCCATCTCTCATCTCTCTCAAACCTAGGACGTTAATATATTTATTTGTTATAGTTTATTATTAGTATTAATCTTCTAATACCCATATAAATCTATGTACCATTTTTAGACGATAACAAATTGGCACCATCTGTGTCACACACCTAATCTAGGTTTATTCAAATAATTATCAATTCTAGAAATGGGAGACAACACAAAAAGTAGTAGTGCGAATGAAACTAGTCCACCCTCAACTCCTGTTGGAATAGGGTATTTTCAAGGAATTTTGCTGAGCATATCCAAGGTCCAAGAGGGGATGTAAGAAGCCACAAAACAACTAAAGAACACACTCTAGGATGGTCAAAACAAACCCGAAGAGGATTTTATCACCTTAGTTATGAGAGAATCATCTGACAGGAGGGGTGAAATGTTGCTTCCTACACCTACTAAGACAGGAAACTGACCTACCACAAATAGGCTCTAGGGAGCCCTAGGAGTATGATTTAGGGTTCACAAAACGAAAAAAAGTTAATTCATAAACTCTGGATAATAAGATGAATGGTCATATCATCTAGGGGACACCTCGTCCCTCAGGATAACTAATTACTATAATAAAGGATCGTTATACAAGGAGAAGCCAAGTGTGTTGGAAAAATTTAGTAGAGGCTTCCCATTTGATTATCTGGGCCCACAGGAAACAATTTCACAACATCACAGAGGGCCTATAGAATGTAGAGAAGGCTTATCCAGATCAAGGATGACCATATGAGGATCGTAACGAGCTGAGAAAACTTTCTAAGAAGAGAACTGAGCGCAAAATCATCGACAACCGGTCAAGATCGCTACCATTAAGGTTGAGCAGAATGACCAGCCACAGAAGGATTCAATTTAGCGCTTACACAGAATTTTTATGAAAAGGGTCTTCGTTCACACTGTCTATCGTGGATTATCCCACACCCGCTAAGTTAAAATCGCTTGTGGTGACCCCAAAGTATGATGGTAAGACTAATCCAATTTTATGTGTAGGAAAATACAAATCTGTCACCGACATCTATTCAGCCCCAAATAAGATTCATTGCCGAGCGTTCTTTGGTACAATCACTGCATCAGCATAAACCTGGTAATATAATCTAACACGAGGGCAAATCTCTAACTTTCAGCAGTTGGCCGACCTCTTCATCAATAATTTTGATTCTTATAAAGTGAAAATTATAAGTTTGAATCACGCACGATCGAGATTATTAAAAGGGTATTCGAAGCCTATAAAAATCAACAGAGCCAATCCCGAGTTCGAGAGTTCACCAAAGTCAAATAGGGCCCAAGAGCAGCTGATGGTCTTTGAATGGGGTGTTTTCGAAGAAAAAAGGCAAGTACGCGCGAACCATGAGGCCGATTCATTAATGATATGGATCGTTAAAAAGGAGATTCAGAGTCCTACGAGATTTTAATGAGCTTTTCTCAGTTTGGAGAGTAGACCGAGGATAAACGGGGATCGAAAGCACCTCATTGCCTCTAGATTAGGGTTTAGAATAAAACGATGAGTACGCGGGAACTATGAGGCCGATTTACACACGGTATAGACCATTTGAAAAGGGATTCAGAGACCTATGAGGTTTTAATGAGCTTCATTCAGTTTGGAGAGTTGATCGGGGTCAAATGGGGTTAGGGAGTGCCCGATGGCCTCTAGATAAGGTCTCAAAGTAAAAAGGTGAGTACGTGCAAACCGTGTGGCTTATTCATGCACAGTATGGATCATTAGAAAGGGGATTAAGTGAACTATGAGCTTTTAATGAGATTTTTTTAATTTAAAGAGTTTACTGAGGTCAAATGTGTCTCGAGAACACCCGATAGCCTCTAGATTACGGTTTAGAGTGGGACCTAGGGTCTTATATTAGGATAAGAAGTGTTAGGGACCTAAGGAGGTGTTTTAGAGGGTGCTAGGATGGGGTATCTACAGATACCATCAACATGCGAGATTTAAATAAGAGTAGGTTGTCAAAAGATCGACACCTCATCGATGTTCAAGGATTAGAAGATGATCGAGGTCGATTCCACAGACATAAGGAGTGGATGTGACCGATTCAAAAGGTCGAGGTCAATTATGTGGATCGAAGGAGTTAAAATGACCAATATTAATGGTCGAGGTCAGTTCTGTGGACCTAAGGAGTTAAAATGACCAATTCGGAGGGTTGAGGTCAATTCTCCAGACCTAAAGAGTTGATATGACCGATTCAGAGGTACGAGGTTAATTCTACGGACCTAAAGAGTTGAGGTGATCAATTCAGGGGGCCAAGGATGATTTTACGGACTTAGGTAAATTTTGCGGACATAAAGAGTTATTATGATCGATTCAGAGGTTCGAGGTTAATTTTACGGACCTAAGGCATTAAAATGACTGACTCAGAGGGTCGCACAACAAGAAAAATAATTTTTAGTGGCATAATTTTTTGCACCTAATTATAAAAAATTCGCCACCAAATCTTTTAGTGGCAAAAAAAGTTTCATCATGCTATTGCCACTAAAGTTGTGCCGCGAATTATTTTCGTGGCAATTTATTAAAATCGCCACTAAAAGTTGATTTTTTAGTGACAAAATCACTTCATCACCAAAACATCTCTTTAGGTGGAAAATTTTTTTTGCATATAATAAAGATTAAATTGCCACTAATAGTTGATATTTTGCCACCAAAAGTCTATTTTTTGTAGCAAAATAAAAAATCACCACCAAAAGGAACCTTTTGTGGTAAAACAAATCGCCACAATTGAACTTAAATTTGTATGGAATGATTTTTTAAATATTAAATTGCCACCCCTAGTTGATAGTTTGTTACCAAAAGGCTATTTTTTGTAGAAAACCAAAGAATCGCCACCCAAAGTGCGGTTTTGTGGAAAAAAATCGCCACGTTTGATCTTAAATTTGTATGGAACAACTTTCTTAGCAATTTAAATTTGCCACTAAATAACATTTTTTATTGCAAAAAAATCTCCATAAATTGATGCAATATTTTTCACAATACATATACGCATCGCTTTGGTAACAAATTAATTTCGCCGCATGTTTTTATTACTTGTCATCCAATTCATATAATACTCAAAACAACTCATGTACACAATTGTAATAAAGTCATTGAAATTTATAAAGCTCATAAAGATAGCAATCTTTGAAAAACGAATTTGTCTCAAAAGTTCCTACGCTAAATACTATTTCAAACAAATTATTTACAAGAAATGTGCTACTATTCAAAAAAATAAATAAAATAGGTCTAATACATCATTCTTATTTATTGTTACTCTCCTCTAAAAAAGATTCCACTTAATCTACAAAAAAACACAAAGAATTTGTTTAGAATTATCACTTTGAAAAACAACGACAATAAATTTTGGAAGATTAATCAAAGTACATTTATAAATTTCACTTACAATTCTTGCGAAATAATAATAAAAATATGATAGATCACATTCATTAACATCAAATTCGTTTCCCATTTATACCCCACCCATCCACAAAAAAATAATATTTTTTCTTTTCTGTGTATTAGGATTATTATTAGCGGATAACAAGAGAAAGCAAAAATTGTGCATGTCAAATATAAAACAAGCTTGGGGTTATGTGCTTACCACGAAGAGTTATATTGTTGTGTTACTAGGTTACTTAATGCCTCAAGTTTTCCATTAAGCTCATCCATTCATCCTTTCATTATCGCCTTCTCCCTTCTTGCTTCATTAGCTTCTCTCCTTGCTTCATCTGCTTCCCTCCTTGCCTCGTCAGCATCCTTCCTTGCCTCAGTAACTTGTCTATCTCTCTCAATGTCTTTGTCCTTCTGCATAGCAGTAACTGCGGATGATGTGGGTTTAAGACCAACCCCACAACCACATACATATCCCGAGCGATGTCTTAGAATTTTTTAAATGCATCAGTATCATTCATCACCACATTGTCTTTAAGTTCAGATTGTGAATTAAGTATTGCTTGCACATCATCCTATTAATAACAATGAAGATATTATAATTATATCATACGATATAGGTAAAAAAAAGTTATTAACAAACTACTATTGAAACACTTCTTACATAGACATTGCCAGCCGGTGTAGTCACCTAATTTCCCTTTTTTTGCTCCAATGAGTCGTATGCCATACCTTACTCATGGACGTCGGAGTTTCGGTATCTTTAGCACACTGTACATATTTTGATACAAAATAAAGTGCTAAAACATATTAAAATGATTGATTTAGATAAAAAAATTTATAGATATATGGATATTTGCCATCTCAAACAACACTTGACGAAATCCTTTGCTTCCACTGAAGTGGAGAATCGTCTGCTTCGATCGATTGTTCGAGTTTATGTCACTTCTTTTATGTAGATATTCATGTTCAAATAAGTTTAAAAATATATAACTAGATGTAAAACCCTAATTAAGTCAAAGAGTCAGACTTAATCTAAGAATTGGATCTTAATTGGACTCTCCCAACTAACATTGGTTGGTCTAGTAAGTATGAGAAAAATCAACACTTCGCATAAATAATTAAAAAAAAAAGCCGCATTTAACCTGAAATTTTTCATTCGCAAGTGTTAAACAAAGATCATGCCTCACTTAATTCCGGAGGATGATGCTAAAGAGCTCGTTCCAAAGAGTCGTGTGGCTTGAAGTGTTCACGATGCATTTTCGAGCGAAAGCTACGAAATTGATTATTGAGTTGTGCCAATACTACAGACTTCATGTAATCATCATTTGGCAATTGAAACTTATCATATTCAAAATAAATAAATAAAAAACTCACAACTCTAAATGCGGCTGTGTTCCATATATGAGCATATGTAGCTTACCCGAACAAGTATCCACATATGATTTTTGTTCTCATTTGGAACTTCCTTCCAATACCTGAAATTGAAAGGGGCATTTTCTCGGGTAATAATGCCTGCCTCATATTTTAAATTCGAAGAAGATAACCCTACTAAACGACCCTCCAAGATTAGGATTTGGATGTTCTCCCCCCTCTCTAGCTTCTTCTGAAAACAAACCCCTCGTGTTGGTCCCCTGCCTCGCTTCCTGGAACTAGAACCTATGAAAACAATATCATAAGTAATCACAGTACAAAAAGAGCACACAGACATATCTCTTTCATCAGTAATAACCCAAAAAAATATATGACAAGAAACATAGAATAAAATCAATGAGTAAAGCTACTAAGTTCACAATCATACCCATATTGGTATTAGCACCCGATGAAACAGTGTCTGTAAAATCGAAAACATTTTGATGACTAGGGTGTGAAGGAGGGTGATTAGACTCTCTCACACATCGTTGTACTGGTGTTACTCTTCGACCTATAGCATGCATGAAATGGATCAACATAACACAAATTAAATTTATACTTAAAAAACATTGATATCCCTACTTACCTAAAATTATTTATATGTTGTCAATTAATATGTTTCCAAATACGGAGATCGTACCCTCATAGTTGTTAACATCAAAAGCGATATCATTGGGAGAGTCATTGATATTTGGATTAGTTTAACTAGAACAAAGACACATGGATCCCCTTGTGAATCCTTGTCGCATAAAAGATTTTGGGTAGCGTGAACGACTGGAGCGTAATACAACAAAACAAAAACATTACATTAGCTATGTAGATATATATGCAATATCTATCGGTGCAGACCCAATGTGTATGCGATGCATATTGATATCAAAAGGATGAAAACAAAATAAATCATATACGAAATTAAAAATAATAAAAATAAGAAGAAAAGAAAGATTTAGGCATATATAGGTTTTCAACAAACAATTGAAAAACTATATCTGAGCATGTATAGGTTTTCAACAAACAACCTCATCACATGTCCTTAAATTTTAAAGGCGCGAAGTGTAAGCTACAAGGTTTGTCATGAGATATGATCTGATGACTATTTTGCGTACTCCCCCTCTTCTGTGCATTTTCTGTATGAAATCTCGTAATTACATGCATGTCATCAGAATTCGTATGCAGTATGTAACAATTGTAATTATAACACATGGCATGGCATGGTTGCAAAATGTAAAATTGAGCCCAACAGAACATAAATTTTTACCCTGATAAAAACTGAATGCATATGAGAAGTTAGATGTGGCTTTTGAGAAAAAAACAGTAATGAATCTAGCTTGGTCATGTAATCATAGAATATTATTAGCACTACTAATGATAAGTTTTTCATAGGATTGAAGCACGCCTTGTTTTAGGCACAAGTGTTCTTAGTGCTGCATTATAGTAATTCAAAGATGAACACTCTCTCGAACACTTTGGATTATTGGTCTGTGAATATTTTGATATATTCAATCTTGCTCGAACACTTTGGATTCTCTGCATTTCACAGACCAATAATTAACAATAGTATGATATTACATGTAGGTTGTACTAAAAATAGTATGATATTACATATAGGCTGTACAAACAATAGTAATTTATTTCTCATTAAGTAAAATCCTATATCTTGCAAATGAAATGAATCATAATGGTCTCTAGTTAACTCAATTCCAATTCGATTGAATCTGTAATTTGTTATACCTCAAATGGGGTTGTTGAAACATTTTCTCCCAGCCATTCTTTGAATCATCAATTGCTATAAAATTTCCATGGAAAAATCACTTCCAACAAGAAACTTAATGACAATACAAGCACTTAAAGAATATGAGCAAAACTAACCCCATCAAAGAAACCAATCTTCGGTGATGGTATTCGAAGTCCTGAGGGTCTCGCAGAAGCGGGTCGAGAAAGTGTACCAGTTTGCATTGAAGTTTTATTTATAGTAGTTCGATAAGGTGGCTCTGTTACCTAATTTTCATTTCATTATGAACTGCATCATTATTCGGATGGGTATTAAAACCCAAAGCAGTAGAGGCATCACTGTCTAATGACCTGATAGAAGAACGGGTATCACAAACGGTCATTAACTTGGACCTTTGGTTGGCAGTAAAAGATGATAATAATGATTTGGAGGACCATACATTATTAGAACCACAAGGTGATATGTTAGAAGAGAGATTGGATGACATCAGGTAAGGTGAGAGACCAGAATTCTCAAATTGTGTTTTATTCTTCGACGCAATTTTTGATGAGTTTTTGGGGATTGAACTAAGAGAAGGTGAGTTAACAACTCCAAAATTGATCTTTCTTCTTATAGAAGTCATGTTGAGAAGAGTACTGGTAGTGAAGGGAAGAAAAAAGGACCTGCTCAATTGAGAGTTTTTAATTTGGAGAATACTTCACCTGTTTTGGTTACGAATCTTTTGAGCATTTTGGAGAGATTGTTGAAATTGAAGCCAAAAAGGGTGATTATGAAGATGCCGCGAAATAGGGATGTGCAATTGACGCGCGTGACTATAAGTTTAGCACAGAGGGAGCTTGTGTATAAGCCCACTATGTATTTTCCAACAGGGTTGAAGAAACTCAGGGTAAGGGAGACGTTGTACTCATGTTCTTAGGTTAAGAACTTCAACAACCAATTAATTTAATTCCTCTACGAACTAGACTAAATCGGAATTCAAATCCCCAACTCTTTTGATGCCAAATGCGTTGTATATCTCCCATATTATGCAATATATCTAACATATAAGAAACAAAAAAAATCATTAAATATTTTATTTCTAATTACAAGTAAATCATACCCTCATTGGTATTAAAACCCGGTGAAATAATGTTCGAAGATTCAGCTACATTTGGATGACTATGTCCTGAAGAATGATGATTTGTCTCTACCACAAACCGTTGTGCGGGAGCAGCTCTATGACCTATAACATGTATGAAATGGATTAAAATAATACTATTTTAACTAATGTTGGTGGAGTAGTCAAAATTACTATTGTCCAAGTAATTTGATTTAGAATATAAAGATCATACCCTCATTATTATTATCATTTGATGCGATAGTGTTGGTGGAGTAGTCAACATTTAGGTCCTTTGATTAAAAAGAAGGGGGGCGTGTGGATTCTCCCATGAATCTTTAACGCGTAGAAAATTTTGGGACACAACCATGACCACGCCCACAACCGGAACCAGGGATAACTAAATAAGAAACCAACAACATTAGCTGAGGATAATTCACAAATCTAACAAATAGTCATCGTCGTTATTTTTTCCCTAGTGATTCTTTCAATAAAACCCTTAAAACTTATATCAAATCAATAGTCACTAAACAAAAATAGAAAATTGTCTTCTATATTAACATAAATTTAAAATTATGAATTGATAATTCATGATATCATATAGCATTCAAGATTAGTTGCATGATTGCAATATCCAAAATTTTCTACTCACAATATTCCCATGATGGGTTATATGTAATGCTTTAAAGTTTAAGTTTTGTTATACATGAACATAAATTTAAAAACTAGTTTGGAATGTAAATCATACCCTTAGTGGTATTAAAACTCGATGAGAAAGTGTCGGGAGAGTCGGCTACATTTTGATGACTATGTTGTGAAAAAAGCTGATTCGGCTCTTCCACAAACCGTTGTCCGAGAGTTGTTCTATGACCTATAACATGCATAAAATGGATTAACAAAATAATTTTACAATTAGACTTAACTTAACATTGGTATATTTCCTACTTAATTATATATTTGTAGTTGTCAAGTAATTTGACTTAAAATATAAAGACTATACCCTCACTATTGTTAACAACATATGCAATAATGTTCATAGAGTAGGTGACATTTGGGTCAGTTGAATGAGAAGGATGTGTGGATTCTCCCTGGAATCCTTAATGCGAAGAATATCTTGGGACATGTGCAGGCGCGGAACCAAGCATAACTACACAAGAAACCAAAACCATTAGTTAGGGATATGTATGCAGGAATTATGTCAAACATGGGTATTCTAACAAGGAACTATCACAACTTGTGAAACAACAATAATCACAGATTTTAAAATTAATTTACATGTAGTTCACTAAAAAACTATATGCGTGCTTATATATTGATTTAGCCATAAGTTAGAGCTCAAACACTTGAAACTATAATTAGCTCATGTACCTGGAACATAAGACAAATCCTAATGGCATCGTCCTATCCAGGTTTGAAGTTGATAAAAGAAAAGTTAATAGAGAAAATCCAAAAAAAAATTATAGCTTTAGGTTTTGACTATGATTTAGAGCTCAAATATTCCAAATTGTGGAGGAACAATGCCAAGGGTCAGTGTTGAAAATTTTAGAGAAGATACAACCGCTGATCTGTATTGCTTCATAATTACCTCAACAGAACTCCTTATTAGCTCGAATGTTGCCTATGCCACCACATGTACAAAAATGGAAAACTAATTCTTAGTTTGTGTCTGAACTCAAGAGTTTGAAATGAATTTGCAGAGTTTTTTGGGGAACTTAAATTCCATGCATTGAAATTGAGATCAAATTCATTCAAACTTTATTTTTTCTCAATTTTAATTCAAAAGCATGGTATCAGAGCTCCTAAGCACACCCTAAAAAAATATAAGCTAGATTAACATGCAATAGCTTAGATGTGGATTATCATGATGACTTAGTGGATATGAAATAACACGATGAATGGCGTCATCTGTAATCCATCCCAATAAAAAACCTTGAATAGAGCTCATACTTTTTATTATTTTTCCCCATGTTTCCCGTTCATTTTAGGACGTCTAGTTTTGCTTAGATACGGAATTCTATTTAGTTTTGATGAAGGATTATTGGATAATATTTCTTCTTCTTTAGGGTAACTTTTATTCAAGTTCTTGTTTGATTAGGATAACTTTTACCTCTATATAAAGAGGCATAGTCTTTGTTTTCTCTTCCTCTTGCAAGTTCCTTACCTTCTTCTTTTGTTATGTTCTTCTTTACGCTTCATCTACATTCAGTGGTATCAAAGTGAAGGTTATTGAAATGGATGCTAATGAAGAAATCCCCAGGACCTGGAAAGTTTGTCACCAAAGCATATCTTGTATTTGAGATTCAAGATTTTTGAGCATTCATGCTCGAAACCATGGTGGAGAGGATTCGCCATGATCAAATTTCAAACATGGCTCCAGCAGATTCTCAGTTGCAAACCCTACTATTAGCTGGTAAAGCCCAAACAACAGCTAGTTATGCCTAGGCAGTGAGTAATCTGCCTTATTATCCTCAACAAGCATACCAACCTAGCCAACAATTCAACTTAACCTATCAAAACAAAATCCCACCACCACAATATATCCTCCTATCACTTATGATGATGAAAATGATGAAGTTGAAGAAAGGTTGCCCCCTCCCTATATGGCCACCGAGCTGGAAAGGACAAAGAGAACCAATTGATTTTTACGTCAAACTGGTTTTCCTACTTTTGATGGCCTTTTCCATATTGAAGACATTATAGATTGAATTTTTTTAGTGGAATGTTTCTTTGAATCATTCTAGAAGACAATCAAGTTAAGATGGTGTCATAAAATCTAGTTGACGGAGCCTCCATACACATTGTAGTTCAGAGTGAAAAATATTTCCAGATATCATTTTCCATACGCATTGTAGTTCAGAGTGAAAAATATTTCCAGCTATCATTGTCTGGATGCAAAATGATTTTAGATGTATCTTAATTTATTGGTCGTTTTATGTACCAGTGAATGAAGATGTATTTCGTTGTGAAGTTCCGTGTGCTTTCCTTAGGTGTGAGTGTAGTTGATGCCAGTTTACTTTGTAGGGTGATTCCTTGTGAAATTTTAGTTATCATCATAACTATAGTTATGCTTGGTGCATTTGATGATAATACGTAAAGACATTCTTCAAGCCCATCCATGAGCCATCCACAAACTCATAAAATATGTTGAATTCTGAAAAATATACTGCACCGAATATAGGTAACATTTTGTCTTTCATAATTAATTATTTCAATGAGGACTGATTTCCTACACTTGATTCCATAACATTAAGTCGATTTTCTCTGTCTCAAATATGGGGTGTTCTTCCGGATTTATCTCGGACTCTACTTCAAACAGACTTTCCATGTGAGGGTTCAGGATCATATCCATCCAAAAACACATAGAACACGGATGGAAGAGAATCTATGTAATACCCCATATTTTTATGCTATATTAATTTGGGGATTTATTAAATTTAATGTGAATTAATTATTTAAAATAAATTCGGAAATTAATTATGTTATAATTATTAACGTGATGAGAGTTAGTAATTATGGGAAATTTATTGAATACTACTAATGAGCAAAGTGATATATAATAGTGGTTATATTAAATGTCACGAGTGAATAAAATGACAATTTTGGAAATTTGAGTCGGGACGCGCCCGTGTCGCGTCGGGACTAAATATGAATGAATAAAAGTAATTATATTATAATTCGCTCATATGGTCATTTTGAGTATGCCAACGCGTCCGGAAGGGTCGAGATAGTCAGAAAAGTGTACCCGGGGGTTTAGTTTGGGTCTCGGGGCGTTTTTAGGCTTAATTAGTACCCCGGGAGGGCATTTTGGACATTTTACATTTTTGGGTAATTAAACCCACGAAAATTCAAGGGATATATCAGATGTCTAAGGTTGTCTTATAGGGTTAGAACAACCAAAGACAAGTGACGGCCATAGGAGAGGAAAGGAGAGAGCTCCCAAAGCAATCCAAGGCCAAAAATCCATCCGTTTGCACCGCCACCACCACCAACGCGTAGATCGCGCGACGGGGAACGCAACCACACCAAATTCGTCACCAAATCAGAACGTCAAAAATCCCAGGCAAGTTTTTATCTTGCTTATTTTGTTGATGCATCACTCATGTTAGTCTAGGAATGATTAGGATGAGTTTTATGGAAGAAAAACCCAAATTTGAGATAGGAAATTGCATGTAGTGATGATTTAAATGATATTCTGGAAATCCTTTCACATGTAGAGGATTAAACCATGAAATTTTGGTGTTTTAGAAGAAGCAAATTATGGAAATGATTGATTAGAACCATGTTAAAGAGATTTCTAGGGTTCTTGAGTTTTACACGAAATTTGGGCTTGTTAATCCATGATTATTAATGGAAATTTTCATGCTTTACGTAAAAGATGTATGGAATGGAATTATATAATTGGTAGTATAAATTTTTGGACGTTTGGGTATGGAAAGATTGGATTTGGGTGGAGTTATGTGAGAAAACCCGTAACTGGTAGCTGCAGAAATTCGCCATACCTGCTTGATCGATCGATTGAGCCAACAGCTTCGATCGATCGAAGGTTCGATCGATCGATCGAAGGTTCGATCGATCGAGCCCCAGACCTCGATCGATCGACCCCTCCTGGCAGACTCATATTTTCCCTTCTTAAAATTGTAGAATTCCATTTAATGAGAAATAATTCTTGGACACCATTATTAAAATGTTTAGGGAGATAAGATGACCAGTAGGATTTATTAATGAATTAAGAGACCTTTAATGTAAGGCGAAACCCATATTTTTGGAGGGTTTATACCTAAGGAATGATGGAATTTTGTATTAAGGGGAGAGATTACATAAAATTGTTACGATGGAAAATAGATGAATACCTACTGAATTTTTATACTTGGGAGGATGGAGTCCATGAGTGTTACGTAGTAAGTTGGAATAATTACTTCGAATTAAAGTTAAAGAAGAACCGTTATACGTGATAACTAATAATGAGATATGAGGATAAATGTCATAACTATGGGATTTGAGATGTACCTAAAATTGATATGGTAATATTAGTATAGTTATATGATTGTGTATGCATATACTATCTATGTGTGAAAATCGTGCCCGCGCTACTTGCTATCCCTGAGGTTACCGCGCTGGGACAGTCTTATCTCGATGGGACCTTTATGGGGGATATTGACTTGTACCCTAGAAGATAGATATCCTTGGTACAGGCTATCGAATCGATAGTTAACACGGTCCTAAGAGACGTGGGGGCATGTGCTATCCTCTTAGAGACTTGGAATCTATGCTTCGCCTCAATATTGTTTGTGTATGTGTAAATACAGTTCGAGAGTGATTCCAAACTTGTATTTACCTTAGTGCGAGAGATATGGGGATTGGATAGCAGAGTATGCACGCACCATAATTTTTATGTGGGGTGTTGTTCGAATATATATATTATACGAGTATTTAATATATATATATGAAATTCTGAATTTTGTAACTGTTTACTGTGTTATGGTAAATAAGAAATGAATCTTGACTTTAAATTGGAAATACTTGTTGGAAAAGTATAATATGATACTGGGAAACTTTATTAATAAATAAAGTTAAGATGAGAGCTTTGTTACTAAATGGAATTTTCCTTTTTAAACCATTATGTTGTTCAATTTTAAATCTTACGAGTAACTTAAGATAAGTTAAATCATTGGGGAAGATTAGTGCGATACATGATAAGATAAACCGTTGGGAAGGTTAGTATGATAGGTGTGCACATTAGAAGAGAGGTGAGAATTTCTCAAGAGAGTGTCGCACTAATATGTTGTTGCATTGGCCTATAAACAATTTAAATACTTGCTAAACGAATTTTTAAATCATATACACTATCGGGCTCTGACCCGTTTCTATTTCTCTTTCTCTCTTGTGTGTGTGTGTATATATATATATATATATATATATATATATATATATATATAGTACAGGTGCCCAGCCACAGGGGCGTCTTGTATAGGATCCTTTGGAAGGAATGTGCTGCAGCTTAGGTGGGAGTTGCAGGCCACTTGCTTAGACGACTTCATTTATTTGATTCCACTCCTAGCATACTCATTTATTTGGGCATGTGTTGCCCTTTTTCCATTATTTAGTTGTTTATTTGGACATTGTGATTCAGGTATTTTTAGTATTGTCATTTTGGGATGTATTACTGTTTGGATGTTTTACTTTAAGTTTTAATGTTGGGATTTAGTTGTTGAATGTTTAAATTATTTGAATTATATGTTCCAGGATTATTGTGGTGTGATTCGTTAAATATTAAATTGTTGTAAATAATTAAATCTTGTTTTCAAAAATAAAATTTGGAAAGTAATGTTTAAAAATGGTTTTGACACTTAGCTTAATTAATTAGGGTGTTTAAATTTGGAAAAGTTATTTTTACGACGATGATGCTAAGAATGAGCCAACTGTTCACCTTGATTTTAATTTAATAAAGGAGTGATCACCCGGTATTTAATTAGGCGGGGTGTCACAATCTATATTCCCAGTGTACTAAGGACAATAGTAACAACTAACCAAAAGTGAATTTAATTAGATCATATGCTTATTGTTGTAAACCACAATTGATATGAAGAAACCAAAATAGATTCAATGCCCCAATGGTCCCCGACTGAAACGTTTGGATCTCTTTCATCTCCTACCTTGCGTTATCTGCACTACCTTAATTTTTTGACAAAATAACACAACTGAGTCAAAAATATCAGCAGTAGTTCAGACATAAAATAAATTTCTCAGAGGATAAGAATCAAATTTTAATTTAAGATATGATTGAACGAAATATGAATTCAATAAATGTACCAATCCAGCATCTTAGGTGATTTGGTGAATTCCATTAGATTTGTTACTAACTAAAATGATCATCAGGTTCTGTTGAATAAAAATGAACATTTTCTTGTATTTATGTTCTTTGTAGTTTTGTATCCTTCCTCTATTTTGACACTTGTAAGTTATATAAAAAGAGGGGTAAAATAATGCTTTAGATTTCCTCCCTCTAAACCCGAGATATTCTATTTTAGTCAAACATTATGAAACTTAAAATTTAGTTCATTGTGTGTTCAATACTACAACATGTTCAAGGTTTTAAACTTCCTTTCTAATAATTCCATCATTATTAAATAGGGAAAGTTTATATGCACAAAGATTGAATCATTAATCGTACAATATCAATACTGATTCAAATACATGAATATTAAAACATCAAGAAAATGAACAAACTTACGAATATAAGTGAAGATCCATATACCTGAATGAAACATAGAATTGTAATCGAATGAGTATAAGACATAGGATTCATAATGAATCATTACTTTCAACATTACTAAACTCTAGTCATGCAATATGTATGGAACAAACATGCCCCAAACCCTAGATAGTATGCGATAAGGGGAGGTAAATAATGAATAACTGTGAAGGTAAACAACCGATAAAAATTAAGGATTATGTCCGGTTGGTAAGTTGAGAAAGATCTATCAAATTAAGGCATAGAAATGGAGAAAAAAGATGTGGTCCATTAGCTAGCTGGTGGGAGGGGAGAGATAAAGAGAGTTGATTATGGTGTCCATTTATTTTTAAATTACAAAACAAAGAATGAGAGAGTTGACGATTCAATATGGTGTGTGTGAAGTTTTCATAGAGGGTAAAGAGAGTGGAGATGAAGGGTCTAGAAATTCAATGGCTTTTAACCTGGATCATTCTCAACACTTCTTTTCTCTGGAAAGCCTTATGTTGTTGGGACTTTTTAGTAGCAATGGCTTTCACCTCAACATTAAAATTATATTTACGTTGCTCAAACTCCTTCACCAGGAGACTCACTTCATTCAAACCGCCATTAATTTCTTGTCCTGCATCTGAAATAGAGTAGTAAGATTTAATGGGAGTGCTTTCGCCGGGAGTTTAGAGTTCCAATGGATGATGTTTTTGAATGATGTTTCAAACCATACTTAACAAAAACGGATTAGAAAATATTAATCAAGTTATTTACTTCGATTTTTGACGCTATAAGGCTGCTTTATAGCAGTTGAGTAATTTGTTATTTCGATTCAATTACTTCTAGTGGTGTCTATTGTAAATTGTATTTGACTACACTTATATGGTCCTCTTTGTGGATATGATGCCTTGTTTGTGTGTCCATGTTACTTTTTTATGTTCTCACTATTTTATTCAACATAAGTTAGCATGCCACATGTATAGATATCTATGTATAGATTTCTTACAGCTATCAAACAGGCCTTATCACATTATTGGAACAGTACTGAATTCAAAAACATTTTTTAAGCCACCAAAGATGCTGAGGATGAGGTTTTTCACAAGTAAGTTTCCTCAGAGACTATGTATTGAAGAATGATGAGAAAATAATGTTCGAAAAAATAAGAAATAAATAATGTTCGGAGATTCAGTAAACAAGAAACAAATAGAAGTAAATCATATCCTCATTGGTATTAAAACCCGATGAAATAATGTCCGGAGATTCAGCTACATTTGTATTACTATGTACTGAAGAATGATGATTCTGCTCTACCACAAATTGTTGCACGGGAGTTTTTTTATGACCTATAACAGGTACAAAATGGATTAACACACTACTATTATAATTATATTTAACTATACATTGGTATATTTCCTACTTAATTAAATATTTGTATATTGTCAAGTAATTTAATTTAGAATACAAAGACCATACCCTAATTATTGTTATCACCAGATGCAATAGTGTTGGTGGAGTAGCCAACATTTACGTCCTTTGATTGAGAAGAAGGGGGCGTGTGTATTCTCCCATGAATCTTTACCGCATAGATAAGTTTGGAACATGAGCACGACCGGAACCAGGCATAACTAAATAAGAAACCAACAACATTAGCAGAGGAGATATGCATGTAGAAATTATGTAAAACATCAATACACTTTTAACATTTTATCATAATACCAATGAAAACATGGAGGGAAATCACATCAGTAATGAAAATATTCAAGCATGAAATCATATCAAATAATTGAGATAACATCAGCAGCAACAGTAACATCATATCATTTAAAGTAGTTTATAAAAAGTGACATGGATAATTGATAAACCTAACAAATAGTCATCGTCATCATCTTCACCTTCGCTCAAATAACTTAACCCCTCCTCTCTTTCCGACGGGATATACTCTTCATCCTTGTCAACTCTTTTCTTTTTCCCTTTGTCTCACTCTTATTATTATTATTCCTTTTACAAGAACCCATGTAGAATTTACCCCTCTGTGCAACCCCATTGCCTTCATTGTTGCTATATTATCTTGAATCCTATTCATCCCTTGTTTCTCATAGTTTGACATCGTCATTGTTATACCTATTAAAGATATACATAAACATATAATTTAGTACAGTAAAAACATTTCACAAGTTTAATTTATTAAAACGTTCCTATAGATCGAAGTGTCATAATTAAAATAAATTAAAACATTTACTAAGAAGAAAAAATAACTAACATAAATCGTCAAAAGTCCGCATCATATTCATCTCCATTATCCTCGTTAATATCATCATTGTCATCCTCGGACGACAAGATGTTATCATCTATATCATGTATCCAGTTTTCTCCTTCCACATTAGCCATACTAACCTCTATTTCTGGGATATCATCCCTTCGTAATTGAAGACATTCGTCGTCTATTTCCACTATTTCATCATCTATAATATTATTCTCAAGTTATTGGTATGGTTCCTCATCACCCATCCCCCCATCCTCCTCTTCTACAATTTCAGGAAAGTCATACTTGTCTCATGGAGTATTCTTCACTACAACTTTCCAATCATTTCCCAACTTGATGTCTGGCACATAGAATACTTGCTCTGCTTGATAAGCTAACGTAAATGGTTGGTCTTTGTACCAAGTATTAGCAGTATTCAAACTAATGAAATCATACTCATCTTTACGTAATCCACACACCCCCTTCTTTTTTTCAAGGTCCCACCAGTCATACTTGAATAGAACAACACAATTATTTTATGGGTATTCCAATTCGATAATGTCAATCAACTCACCATAAAAATCAATATCTTTTTGGTCATGTTCGTACACTACAACGATTTCACTATTTTGAGTTTTTTTGTAATTGTCATGATCTTGGGTGTGAAACTTATAACCGTTGATTAAATAAACCCTTATAATGTTTCACTCTTCGATCAGGACCCCAAGATAAAGAGCAAAGTTGCTTACTATAATGATCGGGGGACTCGCGCTATAATATGCTAACCTGTTTATTGTTTATATATAAATGCTTAGTAAGATATAACAAGCCTAATAAGTTAACACCAAAAAATATTATATTCAACTACTTATACGGTCTTCAAACCATTTGGGAAATCTCTCTGCATGTCTTCGGTCAATATTTTTGTTCCTTTCGGCTTTTAACAAATTCATGTGCTCACTAAACATATATAAATGAATTTAATTAGAAAAATAATGTGTATATATGTGTGTGTGTGTGTATAAGCAAAATAAGTATTATAGCTTAACATAATTCACAAATTCTTGTATTTCATCACAGTTATCCAACACATATAAACGCGCATTTTCCCATTCACTTTGTGTGAGATATTGGTAATCCGCTTTTCCAAGCAAACGACCATTGTGTCGAAAAATGGATAAACCTTCTTGAAAATTAGTACCATCATAATTTCGCTCGATTTGATCGAATTTTGTCTTAACACCACATAGATACATCGAGCAAAATGTTAGGCATTCATTAAGAATGTAAGCCTTGGCAATTGAGCCCTCCGGATGTGCTTTGTTTCCCACGATAAGTTTTAAGGTGTGCATATATCTGTCGAGAAGTAAGATGGTCAAAAAATGCAATGAAAACATTAAATTATAACTAAAATAAGATATTACTTATTATATTTACCTTTCAAATGGATACATCCATTGATACTGCACTGGTCCATCGAGAATGGCTTCTCGTGCAAGGTGAATTGGAAAGTGAACCATAACATCGAAGAATGACGATGGAAATATCGTTTCAAGTTTGCACTTAGTTATAGCAAGTCTCTCCTTAAGTCTCTCCAAGACATCCAATGTCAATGTTTTTTAACATAACTCCTTAAAGAATAACCCAATTTCAATTAACGGTTGACACACTTCCTTCAAAAGATGACCACGAATTGCAAGGGGTAGTAAACTTTGTAAAAAAATGTGGTAGTCATGACTTTTCATCCCTGAAATCTTGCCATCAGTATCACTCACACATTAAGAAATATTGGACGTATACCCATCGGGCAACTTCAGTGATTGCCAAAATTCACATAAAACCATCTTCTCTGCTTTGACAAACTATAGCAAGCAGGAAGAATCACCCATTTGTATCCCTTTTACATGGATGCAAATCTTTGTGTATACGCGTTGCCTTTAAATCTAACCGAGAGTTTATGGTTCTTTTGTTTTCCCATCAATGTCTAGAAATGTTCCTAAAATGCTTTCAAATACATTTTTCTCAATATGCATGACATCTAAATTGTGACGCAATCTAAGATCTTTCTAGTATGGCAAATCATATAATATACTTATTTTGTCCCATTACAACTCATACGCCTCACGAATCCTCTTTTTTCATGCTTTCCAAAATACCTTAGGTCGAACCCTCTCAAGTTGGGCAAGTATTTCATCATTACTAAGATCTTTTGGTCGTTCTTGATGCTCTTTCTTACCATTAAAGGAAGACATATTTTCTCACCATTTATGATTCATCGATAGAAAAAGATGATGCCGTATGTAGCATGTCTTATGTCCATTCTTCATGTGTCTGCACCCCAACATCCCACAACTCTTTCAACTCTTTTATCAATGGTTGAAGAAACACGTCTATGTCAGTTCCAGGAGCCTTAGGACCCGATATAAGCATTGATAAGATGAAAATTTTTTGCTTCATACATTTCCATGGAGGTAAATTATATATCACCGTAACAACCGGCCATGTGTTGTGCTTGCTACTCATATTTGAAAATGGATTGAATCCATCATTAGAGAGTCCAAGCCTAATATTGCGAGCATCTCTAGAAAAGGACTCATGAAACTTATCAAATTCTTTCCATGCTTACCCATCCGCTGGATGTCTTAATACATTGGCCTCTTCAACGCGCTTATCTTTATGCCACCTCATCTCTGAAGTTATATCCTTATTTATAAATAGACGTTGCAACCTCGGTTTAAGTGGAAAGTAACGAAAAACTTTATGAGGGA
The DNA here is from genome assembly GCA_949130495.1 of Sambucus nigra. Taxonomy (NCBI): domain Eukaryota; kingdom Viridiplantae; phylum Streptophyta; class Magnoliopsida; order Dipsacales; family Adoxaceae; genus Sambucus; species Sambucus nigra. The sequence goes on from OX422215.1 coordinate 158,707,846, forward strand.
TCTTCACAGCATTGTCTTTTTCAATTTTCCATCTAGATTCTCCACATGTTGGACATTTAGTTTTTTCCTTATTTGGCCCCCAAAAGAGAACACAATCATTTATGAAAACATCAATCTTCACATAGTCTAACCCCAGGTCACGAACTATTTTCTTCGCCTCGTAAAATGACTTTGGAATGTGGGCATCATCTTGGAGTTCTTTCTTAAAAAGTTCAAGAAGCGAGTCAACATATTTCTCACTCCAGTTGTTCATTGACTTTAGATGCATTAGCTCAACAATCAAAGATAATTTAGATAGCTTCTGACAACCCGAATAGAGTTGTTGTTGCGTATCCCTAGCTAATCTAGAAAAAATTTCTCCTTCACCCTCGGGCATTTGAGTATCATGGCTATCAGATTCATCCCCTAAAACATCATTGTTGTAAGGTCTGGCAAACATATCATGTAACATTCCCTCCATGTCATCTTGCTCAAACTCGTTTCCAGTGTGTTCTTCTTGCCCTGTAATATCATCATCTCCAACTTCAAACTCATACTCATTGTAATCATAAACATATCGTTCTCTAATTCCAATGGTTCACCGTGATATATCCACCTAGTATAACTCTTCACTAAGCCATGTATAAGAAAATGACTTCGAAGATCTTGACAATTTTTCCAATAGAAGTTATTACATTTCTTACATGGGCACTTAATCTTACCATTTTTCTCAACATTAGCAAATGGAAAATAAAGAAATTCTTTAACCCCATCTCGATATGCACTACTAATTCTATTTGGATGATGCATCCAACTCTTATCCATTTCAAAACCCAACAACTTGAGAGAACATTCAAAAATATCAATGATAAACAAATAACAATAAAATCATGAGATATTTAGAAATAATGAACAGTAGTTATATTTAAAAAGCCTCCAATTGTGCGCAATGTAGATTGCGCTTTTGTGTGTGATAACGCGACATTTCCCACTCTGATTTGGGAGAAGCCCAAATAGTGTGCGTGATTGATGACGTAGCCCGCGATTTTGACATTTTTTTATGCCATTTGCATGATTGACCCTATTTAGTGCTATTTGGGAGCAATTCGGGCATAAGTCATTTTAATGCATCAATTACAAAACTACATCGTTTTGTTCCTTTCTTCATATTTTCCCTTCTTTTAACCTTCAAAAATGCAAATGAACATCTTAAAACACTAAGGGTGTGTTTAGTTTTATAAAATAAGGTTGTTTTCCAAAAGAAAATTCTGAAAAATTTCCATAAAAATGAAAATATATTCAAATTTATTTTTCCAAAAAAGTTGGAAAATAGTTTTCTGATTTTCCAAATTTCCATAAACTACTTTACAATATTTTCAATAAATTTTCGAAACGTTCAAAATTACATTTACATCCCTATTTTTTTGCAAATTACATTTTGTCCCCTAAAATTAAAAAAAATACATTTTATTCCGAAATATTAAGAAAAAAATAACAAGTCGAAAACTATTGGTGAATTACGATTTGACCCATGAAATCTTTGTGGTTATATTATTGTCCCTAAACTTTCTATAAATTACATTTTAGCCATTACACTATTGGTAAACTACATTTTAGACATCAAACTTTCTCTAAGTTATATTTTGTCCTTTTAAATATCTATAAATTACATTTTAAAAATAATGTTCTATTTCAATGAAAATGAATGTGCTTCCCTCATTCTCTAAATGTTCTATTGAAAATGAAAATAAAAAATAGAAACCAAAACTAAAAAAAACAGAAAATAATTTTTTGTTGGAAATACGATTGGGGGTCATATATCCAATATGGATATAAACCCATAATAGACAATGAGATTCATATCTCAAACACGTAATAAATACTACCATACAAAAATAACTGCATTGAACAAAAAAACAAAAAAAAAACAGTTTCAGCTATAAAAAAATAACCCCTATTTCAGCTATTAAAAAAGGATTAAATACCAAAAAGTTCCTAAAACATTTTTTAAAACACATTTATTCCAAGCCTTTTGTTTTGTACCAAAAAGTCCCTTATTCTCTTATCTTTAAAGGTCCGTGCCAGCGGCATGGTAAAGCCTTTTTGGCATGGTGAAGGACTTTTTGGTGCAAAATAAAAAGGCTTTGACTAAGCGTGTATTAAAAAAATTTAGAGGGGCTATTTGGTATATGCCCCATTAAAAAGTAACTATTTTAGCTAAAAGAAATGTTTCAGCTATTAGAAAAAAAAAACTATTTCATCTATAAAAAAACTCTACATACATCAATTTTTTTTATTAAAATCCATTTAACATGGACTGAGTCGAAGTTCACACAACCACAAATTCAGTAATGGGTATATATATGTATGTGTACATTTAAGAAAATACAAGGTATAACCTTGAATTTAAAATAAAAAATTACATAAATGTACTTACCTAAGATATCTGGCAACCAACTGAATTAGGAAGAAAACTTTTGTCTCCAATCACGTACTGAAATTCCTGAAAAAACAGAAAAATAAGAGATGTTACCATAAAATTGCAAGAAAGTTAATAAAACTTAGTAAAAGAAATGAAACCGGAAAAAAAAATCAAAGATTTTATAATACACATTTGAAACTTGATTCAAATAAGATGTATAATACAAATGTATATATATGTAGCTATGTATATCTGTGATTCAAATCAACCCATCTAAAAAATAGGTAAAGATTTCATAATACCCATTTAAAACTAGATTCAAATCAAACCTATGATACATATATATACATATATAGTGATACATAACTGATTCAAATAAGCAAAGATTTGAAAGGCAACCTTCAATGCAACTTTCAAAGCGACCTTCAATGAGAGAGAGGGAAACCCTAGGTTGTTTTTACGGAGAAGAGAACAAAGAATAGAGAAACGTGAGGTGAGAGGTGGATATGCGGGTTGAGCGGTTGCACGTTTGGTGTATTTAAGTATTTCATGGCAACGAGCTCTAATTTGGGCGGGACTCCTAACAAGTTTTTACTTTTTTTTTCTAATTTAGTATTTGGAGGAAAAAGTAAATTCTTAATTAAATTTAATTTACGAAATATTTTGTTGCAAAATTTCAAAATCGCCACTAAATGTTGATTTTTAGTGGCAATATTTTTAATTTGCCACCTACTTCACTACAATTTACTTCCTGTCAGCTAAAAACTTTTGCGCCAAACTTTTAGTGGCAATTTTTGTGAGAATCTCACATTTTTGCTACTAATACTTCCTCTGCAATTATTTTTAGTGGAAATGAAAATTTTTGCCACCAATTATTATTTTCATGGCAAAAAATCATTTTACCACCAAATAAATTGCCACCAATTGGCAACTTTCTTGTTGTGTCGAGATTAATTCTGTAGACCTAAAGAGTTGAAATTATAGATTCAGAAGGTCGAAGTTGATTCTGCGGACCAAAGGAGTTAAGGTGACCGATTCAGAGGTCGAGGTCAATTTTACGGACCTAGGTCAATTTTGTGAACCTAAAGAGTTATTTACGGGGAGTGTTTTCCAATTCTGCCCTCTCTGATGAGGGTGTTGGTATTGCGTGTGTAAGCACACTTGGATTTTTGTTTCACTGGGGAGTATGCTGATGATAAGAGATTTGTAAGTGATAATGTATTCTTCTTCTAATCTTTATAGGTATTGATGAGAACTTTGTAAATAATTCGGTACTTCTTAATGAATTTTCTCAGAACCATGGTCCAGTTGACCTTGGGAGGATTTTTGAGGAATTTTTATGATTTTTTCAGATAATTTTTTAATTTTTTTGAATCTTTATAACGAAATTTTAAGGGGGGCTATGGATAGGCATAGCTGGGGAAGTGCCTACCGTATTTTGCCATGGAGTCCTGGGTTTCTTAGGGGAGGGGAAAGGTCACTGCCGATATAGATAGGTTCGGGGGACTATCGATCGACATACCCCTTAGTTCCTAATAAAATGGGGCGACCCTTTTCATTTTTTTCACACCTTCATTCGATTGAATCTCTAACTTTCTCTCTCAAGAAATTAATTTCTACTATATTTTCTTTAAAATAACTCATGGAGGGCACCTCAAACAAGAATAATAGCTGGATGGAATTCGACAACTGAGGGCATTTGGAATGGCATGCTACTGCACCGTTGATTTTGGGGAATGAGAATATTTATGACAACTTTGATCCCGTGCTTGATGAGAGGGTTCTGTTGAGGGAGCCTACATATTACCATTTTGCGAGGGTGAAGAACCCTAACAGCTATGTAAGCATTCACCCTTTGTATTCATTTCTTTTTCTTTTTCTTTTTTATCCTTGGGATGCTGAAGGGTTTTCTTAATTTTTGTGTAAGTTGGCATAGCCTAGTAAATCATAAGCTCCCGGGGTCGATCAAAATGAAGGAAGTTTGTGATTACCTCCCTGCGACTATTTGGTTGATGGAGGAGTCAACTAGGTTTGGCCCATTGGCAGAGGCTTTGGATGAGACATCGTGTTCCACGACGGTATTGTGTGCTTTAGGTAAGATATGGTGGGATACGACCCATACATTCCATTTGGGAATCGTGGAGATAATGGTTACTCCTCTGGACGTTTATTAGCCGATGGGGATATAGTGTGAGGTCTAACGGATAGTGGTGGACTGCAACCTATGTGTTTCAGAGGTGGTATTGCGGGATTCCTTGGGTGAGGATCGTGTCGAGGGATTCTATTTGCATCTTTATACTAAAGGAGACTTTGTTATCCAAGCGAATTGATGAGATCGACAAGAGGTAAGTGAGGTAGGTGGCCCGTTTATTCATTTTGCTTTTCTTGGAAGGGTTTGTTGTGGTGTCGAGCGGCGATGTCATTTCCCTATGGTTTCTTTCTTTCCTGAGAATCATTTCGAAGATCCATTTTTATGATTGGGGGAGCTTTATGCTGGCATCCCTCTATGTTTCTTTTGATGCTTTCAGTCGATGCGATCGATAGACTTTACTGGGACCCACGTATCTTTTGGAGGTGATTCTTAGGTTCAATTTCCTTTTATTTTCTTATTGTCTTTATATTTTTATTCTTTTAACTTTGTATTATCTTCTGCAGATTTGGTTTTTGGATGTGATAGGGAATAATGTCGGGTTGGTATCCCTGAAGGCAAGAGAGTTGGGGGATTTCTCCAGGATGTACAGGTGGAGGAAGTCAAACATGCATTCAAATCAATCCCTATCTTTTAATAATGTGCGAGCGATGCTGAAAGCCCTGGTGAGTAATCAAGTTAGCCTTTTTGTCCTTGTCTTTTTTAGGTCTTAAAAAGTTTTCACTTTGGTAGACTATTGGCTTTTACTGAGGAAACATGTGACCTTCTACCCATGGCGCTTATCTTTGAGGTATGCAGGGGTTATGATCATGCACGTACAAATAAGGAGGCTATTAGTGCACGAGTTTGGGTCCGTTTGGTACCTAAGAGAGAGGGTCATCGACAGATTATGGAGGGTGAGGTGGAGGTCCTTTATCATTTCCCCCGGAGTATATGAGGTGGGTGAAGGAGATGTTTAATGAGGTGAGGGCTACGACGATAGAGCGTGATCCCAACATGAACCACACTGATATGACGACGGGCTATGACTACCTAGACTTTGCGATCTAATGGTTGATGTTGTCGTGCATTTATGATGTGGAGAATATACCTACAGCCACAACGGGAGTAAAGGGTCTATCGTACGTCGCTGACGGAAGCATGTTTGCCGAGGCGCTTAATGTGAGGGGTTTTATTATGTTTTTGAAAGGTTCGAGTTGTGTCCCTATTTATCTTTTCTTTTTCTTCTTTTCTGCACCTGTAGAAACAATGTAATTATTTTTATGAGTTAATATAAATGCATTTTTTGTTATCTTGATTTAATGGCTTACTCTACATGCACTTTAATTTTTTACTGAGGTTTTATTGAAAATATAAGATGAGACAAATAAAAGTAAGACTGGAATGTTAATTTTTCATAATTAAATGAAAACTTTATTTTGGAAATGATATACAAAAGATGAAAGTAAAGAATTTCCAAAAAAGGGGGGTTGCCAATCGACATACCCCTTGGACAACCTGTCGGCATAAGGTTCAAGTCAAAATCACTTCCTTAGCTTTGATTGCATTTCCTGTGTACTTCTGGGTACTTAGGATTATAAGGTTTGGCAGCATCCCTAATTTTTTGTCTTTTATGGATACTTGTAGTAAAAAAAGAGGACTCTGATGGTGGTCTTCATCATCATGACTCAACTTCTTTCTTTTGTAATCTTTCTCCTTCTACTTCTTCATCTTCTTCTTCTTCAATGTCACTTTTGATGTCCGAAGCTTTATTGGCCTACCTAGAAGGCTTAAAAGCCATGTGCCTCTATAACGTTAGTTACGAAGTTTTCAGCTTGGGCTATGTCTCCTTATGACGTAATCGTCCGATATAATGGAATCTGTTAGAAGCGGCGATAAAATTCTTGTACCCTGAAGACCACATTTTTTATTCGGACTGGATGTGGTGTGTCCCACCTACAAATAGTGTTCTGGTATCCTAGGTGTCAACCCAAATGTGGAGGCAACAATGCCAGATTTGTCATGTTCCCCTCGGGTATTACTAGCAAAAATTGCTACATGTCTCTCCTTCAGCTTCTCGGACGTTGGTGCATAAAGGGAATATTGTCCTCCCAGTAGTATTAAATTTCGTGTGCCAAAGGGATTTTATTGACAAGGTTTTTTTCGGCACCGTAGCCCTAAGATTGACTTCCAGGCTTCTTTTGGTGACAGGTGACATCATGGTTGTCCATCAGGTAGCCATGATATTGTTGTGGATATCTTACTACTCTAGTCCAGTAGTAGTATACTCTTGGAAGGAGAGTCGGGTTGACTTCTTTCGGGGGAGACCTATTATGTTGTTCATGCGGTTGTATGAGAGACTGTGCCTGGTGGCCCTTCCTGAGTTCCTTTTGTCGGGGGTTCCCAACTTTTTTTCTCAACCTTTATTCAGCTTCATCCCAATTACGTAGAACTGGATGAATTGGCTTGTTGATAATGGGGCCCTGAATCTTCACCGGTCTGTACAGTGGTGGGGGAACTTGCATCCTATCTTGTAAATGAGAGATTATCAATACGTGTGGTTGGTAGGTCTTTTTCAGACCTCCTTTAACATTCCATGACAATGTCTATGCTAAAATAATGGGGTAAAATTGTTCCTCCATTCATAACCAACTTCTTTCCTATGGAGGACTTGACTGAATACTTTTCGATGATATTGGTACCCTTACGACAGTGTCGCCGACCATCTCAATCTATTTTGGGGATAGATTCATATCGAGGGATTACTTGCAGTGGTTATAAAATCATGTGGTAAAGAAGATTCTAGTCTAGGGGACTGGTTAGAGATGGATTATAATGTTTGATAATTTGGACGAAGGTGTCGTGGTGTCATCCAACCTTATAATGGACTATCGCCGCATGGACCGCATTTGGAGTTGTAACCATAAGTGGAGTTCTTGGGGGCCTTCAGGGAGAGGCAATATGATGATGAAACAGGTTCGTCAAGAAGTTGAAGACAAGGTCTAGAGTATTAGTTGGTGTAGTGAATATTTGTGAGAAGTTTCTGTAGGTTCTGAGAGGTTTGGGAGAAGGTTGTGTTTGGTTTAGTAAGTGTTTGTTTTTTGTGAAGCTGTGGGTTTTTGTGATATTTGTATGGGGTTTGTAAGGGAGTGGGCTATTTTTTCGTTCCCATCGTTGATATGTCATTTAATAGTTATATTCCTGATTTTTTAATAGAAGAGCAATGATTTTGAAGTATTTTATTGTGTCTTTGATGAATTATTTATTGGAATTATATATACTAATAGCTAAGGCATACATAATCCATTTGTTCATTTAAATGATGAGGGAGACCATCCTTATCGGAGGGAGAAAATAATAGCATTTTGTGAGATAGAAAGGAGTGTGCTCGTATGTGTATTATGGACTGCCTACGTACCTCTGTGGGTTTGAAAATTTATGAGCTTCTCTTTTTCTCTAACGGGATTTAGAGAGGATCAGGTGCTACATAGTTCTGAGTAAAGAGGAAGGAATATATTTTTTTAATAAAAGGGGTCTGAGAAAATTCGTAGCATAACGAGAGTTCAAACTATGGCAAAAACTTCTTGAGACATTCCAAGTTGGCTGGATGCTCCATTTCTTCCCCGTCGAGATCTGTAAGCATAGTGACGCCATTGAAAATGATTTTTTTCATGATGTAGGGGCCACTCTAATTGGGATTGAACTTTCCTCTCGGATCCCAAATTGGTTATATAATTTCCATGAGGGAAGGATCTCTTTTTGGACACCGTGGTCCTGACCTTTTTGTTAAATGAATATGAAATACGGTGATGGTACCCTAGTATGTGATATAAACCTTTTAACTTTTTCTCATTTAAGATCATGCATTCATCATAGCGGTTTCATTGCCACTCTACTTCACTGACCTAACTTTCGAGAAAAACCTATAGAAAAGGTATTTCAAGTTGAATAGGGAGTATTGCCTATATGCTAAATACCAGAGAGTAGGGATTAGCCCCAGTGGGTGTTATGATGAAGTTATGGTATCCCAAGAGGGCATATGGAATTCGATCAGTCCAATCTCTGTTGCTTTCAGTCATCTTACTGATGATGGTCTTGAGGCTTTTTTGGGCAACTTCGACAGTCCCATTGGTTTGCGGTCAGTAATGAGAGAACTTGTGTCTTTGAATTATGTATAAATCATTTAATTTTGTGACCTAAACCTCAAAATAGAGATTATTGTCTATCCGGTTGGTTCAAATTCTGCATCACTATCAAAAATTTTATTATTTAAATACTAACCAACTAACATTTGAAAAGGTTGATGTCAGAATTTTATCTTTTCAATAAATATAGAAGAATTTAAAGAAATAACTAAATATTCACCATTTGATCCAACCTCGTAAGAAATGAAATAACTGACATAATAAAAGGGACTGGAGTAAACACTTCCATTCTAAAGTTAAATACAATAGTCCAACTGAATAAATCCAAGAACTGAAATGATTAAGTAACCACATCCATAATCTCTAAACATCTGAATAGAAAAGGGCGACATGCCCAACTGATGAAAATAACTCAAAAGTAAGGAATGATAGACATAGAGGCGTCTACTACCAAGGTCCTGTAACCTCCACGATAGCTACAACTCGTCGAATGAATGGAATGTAATACCCCGTACTTTTGGCTATATTTATTTTTTGGGATTAATTAATTAAATGCGTATTAATTGGAAATTAATCCGGGTTAAAAATACTAACGAGATGCGAGTTGGTATTTGACTATGTGAATACATGTTTTTATATGAATATTGAATTATGAAAAATTTGTCGTAAGATTGATATATGACATTTTGGGAATTTTGTTGAGACGCGTGTGACCGCCGCGTCATGGTGTATTATTTTATTTATAAAGTGAATTTAAATTCTATAAACCGTATGGTCATTTTGAGTGCGCCAACGCGTCCCGAAGGGTCGAGATAGTCAGAAAACACTAGCCGGGGGTGTAGTTTGGGTTCCGGGGTATTTGTAGGCCATACTGACAATATAAAGGGTATTTTGGTAATTTCGTATTTTTAGGAATTAAAAATGACGAAAATTAGGAGTCTTTATATGATTGGGAATAGACCCACTAAACCCACTAACCAACCCTTAATGACCCAATAAGCTACGGAGGTTATCATTTAGGTTTCCAACTTTCCCAAAGAAAACCCTAGCCACCATAGCCACCTTTGGAGAAGAAAGCTTAGAGAGGGAGAGAATGAGAAGGAATTCTGCAGAAAACCTTTACAAAATCAACACCAAATTCAGAGACAATCGAGGCAAGTGATTTAATCTCTTTTAATTCAGAGAATGTTTCCTCCATGTTAGATAATTTGAAGATTTACTATTGTTCTTGGAAGATAAATGAAAACCCATGTTGTTTAGTCATAGAACTTGAATATTGAGGACAAATTGCATGTAGAATCATATAAAGATGATTATTCTGGTATTAATATATGTTGGATGTAAGAAAAACTGATTTAGAATGGACTAATTGAGAACTTAAAAGTTTAGGGTTCATGTTCTTGAGAAATTGGGGAAATATGTAGAAACTTGTGATTTAATGTTGTTTAGGATGTATAAATTCCTTAAAAGATGTTAGTATATGACCTTAGCATGTTTTAGGATGATTAGGGACCTTAAAACATTGATTGGACGAATTTTGGATGAGACTTGAGGTGTTAAAATTGGTGAAAAACGAAGAAGGAGAAATCTGGGCTCGAACTGGTCGTTCGTTAGAAGAGCCTCCCCAGGTCGTTCGAACGAGCCTCGTTCGAACGAGCTTCTAACGAGTTGACCAGTCGCTGCTAACGAAAAGGAATTTCGTTCGATACTTCGTTCGAATGAGATATCGTTAGAAGGAACAGTTCGTTCGAACGAACTGGATCTCGTTCGAACAGTCTCGTTCGAACGAGACTTCTAACGAGCTGACAGTTTAATCTCGTTCGAACAGTCTCGTTCGAACGAGACTTCTAACGAGCTGACAGTTTAATCTCGTTCGAACAGCCTCGTTCGAACGAGACTTCTAACGAGCTGGCAGTTTGGGCCTTTTTGGCCTGTTTTGATTTTTGGAGTCCCGAAAACTTGTTCGAGGATATAGATGATCTTCCCTTGATTATGTATTGATAGATTTGGGACGTTTGGGTTATTATGAGGAGTAAATTATTTACGAGTGATTTAAACTAAAGGGATAGTTGGGTTGAGACGTGAGAGTCTACTATGACGTGAGAATAAATTATGGTGCGTATGATTATAATCCGAAATCGTATAAAGTGTGTAAATTGTATGGGTACTAGAATGAGAATAGTACTACAATTAAACTATGGGATTACTAAGATGTGTGTTTACTTAGTATTGGTATATGAATTGTGTGTATGACATACCTACCATACTTGCTATCACGGGAGGGTTGCGTTCGCTTAGGGCCCTCTAATCCTTGTGTGGCCCGGATTTAGACTGGTTACCTTGATGAACATAGGTCAGAGAAAGACTTATTAGGATGTTAATAAGTCCGCTGATCGTGGGAGCGTAGGTATGTGCGTGACCCATGTGATGTGACTGTGTTCACATCCATTATTTGTGATGTTGTTATCTTTGAACTATTCCTGAGAGATTCGGAATATGTGATCCTTATGTACGTGATGTACCGGGATGGATAGCAGAGTATGTGTGCACCGCAGCTTAGTTCTCGGGGTGCTTGTATTGTATATTTATGATGTGAATAATATACACTTAATTAATGGGAACCTTCATGTTAATATTGTGAATATAATTACGGTATTGTTTCGAGAAACATAACGGGTTAGCTGATAGTGAAATATATTTCATATTGAGCATCTGAGTTTACGTAAACCCCTATTTAATTATGAGCGTTAATATGTTAATAGAACTGAGTAATAAGGGTAGGACCTATGACAGTCTAGCTAGATATAATGTCACTTAGCTAGTGGGTTGTGTCGTTTAGATGGGTACTTACGTTAGGAGTGCACAGTTAGACGAGAGGTGAGAATATCATGTGAGTGCACGTCCTAACATGTACTTTGCATTTAATGTTTTAAATGTTATTAAAGCACTTGCAGGTTTTTAAAATATCTCCACTTTCGGGCTCTGACCCATTTGCTTTCAAATCTATTTTCTTGTAAAAACCATTTTTAGGTGCCCAGCCACAAGGACACCATGCATAGGATACTCATTCAGGTGACGAGCTGTAGCTGTTTGTGGAAGCTACAGGGATTTGCTTTTAGACGCTTCTATCTTTTGGATTCCTGATTCAGTATTTATCAGTTGTAGGGCATGTTGCCCATTTCTTTTAGAGACATCTTTCCATTTCAGTTTTCAGACTTTGGCATGTATTGATTCAGTATTCAGTATTTCATTACTTTTCAGTTGTGGGATTTGTAGTGAGGAGTTTTCCTCCAGACTTTATTTACATTTTGTGATGGTTATTCTATTTACTTCCTTATGGTGAATGGTGGTATTATTCTTCATTACACTTGTTGCATGTTAATCAGACTTAAATTAAAATTTGGCAACTTACTTTTTAAATACTAGGTGGTTAGTAATCATTAAAATGTTTTCGAGAGTGATGATATTAACTGGGCCAACTTGGCATTTTGAATTAATTTAATAAAGGAGTAGCTACCCGGTATTTAATTAGTCGGGGTGTCACAGGTGGTATCAGAGCATCAGGTTCTGGTGTCCTTTTGGATCTGACGGCTTATTATGTTTCCGCTAAGTTTCTTTGATATAGGGCCCTATATTTTAGGACTGTTGTACTCTTTTGTGTATGCTTCATTCTTCAGCTATTTTAAGTTTATAACAGTGAACTTATAAACTTTGTTCTTATTTCAGATGCCTCCACGACGTGCACGACGAGTTCACAGGGATGCAATGCCTGAACCCCAGCCCGCTCCAGTTCAGGGCATGATGAACGCCGCTGAGGTTGCAGCTATAGTAGCCCAAGCGGTAAATGCCGCAATTGCCGTTGTTCGGCAGGCACCACCTCAGGCGCCGGTTGTCGCGCCAGTACAGGCAAACGCATTCCCGTCTGCTTGGGAGCGTGTACATGACGCTTTTCAGAAAGCGCATCCGCCAGAGTTTGCAGGTAGCTCAGATGTGGTAATCTCGAGCCAGTGGAGGAAGGATATGCAGAGGCACTTGAGGATGTATGAGTGCACGGACGTTCAGAAGCAGGTGCTAGCTACTTTCAAGCTAGTTGGATCTGCACTACAGTGGTGGGAGTCTATTACCACCGTAGAGGAGAGGGATACTCTCACTATTCAGGACTTCTGGGTGCGGTTTGACCGCAAGTACTTTCCGTCCGCAGTTCATACGGAAATGAGGAGAAAATTGATGAGTTTGAAGCAAGAGGGTAAGACTGTGGCCGAGTATGAGGCCGAGTTCACGAACCTGTTGAATATCGTTCCAGATGAGATACCAACAGAGAAGAATAAGATTGAGAAGTTCATAGACGGGTTGACATAGAGGATCCGTCAGCATCTATTAGGGAACCTTTCGTTGGCCACGTATTCTGATGTGGTTAACGCTGCTTTGTTACACTGCCAGGACCACCGCTTTCATATCGCTGAGGGCAAGAGGTCGGGAGAGTCTAGCCATCAGGGAAGGACAGGAGGACATGGTGCCGGTGGGGCACAATCTGTCCAGGGGCAGAGACAGGGTGAGCAGGGTTCGCAGCAGGGGGATCAGAAGAGGTTACGATCAGGGAACTACAGACAGGGACAAGGAGGTTTCCGTCAGGGCCATCAGGGTCCAAACGGCCATCAGGGCCAACAGGGGCAGAATGGGCAGCAGTTTCACCAGGGCCAGCAGGGCCAAGGGAGGAACAGTAACGGCCACCAGGGTCGGGGACAGCAGGGGCAGAGAGGAGGGAACTTCCCAGGGAAGTGTTTTGTTTGTGGCAAGACTGGCCATAAGCGACAGGATTGTCCTGATAGGGGCAGGGCCCCACAGCAGCAGCAGGGTGCTCACCAGGAGCCGCAGAGACCTATGTTTCCCGCCGCTCTCCCCGCACCGCCACAGATGGCAGCATTGCCACCCATCCCAGCAGTCCCAGTTCAGCAGGGGAAGCTACAGTATGGACGTGTCTATAACGTCCACCAAGCTGCAGTTCCACAGGCACCGCCCGCGATTGAGGGTACGTTTCCTATCCATGGCACTATGGGTTGGGTATTGTTTGATACGGGGGCTACACATTGTTTTATAGCTACACACTTCGTGAAAGCTTTAGGATTGTTAGCTACGGCAGAGAGCACAGTGACGTGTGTCGACTCACCATTGGGGAGTGGGTCACTTATATTCTTTATATGCCGGGGAGTGGGAGTAGGGATTGGTAGTCTGGTATTACCTGCAGATATGTTGGTATTAGATATGCATGTTCACGATGTGATTATCGGTATGGATTGGCTCGTAGCTTATAGGGCCATGATTGATTACTTCAGCGGAAGCATTGTTTTTGCCATTCCGGGGCAAGAGATGTTTGTAGTGGCGATGCCTCGCCCAGAGGGAGGATCGATCGCTCATTTGTATTACCTAGAGGAGGATACCTCTAAGGAGGTTGTGATTCCTTTAGATTCGATTCCAGTCATCAGGGAGTATTCGGATGTGTTTCAGGAGATACCAGGCTTACCCCCCAGTCGAGAGATAGACTTTGTTATAGACCTATTGCTAGATACGAGGCCTATAGCACGCGCACCGTACCGTATGGCTCTGGCAGAGATGCGAGAGCTACGAGATCAGATAGAGAAGCTGTTAGGTCAGGGATTTATTCGCAGGAGTACCTCACCTTGGGGCGCTCCAGTTTTGTTCGTGAAGAAGAGGAATGGTTCACTGAGATTATGTGTGGACTACCGGGAGTTGAATAAGGTCACGATACGGAATAAGTATCCGTTGCCTCGAATCGATGACTTATTCGACCAGTTGAGAGGAGCTTCTTTCTTCTCAAAGATTGATTTGAGATCGGGATACCATCAGTTGCGTATCAGGGAGGAGGATGTCTCGAAGACTGCATTCTTGTCGAGATATGGTTCTTACGAGTTTCGGGTTATGCCTTTTGGTTTGACCAACGCTCCAGCTGTGTTTATGGACTTGATGAACAGAGTGTTCAGGGATTTCCTAGATCAGTTTGTCATTGTCTTCATCGATGATATTCTGGTTTACTCTCAGACAGAGGAGGAACACGCCGAGCATTTGAGGCAATTTTTGCAGACACTCCGTCAGAACGAGTTGTATGCAAAATATGAGAAGTGCGGGTTTTGGCTGAAGGAGGTCCAGTTTTTGGGACACATTATTTCCGACCGGGGGATATCTATTGATCCAGGGAAGGTATCCGCGGTGAGAGAGTGGGGACAGCCCACGACACCGACGAAGATTCGTAGTTTCTTGGGCCTAGCAGGATACTACAGGAGGTTCATTCGGGGATTTTCGAAGATAGCAGGTCCTTTGACACATCTGACTCGTAAGGGTGTACCATTCATCTGGAGTGATGCCTGTCAGTTGGCATTCGATGAATTGAAGGATAAATTGACCTCAGCACCTGTGTTAGCATTGCCGAGACCGGGAGTTGAGTATTTGGTTTACACCGACGCGTCTTTGCAAGGACTTGGAGGTGTGTTGCAGCAGGAGAGACAGGCCATAGCTTATGCTTCCCGTAAGCTTAAGACTCATGAGAAGAATTACCCCACGCATGATTTGGAGTTGGCGGCAGTGGTATTTTCCCTACGGATTTGGAGGCACTATCTTTTGGGGGAGAAGTTCCAACTGTTCACGGACCACAAGTCCCTACAGTACCTGTTCACGCAGAAGGAGTTAAATATGTGGCAGCGTAGATGGCTTGAGTTTGTGAAAGACTACCAGTTCGATATCCAATATCACCTAGGTAAGGCTAACGTGGTAGCAGACGCGTTGAGCCGTAGGCCAGCAGATGAGGTGGCAGAGGTGTGGAAGGCAAAGTGGAAGGAATTGGGACACCAGGATGCAGTGGCCCGATCTTTCATGTCTGTGATGACTGTTACACCGCAGATTGTCACGAAGGTAGTACGAGCACAGGCTAATGACTCAATCTGTCAGGAGCAGATAGTTCGATTACTAGCAGAGGGGGCCGAGTCCTACACCGTTAGCTCAGACAGGGGATTACGCTTCAATGGGAGATTGGTGGTTCCGAAAGGGGAGGAATTGCGACACGAAGTGATGGCAGAGTCGCACGACTCACGGTTCGCGGTACATCCCAGAGGGGATAAAATGTACCAAGACATGAGACGCCAATATTGGTGGAGCGGTATGAAGAGAGATATCGCTGAGTTTGTTTCGAAATGCGCCACTTGTCATCTTGTAAAAGTGGATCATCAGAGACCGGCAGGACTGCTACAGCCGTTGGAGGTCCCGGTGTGGATGTGGGAGAGCATATCCATGGACTTTATCACGGGGTTGCCTACGTCGCAGAGGGGTCACAACTCCGTTCGGGTAATTGTGGACAGGTTGTCCAAAGTCGCTCACTTTTTACCCATAAGGACCGACTACACTACGGGACAGTATGCCCAGCTCTTCATTTCAGAGGTTGTAAGACTTCACGGTGTGCCCCTAAATATCGTGTCTGACAGAGACAAGATTTTTGTTTTGCGGTTTTGGGAGAGTTTCCAGGAGGCCATGGGCACGGAATTGCGGTTGAGTACGGCTTATCATCCGCAGACCGATGGGCAGACTGAGCGCACAAATCATATATTGGAGGACATGCTACGCATGTGCATTATTGACTTTGGGGGTGGATGGGAGCAGTACCTACCACTGGTGGAGTTTGCTTATAACAACTCCTATCAGTTCACTATTGGCATGGCTCCGTTTGAAGCATTGTACGGTAGGCCTTGTCGTTCCCCAGCATGTTGGTTAGAGGTGGGGGACAACAAACTACTTGGGCCAGAAGTGATTCAGGATACTTCGGCAAGGATTGAGTTGATTCGAAGTCGCATTCGGGTAGCTCAAGACAGGCAAAAGAGTTATGCTGATGCGAAGAGATTTTTCAGGGAGTTCCAAGTGGGGAACCAGGTTTTGCTCAGAGTATCTCCTATGAAGAGGATTATGCGTTTCGGGAAGAAGGGGAAGTTGGCACCAAGGTATGTGGGGCCATTTCCTATTATTGAGCGGATCGGACCGGTTGCGTATAGACTTGGGTTACCGGAGCATTTGCATCGGATTCACGATGTGTTCCATATTTCCTCGCTGAGGAAATACCTTAGAGATAATTTGGCCCATTCTCACATTGCTGTGGAGGACATCGATCTCCAGCCGGATAGCTCCTACGAGGACGGGCCGATTGCTATTTTGGACCAAAGTGAGAGGAAGCTGCGGTAAAAGATAGTCCCGTTAGTGCGTGTTCAGTGGCGACATCACAATGTCGAGGAGTCCACATGGGAGCGCGAGGATGAGATGCGCGAACGTTATCCAGAGTTGTTTTTAGAAGGTACTTTATAGTTTCGAATTTCGGGACGAAATTCAGTTATTAGGGGGGAAGTATGTAATACCCCGTACTTTTGGCTATATTTATTTTTTGGGATTAATTAATTAAATGCGTATTAATTGGAAATTAATCCAGGTTAAAAATACTAACGAGATGCGAGTTGGTATTTGACTATGTGCATACATGTTTTTATATGAATATTGAATTATGAAAAATTTGTCGTAAGATTGATATACGGCATTTTGGGAATTTTGTTGAGACGCGTGTGACCGCCGCGTCATGGTGTATTATTTTATTTATAAAGTGAATTTAAATTCTATAAACCGTATGGTTGTTTTGAGTGCGCCAATGCGTCCGGAAGGGTCGAGATAGTCAGAAAACACTAGCCGGGGGTGTAGTTTGGGTTCCGGAGTATTTGTAGGCCATACCGACAATATAAAGGGTATTTTCGTAATTTCGTATTTTTAGGAATTAAAAATGACGAAAATTAGGAGTCTTTATCTGATTGGGAATAGACCCACTAAACCCACTAACCAACCCTTAATGACCCAATAAGCTACGGAGGTTATCATTTAGGTTTCCAACTTTCCCAAAGAAAACCCTAGCCACCATAGCCACCTTTGGAGAAGAAAGCTTAGAGAGGGAGAGAAGGAGAAGGAATTCTGCAGAAAACCTTTACAAAATCAACACCAAATTCAGAGACAATCGAGGCAAGTGATTTAATCTCTTTTAATTCAGAGAATGTTTCCTCCATGTTAGATAATTTGAAGATTTACTATTGTTCTTGGAAGATAAATGAAAACCCATGTTGGTTAGTCATAGAACTTGAATATTGAGGACAAATTGCATGTAGAATCATATAAAGATGATTATTCTGGTATTAATATATGTTGGATGTAAGAAAAACGGATTTCGAATGGACTAATTGAGAACTTAAAAGTTTAGGGTTCATGTTCTTGAGAAATTGGGGAAATATGTAGAAACTTGTGATTTAATGTTGTTTAGGATGTATAAATTCCTTAAAAGATGTCAGTATATGACCTTAGCATGTTTTAGGATGATTAGGGACCTTAAAACATTGATTGGACGAATTTTGGATGAGACTTGAGGTGTTAAAATTGGTGAAAAACGAAGAAGGAGAAATCTGGGCTCGAACTGGTCGTTCGTTAGAAGAGCCTCCCCAAGTCGTTCGAATGAGCCTCGTTCGAACGAGCTTCTAACGAGTTGACCAGTCGCTGCTAACGAAAAGGAATTTCGTTCGATACTTCGTTCGAACGAGATATCGTTAGAAGGAACAGTTCGTTCCAACGAACGGGATCTCGTTCGAACAGTCTCATTCGAACGAGACTTCTAACGAGCTGACAGTTTAATCTCGTTCGAACAGCCTCGTTCGAACGAGACTTCTAACGAGCTGGCAGTTTGGGCCTTTTTGGCCTGTTTTGATTTTTGGAGTCCCGAAAACTTGTTCGAGGATATAGATGATCTTCCCTTGATTATGTATTGATAGATTTGGGACGTTTGGGTTATTATGAGGAGTAAATTATTTACGATTGATTTAAACTAAAGGGATAGTTGGGTTGAGACGTGAGAGTCTACTACGACGTGAGAATAAATTATGGCGCGTATGATTATAATCCTAAATCGTATAAAGTGTGTAAATTATATGGGTACTAGAATGAGAATAGTACTACAATTAAACTATGGGATTACTAAGATGTGTGTTTACTTAGTATTGGTATATGAATTGTGTGTATGACATACCTACCATACTTGCTATCACAGGAGGGTTGCGTTCGCTTAGGGCCCTCTAATCCTTGTGTGGCCCGGATTTAGACTGGTTACCTTGATGAACATAGGTCAGAGAAAGACTTATTGGGATGTTAATAAGTCCGCTGATCGTGGGAGCGTAGGTATGTGCGTGACCCATGTGATGTGACTGTGTTCACCTCCATTATTTGTGATGTTGTTATCTTTGAACTATTCCTGAGAGATTCGGAATATGTGATCCTTATGTACGTGATGTACCGGGATGGATAGCAGAGTATGTGTGCACCGCAGCTTAGTTCTCGGGGTGCTTACATTGTATATTTATGATGTGAATAATATACACTTAATTAATGGGAACCTTCATGTTAATATTGTGAATATAATTACCGTATTGTTTCGAGAAACATAACGGGTTAGCTGATAGTGAAATATATTGCATATTGAGCATCTGAGTTTACGTAAACCCCTATTTAATTATGAGCGTTAATATGTTAATAGAACTGAGTAATAAGGGTAGGACCTATGACAGTCTAGCTAGATATAATGTCACTTAGCTAGTGGGTTGTGTCGTTGTAGATGGGTACTTACGTTAGGAGTGCACAGTTAGACGAGAGGTGAGAATATCATGTGAGTGCACGTCCTAACATGTACTTTGCATTTAATGTTTTAAATGTTATTAAAGCACTTGCAGGTTTTTAAAATATCTCCACTTTCAGGCTCTGACCCATTTGCTTTCAAATCTATTTTCTTGTAAAAACCATTTTTAGGTGCCCAGCCACAAGGACACCATGCATAGGATACTCATTCAGGTGACGAGTTGTAGTTGTTTGTGGAAGCTACAGGGATTTGCTTTTAGACGCTTCTATCTTTTGGATTCCTGATTCAGTATTTATCAGTTGTAGGGCATGTTGCCCATTTCTTTTAGAGACATCTTTCCATTTCAGTTTTCAGACTTTGGCATGTATTGATTCAGTATTCAGTATTTCATTACTTTTCAGTTGTGGGATTTGTAGTGAGGAGTTTTCCTCCAGACTTTATTTACATTTTGTGATGGTTATTCTATTTACTTCGTTATGGTGAATGGTGTTATTATTCTTCATTACACTTGTTGCATGTTAATCAGACTTAAATTAAAATTTGGCAACTTACTTTTTAAATACTAGGTGGTTAGTGATCATTAAAATGTTTTCGACAGTGATGCTATTAACTGGGCCAACTTGGCATTTTGAATTAATTTAATAAAGGAGTAGCTACCCGGTATTTAATTAGTCGGGGTGTCACATGGAACTCCTAAGCCTGGTGTCCCTGTGGCTGGGCACCTAAAATAATTTGACAAGAAAAAGAGATTTGCAGAAAACAGGTCAGAGCCCGAGTTGAAAATAGTTTAAAATCAGCAAGTGCTTAAAATGATTTATTAGCATATTTATTTTTCGTGTTAGATTATCGTACTCACTTAAGATGCTCACCTCTCATCTAATGTGCAAGCCTAGCGAGCCTTCAAATCCCAGTAGTTTCTATTCCCACACTAACTAGTTCTTCCTGTCTAATAACTAGTCATAGTTCGATATCGTTCCCATGTATTTCCCTCGCAATATATAATACATCTAATCAATTCCTCTTTAGCATGAAAAGGCACTTTCAGTTTAATATAATTAAGTGTTCGCTACTTAATTCATTTCGGCTTTTATTATTAATCCTACCTACTTAATTCACACAATAGATATCATCACAAGTACATAGATATACAGTCTATCTTATATATATACAATACTTCACCCTGAGACACAGTTGCGGTGCCTGCATACTCTGTTATCATGTCTCGTTACATTTCTCATTGAATAAAGGGCAAAAGGTTCAATCTCTCACGAACCATCAAAACAAATCACATATATTGGAGGCGAACATAGTCCCAAGCTGATGGGCTATGCACATACCTACGTACCCATATGACCGTCATCAATATCATTCTCACAGATAGTCCGTACCTAGGTTCTATGCTCTAGTGGTACAAATCAATATCCCACCCTAAGGCTCCTTAAGCCATGATTGTACACAACGCACAACATACGCTCGATAGCAAGAAACGTAGGTATGTTATAAACATAATAGTTCAATCAATAAGTATACACACAACATATTATATACGATAGAAATTCACGTAACCCAAGTCCCCAAGTTTATTTGTAGTATTATCATCTCTACTACTCACAATGTTTCAACCATATAATTTATCTCTCTAACAAGTACATTCTCTTTAACTCACTATTATCCCATTATGTCCCATGAGTAGTCGCGCTCTCATCTCACTACTAACTAAGAATTTAAATCACTTGATGTTAGTGTAGGTTAATATAATATAATATCTTTCATACAATAGCATAACCCAAAATATCTCATTAATTACAATTGTGCCGAGAAAAGAACAACCCAAAATAACTACCAAACTAATATAATATCTTTCATACAATAGCATAACCAAAACAACTACAAATTAGACTATGAGAAGAAATTACAATGGTTCAATTTGCAAAAATGTACATAAAAACAAATTACAAAAACATAAAAAGTGGAAAATTTAGTGTTGTATATATATTAGATCTCCAACTTCTGTAACAAATCAAAACAGCTTGTCCCTACCTTTACAGGCAAACTGAGGTGGATCCTGGCCGAAGGTGTCTCCAAGTTGTCAGTCATCCCATGAGAAGCAACTTCAACTGAATTAGAATCCATCTCGAACAACATCTTTGGGAAAGATGATATCGACTCGACTATGCTCCTGTGTCTGCTCACAGACTGATACCTACCCAAGTGGATCATATAGTTCGTAATTAGGCTTAAATGTTGAAAATCAACTTCCACCCCATATACCTTGAACACGCTTGCCCACCAAAAAATCTCATAAATTGAGGTGAAATTCACTCTGGATGCCTTTAGTGCCCATTTGTTCCCACCGCCCTCTGGTTTGACCATTTCATCCGGATCCTTTCAATTCGAATGTCGTTCGCTAACCTCTTGTTCGACCACTTGGCATTGATCAATCTTGCCAGAGCTCCCAAAATGATCTCTCTTTGTAGCCTTCTGAGCAATCTGAGCCATCAAAATCTGAGGTTCATTTATAAAGCAAAATTGGACCTTAAGACGCAATCCTTTAGCTTCCACAAAGATGGTCCTATAAGTTTCCTTTTTGTAAAGTTTAACTTTGACCTTTTCCTTTATTTTATAATTTGATTTGGCTTCTTTGTGACTTGATTCCGATTTTACAACATCAACATCCCCAATTTCACATTTTGTCATTTTATCTCCATCATCAGCTTGATCTGTTTCTTTTGCAGGTTCCTCTTCATTCATTTCATCATACATAACTGAAACTTTTATTCATTTCATTATTAATTTGTAAACCAACTATCAAGTCCAAAACAACAAAAAGAACCAATAATAACCATTAATCTCCATGGCATAACGATGCCTCGAATGGATTTTACAATTTACCCTAATTATTAATAGAAAGTTTTCAACAACAATTAAATTGATGTAATGGAATTTCTCATTTTACCCTTGCTGTTTTAGAATGATAATTTACCATTGATTGGGATAGGAGTGAACGGTAGCAAAATCAGTGTCAGATACGCGATTGTTTGTGATAAAGTTTGTTTCTATATGAAGTCTAGGAGCATGTGGTTTATGTCTATTGATTTCACATGATAAGCCATTTCCATTATCCAGTCCTATATGAGAAGAAATGATGAATCAAAATTAGCACAAATTCTATAACAAAATGTATGTGCAATAATCTATATTATTCTCCTAAAATAATAGAAAGATGGTTTAACGGTAATCATTTATTTCATATGCTTATTATACCTCTAATATTATATAACAACTCTAAGTTGACGATTCAGCTCCACTCATTTATGCCTTTAGCTATAACGTGTAAGCCTTATAGCCTCTCCATCTCCCTTTTCTCCCCTCACGAATCCGTTCCACCTTGTGAAACAGGTGGATCTTTACTTCATCCCTCACTCTACCCACCTCTTCACATTCTACTTCTTGCCCCAAGTCCTCCCCAAACCCCATATAAATTAGCCTCCACTTATTTCATACCTAGTAAAAATGCCACAACATCCCTCTCACCCTATATATCTTAATCACCACGCTAGCCTTCTCTTTTTCTCTCATACGTTCTTTCACTATTGGCGGGTTCTACATAAGGTCATACAAATCAAGACACATACCACAACAACGAGAGCTTGAGACCCGTGACGAGTTTTTTTTATGATGATCATAAGCTTGTGGCTGACCATCCAACTTGGTACATCGAATAGTAGGTGTTAACCCATCTATCATCGGTGCTTTCATAGTTTCTGTGAGAACCAAGATATTTTAAGTAAATTTTTTAATAAAGTGATTCTTGTGTGATGATTTTTTTTTTTGTATAACAAATGTTGTCATATGTGAGATAGGCTCGGGTACTAGCTCTGATGCTTTTTTGTTGAATTAGAATTAGGGATAAACATATTATGTATGTGGTTGTGGCTGTGGCTGTGGATGGTGTGCTTCCTATTCTTCCCCTACCTCCCCAATCCCAATTTTTTTATTTTTATATTTTCATACATTTATAGCTACACATGTACACATACTAATGTTTAATAATGTGTTAAATTGTTTTCTTGACTTTGAAGGGAAAAAAAAGAAACAAGTTTGAAAATTTGTACCTTAAAATGTATTTCCCGGGATTTTTTGGTTGTGACTTTTGAGTAATGTAACAATTTGAGTGTTATGGTTGTGTTTGGGCCTTAGACAATATGACGAGTACTATCTAGGTACGGACATTATATGATACAAAATTAATTTTTTTTATCTTAAACAAACACGGTCGATTTAAAACACGACATGAATAATATATGGATGGAAATTTAACCTGAACCGTAGGAGTTCTGACCCACCCCGACCGTAATGGGATTGGTTTTAAAACCTATTAATGAATTAGAAGCGGGTATAGATTTTTAAAAAATCGTTTATTAAATGGGGCGGGTTATGAGTTCATTTAAATAAAACGGCCATGCCCCGTTCCGTTTAACTTATGCTTACATAAATACCCTTTATATGTGTGTTAATGACAATTAAACCACATACACACACACACACACACACACATTAAAAAATACTTTATATGTATGTTAATTTTGTAAAAGATCTATGTGGAAACATCGAATGATAATTGGGGGACTGTCACACAAATTGGAATACGAACCATTATAGACCTATAAGACTATAATGTAGTATTTTTAATTTTAATATTTTTGAAAATTAACCTGACCCATAGGAGCCCCGCCCCACCCCATTTATCAAATGGGGCGGGTTAGGATTTTTGAAAACCCGTTCCAAACCCTCCCCGTTTCCATCCCTAGACTAATACGACCGATAATTTTAACATGTAATTAAACATGACAATACACAAAAATATGAGTAAAAAAATGAATCAATACATGTCATAATCTTCACAAAAACATGACATGAAAAAGGCGTATCGTTTTAGTTTCAGGTCAATTTTGAATAATTTTATTGTATCATGCCTAAAATTGTAAACTAGCTTTTTTGTCCCTTATTTTGTTGTCATTCACCATAAAGTATTAAGCACAATGTTGTACGTGAGCTATTACTTCTAAGTGCTTATTTTGTATTTTTTTATCAAATGTCCGCGCATCGCGCGGGTTACATGCTAGTAATAGTAAAAAAATAGCAAATGGCATCAATTCATTGCCAACTGCATCACTAATTGAGGGGACAATTCCTTTATGGACTTGCAAGTTATGAGCATATAAGCATATGCAGTGATAAATAATGGACCTTAAAGGTATTTCACACATTCGTAGATGATGGACCTTTTTACACGAAATGCTTATACATGTCTCAATAATGAAAATTATTTCACACATTCGTAGATGAGATTTTTTTGTATAAAATTATGAATAAGTGCACAACTTATAATCATGTGATTTTTGACAAAATAGTGAGCAAAGTTTAACTCCGAATATGTTAATCAAATAAAACATATTCCACCCAAAACCAACTGAAGCCTAAACGATTAAAGAGCCTCATTACATGTGAAATGTGACACTATCATCAATACGCTCTCAACTTCTATGACATAATCAAGTTCTTCATGTTGAGACGTGTATAAAACATTTCATGTGAAAGGCTTTGTTCTAAATGTACAGATCTAACATGAAAAATAACATTGATCCAACTCATAAAAAAAATATTTCAAACCATGAAAAATAACATTTGTACGACTCTTAACAGATGTATGGTTGGATAAAAACCATATTTTAAATCTTATTTTAAGATTAAATGTAGGATGAAAACAATGTTTTCGGATCTGAAACACAAAAAAAATCACGGTTAAATCGAAACCATTCAAATTTGAAAAAATGACCAAACTAAAATTTAAAATACACCTTAAATCTAGACCGATTACCTGTCCCTGTCGGGGAGAAGAGAATATAATATATATAATCTTAAGAAAATATGCAACTAACATTTCAACAAATAACAATAAATTAATTTCATTCTGGTATATATGTGCCTAAACTGTTGTTCCCAATGTATCTTGTGGTACAATCGTGCGAATTCAAGGCATATTTTGTGTTTATTTCTATACAAGTACACTATTTCAAATAATTAATTCTTTACAAAATTCATATAAATGGGTGACATAAAGTAGTGAATAAATGTAAGCATCTTAACCTTTTATTAGATCAAGAATCAAATATGAAGTTTTACTTACGTACATGATCATGCATCCCTCTAGCAAAAGTCCTCCTTTACTTTATTCCTTCACAGCTTGAGCTCCAACTAAGGAATTTGTAACAACTGTAATTTTAGTTTCATATATCAACAATAATTATAAGATACATATATGCAATTATATTATGAGTCATGATTCAATAGATATAAAACAATGTCCTATTTCTAATTACCTAAAGTAAATTTTGGTCAATGGTATTCAGTATATCTTCCTCTACATTCATTACCATCTGTAAGATAACCACACAAAAGTTGAGTAAGCATATATATTTTCATATTCAAATCTCTGTAAAAAACGAAACATCGTGTAGGAATTTGAAACCTAGATAAATAAGGTTTAAAGCTACAATATAGCTCAACCACGGACCATCACAAACACACACAAAGTCATAATAACATTAAATTAGTGAAATTTTAAAAGGAAAAGAACATTGAATATAAAAAATATGTTTCCCAATTTACATTATATGGGAAATATATATATAATTTAGAAATTCACTACATTATCAAGACAATGAAAATGAAAATTGTAACACAAAGAAGATGGATGAAAACAACAGTAGTACAAATGCCAAAAGATGACAATATTCGAAATTGACTGTGGCTTAAGGGTGTTCGGTAGGTTCTGACCTGCCGTAAAGCGTGACAGAGATGAGTACTTTTTGAAAAAACATGCATACAACTCTAATTTGATCATGATTCGATCCTGACATCTTTTATGGTAACACTACTTTAAATTGGACTTAAATAATGGCCATGCATAGCAAATCAACAGAACTCACTTCATTATTAAACTTATAATAGAAAATTCAAACACATAAAATAGTAAACCTAATGATTAGATGTATAAAATAAAATTAATAACAAGTATAAAAGGTATGGGTGGAGGTTTCGTGGGAGTTCTATGCGGAGCTTATGTGTTATGAAGATGCTTCGCAGCTACATCTAAACAAATCCACCCATGCATGCAAATGAAGCAAGGCATGTGGTAAGTCAATGAAGCAAAACCCCGTGAAAGCCATGTGAACTGAAACAATCACATGCCCTCTATGAACAACTATAGAATAGCTGGAAACCATCGGTTATAAACAGGATAGTTTACAAACTATTCTATATTGCTTGTTTTCCACAATTTACGATGGATTACAAACCATTGGTTATGAACAAGATGGTTTTTTATTATCAAGTATTATAATCGACATATAATTGGAAAAACACCAAATAAAAAAGTACATGAGACTGTTTGCTAATAATATTGGTATATGTGACTAAATGCCTCTTTTTCTCCACAATTCTTGTCGAAAGCGATTTAGTGATGAGAACAAATTAAAAATACCATACATGTACATAATGAGAACAAATGGGAACTATTTAAAAAAAGCATACATGTACCCCTCAATAATAACACGCATGCACATAATGAGAACTATTTAAAAAAACTCAACTATATAATTCAAAAAATGGATTTCTCAATGTAAACGAGAAGACAAAATGGCTCCAAATGATATTGGAGATTTGTCATATAGAGGAAAAATTCAATTAATGACGAATGCAAATGAAAATGTAAAAGCCACAAAACGGTTAATACCAATGCAAATGTAAAAGTGAATAGTCGAGATAACTTACCACTGGTACACAAAAAGTCAGGGGGTATCAATAATTGATTATTAAACTTCAGAGGTCATTAATTGGAATGCTAATAACAATGGCACTATGATAAATAGAAACTGTGTAGATCATTAAGAAGAAAAATAAAAATAAAAAAATCTTTAATGCCAAATTTGATAGGACAACAAAGATAAATCACACTCATCTTAATTAAGATACACAAATAGTACCTTACCAAAATCAAAGGAGACAAATAGTTCAATACCCCTACATATTAATCCAAGGGATAAAATATATGTAGATCTAACATGAGATAAAAGTGCATATATAGTATACAGAGTACCTGAGAATGTGAGAATAACAACATATATATATATATATATATATATATATATATATATATATATATATATATATATATATATATATATATATATATATATATATATATATATATATCATACTTGAGAATGTGAGAGATAGAAAACAGAGTACCTACTAGTAAAGAAACACAAAACCAAATTAGTAAAGAAAATATATTTAGAGGGGATAAATGGTTTAAAACCACAAACAAAAATAAATAAAATTTTCTCATGAACCATATACAAAAAATCCAAATTTTTCCTTATGAACTAAATATGATTAAAAACAACACACCTATAAACTATTTGATGTAAACAAAAAATAAATAAACCAACATCAGTTAAAATTGAGTGAGAGAGATTCAATATACCAAACTATTCAATAAACCTTACTGTATATAAACGATTACATATTGATTACAAATCGATTGCGCCCGAGAAAAAGTAAAGCCAAAAACATTTACCTTCGTTGATAGTTGTTGATCGTACAACTAAGAGGGAGATAAAGGGAGAGAGAGAGGGAGAGTAACGCGAGTGAGAAAAATAAGAAGAGTACCATTGTTTTTGCATTTTGAGGAAGAGTGGGATATAAACTAGAGTCTCAAAAGAGGGGGAACCCAAAATTTTCAAGGGCAAAATAGTTAGTGCAAAATAAACACATCTAGTGACATCATAAGTTCTATCTTATGACATACATAAGTTTTGTCCCTTATTATATATATAAAAAGTCTCTTGTAAGGACTTCTTATAGTGCAGACCCCAGAACATATCATTTTTTAAAAATAGTAAAAAAAATGATTTTTTGATAAAACTTCGTGGATATGATCTCCACAGTGATAAGATCATCTCGTATTTTTTTCAACAAAAAATTCAATAATAAAATCGTTGAGATGAGGTGATATGTAGAAAAGTTGAGATGAGGTGATATGTAGAAAATGGTATAAATATGCATTTTCGACCGTTGAAATTTTGGGTCAGCGTCAGACACTTGATTGATTGAATTTTTTGATGAAACCATCAAAAAGTGGGTGACATGATCGCCAAAATTTCAACAGTTAAAAATGCGTATTTATATCATTTTTTACATATCACCTCATCCCAACGTTTTTTTATGAAAAAATTGGAGATGATCTACTCACCGTGGAGATCATATCCATGAAGTTTCATCAAAAAATATTTTTTTTACTATTTTCAAAAAAATGATATGCATCGGAGTCTACACCATAAGGAGTTCTTACAGGAGAGGTACCCTCTCTCTCTCTAGAGAGAGAGAGAGTGTGAGGTCCCAGTTTGAGGACCCTAAATGCGGATCATTTTTTTAAAATAATAAAAGAAATACTTTGGGGATTATTTTTTTATGGGTTTTAAACGTTTGAGTAGGACCATAAAAAACAACTCAAAATGAATTGTTTTGCTATTTAAAAAATTCACTCAAACTTTATTTGTTTTTAAGTTATTTTAAAGTTTTTAAAAACTGACAAAGTTTGTCCGATTTTTTTAAAATAGCAAAAAAAATTCATTTTGAGTTGATTTTTTGTATTGTCCTACTGAAATGTTTAAAACCATAAAATAAATTAACCCGAAAATATTTTTTTTTTACTATTTCATCAAAATTGATTCGCGCCATCGATATGCAAACTGGGGTCCTCATGAGATTCTCTCTCTCTCTCTCTCTCTCTATATATATATATATATATATATATATATATATATATATATATATATATATACACACACACACACGTAGCTAGAAAGAGTCCTAAAGTTACACGTGTACAACTCAATAATATTATGACTTCAAACCACTTGAGAAGAAAAGTCACATACATGATATATAAAATGTAGTCAACATTTTTAGGGAGGAAAAAAAAGAAATTCATAGTTTCCCAAATAGAAGAATGAAATAAAAGAAGAAAATCGATTGATTCAACCTCCGTCTTCAAACCAGATGCCTGTCTCAAAACATTCATATCTCCCAAAGAAGACATGGACCCAAATCCATCATGAACCTATTTGTGAGGATTCAATCATTTATTTATATGTTTTCAAAGAGGATAATTTTGTTTTACTTCATATTTTTGTGTTTGAAACTACACATATTCTTTTAGAATTCAAAATATATCTTTGTTAGGGGGACGTAATCAAATCCTTTTTAAGAGATGCTTACGAAAATGTTGTGCTTCATTTTTTTATTTGATTAGATTACAGTTAATGGATTGCTTTACTTTTTATAATTGAAACGATATTTTTGTTTATTGAATATATATGGTATGTTTGCTAGGAATTTAAGCAATGGTACTAAGATGAGGGAAGGTGAACGAGCATAAGTCGTCATGGAATTTTAATAATGGAATTTAGGATTCGATATATGGAAAAGCCATAACTGTTTCACAAATTTTAGAGGACACACCAATCTCTCCCATCTAGAACAAGTTATAAGCACATACTAAAGTGATTGATATAAAATCTTTGGATATAAGACCCGAACAATCTTTCCCCTCATGGCCATAACAATTCTGGAACAAAAGTTCCAATAAAACCTTGTCATAAGACAAAACAAATCATTGGATCTTTTGGATGTTGAATTGAAAATTTTAAAATTTCTATTTTGTTTGTAATGGATTAAGTTGTAAGCTTTTGGAACAATGCTGGATTAAGTTCGTAATGTGTTTTTTCTTGTTTGGATCTTAAACTTTGAAACTTTTAAACATGTATGTGTTCATTTAGTATTTTGTGCTTGGAATATTCATTTAGCTGCTGCATAATATATTTTTTATTTAATGTAAAAGAGAGTAGTTAGTTTATTGGAAAACATTTTTTTCTATAATTAAAAGCATATATTTTTTCAATAGAATGAAAAACAAATTTCATTGTTAACTGCAAAATATATTATTATTTATTTAAACAAATCAAATTTTCAAAAAAAAAAATTGGATCAGATTATCTGTGTATTAAATAATTCTGATTCGGTAATCCATATAAATATTCATCGGATTATCGAATTCGATTCGAATCCACTAATGTCAAACGGATTCAGATATGATGATCCGTGATCCATTTTGAATTCGATTCATGTATGATACACTAAGGTAATTTTGTATGATACAATGAGATATAATTCATTATCATTTAAAATCCACCTACACCAATTTCGGTTGTATAAATTGTACGCGTGGGGCGGCGATTCCCGTTATGCGGGTAAAAATGTTATTTTATTAGTCAGAAATTGATACTTTACTAACTCATCCCAAAACTCCATCATTCCCTAGTTTCGTGAGGATTATACACATTTGAAAACCACGAAGTAGCCCCTAATGTTTATAATTATTTTTAATTTTAATTGAAAACTCACCCAGATGGACATCACCTTCCTTCTCGGACTTCACCTCCCATATAATGTGGTGTGATGGAGTCATCGTGGCCTTTAAAACATTACTGACCAAAAGATCTCATCGTAATAGCCGATCCATCGATATTTGGAGCAGATAGAACTACATCATTCCTAAACCACAGTCTGAGGATTTAAAAATCTCACTTGTCCGTTTAACAAATGAACATAGTTTTAAAGTATCTCCATATGAATCACCAAAGTCCGTTTCTTTTCTTCGGGTTTCCTGGACTGAAGTTGTGAATGAGAGAGTTTTTTAAGTTTCCTCCCATTTTTCTCGTTAAACTCCCAAACAAGAGAAATGATTTCCTTTCTCTTCTCTACTCTCCAAATTAGAATTATCAAAAATATCGAGAAGCCTACAACTCAGAGTAGAACAATCGAAAACACATAGATCAAAAACCATAGAACCTTGCTCAATTCTACGACGTTTCCTTATATTAAGATTACCACTGGTTTTCTTAACTTGTTATGTTGGATCTCATTATTTTTGCTTCCAATGTCATTTAAATAGTGCTAGTTATGGATTATTGTTGGTAATGTAATATGTAATCATTATTTAAATTATTTGATTGACTTAAATTTCCTTGTATATTTTTTCTTTGCTTTTGTTGTTGGAAGAAAATAGCTATGCCTATTTTTTTGCTAAAATTGAGGAATATGAATTAAATAAGTCAAAATGTTTTACACCCCTTTTAATGAATTCTCATGCATGGAATACGCATAATTCCATTATTTTCCTCCCCAAAATTTATCGCAATATTTTCCTTCTGCTTTTTTATAATATTGCCTCCTGATGGAGCCCGTCACATTTTTGAATAAATCCACCCGTTTGAGTCTTAAGCGATCCAATAAATTACTAACGCATTAGAATTTTTCTTGATAAAACCTTTTCTTGGGCCTATAAAAGTTTCTTCATATGAATCCTAATTATCCTTAAACAAAGTATAATTATTGTACTATAAATATGAAATGTGACATGAACCGTTGGTATTGTGACTCTTGTCATCAGAAGATGCTCACCTCACTCACTGAACGTGGTCGACACTCTATCTCCTTGGTCTACTCAGTATAATTCTTGATCGGATGGATGGACGAATATAATTAATAAATTTATATTATTAATCATCAAACACATGAGTGGGCAATACGTGGAAATATACACAACTCCCATTATACGCACACGTGGGTTAGTCGTTTCAGCTGATTATGATTCACTCATCATTAGCCGTCTCCTCGAATATAGGAAAGTTAATTATCTGATTTATAAAATCTCTCTCTCTATCATAAAATCACTTATAAATAAACACTTAATCACATAACAAAACATCCTGAAAGACTCAACCTAACGGCCATAAACAAAACATTAGATAGATTCTTGAGAGTTTGTATCCATTCTTACATAGTTAATACAAACAACATTGCACGTGTTGATGTAGGCACCTTATTGTGCTGAATCACATTAATTTCATATTTCCTTCTCTGTCTCTCATCTCTCCCAAATCTAAGCATCAATCTTTTTATTTATTATAGTTTATCATTGGTATTTATCATCTAAGACCCACAAAATTCGTATATCATCTTTAGATCATAACAGATTGGTGTCATCTATGAGAATTTTTTTATAAGACTTTTAATGTTTCCTACCATTCCCAATTAACAAATCGAATTTCGTGAAATCCCTTTTTATCCTCAAAGTCTTTGTGTATGTCTGCAAATTTTGGAAATGGAAGAAAATGCAAAATCAGTCGCACTAATGAAACAATTCTACCTTCCACCACTGTTGGAATGGGGGACATTCAAATAACTTCGATGAGCTTAGCCAGAGGTCGGGAGGCGATGTAATAAAATCTAATACAACTAACGCAAACACTCCTGGTCAAAACAATTTCGGAGCAGACTTTATCACTCTAGCTGGGAGAGAACCCTCTAACATGAGGGGTGAAATGCTGACATATATGGGAATATGTTAGTAATTATCAAACAAACGTGTGGGTCATATGTGGGAATATGAATAACTCTCATTATACACACGTGTACTAGTCCTTTCAGTTAATTGTGATTGACCCATCATTAACTGTCTCCTCGAATGTAGGAAAATATAGGAAAGCGTAACTTCTTGATTTATAAAGGCATTCCACATCTTCCATCTCTCTCTCTGTCTCTCTCTCTATCTCTATCTCTATCTCTCTCTATCTATCCCCCTCTCTCTCTCTATCTCTCTCACACACACACACACACTCATATAAAGTGGCCAATAAATAAACACTCAATGGCACATAATACAGGATCCCGAAAGATTCAACCTAACATCCACACACAAAATCTTAGGGTGATTCTTTGGAGCTTGTATCCATTCTTTCATGGTTAACACAAACAATATTATACCAATGGAAGTAGGAACCTCATTAGGCTGAACCATGTTAATTTCATATTACATTCTCTATCTCTCATCTCTCGAAATCTAAGTCGTTAATCTATTTATCTGTTATAGTTTATCATTTATATTTATCAGCTAATACCCATAAAATTCATTTATTAATCTTAGACGATAACAAATTGGTGTCGTTTATGGGAATTTTTATAAGTCTTTGGATGTTTCGTACCATTCCCAATTCATGAAATCCCTTTTCATTCGCAATTTCTCTATTTGTGTTTGCAAATTCTGGAAATGGGAAAAAATCCAGAAAGCAATCGCGCCAACGAAACGATTCCACCTTCCACCCCTGTTGGAATGGGGGACATTAAAGGAATGAAAAAACGTCAAGTATTGTGAGAGAGTCAAGTTATGTAAGTTTTCAGTCGTACTTGCGTAGTTCCTCATCATAGTGAATTGTGTTAGTTGGGCCATTCTAGTTTTTTCCTATTTAGGTTTTTCTCGTACATCAGACATTGTGTGTGATTGATTTATTATATCCGGCTATCACCTAGATGCTTGGTTTAGATTAAGATAAATTGTTTAATCAGTTAAATACAAATTTGTTTAATCGATGCTAAGTTTCACTTAGGTTATTTTGTTTAATCAATTAAATTTGAAAAAAAATAGTTTGTGTTTTACCCTGTCCATATATTAAAACTCTTTAGTCTTGAGTTTGCACTTTAATTATTCATAAAAAATTGTATATTTTCCAATTTTTAATAACCAAACTATAACAACACTCAAACTCCTTATTATCACATATCCATTCAATAAAATGTTAATAGTATTCGTGTTCAAGATGAGTGAAAAGAATTTTTTCTAGCCAAAATAATTCATATTCATAATAGCTAGAAGAGTAATAACATGGATGTCGTTTTTTATTATGCCGATTATATGGATTTGTATATTCTATATATTTCCATAAGCATTTTGAAGAGGTAGGAATTATGTATTCCTTTTGATATTCCTGCAATAGTTATTTGGGTTATGCTGGATATATGTTGATTGGGAATTTGGGGTTTGATTTCGTGGCCATCTTATGTTTTTTTTGTTCGACCTTTTGCGTGGTGGTTGTTAGGTGGTGCATTATCTAACATATTATGTGATTATTTGATTATACATGCAACACCCCCTCATGGCTTACAGGATACTTTCTCATGGTTTATAAGAAACTTATAATAAATATGACCACAATTTTGATTTATGTAGTGGTTCATGTAATAAATTATGATTTTGGAGGACTAAATTGCATATGGGATTAACAATTTCAAATTTAAAAGATATGATTTATTGAAAAAAAGCATAATGATTTTCCAAGCACGGGTATTGAGAACTATAAAGTGTTGGTCAGTGGCATAAAACCACGTGAAGTTATTTTTTTTTTTTTTCATGAAACCAAACATCACAAATTCAAGTTTTAGCTTGAATGAGACTTGTGTTGGCTGATTTGTTAGTAATAATTAATGAACAAATTCATTAATTAAGAATTTGTCGTATTATTTGCAGAAAAGACAACGATGATGATGACTCGAAATGAATTACTCAATAATCTCAACACGGGTACTTTTGAATAGAACAATAAACATTATGAAAAGTAGTTCTAAAGAAATAAGCAAGCAACGATTTACATATGAATCGCTACAACAACCTTTATTGTGAGGATGCAATTGTTGACTCTCGTTCATTTAATAAGGGTGCTCGAAGAAGTTATAACCCCAATATTATAAATGGTGGCATGTAAATATGGCGCTTATCAAAAAATAACCCAATTATTACAAAATAATCGTTCTTGAAAAAGAAAGTAATGAAAAGTTAACGTAATTGTGAAATGGGTATGTGATTGAATGACCCCTAGAACGAGCAATCCCTATTGGATCAACCATTTAGGTAGAAAATATGGTTGAAATATATAAACTATGTAAGGATAAGTTTTCAATTGAGTCATTTGTAGTATTGGCTATATTTCGTTGGACAAAACTTTTTGGGTTCTATACATTCATTCATCTATCAACCATGAATAATTTGGGCATCCGGTCTTTTTCACATCATCAAATCAATTCCTCATGCTCGTTTCCCAAGAGGTATGACCTGAATAGTTTTTACGTGTTGGAGATAAACTCAATTTTAATTAGAATGATTTTGTTAAATTTTTCCAATTCATTTCATTCTTTTTAAATTTTAAAATTTTTGTTGGATATCTACCTAGGTCGTTCGCACAACCTGGTTGGAACGAACTTGTTAGAAAAAAATTCTAACGAACTTCTCCGCAAAATCTTTTGAAATCTCGTTAGATGTTTTGTTAGAAATGTCGTTCGAACGAGCATGTTCAAACAAACTTCCAATGACTTCCTTTGCAAAATGTTCTGAAATATCATTAGAAGTTCGTTCGAATGTAGTTGTTCGAACGACCTGCCCCAGTTTTGATTTTTTTTTTTAATTTAAGCATTTCCTTTTTAATAACTATTTTGGTCCACTACTTCACTTCTTACTTTAATATGGACGAAAATAACTATTTGAAGATAACTTACACTTTGAAGAAAACTACCCGTCATCTTTTTTTACAAAATTCTCTCCAACACATATCATTTTTATTGATCAAATTGAAGAATAACAACTCCATACAATCTATATTTATTTCATCATTGATGTATGCGGTGAAACTCTGCATACTTGTTGATTGGAGATGGTTTTTATGTTTCGGTGTATATTGAGACACGAGATGTGTTGTGCAACATGTTGGAGCTTCGCGTACTACAAACAGAGGTAGAGGAGATGACAATGTGACACCCTGCCTAATTAAATACCGGGAGATCACTCCTCTACCAAATTAAAATAGGAGTCGCATATGATTCATTCTCTGCATCACTGTCGAAAACCAAATTAATTACTAATAACCTATTACGCTAGCGTCAAATTTTATTTAACTAATCTTTTTAACCAAACCATTCAATTTAAAACATTCACAGAGTTTATAAAAATGAAACTGAAATAAGATAAAATAACTGAACACTCGGCTTAATATCATACAACCAAATAAAATCGCCGCACTAAAAGGTGGTAAAAGAACAACTGAATGAAATTAGGTTCTTAGCGCGAATGTTTATACAGTACCTCATATTTAGATTACAAGGATGGAAGCGTCTACGGTAAACCTGCATGCATCCACAACTGCTGAAGAAGACATCTGGCTCGAAGGAATCGTCATCTATGCATCCCTGTGTCTGGACACCTATAATATATATATATATATATATAGCAAGAGAGGAAAAATATAGAAACGGGTCAGAGCCCGAGTTGTGAAAATATTTTGCAAGTGCATAAATGCTTTATTTTTAAAAATAAGTTTTATCTCATATTTAAATTGGTATTGCACTCCCATAAGATACTCCTTAGCCCTCCTCTAATAGTGCACACCTAACGCATCCATTTAAGACATCCTGGATAAGCTACCCCGCCTAACTAATCTATCTCTCTTGTCCTCTTGATGCCTCGAAAACCTGAGTACTAAAGGCTAAACTTCACCCCATTCTCAACACTGCACTATGTTCCACTACACCAAAAATAGCAATTTGGCACACCCTGATATTAAAAATCTGGCACAGTGTAAAACTGTGCCAAATTCTAGCACGGTTTAATAACAATCTGCCACACTTTAAAATAGTGCCAAATTTTGGCACTGTTTTAAAGTGTGCCAAAATTAAGTACACTTACTACAATATAAAATTCTCTAAAAAAAATTACACTTCCTCACTCTTGATGCTTCCCGCTCAAACCCAAGTCTTCGTCTCTCTCTCTCTCTCACGCAGGCACTCAGGTAATCATTTATTATTATTTCTTCATTCCTTCTTCTTGGATTTATGTTTTCCTTGCATAATTTTCTACTTAATATTGATTGAAATCATAAATGAGATTTTGTAGAAAATCTAGGGTTTTATTATGCGCTTTTGGGCTTTGAACGATTTCGACAACTTCTCTCCCATTACTTTACTTTGATATTAAGTGAACATTTATATTAATCTGTCTTGGTTTGATGAAAAAGGAAACCAACCGAATCTCTTGGTTGGATGAAAAAGGAAACCAACCGAATCAGATCTAACCTCCTATAAAAAGGATGCAATACTCGGGTTTACCCCCTTTCTGGATTTTAGGAATTTTAATGATTTTTTAGGCTTTACTGGTTATTGGGTGTCAATTAGTGTAGGTAGGATTTGTGCACGTGGGTGATGTTTTGTATTGGATATAAATGGTTTTTAAAGGGTTCGGGGTTTGCTTGGTTGAAGAATTGAACTATTGTTCATAGGTGTTCTTGCTTAGAAATTCTAGGGTTTGGGTTTTGATCTTTCCCAACCGGTAACAAATGATTTCTGGTGTTTCTTTCTAGCTACGAATTTGAGCGTATGGTCGTGACCTTTTCAATAGACTCGGGACTTCCCCCTTTGTACCAATTTAATTTGGCCGCAACTTCTTTGTCTATCATTGATCACCAATTTTTATTGTTTCGGTCATTTTGTCTTATGAACTTTAATATTTGGATATGTTTATTTGTGAATGAAGGCTGCGACCAGTTACCTTTTGACTTATGAGATTATTGATATGCACTAACTTTATGTGTACATCAGATTGTTAATATGCATTAACTTTATGTTTTGGTGGTTTACATCTTTTACACTGCTCCCAGGTTGTAGATGACTCAGTAGAGGTACTAAAAGACTTAAAAAAGAAAATTCAAGGGTGAGAAAATATACTCATTGATCCCATTCCTCAAATATTTAAGTAGGGTGATCTAATTATTTAATTATAACTATGAATGGAGGTTCTGTTGATTGTTTAGATATCTCCCTCTTCTCTATTTTTACATTTTTAACTTAGGTTGCTTATTTTTTTCCTTCGGTTTAATATAATAGCTTTTTAGGAGATCAGTAAGTTTTAATTAATTATATTATTTCATTCCATTTAATTTGTTGGCTCAACTTTACAGGCCCCAAATGGCTGTAATACCCCGTACTTTTGGCTATATTTATTTTTGGGATTAATTAATTAAATGCGTATTAATTGGAAATTAATCCGGGTTAAAAATACTAACGAGATGCGAGTTGGTATTTGATTATGTGCATACATGTTTTTATATGAATATTGAATTATGAAATTTGTCGTGAGATTGATATACGGCATTTTAGAAATTTTGTTGAGACGCGTGTGACCGCCGCGTCACGGTATAATATTTTTATTATAAAAGTGAATTTAAATTCTATAAACCGTATGGTCGTTTTGAGTGCGCCAACGCGTCCGGAAGGGTCGAGATAGTCAGAAAACACTAGCCGGGGGTTTAATTTGGGTCCCGGGGTATTTTTAGGCCATACCGGCAACTTAAAGGGTATTTTGGTAATTTTGTATTTTGAGGAATTAAAAGTGACAAAAATTGGTTAATTACATCTGATGTGGATTTGACCCACTAAGCCACTAACCAACCCATATTAACCTAGAGGGCTACGTAGGTTATTAGAATTAGGTTTTCTAATATCTTCCCAAAGCAAACCCTAGCCACCATAGCCATTGGAGAAGAGAGCTTGGAGAGAGAAGGAATTCTGCAGAAATCTTCACCAAACCAACACCAAAATCAGAGAAAAACCCGAGGCAAGTGACTTTATTCCATTTAATTTCAGAGAATGTTCTTTCCATGTTAGATAATTCGAATTTATGGTTTGTTCTTGATGAAATATGAAAACCCATGTAGTTTAGAACATAGAACTTGAAAATCTTGAGGAGAATTGCATGTAGAATGATAGGTAGATGATTATTCTCATGATATTTGTGATTGGAAGAAATTAAAATGGATTTATATTGAGTTAATTCATGATTCATAAAGTTAGGGTTTATGTTCTTGAATAATTGGGAAAAAAGTGTAGAGATTTGTATATTGATTGATGTTTGGGTGATTTAATCCTTTAAAACGTGTTAGGAGAGGACTATAATATGTTTAGGATTGATTAGGGACCTTAAAACAATCATTGGGACGAATTTTAGAAGAGATTTGAGGAATAGAAATGGTGAAAAACGAGATTGGGAAAATTCTGGGCTGAAACTGGTCCCTCGTTAGAAGACCTTCCCAGGTCGTTCGAACGAGCTCGTTCGAACGAGCTTCTAACGAGTTGACCAGTCGCTTCTAATGAACAGGAATTTCGTTCGATACTTCGTTCAAACGAGATCTCGTTAGAAGGTACAGTTCGTTCGAACGAACTGGATCTCGTTCGAACAGCCTCGTTCGAACGAGACTTCTAACGAGCTGACAGTTCAATCTCGTTCAAACAGCCTCGTTCGAACGAGACTTCTAACGAGATGGCAGTCTGGGCCTTTTTGGACTGTTTTGATTTTTGGAGTCCCGTAAACTTGTTCGAGGATATAGATAACATTCCGATGATGATGAAATGTTAGAATTGGGACATTTGGGTATTTATGAGAAGGAAATTATATACGAGAGTTAAATTAAATGGACGGTTTGGGTTGAGACGTGAGTGTCTACTACGACGTGAGAAAATTATGGCGCGTATGATTACAAACCGGAATAGTATGAATTGTGATAATTATAAGTTGGTACGAGAAAGCGATATGTACTACGATTAAATTACGGTGGTTACTAAGATGTGTGTTTACTTAGTATTGATGTATGATTTGTGTGTATGACATACCTACCATACTTGCTATCACGGGAGGCTTACGTTCGCTTAGGGCCCTCTAATCCTTGTGTTGCCCGGATTTAGACTGGTTACCTTGATGAACATAGGTCATAGAAAGACTTATTGGGATATTAATAAGTCCGCTGATCGTGGGAGCGTAGGTATGTGCGTGACCCATGTGATGTGACTGTGTTCGCCTCCATTTTTTGTGATGTTGTTATCTGTGAACTATTCCTGAGAGATTCGGAATATGTGATCCTTATGTACGTGATGTACCGGGATGGATAGCAGAGTATGTGTGCACCGCAGCTTAGTCTCGGGGTGCTTATGCAGTATATTTATGTTGTAGAAAATATACTCTTATTAATGAGAACTTTCATATGGTATTGTGCGTATAACTATGTAAAATATAAATGGATAATCTATACTGAGTGTATTACTTTTGTGAGAACCTGAATATACGTTAAACCCTATTTAATTGTTAACGTTATACTGATAACGGGAATCGAGTAAGAAAGGGTAGAATCTATAATGGTCTAGCTAGATATTATGTCACTTAGCTAGGTGTTAATGTATTTAGATGGATACTTGCGTTAGGAGTGCACAGTTAGACGAGAGGTGAGAATATCATGTGAGTGCACGTCCTAACATGTACTTTGCATTTAATGTTTTAAATGTTTTTAAAGCACTTGCAGGTTTTTAAAATATAACTCCACATTCGGGCTCTGACCCGTTTGCTTTTCAAATCTATTTTTCTTTGTAAAACCATTCTAGGTGCCCAGCCACAAGGACACCAAGCATAGGATTCTCACTCTGATGACGAGCTTTAGCTGTTTGTGGAAGCTACAGGGATTTGCTGTTAGACGCTTCTATCGTTTGGATTCCAGTTTCAGCATTTATCAGTTGTAGGGCATGTTGCCCATTTCTATTAGAGACATCTTTCCATTTCAGTTTTCAGACTTTGGCATGTTTTATTTCAGTATTCAGTTTAGTTGTTTCAGTTGTGGGATTGTTGTGAGGAGTTTTCCTCCAGACTTTAATTACATTATGTGATGGTTATTCTTTTTACTTCAGTATGGTGTATGGTGGTATTATTCTGTATTACACTTGTTGCATGTTAATCAGACTTAAATTAAAATTTGGCAACTTACTTTTTAAATACTAGGTGGTTAGTAATCATTAAAATGTTTTCGACAGTGATGCTATTAACTGGACCAACTTGACATTTTGAATTAATTTAATAAAGGAGTAGCTACCCGGTATTTAATTAGTCGGGGTGTCACAGGTGGTATCAGAGCATCAGGTTCTAGTGTCCTTTAGGATCTGTACGGCTATTATGTTTCCGCTACGTTTCTTTGATATAGAGCCCTATATTTTAGGACTGTTGTACTCTTTTTGTGTATGCTTCGTTCTTCAGCTATATTAAGTTTACAACCGTGAACTTATAAACTTTGTTCTTATTTCAGATGCCTCCACGACGTGCACGATGAGTTCCCAGGGATGCAACGCCCGAACCCCAGCCCGCTCTAGTTCAGGGCATGATGAACGCCGCTGAGGTTGCAGCTATAGTAGCCCAAGCGGTAAATGCCGTGATTGCCGTGGTTCAGCAGGCACCACCTCAGGCGCCGGTTGTCGCGCCAACACAGGCAAATGCATTCCCGTCTGCTTGGGAGCGTGTACGTGACGCTTTTCAGAAAGCACATCCGCCAGAGTTTGCAGGTAGCTCAGATGTGGTAGTCTCGAGCCAATGGAGGAAGGATATGCAGAGGCACTTGAGGATGCATGAGTGCACTGATGTTCAGAAGCAGGTGCTAGCTACTTTCAAGCTAGTTGGATCTGCACTGCAGTGGTGGGAGTCTATTACCACCGCGGAGGAGAGGGATACTCTCACTATTCAGGACTTCTAGGTGCGGTTTGACCGCAAGTACTTTCCGTCGGCTGTTCATACAGAAATGAGGAGGAAGCTGATGAGTCTGAGGCAGGAAGGTAAGACAGTGGCCGAGTATGAGGCCGAGTTCACGAACCTGTTGAATATCGTTCCAGATGAGATACCAACAGAGAAGAAGAAGATTGAGAAGTTCACGGACGGGTTGACATGGAGGATCCGTCAGCATCTGCTAGGGAACCTATCGTTGGCCACTTATTCTGATGTGGTTAACGCTGTATTGTTACACTGCCAGGACCACCATTTTCATATGGCCGAGGGCAAGAGGTCGGGGGAGTCTAGCAATCAGGGCAGGACCGGAGGACATGGTGCCAGCGGGGCACAATCTGGTCAGGGGCAGAGACAGGGTGAGCAGGGCTCCCAGCAGGGGGATAATAAGAGGTTTCGGTCAGGGAACTACAGACAAGGACAGGGAGGTTTTCGTCAGGGCCATCAGGGTCCAAACGGCCATCAGGGCCAACAGGGGCAGAATGGGCAGCAGTTTCACCAGGGCCAGCAGGGCCAAGGGAGGAACGGTAACGGCCACCAGGGCCGGGGACAGCAGGGTCAGAGAGGAGGGAACTTCCCAGGGAAGTGTTTTGTTTATGGCAAGACTGGCCATAAGCGACAGGATTGTCCTGATAGGGGCAGGGTCCCACAGCAGCAGCAGCAGCAGGGTGCTCGCCAGGAGCCACAGAGGCCTATGTTTCCCTCCGCTCTTCCCGCACCGCCACAGATGGCAGCATTGCAACCCATTCCAGTAGTCCCAGTTCAGCAGGGCAGCTACAGTATGGACGTGTCTACAACATCCACCAGGCTGCAGTTCTACAGGCACCGCCCGCGATTGAGGGTACGTTTCCTATCCATGGCACTATGGGTCGGGTATTGTTTGATACGAGTGCTACACATTGTTTTATAGCTACACACTTCGCGAAAGCTTTAGGATTGTTAGCTACGGCAGAGAGCACAGTGACGTGTGTCGACTCACCATTGGGGAGTGGGTCACTTATTTTCTTTATATGCCGGGGAGTGGGGGTAGAGATTGGTGGTTTGGTATTACCTGTAGATATGTTGGTATTAGATATGCATGTTCACGATGTGATCATCGGTATGGATTGGCTCGTAGCTTATAGGTCCATGATTGATTGCTTCAGCGGAAGCATTGTTTTTGCCATTCTGGGGCAAGAGTGTTTGTAGTGGCGATGCCTCGCCCAGAGGGAGGATCGACCTCTCATCTATATTACATAGAGGAGGATACCTCTAAGGAGGTTGTGATTCCTTTAGATTCTATCCCAGTTGTCAGGGAGTATTCGGATGTGTTTCAGGAGATACCAGGCTTACCGCCCAGTCGAGAGATAGACTTTGTTATAGATTTTCTACCAGGTACGAGACCTATAGCACGCGCACTGTACCGTATGGCTCCAGCTGAGATGAGGGAGTTACGGGAT
This sequence comes from Sambucus nigra, assembly GCA_949130495.1. NCBI lineage: Eukaryota > Viridiplantae > Streptophyta > Magnoliopsida > Dipsacales > Adoxaceae > Sambucus > Sambucus nigra. The sequence goes on from OX422215.1 coordinate 158,751,261, forward strand.
CAGATAGAGCAACTTTTAGGACAGGGCTTTATTCGCAGGAGTACCTCACCTTGGGGCGCTCCAGTTTTGTTTGTGAAGAAGAGGGACGGTTCACTGAGATTGTGTGTGGACTACCGAGAGTTGAATAAGGTCACGATACGGAATAAGTATCCGTTGCCTCGAATTGATGACTTATTCGACCAGTTGAGAGGAGCTTCTTTCTTCTCAAAGATTGATTTGAGATCGGGATACCATCAGTTGCGTATCCGGGAGGAGGATGTCTCGAAGACTGCGTTCTTATCGAGATATGGTTCTTACGAGTTTCGGGTTATGCCTTTCGGCTTGACCAACGCTCCAGCTGTGTTTATGGACTTGATGAACAGAGTGTTCAGGGATTTCCTAGATCAGTTTGTCATTGTCTTCATCGATGATATTCTGGTTTACTCCCAGACAGAGGAGGAGCACGCCGAGCATTTGAGGCAAGTTTTGCAGACACTCCGTCAGAACGAGTTGTATGCAAAATATGAGAAGTCTGGGTTTTGGCTGAAGGAAGTCCAGTTTTTAGGACACATTATTTTCGACCGGGGAATATCTGTTGATCCGGGGAAAGTATCCGCGGTGAGGGAGTGGGGACAGCCCACGACACCGACGGAGATTCATAGTTTCTTGGGCCTAGCAGGATACTACAGGAGGTTTATCTGGGGTTTCTCGAAGATAGCAGGTCCTTTGACACATCTGACTAGTAAGGGTGTGCCCTACATCTGGAGTGATGCCTGTCAGTTGGCATTCGATGAATTGAAGGACAAATTGACCTCAGCACCTGTGTTAGCATTGCCGAGACCGGGAGTTGAGTATTTGGTTTACACCGACGCATCTTTACAAGGGCTTGTAGGTGTGTTACAGCAGGAGAGACACGCCATAGCTTATGCTTCCCGTAAGCTTAAGACTCACGAGAAGAATTACCCCACGCATGATTTGGAGTTGGCAGCATTGGTATTTGCCCTACGGATTTGGAGGCATTATCTTTTGGGGGAGAAGTTCCAACTGTTCACGGACCACAAGTCCCTACAGTACCTATTTACGCAGAAGGAGCTGAATATGCGGCAGCGTAGGTTGCTTGAGTTTGTGAAAGACTACCAGTTCGACATCCAGTACCACCCGGGTAAGGCTAACGTGGTAGCAGACGCGTTGAGCCGTAGGCCAGCAGATGAGGTGGCAGAGGTGTGGAAGGCAAAGTGGAAGGAATTGGGACACCAGGATGCAGTGGCCCGATCTTTCATGTCTGTGATGACTGTTACACCGCAGATTGTCACGAAGGTAGTACGGGCACAGGCTAATGACTCGTTCTGTCAGGAACAGATAGTTCGATTACTAGCAGAGGGAGCCGAATCCTATACCGTTAGCTCAGACGGGGGATTATGCTTCAATGGGAGATTAGTAGTTCCAGAAGGAGAGGAATTACGACACGAGGTGATGACAGAGTCGCACGGCTCACGGTTCGCGGTACATCCCGGAGGGGACAAAATGTACCAAGACATGAGACGCCAGTATTGGTGGAGCGGTATGAAGAGAGATATCACTGAGTTTGTTTCGAAATGCGCCACTTGTCAGCTTGTAAAAGTGGATCATCAGAGACCGGCAGGATTGCTACATCCGTTGGAGGTCCCGGTGTGGATGTGGGAGAGCATTTCAATGGACTTCATCACGGGGTTGCCTACGTCGCAGAGGGGTCACGACTCCGTTTGGGTAATTGTGGACAGGTTGTCCAAGGTCGCTCACTTCTTACCCGTAAGGACTGACTACACTACGGGACAGTATGCCCAGCTCTTCATTTCAGAGGTTGTGAGACTTCACGGTGTGCCCCTAAATATCGTGTCTGACAGAGACAAGATATTTGTTTCGCGGTTTTGGGAAAGTTTCCAGGAGGCCATGGGCATGGAATTGCGGTTGAGTACGGCTTATCATCCGCAGACTGATGGGCAGACCGAGCGCACAAATCAAATGTTGGAGGACATGCTACGCATGTGCATTATTGACTTCGGGGGTGGATGGGAGCAGTACCTTCCACTGGTGGAGTTTGCTTACAACAACTCCTATCAGTTCACGATTGGCATGGCTCCGTTTGAGGCGTTGTACGGTAGGCCTAGTCGTTCCCCAGCATGTTGGTTGGAGGTGGGGGACAACAAACTACTTGGGCCGGAAGTGATTCAGGATACTTCGGCAAGGACTGAGTTGATTTGGAGTCGCATTCGAGTAGCTCAAGACAGGCAGAAGAGTTATGCTGATGCGAAGAGATTTTTCAGGGAGTTCCAAGTGGGGGACCAGGTTTTGCTCAGAGTATCTCCTATGAAGGGGATTATGCGTTTCGGGAAGAAGGGGAAGTTGGCACCAAGGTATGTGGGGCCGTTTCCTATTATTGAGCGGATCGGACCGGTTGCGTATAGACTTGGGTTACCGGAACATTTGCATCGGGTCCACGATGTGTTCCATATTTCCTCGCTGAGGAAATATCTTAGAGATAATTTGGCTCATTCTCACATTGCAATGGAGGACATCGATCTCCAGCCGGACAGCTCCTACGAGGAGGGGCCGATTGCTATTTTGGACCGAAGCGAGAGGAACTGCGGTCAAAGATAGTACCGTTAGTGCGTGTTCAGTGGCGACATCACAATGTCGAGGAGTCCACATGGGAGCGCGAGGATGAGATGCGCGAACGTTATCCAATGTTGTTTTTAGCAGGTACTTTCTAGTTTCGAATTTCGGGACGAAATTCAGTTATTAGGGGGGCGAATATGTAATACCCCGTACTTTTGGCTATATTTATTTTTGGGATTAATTAATTAAATGCGTATTAATTGGAAATTAATCCGGGTTAAAAATACTAACCAGATGCGAGTTGGTATTTGATTATGTGCATACATGTTTTTATATGAATATTGAATTATGAAATTTGTCGTGAGATTGATATACGGCATTTTAGAAATTTTGTTGAGACGCGTGTGACCGCCGCGTCACGGTATAATATTTTGATTATAAAAGTGAATTTAAATTCTATAAACCGTATGGTCGTTTTGAGTGCGCCAACGCGTCCGGAAGGGTCGAGATAGTCAGAAAACACTAGCCGGGGGTTTAATTTGGGTCCAGGGGTATTTTTAGGCCATACCGGCAACTTAAAGGGTATTTTGGTAATTTTGTATTTTGAGGAATTAAAAGTGACAAAAATTGGTTAATTACATCTGATGTGGATTTGACCCACTAAGCCACTAACCAACCCATATTAACCTAGAGGGCTACGTAGGTTATTAGAATTAGGTTTTCTAATATCTTCCCAAAGCAAACCCTAGCCACCATAGCCATTGGAGAAGAGAGCTTGGAGAGAGAAGGAATTCTGCAGAAATCTTCACCAAACCAACACCAAAATCAGAGAAAAACCCGAGGCAAGTGACTTTATTCCATTTAATTTCAGAGAATGTTCTTTCCATGTTAGATAATTCGAATTTATGGTTTGTTCTTGATGAAATATGAAAACCCATGTAGTTTAGAACATAGAACTTGAAAATCTTGAGGAGAATTGCATGTAGAATGATAGGTAGATGATTATTCTCATGATATTTGTGATTGGAAGAAATTAAAATGGATTTATATTGAGTTAATTCATGATTCATAAAGTTAGGGTTTATGTTCTTGAATAATTGGGAAAAAAGTGTAGAGATTTTTATATTGATTGATGTTTGGGTGATTTAATCCTTTAAAACGTGTTAGGAGAGGACTATAATATGTTTAGGATTGATTAGGGACCTTAAAACAATCATTGGGACGAATTTTAGAAGAGATTTGAGGAATAGAAATGATGAAAAACGAGATTGGGAAAATTCTGGGCCGAAACTGGTCCCTCGTTAGAAGACCTTCCCAGGTCGTTCGAACGAGCTCGTTCGAACGAGCTTCTAACGAGTTGACCAGTCGCTTCTAACGAATAGGAATTTCGTTCGATACTTCGTTCGAACGAGATCTCGTTAGAAGGTACAGTTCGTTCGAACGAACTGGATCTCGTTCGAACAGCCTCGTTCGAACGAGACTTCTAACGAGCTGACAGTTCAATCTCGTTCGAACAGCCTCGTTCGAACGAGACTTCTAACGAGATGGCAGTCTGGGCCTTTTTGGACTGTTTTGATTTTTGGAGTCCCGTAAACTTGTTCGAGGATATAGATAACATTCCGATGATGATGAAATGTTAGAATTGGGACATTTGGGTATTTATGAGAAGGAAATTATATGTGAGAGTTAAATTAAATGGACGGTTTGGGTTGAGACGTGAGTGTCTACTACGACGTGAGAAAATTATGGCGCGTATGATTACAAACCGAAATAGTATAAATTGTGATAATTATAAGTTGGTACGAGAAAGCGATATGTACTACGATTAAATTACGGTGGTTACAAAGATGTGTGTTTACTTAGTATTGATGTATGATTTGTGTGTATGACATACCTACCATACTTGCTATCACGGGAGGTTTACGTTCGCTTAGGGCCCTCTAATCCTTGTGTTGCCCGGATTTAGACTGGTTACCTTGATGAACATAGGTCATAGAAAGACTTATTGGGATATTAATAAGTCCGCTGATCGTGGGAGCGTAGGTATGTGCGTGACCCATGTGATGTGACTGTGTTCGCCTCCATTTTTTGTGATGTTGTTATCTGTGAACTATTCCTGAGAGATTCGGAATATTTGATCCTTATGTACGTGATGTACCGGGATGGATAGCAGAGTATGTGTGCACCGCAGCTTAGTCTCGGGGTGCTTATGCAGTATATTTATGTTGTAGAAAATATACTCTTATTAATGAGAACTTTCATATGGTATTGTGCGTATAACTATGTAAAATATAAATGGGATAATCTATACTGAGTGTATTACTTTTGTGAGAACCTGAATATACGTTAAACCCTATTTAATTGTTAATGTTATACTGATAACGGGAATCGAGTAAGAAAGGGTAGAATCTACAATGGTCTAGCTAGATATTATGTCACTTAGCTAGGTGTTAATGTATTTAGATGGATACTTGCGTTAGGAGTGCACAGTTAGACGAGATGTGAGAATATCATGTGAGTGCACGTCCTAACATGTACTTTGCATTTAATGTTTTAAATGTTTTTAAAGCACTTGCAAGTTTTTAAAATATAACTCCACATTCGGGCTCTGACCCGTTTGCTTTTCAAATCTATTTTTCTTTGTAAAACCATTTTAGGTGCCCAGCCACAAGGACACCAAGCATAGGATTCTCACTCTGATGATGAGCTTTAGCTGTTTGTGGAAGCTACAGGGATTTGCTGTTAGACGCTTCTATCGTTTGGATTCCAGTTTCAGCATTTATCAGTTGTAGGGCATGTTGCCCATTTCTATTAGAGACATCTTTCCATTTCAGTTTTCAGACTTTGGCATATTTTATTTCAGTATTCAGTTTAGTTGTTTCAGTTGTGGGATTGTTGTGAGGAGTTTTCCTCCAGACTTTAATTACATTATGTGATGGTTATTCTTTTTACTTCAGTATGGTGTATGGTATTATTATTCTTTATTACACTTGTTGCATGTTAATCAGACTTAAATTAAAATTTGGCAACTTACTTTTTAAATACTAGGTGGTTAGTAATCATTAAAATGTTTTCGAAAGTGATGCTATTAACTGGACCAACTTGACATTTTGAATTAATTTAATAAAGGAGTAGCTACCCGGTATTTAATTAGTCGGGGTGTCACAATGGCCCCGTAAGAGGCACGAACACCTCGCACGGGACCAATGTAACTTGTACGAACTGACCGCGTAGTCGCGGGTCTCTTGGTTTGAGAATATGACGATAATTTCAAAATACGTAGATTTGGCTTAAAAATAAGTCTTTTGAGCAACAAAACCCAAACCAGCCCCCAAATGGTCTCGTAAGAGGCACGAACACCTCGCACGGGACCAATGTAACTTGTACGAACTGACCGCATAGTTGCGGGTCTCCCGGTTTGAGAATATGATGATAATTTCAAAAGACAAAGATTAGGCTTAAAAATAAGTCGTTTGAAGGTGAAAACCCAAACCAGCCCCCAAAAGGTCCTGTATGAGGCACAAACACTTAGCAGGGGAATAATATAACTTGTACGAACTGATCGCGTTGTCACGGGCTTCTCGGTTTGATAATATGATGATAATTTCAAAATATATCGATTAAGCTTAAAAACAAGCCCTTAAAGGGTGAAAACCCAAACTAATCCCCCAAATGGTCCCGTAAGAGGCACGCATACCTCGCACGGGACCAATGTAACTTATATGAACTGAGAGCGTAGTCACGGGCCTCTCAGTTTGAGAATATGACGATAATTTGATAATATATGGATTAGGCTTAGAAACAAGCGGTTGAAGGGTGAAAACCCAAACCAGCCCCCAAATGATCCCTTAAGAGGCACTAGCACCTCACACGAGACCAATGTAACTCGTAGGAACTCATCAGGTAGTCATAACTTGCGTAAGATTTTCAATTTTAGAATATAATAATAATTCCAACTCCTATACGTAATTTTTTACTCAAGTAAGTTTTTTTTATAAATTACTTGGTTACTAATATCTTTTTTTTTACCCTTTTTTTTGTAGGATAACATTTTATCGTTAGCATTTATTCACGTGGAACAGATGGAGAACTCAATGCTTTAAAACAAGGGATTTATTCATGATTCTATTTTTTTGTGTTATGGTCGTGCGAGCTTTTGTAGTTTTATTGTTAACTTTTATGGCCGTGCGGGCTTTTGTAAGTTTATTATTATATTTTGTGACCGTGCGGGTTTTATGTTACGAAGGTTTTATATTATCAGGTTTTAGAATGTCCAGAAAATAGAGGAAACTCTGCCCAATTTTTTTTGGGCTATCAACTACTAAAGACTTGTAATATTAAAGACTTGTAATATTTTGAAGTTTGTATGTGCATTAGTTTATCAACAACGTGCAAGATTTGCAATTTAAGACTTTTTTTGTTTTCAAATAATTAATTTTTTTTTCTTTTTATCCAAAAATTTGGCACAAGTCAAAACCGTGCCAAAAGTGTATCAAATTTTGGCACGATTTTTAACGGTGCCAAATTTTTATGAAAATGTGCTCAATCTGGCACAGCTCAGAACTGTGCCAAAAATGTGCCGGAAATATCAAATTCTGACACGGTTTAAAAGTATACTATGTATGAGGCTTGTGGAATACGTAGAATATTCGGGATATAAATATACTATGTATGAAGCTTGTGATATGGGATATGTGTATGCCCTATTGTTATTATATATATATAGGTGGAGTGAATACCTATCGTTATTATATGGTTGTGTGAATACCTCACTAATGTTATATTTATATAGGTGGAATGTGTACCTATATTATTATTTATTATGTGTATGACATACCTACCATACATGCTATCACGGGAGGTTGGTGTTCGAAAGAGGACAATCTTATCCTGTGTTGCCTTCGGGGGGATTTTAGATTTGGTATCTCAAGAACATAGGACTGTGAAGGGCTTATTTGTGATTCCATAAGTCTGCTGACTGTGGGAGCGTAGGTATGTGCGTGACCCATGGATATGTGAACTATGTTCGCCTCCAATATGTGTGATTTGATATATATGGTTTGTGAGAGAAGACGAACCAATAGTACCTTGTACAACGAGAGATGTACCCGGACAAGATAGCAGAGTATGCATGCACCGCAGCTGTGCCTAGGGGTGTCGTACTAGTATAAATATAATGGATGATAAATATATATACCTTTGATGTGTTTTACAGTATGCACGGTGCCGTGTTATACATATATATATATATATATATATATATATTAAAAAGTGTGAATATATATACTTGTTATCTTATCCACTGTGTAAAATTAATGGACGAGAAAGATAGTGAAATCTTATTTGACTTAAGTATTTGAACACTTAATCCTAAAAATTGAAAAGCCTTGCCCATATTAAAGAGAAATGGATATATATTTAATAAATGTATTTTCATGGAAATACGGGTGGACGCTATGAGTTATGGGTAGCAGACTTACGATTTCAAGATAGTTAGTTGTGTGTATCTAATCTAAAAGTAATTTGAATATTGGGGTCGAGGTAAAATTCCGAACCAATACATATGGAATAACTATTGGGGTCGGGGTAACATTACGAACCAATAACCCTTAATGTGTGATACAGGGATATAATAGCAGAGTGTGTACTTATATTATATATGGTGTGTAAAATATATATACAACACGAATAATCTACTTATGTGTGCTAATAGAGAGACGAGATAGTATGTATCTAAAGAACGATTAATCTAGTAAAGAGTAATTAGTAGGGAGCTTAGATAGGGTATATCTATATAATGATGAAGCTACTAATGTGTGAATAGTAGGAAGATAGTTAGTGAATATCTAAAATAAAGTTTAAGTAGAAACACTTAAATGGTAAAGTTTGAACAATGACCTACGTAGAAAGGGTAACTGGGGTTTAATAATAACATAAGAGAGATGTTAATTATTAACGGTATTCGATAGTGTACTGTATGGGTGGTACGGAGGAGCTATATTGATTTGGGTTTATTAGATAATGGCTGCCTAGTTAGATTGGCTAGAATTGACTAGGTGGGGTTGAGTAGCAAACGTTAGGTGCGCATTATAGATGAGAGATGAGGAATCAAGGGAGTGTTCGCAACCTAACATGTGTATCTAATAACTGTTCATTTAAACTATTATTTAATTACTTGCTAATTTTTTAAAATGATTTTTACTTCGGCTCTGACCCGTACTTGCAAAACCTTTTTCCAAAACCTTTTAGGTGTCCAGCCACAGGGACGCCAAGTAGGATGATCTATTCTAGGGATGCGTAGCTACTGTACTTGTGGATGCTTGCAGGATTTGGACTTGGACGATTCAGTTTCTTCACTCCTAGTGTAGGGTGCAGGGCAGTACTTTATTCGCACATGTTGCCCACAGCTATTTCATTTATGACAGTCAGACCTTGTATTCAGACTTTTATTCAGGTTGGACTTTATATTGGATTTTGAAACTGATGGTTTATTCGATATTATTTCATTCCAGTCTTTTATATTGTGGATGGATTTATATTTCTATTGCATGGGATGTATTTATGTAATAATGTTTTGTTGTGATTGTTAAATAAAAAGATTAAAATTTTGACATCGGCTTTTTGAATTCTAGGTGGTTATTAATGTTTTAAAAAGTTTTTAACAGTGATGTTAAGAATGAACCAGATGAGAAACCTATTTTAATTGGATATAGGACTGATCACCTGGTATTTAATTAGGCAGGGTGTCACAGATGGTATCAGAGCATCAGGTTCTAGTGTCCTTAGGAACTGTGCGTATTTTCACGTTTCAGCATAGCGTTCTTTGATATAGAGCCTTATGATAGGATTGTTGTATTTCTCGATGTAGGAGATTATGTTCTCCTGCCATTATATATAGTTGATGTGATTCATATAGGAGTTCGATTGGGCTTCATACACCGAACATTATAAGACGACCAGTGAGGGCCGTTAGAAGGACTGCGGGAGGAGAGGCTCCGCAGAAAGACCTATAGTATTGTGGTAATTGTGATTGAGATGGAAGTCGCCATGATTATTATTCAGGATGGTGACAATAGGAAAATCACTCGGGAGGAGAAGTTTTCCTAAGCACTTTTATAGAAAATGTTCGTGCAAATTTTAGACTCACCCAATGTTGTCGATAAGAGGTGGGGGAAAATAGAGGGACTCTTTGGGAGAGTCGTCTATAAGGAAAAAAAAGGAGAGTAATAGGCCAATGGAAGGATAAAATCCAAAGGCAATAGGGCGGAGTGTAGCGACACCCGAGATCAAAATTTCGAGCGCAAATTTTTGAGCTCTTAGGGGCCGCAAAAAGTGACAAGAGTTTGTTACCATATATAAGGACTATATGGGATTAAATGAGAAATTTAAATGAAATTTGATTGATATATATTCCATCTGCTGTTCTGAAAAGGAGAGTGTGCTTGCGTTCAAATAAGAAATTATACAATTAAACACAGTTTAACGCAATTAAACCCTAAACATGCAACTAGGTGTGATTGAATAATATGTAGAACATGCTAGTACAATCAAACACACACAATTGAGGAAAAATCCCCCAAGGGGCAAAACCATTTATTTTCACAATAATATTGTAAATTTACAATTTCTCGGATTACAATGAAAATACAAGGGTGACACAGAATTACCCGCAGGTGTCGAATCTGTAGTCGGCGGCTGGAAGCTTCCCTTTCCAGGAGGGCAGCAATGAAGAAGAAGAACGGTCTTCTCCACAAGGGTATGAACAACAAAAGTGTGTTCTTGGGTTGCAAAGTGATTCACACAGATATTGCAAGGTTGTGTGAATTAAACATGAGTTTGTGAACTCATAAAGATGAAGACTTTGAGTTTATGAACTCTGAAAATCCTGTGTAGAAGTCTTAGAAACAAACTCCCCATAGTGGGTTTATAAAAGAAACTTTTAGCCTAAAAAATCTGAACACGATCTGTTGAACTTTATCCCAGGCGGACCGGTTGGGGTCTGAGGCGGATCGGTCCGAGGAGGCGGATCGGTTCTTTTAAATTGTCATCATCGGTTCGCTAGCAGTACGGGGTGTACTGGCTTTTCAACAAGCAAATCGGTCCGGTAGATGGGCAGACCGGTCCGGGGTCGGATCGGTTCTTTTTCTCTGGGCGGACCGGTCCAGCCTGTCAGACTTTTGATTCCTCTTCTTCTTTTGATATTCAGATCCGTTGATGATTGTATGAATCTTGAATTTCTTCAATGGTGTAATGGCGTACGACATAACAAATTGATAATGGATAGAAATGTCCTTACAAATCTCCCCCTATGTCTATGCCGGTACATACATAAAAACAAACATCTGAATTATCAATTATCAAAATGCATATACAAATCTACCCTTCCATGAACCCAAAACTGGAACGATACAAATGAATAAGACTTCATCGTTTGCTCTTCGAATCTTCAGAAATCTCAACGCTTTTCTCATCAGGGAGTGCAATGCAGAGATCATCAAACTTCGTACCTACACACATGAGACAAAGCAAATACCACGTGACATATCAAGTTTGAAATGAGATAAACATGGATACCAATATATGATTAAAACATAAGCTAAATCTCAAAAACTCCCCCAAAATTCAAACTCCCCCACTCTCCCCCTTTTTGTGATGTCCCCAAATAGACAAATGAGAAGAATTGTTGAATTTTTAAACATTTTTCAAACAAACAAGAAACACACCATGAACAAACACAAAACAACCAAGTCGATGATGGCGTAAATGAATGGGTGTGATCAAATTCGATAGGAAGACCAATGCATACAAACATGACATATGTGCACGATGAATATTGGATACTCCTAACGAATGAACTCAAAGTCTTACTTTGCTGTAAAAAGGTGGAAATATAGGACATTAACTCAATCAAATCAACAAATCAAAGCTCAAAGTGATTTCCACACCAATAACGTCCAAAACGAATTTCATGTTGTTTCAGGACTTTCAAGGAAGTGCAAACCCGTTTATATTCTCCAACCAAACTCCCTCAGATATATATTTTAAATAGAGGCATTCTAAATTCTCAAACTTTGGAGAATTGATGATGAAACCTAAGAGGCCCATATTTGGCATGAATTGCTTTTTATTGCCTTTAAATTTTTTCGGGCTCTTTTAACCTCTTTGGACCCCGGATAATAAAATTCCTCCATTTTTTAGGTCCTTTTGAACGGTGGCTTTTGCGCAAAGAAGAGAATTACCTTTCGCAGCCCCTCCTCGTTCTTAAACAAACACTCAGTCTCACAAAAATGGTTTTTACATGAATTCCAATCTTGTCAAGTTTTATCGCATATTGTAAGTTGTATAGACAGAATTGAGATGGAAACACTCAAGCCAACATGTGATAGACAAGTACAATAATCAAATAAAGTCGTGCATGTGTGCAATAAAGGAGATAGGAGTCAAACATGTAAGAAAATATCACTAATTACATCTCAAAGACTCCATACAATGTAAAGCACATGGATGAAATGTTGTAGCGTCTCAAATCTCTATCAAACAGTCACAGGAATAAATGAAATGAAATTGTGACTTGTCTATCTTAAATGTTCATCCATAAAAGGTTTATATAAAAATACAAAAATCTTTTTGGGATTTTTTGAAATATTTATATACAAAAATCTTTTTGGGCTTTTATGAAATATTTATATACAAAAATCTTTTTGGGCTTTTTCAAAAGAATAAATAAATAGCTGTACAAAAAAAATGGTACATATAAAACAGACTAGCAATAGGAAGCATATGGTATGAACATGAAAAAGCATCCTATTCTAGACATCGACCAACCCCTCAGTCAGCTGTGAAAATCCCCAAAGACTTCCTAAGACTCTCAAATCTAAGGGCATCTAAAGGTTTCATGAAAATATCGGCTAACTGATGGTTAGTGGGAACAAAACTTAGGGATACGACCTTTTCTTCAACTAACTGACGTAGGAAGTGCTCGCGTAACCTGATGTGCTTTTTGAGCGAATGTTGGATGGGATTGCGGGATATGTGAATCGCGTTCGTGTTATCACAGGAAATGATCATGGTGTCCTGTGAAATCCCATAATCCTCCAACATTTGCTTCATCCACAAGAGTTACGTGCAATAACTCCCAGCGGCGATGTACTCTGCCTCCGCAGTGGATAAAGAGATAGAGTTTTGCTTCTTCCTCAACCAAGAGATAAGAGCAGAACCAAAATAGAAACACCCACCAGAAGTACTCCTACATCCATCTACATCCTCGGCCCAATCGACATCTGAATAAGCAGACAGACGATCATCGGTATCAAAGGAATACCAAATACCATATGAGAGAGTCCCACTCACGTATTTGATAATACGTTTTAGAGCGAGTAAGTGTGACTCTTTCGAGGACGCCTGATATCGCGCACAGACTCCAACACTAAAGGCTATGTCGAGACGACTGGCAATCAAGTAGATAAGACTACCTATCATACTCCGATATAAGGTTTGCTCTACGTCCTTACCTGAAGTGTCCTTACTAAGCTTGGTAGTGGTACTCATAGGTGTACGTGCATGCTTAGTGGAGTCTAAACCAAATTTCTTCACTAGGTCTCTAGCATACTTGGATTGGGAGATGAACATCCCATCCTCTAGCTGACGAACCTGGAGACCAAGGAAGAATGTAAGCTCACCAACCATGCTCATCTCAAACTCACTTTTCATTTCCTCCTCAAAGTGTTGATCATGATGAGAGCATGTGGATCCAAAGACTATGTCATCCACATAGACCTGGGCAACCAAAATAGCACCGTCATCTCTCCTGACAAACAGCGTCATATCAACTCCCACTCTCTTGAAGCCACGAGCTAAGAGATATAAAGTAAGCCTTTCGTACCAAGCATGGGGTGCTTGCTTCAAACCATACAAGGCTTTCCTCAGATAATAAACGTGCTCAGGGTGCGTAGAGTCTTCAAACCCTTTTGGTTGTTCCACATAAACCTCCTCCTGTAGAATGCCATTCAGAAAGGCACTCTTCACATCCATCTGATATAACTTGAAGCGCACATGACATGCGATGGCGAGTAGTAAGCGGACGGACTCAAGCCTCGCAACAGGAGCAAATGTCTCCCTAAAGTCTACACCCTCTATTTGTGTGTATCCTTGAGCGACCAACCTAGCCTTATTTCTGATTATGGTACCATTTTCATCCATTTTATTCTTGAAAATCCATCTGGTACCTATCACATTAGTCTCATTAGGTCGGGGGACAAGTTCCCAGACATTATTCTTTTTAAACTGAAGCAACTCATCTTGCATAGCAGATATCCAGTGTTCATCCTTGAGTGCTTCTTTATGATTCTTGGGCTCGACTTTGGACGTGTAGCAAAGATGGCTAACAAAGTTCTCTAGCTGAGCACGAGTCTTGACCCCTAGAGTGGGATCGTCAATAATGGCAGATGGGTCATGACTCTTGCGAACCCAAGTGGGTGTGTCCCCTAGCACAGGAGTGGGGTCCACAGAGTGTGAGTGAGGAACATGTAGGTCACTCTCAGAAAAGTCCTCATTCTCACACTGGAGGTTAGAATCAATAGCCGTCGTAGGTTCGTCATCTTGCACGGTGACGTTTATTGATTCCATAACCTTAGATCTCTTTAGGTTAAAGACCCGGTACACTCTACTATTCGATGAATATCCTAGAAATATTCCCTCGTCGCTCCAGGAGTTAAACTTTCCTAATTGATGTCTATCCCGTAGGATGTAGCATTTACTCCTAAAAACATGGAAATATGCAAGGTTGGGCTTCTTGCCAGTCCACAACTCATAAGGTGTATGAAGGGTGTGTGGACGCAGATAAACCCTATTCACCGTGTGGCATGCAGTAGACACTGCCTCTGCCCAAAATCTCCTAGAAACTTTACGACCTAGAATCATAGATCTAGCCATCTCCTGGATCGTTCTATTCTTTCTCTCAACAATCCCATTTTGCTGAGGAGTCTTCACAGCAGAAAACTCATATTTTATCCCAAGGCTATCACAATACAAATCTACCTTTGCTTCCTTAAATTCAGTGCAGTTGTCACTACGTGTCCTATTAATAGTGACCCAGTGTTGATTTTGCAGGACACGGCACTTGGTCGTTAAAAACTCTACAGCATCGGATTTCTCTCTCAGAAAACCTACAATGGAGTATCTGGATAAATCGTCTACCATCATGAGGATATACCTCTTACCACCCAAACTCTCAGTATGAGTAGGACCCATAAGATCCATGTGAATCAGCTCAAGAACTCGAGAGGTGGTAATGGAATGCAACTTCCTATGAGGGCTCCAAATTTGCTTTCCCAACTGACAGGTCCACAAACCGTGGAAGTTAACTTTCCAAGAGATGGTAAGCCACGTACTAGGTCCTTTTTGGCTAAACGAGTCAAATCTCTAGCGTTCATATGACCTGGACATTGATGCCACAAATCCATAGAGATGATCGTGGCGCTGTTGCAGATAAGTGAGGAAGTAGGCACATTCCCATAACAATTATCCTCGGTCTTCACCCCTTGCATCAAAAATTTATCGGCTTGATTGAAGACATTACATGCGTCCCGGTCAAACTTTATTGCAAAGTTAGTGTCGCACAGCTGGCTAATGCTGAGAAGGTTTACTTTTAAACCTTTGATGTACAACACATTCTCTAGCTTAGGAAATCCTGGTAACTCTACAGTACCTCATCCTACAATGCTAGACTTACTCCCATCTCCAAAGGTGACTCTACCATCCTTATAATCCTCAAGGTGGGTAAAAAATGAGACATCACTTGTCATGTGTCTGGAGCATCCACTATCAAAATACCACTGTGAGGTATTATGTGCTTGGAGAGCAACATGAACAGTGAAGTCCTTTTTATCTTTCTTAGGTACCCAAGAAGAGGTGATGTTTTGTTTGCCTTTGTTGTTGTTGGTTTTAGCTGGAATGTGAGAAGAATTCACTAACGGCAAAGACATCTATCGGAATTCTTCCATCAAACTCTGAGACATGGCAGCTAAGAACTCAACTCGCTCTCTCAGACTAGAAAACTGATCAATATGACGTGGTGGAGCAGTAGTACGTCGTGTCCGACCCATGCTATAGCAAAACTCCCTGAGGTGGCCTTTTCTTTTGCAATAAGTACAAAAGAACACAGTAAAAGGCGGACCTTGGTTTGCTTTTCTTGGTCGAACTCTCCTGTGAGGTTTTTTACGATGGCCATAAGGAGTCGTAATAAATTCAGGAACTGGTTCGGGTGCAATTTGGTACATGGAGGCACCATCATACCCAAATCCCTGCCTATCACCAAAACCTAAAGCGTGGCCGAGGAGCATCTTTCCCATTTTCCCAGATATGTCCTCGATTTGTACCTTGACTTCTCGTGCTTTCTCAAGATCATGAGTCAGCTGGGAAATAAGGGCTTCAAGTTTCTTTCGAGTCTCCACAGAGGAATGGAGCTCACTCATAAGACTAGCCACTTGTTTAGTCAAGTCCCCTCTCTCTTTCTCAAAATTACTCTCTCTCTCTAAACACGCTCTCTTTCTCAACACAGGCATATTCTCTCTCTCTCAGGGCGGTGCAGGTGGAGGACTCTCTCTCTCTCGCTTTTCATAAATCTTCCTCTAAGGTGGTGATCTTAAGAACTAACGCTTTGTTACGCTTTTTAGTTTTAAATGACTCAGAATATAACTCAGCGTAGGCGCATTGAATATCACTCTCGCTCTCACTTGTGTCATCCTCCCCCTCACTCACATTGCTCTCACTTTCGAGGTGTCCCTATGAAGCATCATCCTCATTATCGTGAGGAGAACTAGAAGTGCTCACATGACTAGCCATTAATGCGGTGAAGTTACACTCATGCGGTGACTCGACTCCAGAATCCACCGACTCGACCTCACTGTCGTCGCTAAGGGTAGCATTTAGGACAGCTTTCCCTTTCTCTCTGTTCAGACATGTGGCACACTCAAAGGCTCTATGACCCCTACCTTCGCACTCATAGCATCTCTCACTGTCTTTCTTAGGAGGGTTTTTAACATCTTTCTCATTTTTCTTTTCAAACTTATTTTTCTGAAAATTCTTCTTATCTTTAAAATTTCCACTTTTCTTAAATTCGAGAATTTTCTTAAAGTTTTTAGCAAAAAGAGCCAAATCATCTAAGTCAAAATCACACTCAGAATCAAAAGTTTCACTATCTTTCTTTCTAGATGACTCTACTCTCTTTCTTGCCGTCCCCTCACTTTTTCTCTCTTTGGCATTAAGTGCAATCCCTTTATCTTTAGACTTAGCAATTTTAGGGAACATATCAATTTCATATGTTTGCAAGTCTCCTACAATTTCCTCCAATTTTAGCGTATTTAAATTACCCATAGAATTTAGCGCAGTGAATTTAGGGATAAAACGCTTAGGCAGAGAACGAAGAATCTTTTTAACAACTCTGGCATTAGGAATATTCTCACCAAGATTAAATCTAGTATTAACAATGTCAGAAAGCCTAGCATAAAAATCATCAAAACATTCAGTTTCATGCATGGTGATGGTCTCAAATTGAGTTGTTAAATTTTGAATTTTAGACTCTTTCACGGCATTCGTACCTTCATGGGTAAGTTGCAAAACATCCCATGCCTCTTTTGACGTGGTGCACGTCATGATACGTCGAAACTCATCAGGAGTGATGGATCCGAAAATAGCACTTAAACCCTTAGAGTTAAATGATGACCATTTAAATTCTTCTTCAGTCCAAGAAGTGACAGGTTTTAAACTGGTCGCATTTTCAACAGTGACGGAGGGAGGTGTCCACCCTCTTTCAACTAGAATCCAAAGACGTTCATCTATTGCCTTTAAGGCAGATCTCATGCGGGCTTTCCAATATGCATAGTTAGATCCGTCAAAAACTGGCATTTTATTATATGATTTCTCCATTGAACACGCACTTTTTCAAAAATCAATTTTTAGAAAATTGATATCTTTTAGAAAAAATTTGCGGAAACTAGGAACACGCGATAGATTAGCGTAACCTGCTCTGATACCAATTTGAAAAGGAGAGTGTGCTTGCATTCAAATAAGAAATTATATAATTAAACACAGTTTAACCCAATTAAACCCTAAACATGCAATTAGGTGTGATTGAATAATATGTAGAACATGCTAGTACAATCAAACACACACAATTGAGGAAAAATCCCCCAAGGGGCAAAACCATTTATTTTCACTATAATATGGTAACTTTACAATTTCTCGGATTACAATGAAAATACAAGGGTGACATAGAATTACCCGCAGGTGTCGGATCTGTAGTCGGTGGCTGGAAGTTTCCCTTTCCAGGAGGGCAACAATGAAGAAGAAGAACGGTCTTCTCCACAAGGGTATGAACAGCAAAAGTGTGTTCTTGGGTTGCAAAGTGATTCACACAGATATGGCAAGGTTGTGTGAATTAAACATGAGTTTGTGACCTCATAAAGATGAAGACTTTGAGTTTATGAACTCTGAAAATCGTGTGTAGAAATCTTAGAAACAAACTCCCCGTAGTGGGTTTATAAAAGAAACTTTTAGCCTAAAAAATCTGAACACGATCTGTTGAACTTTATCCCAGGCGGACCGGTCCGGGTCTGAGGTGAATCGGTCTGAGGAGGCGGATCGGTTCTTTTAAATTGGCATCATCGGTTTGCTAGCAGTCCGGGGTGTACTGGCTTTTCAGCAAGCAAATTGGTCTGGTATATGGGTGGACCGGTCCGGGGTCGGATCGGTTCTTTTTCTCTGGGCGGACCGGTCCGAACTGTCAGACTTTTTATTCCTCTTCTTCTTTTGATATTCGGATCCATTGATGATTGTATGAATCTTGAATTTCTTCAAAGGTGTAACGGCGTATGACATAACAAATTGATAATGGACAAAAATGTCCTTACATGTTCGAACATATATGCGAATTAAGTTTTGAAACTTATCACAAGTGAGCAAGTTGTAGGCCGATTGCGAGAAATGAGTTGACTTGTTGAGGGAACTTCATAACCGACGAAGGGGAATACGAAGAAAATAGATGTTCTTTAAGTTGATAATGGACTTGTGAGTTAAATATACAAGCCTAGATAGGAGATCCGGCTAGAATGATTAGTGTCGGCGTCGTCAGGGTCATACGCTTACATGAATTTATCAACTCTTCCATGAGAGGAGAGCCAAGGGGGTGGGAGAATCTAGTTGAAGAGAAAGAATGGATTAAACGATGATAGTGAAGCACCACAAGAGGTCATACCCAGTCAGGAACCCATTCAAATGATTCAGACTAAATGAACTCCTACCAAGTGATGGTGAATTCAATCTGGGCCATCGAGGCCAGCAACGAGTTCCGTAGGGCCAGTCAAGCCAAAGGGACAACAGGGGTAGCAATTGGGAACAATACTACCAAGCTCGAGAGAAGGACACCCCGACGTGGCTAATGGGGCCAGAGATAAAGGGAAGATACAGTGAGGTGTCCTATGCATAGAGAGTGGGACCACCTATATCGAACTTGCCCATAGTGAGAAAGTGAGACTACTCGGACTGGAAAAGTATATGGAAATGGTGTCAGTGACGTACAATAGCCGTCTGAGGAGCAAGATTTTCGATAGAGGAATTGGGCTAAGAGAATGCACTAAGAGGACATTTATATTAGGTATTAGTTTACTTCTTTTGAGAGTTATGAAAATCGGGTAGACTACTTTACGAGAGTTGACTGGTTAGCAATGGGTCAAGCGATCATAGATTATGATAGTGAGATCTCGTGTTCGCTGTCCCAGGGTATGATTTATTTTGTGAGGTATCACCTGAAAGAGGGTTGATCCTATATATATGCGTATATATATTATATATATTGTGTAGTAGACTTTTGTGTGTATGTTGTCTAGTCATAATTAATCCCAGTGCACAAGGACAGTTACTGATGTGATTCAGGGTAGAAAGGCTTATTGTCGAGTGGAGAGATATAGCTCGTGACTTTTTAGCGCTAAGAAACTAGTGATAGTAAAGGCATCATGATATTTGTTATCTTGTGCAGCATGCGAGTGGACGATTATACTTTTATGTCAAAAGATGAGTATTTGAGGGTACGTAATATGGACTGAGGGCTTAACAGATCTCAATGACCGATAATGCTAGGTAGTAGTGTATCGGGAGGGTTACTTGTTTGGATTTCACTTTGCGAGACGTCCCACGCATGAAGCTTAGCACAATGTTGGGAGTGGGGAGATGATTAGCCATTAAGACATGGGTTTAGTACCTTGAGTATTATTTATTTATAAAGTGATATCTAAAGGATAGTAACAATACGATAATGAGAGGCTAGTGGAGCCAGGTAGCATCGATGAAGTTATGCATATTTATAGGTTGTTTGGGCGCCCTAGTTGGTGGAGATGTTTATATAACCCGCAATTGGGAGGGGTAGAAATATATGTAGTGATCTTTAGAATCTATGTTTAAGGTAGTGTCGAAACCTAGGAGTACTAGACTTATTCGAATTTCGAGGACGAAATTCCTTTGTAAGGGGGAAATTATGTAATACCCCATATTTCTGAGGATATTTAATTAAATTAAATTGGTGATCTAGGATTTAATTAAATCGATGATTTGGAATTTATTTAATTTAGAGAAATTATTTAATTCGGTGATTGAGATTAAGTCAGTTCAATTTAAGTTTAATTTCACGCGTTCGATATTTTTAGGTGGAATTAAAATATTTTTTAAAGTGACTCAGGTGGTGATTTTGAGGTTACGGTTGGTTCCGAAAGGGTCAAAATAGTCCAAAAAGTGTACTCGGGTGTATAGTTTGAGTCCTGGAATGATTTTGGACCAACTCGGCATCGTTTAAGGGTATTTCGATCATTTGGGAGTTGGAGGTTTAGAGAACTCCGAAAATATTAAGTGTATATCTTCCATTAGAGAGAAGGGGCTAGGGTTAACACAGTCACAATAGAAGAGAGGCCATTAAAGAGGAAGAGGAAGAGAAAGCCAAAGCTTCCTACACAGTTTTTCGCCTCAAACGCAACGGAATCAAGATCGGAGCGAGGGGAGAACAACCACACCATCATATTAATGAAATTCATACCTTCTATTGAGAGGCAAGTATTTAAATGGCAATTTATATTAAGCATGTTATACTACCCATGTAGATTAGAGTGTGATTTCATGCTTTTGGAAGTTTTATATGAATTTAGGAGGGTTTAATTCATAAACTAAAGTGGGAATCCATGTAGAGATGTTCCTTAATGATGATAATATGAAATTAGTGGGTTTGGGTTGATTAATAAGAGAGAAATCTGAGTTCTTGATTTATAAAGTTGATGAACATGAGAAAATTAGGGTTTTATGTTAATTAAGGGAGAATTTGATTCTTGGGTTGAATCTTTGATGTTTTTGTGTAAATTTTCATTGGAAATTTATCTATATACGAAGATAAACTGATATTAGAATATATTTGATGATTAATATTGAATCTTTATGGGTTCCTGATTGAAGAACATGAATCTTGAATGACTTAGGGTTTAATTGATGAACACGAGATGTCAATCTTCCAGAATTATTAACGTAACTTTAAACGTATACCATTTTCACCTTACTTATAATTAAAGTGATATCCATACATGTTTGGAAAGGTCTTTGTCTTGGATTTTTAATGAGATTTGAATCAGGTCAATCGGAGTTCCGTGGAGGGAGAAATCGATGTTTTATTATAGGGTGTTTGATTTGCCAGCATAGTGACTGCTAGAATTTTTTACGTAACTTTAAACGTCTTCCATTTAAATTGTACTTAGAATTAGAGTGATATCCATACATGCTTAGAAATATCTCTGTCTTATATTTCAAATGACATTTGAATCAGGTCAATCGGAGTTCTGTAGAGGCATTAATCGATATTTTACTACAGGGTGTTTAATCTGTCAGAAAATTTTCTAATCGATTCGGTTGCCCAGTTTTGGCCAATAATTTCCTTTTTGTTTAGGACTTTTGGAAATAGTTTGGAATTAATTTGTGGGATTTAATTTCTAATATAAGGGAATTATATTGAAACACCAGTAGGCCTAGCTTGGGTTTTCGGCGTGGCCTACGAGGGAAGTTTAAGGGCTAAATTAATTTGGATTAATAGAGAGGAAAAATCTAAATTGAAGGATAATTCGAGTTAAGAGAATTCGAGAGAAACGAGGACTTAGACCAGTATGGGGTAGAGAGTTTACCTTATGACATTATATGTGGAATAAAGGATACCCTTTGAGTGGTGAGAAATACTCGGGAATGTATGGTAATAAACGAAGTTATAAATTATGGAATACGTAGAATATTCGGGATATGAATATACTATGTATGAGGCTTGTGATATGGGATATGTGTATGCCCTATTGCTATTATATATATATATATATATATATATATATATATATATATATATATATATATATATATATATATATAGGTGGAGTGAATACCTATCCTTATTATATGGTTGTGTGAATACCTCGCTGATATTATATTTATATAGGTGGAATGTGTACCTATATTATTGTTTATTATGTGTATGACGTACCTACCATATTTGCAATCACAGGAGGTTGGCGTTCGAAAGAGGACAATCTTATCCTGTGTTGCCTTCGGGGGGATTTTAGATTTGGTACCTCAAGAACATAGGACTGTGAAGGGCTTATTTATGATTCCATAAGTCTGCTGACTGTGGGAGCGTAGGTATGTGCGTGACCCATGGATATGTGAACTATGTTCGCCTCCAATATGTGTGATTTGATATATATGGTTTGTGAGACAAGATGAACCAATAGTCCCTTGTACAACGAGAGATGTACCCGGACATGATAGCAGATTATGCATGCACCGCAGCTGTGCGTAGGGGTGTCGTACTAGTATAAATATAATGGATGATAAATATATATACCTTTGATGTGTTTTACAGTATGCACCGCAGCTAGGTCTGGGAGGTGCCGTGTTATATATATATATATATATACTTGTTATCTTATCCACTGTGTAAAATTAATGGACGAGAAAGATAGTGAAATCTTATTTGACTTAAGTATGCGAACACTTAATCCTAAAAATTGAAAAGCCTTGCCCATATTAAAGAGAAATGGATATATATTTAATAAATGTATTTTCATGGAAATACGGGTGGACGATATGAGTTATGGGTAGCAGACTTACGATTTCAAGATAGTTAGTTGTGTGTATCTAAACTAAAAGTAATTTGAATATTGGGGTCGAGGTAACATTCCGAACCAATACATATGGAATAACTATTGGGGTCGGGGTAACATTACGAACCAATAACCCTTAATGTGTGATACAGGGATATAATAGCAGAGTGTGTACTTATATTATATATGGTGTGTAAAATATATATACAACACGAATAATCTACTTATGTGTGCTAGTAGAGAGACAAGATAATATGAATCTAAAGAACGATTAATCTACTAAAGAGTAATTAGTAGGGAGTTTAGATAGGGTATATCTATATAATGATGAAGCTACTAATGTGTGAATAGTAGGAAGATAGTTAGTGAATATCTAAAATAAAGTTTAAGTAGAGAAACTTAAATGGTAAAGTTTGAACAATAACCTACGTTGAAAGGGTAACTGGGTTTTAATAATAACATAAGAGAGATGTTAATTATAAAGGGTATTCGATAGCATACTGTATGGGTGGTACGGAGGAGCTATATTGATTTAGGTTTATTATATAATGGCTGCCTAGTTAGATTGGCTAGAATTGACTAGGTGGGGTTGAGTAGCAAACGTTAGGTGCGCATTATAGATGAGAGATGAGGAACTCAAGGGAGTGTTCACAACCTAACATGTGTATCTAATAACTATTCATTTAAACTGTTATTTAATTACTTGCTAAATTTTTTAAAATGTTTTTTACTTGGGCTCTGACCCATACTTGCAAAACCTTTTTCCAAAACCTTCTAGGTGTCCAGCCACAGGGACGCCAAGCAGGATGATCTATTCTAGGGATGCATAGCTGTAGTACTTGTGGATGCTTGCAGTATTTGGACTTAGACGATTCAGTTTCTTCACTCCTAGTGTTGGGTGCATGACAGTACTTTATTCGGGCATGTTGCCCATAGTTATTTAATTTATGACAGTCAGACCTTGTATTCAGACTTTTATTCAGGTTGGACTTTATATTAGATTTTAAAACCGATGGTTTATTCGGTATTATTTCATTCCAGTTTTTTATATTGTGGATGGATTTATATTACTATTGAATGGGATGTATTTATGTAATAATGTTTTGTTATGATTGTTAAATAAAAAGATTAAAATTTTGACATCGGCTTTTTGAATACTAGGTTGTTAGTAATGTTTTAAAAAGTTTTCGACAGTGATGCCAAGAATGAACCAGATGAGAAACCTATTTTAATTGGATATAGAACTGATCACCCGTTATTTCATTAGGCAGAGTGTCACACATACACTATATAGTGTTACCAATACCGCCACAAAGCTCGAATTACACACACGAATCTAAGGTTAGAGAAGCACTGCGACTTTATCTAGACACATAAGGTATGCCTCCTTCAACCGAGGTGAAACTCATAACAACACTCTTGCCCTAACTGAACCAAAGTTACTTAACTCAATGCTTCATCTGAACACCCCACTCTTGTCCTTTTTACTCCTACCGGGAAAGGCCAAACCGTGTAGCTCAACCTCCACATCACCCTATTTTCATCTTTGGCCTTCCTTACCATGTAAAAGTTATCAATATTATCGAACTCTACAGCCTCGATCCTAACAATCACCTTTATAATCCCCTTAACCTCTTCGTTAGAAGGAGACTCCACTACTGACTTCAACAACCCTATTTCAATGAATTCCCCGGGTGGATGTCCACCGATGGGGTTCTATGAATATATTTTCTTCATAAGTGTTAGCAACACTTACTAGCGAGCCTATCATTCCCTTGGAGGACTCTCCCTTCATTGTACCTTCTCTATTCAGCACAAAGTTCACTTCTCCATAAATCTTTGTTCACTGTCAGTCTCTAACCGATCCTTATGTGAATAATTCAAGAATTGCATTATTTTCCTTCCTAATCCACCATAGGAGTTTGCGGTTAAAACCGTTCGTGAGATTCCTCTATGAGAAAAACATCCTGCTCCCCCAAATATGGAGATCACTATTTCCACCATTTTCAACATTGCTCCCACGAGTGAAAAAAAATTTCCTCAAATTTTCGCATATGGGTATTTCCATACCCTGATCTAAGCCAAAGCTTCTGAGCCTTCTAATTCCACTTAGTAATGCTACACTTACTTCGCATGACTTGACTTCAACACATGGTCCTTATCAAAGACTTTATTCCCAATTTACTTCATTGGGTAATTCAACTTTAGCACCATTTTTTCCTATAACGGTGCGTGGATAATTATAACTACTATACTTTAGTAGTCGTTGCAACAATCCTCGACAATGCCACAAAGGGAGTGACCTATTCTGCGGTCCTCATCCCTACTTCAACTTACAACTCCTGTTAAGCCCCCCCCCCCCTTCTGCTACTCTTGCACTAGCCTTCCTAGGTCGCCCTTCCTCAATCAGCACATGAACCTCAAACAAGCGCGCGAAAGATTTACTATAATCTTATGTAATAGCGGCAGAATGAAATCTCACAAGAGGAATCAACGATCCTAATCCTAAGGCTCTATATCAAATCGAGCGCAACGCTGAAAGTGTAGTACGTCCACACAGATTCCTAAGGACACTAGAACCTGATGCTCTGATATCATCTGTGACACCCCGCCTAATTAAGTACCGGCCGATCACTCATGTACCAAATTAAAACAGAAGTCACATATTGTTCATTCTCATCATCACTGTCAAAAACAAAATTCATTACTAATAACCTATTAGGCTGGCATCAAATTTTATTTAACTAATTTTTTTAACAAACCATTCAATTTAAAATATCCACACAGTTTATAAACATGAAACTGAAAAAAGATAAAATAACCGAAAACTCGTCTTAACATCATACAACCAAATAAAATGGCCGCACTAAAAGACGATAAAAGAATAACTGAATGAAATTGGGATATTAGCCCGAATGTTTATACAGTACCTCCTATCTAGATTAAAAGGATGGAAGCATCTATGGTAAACCTGCATGCATCCACAGCTGTTGCAGTAGACGTCTGACTCGAAGGAATCATCATCCAGGCGTCCCTGTGTCTAGACACCTATAATATACATATGTATACATATAGCAAGAGAGGAAAAATATAGAAACGGGTCAGAGCCCGAGTTGTGAAAATATTTTGCAAGTGCATAAATGCTTTATTTTTAAAAATAAATTTTATCTCATATTTAAATTGGTATCTCACTCCCATAAGATACTCCTTACCCCTCCTCTAATAGTGCACACCTAACGCATCCATTTAACACATCCTGGTTAAGCTACCCTGCCTAACAAATCTATCTCTTATGTCCTCTAGAAACCTCGAAAACCAGAGTGCTAAGGGCTAAACTTCTCACCATTCTCAACACTGCACTATGTTCATGCGTGGGGTATCTCGCGAAGCGAAATCCAAATAAGGAACCCCCCGATACACTACTACTCGGCAGCGTCGATCGTCGAGATCCATTAGGCCCTCAACACATGACGCGTATATAAGACTCATATATAATAATAATAATAATAATAATAATAATAATAATAATAATAATAATAATAATAATAATAATAATAATAATAATAATAATAATAATAATAATAATAATAATCATACTAAAAATTATTATTCATTTTCATATAAATTCGGATCCAAATCTACCGGAAAGGGGGAAAATACACCTTATTAGGATTTTCACTTTATATACATAAGTTTACTATATGATATCTCTGTAATACCCCAAATTTTTATGGCTTTTAAATTTAGGAATTTATTAAATTTAATTGAGATAAATTAATTTAATTTTAATCCTGAAAGTTGTTTTAAATATTTACTAGCATGACGAGAGTTAGTAATTGTTGAAAGTTTGTTGATTCGTTAGATATTACTTATTGAGTAAAGTAATATGTAGAATTGATTTTTGTTAAAAAAAATTGAATTGATTTTTGTTAAAAATTGTCACGAGTGAATAAAATGGCAATTATGGAAATTTAAGTCGGGACGCGCCTGTGTCGTGTCAGGACTAAATTATTATTATACAAAGTGAATAAATTATAAGTTGCTCGTATGGTCGTTTTGAGTGGGCCAAAGTGTCCGGAAGGGTCAAAATAGTTAGAAAAGTGTACCCGGGGGTTTAGTTTGGGTCTTGGGGCATTTTTAGGCCTAATTGACATCCCGGGAGGGTATTTTAGACATTTTATATTTTTGGAGAATTAAACCCACGAATTTCCTAAGGATATATCAGCCTTTAGGAGTTGTCTTCTAGGTTTATCAAACACAAAATTAAAGGACAGCCATTAGAGAAGAAGTTGGCAAGCTTTTCAAGAAATTCAAGGCCAAAGACTCAACCATTTTCACCACCACCAAAACGTAGATCACGCGACGAGGAACGCAACCATACCATTTCATCCACGAAATTAGAACCTTGAATTTCAGGCAACTATCTATCTTGATTTATTTTTATTTAATGTCTCAATCATGTTAGTCTAGGGTTGTTTAGGACTTGTCCCATGAAAGAAATTGTTAATTAAGAGACTTTACATCGCATGATTAGAGAGATTCAATATATTCTGGATATACCCATCATATGTAGAGGATTACCCACGAATTATTATGAGTTTAGAAACAAGAAATCTAGGAAATAATCAGAGGAATGGATATTTCTTCCAAAATTAGGGTTCTTAAAGACTCTGTCAATTTTACCCCATTAATTCGATATCGTTGATGAAATTATACATGTTTCACGTAGGAAACCTTGTATATATGTATATAGAACTTGTAGTATTGTTATTTGAGAATTCCAGGGTTGTTAATGACGTTTTTGGAGGAATTGAAAGATGAAACCCGTAGGTTTAATTTGCAGTTTCTGGGCAAGAACTACTTGATCGATCGATCGACCCAAGAGCATCGATCGATCGACTGATCGATCGATCGACCCCTCCTAGAAAACTGCATATTTCTCATTCGTTAGTTTAATCCGATTAAGATGTATGGGAACCCTTGATTGTTGTTGTTGGAGTATAATGGGATATAGAGATGACCAGTAGGGCCTAGGTAGATCCCGATGAGTAACACTTTAGTGTAGGATGAGATTTTGGGTTAACAAGGAATGATTCATGTGTATAAAAAATCATGCTTATATTTAATAAAAGATCGGGACTCGTAAGGGAGTTGGACCGGAACGTAAGTGAGTGAATACCTACTGAAATTATACTTAGAATACTTCGAGAGAGAAGAAGTGAGTATGAAGTGAATAATAAATGAGAATACAAATAACGAGTCCATTATACGAAATAATCGAGTAAAATGTGTAATAATGGATAATTATAATTATGGGTCGTGAGCGCACCTAATTTAGCAATGTGGATGTGTATATATATATATATATGATTGTGTGATTGTGCATATATTATATCTGTATAAAAATTATACTCGGGCTACTTGCTATCACAGGGGTTTCCGTGCCGGGACGGTCTTATCTCGATGGTACCTTTATAAGGGATATTGACTCGTACCCTAGAACATAGGATTCCTTGGTATAGGCTATCTGATTTATAGTTAAACGGTCCTAAGAGACGTGAGGGTATGTGCTGACCTCTTAGTGACTTGGAACTATGCTTCGCCTCCATTTGTATGTGTTTTATGATAATACAGTTCGAGAGTGATTCCGAACTAGCATTTCCCTAAATATGTGTGACACAGGGACTTGATAGCAGAGTATGCCAGCACCATAGTTTTTATGTGGGGTGCCGCTGGTACATATATTATATGGGAGACTAATATATATATATATATATATATATATATATATATATATATATATATATATATGTATATTTATATGGGAACTTTCTACTGTGCGTATAAGTAGTTAAGTAATGAATAAATGTTGCAACCTTCCTAATGGGTTCGGGAACTTCATAACGGTACCGATTTGTTCTAAATAGTGTAAGAAATCTTGAAGAGATTAATTTTCTAAACTAAATATTATCACCCTGTTAATTCTCGAGATAAAACTTTGTGGAGAATAAGTGAGATAGACTTTTGAGGTTTAGTAGTACGGTAGACGTGCACACTAGATGAGAGGTGAGAATTCTCAAGAGAGTGTCGCATACTAGCATGGTTGTTGCATTAGCAGGTAAGCATTTTAAATACTTGCTAAACTATTTTTGAACTGTTTTACAATCGGGCTCTGACCCGTTTTCTGTTATCTCTTCTCTCTTGTATATAAATGTATATATTACAGGTGCCCAGCCACAGGGGCGTCATGAATAGGTTCTTTGGATTGGACGCGTTGTAGCTTATGTGGGAGTTGCAGGCCTTTGTTTTAGACGACCTCTTCATTGATTCGGTTCTTGTTATAGTTCTTCATAGTTAGGGCATGTGTCGCTCATTTCCCATTCAGTGTAGATTTCTCAGAGATGTATGTTCATTTATTTTCAGTATTCAGTACTCTTTGGGCATTAACTCTTGTCAGGATGATTTCATTTGTAGTTTAAATTTGGTTTGATTAATCTAGATGGATTAATTCTTTTGTGTTGATTTTTATTCGTAGCACTTATGTGATTTTTAAACTGTTGGTTATTAAGAAGGTTTTCAAATTGGAATTTAATAAAAATGGAAATAAAGTTTTAAATTGTTTTGACACTTAGCTTAATTACTTAGGGTGTTTAAATTGGGAAATTTTATTTTGCGACAGTGATGCTAAGAATGAACCAACTGTTCACCTTGATTTTAATTTAATAAAGGATTGATCGCCCGGTATTTAATTAGGCGGGGTGTCACAGTCTCGTCTTCATATACAAGCAATATACTATACTCATCCAGTATATAATTGTACCTATTGCACACATAAGTATAATAACCATCCCTCTGAGCTATAACTCGAGGATGCAGTCTCATAGTGCCTATCCAAATCCGAGTTTACTCAGTATACCACGGTACCAAGCCAGACTTACTCATGGTCATGGTTAAATACACAACGGCGGAGGCGGTCATGTTCCCTCTACAAGTGGAGTTACACACATCGCACTCGAACGCGGGAAAATAATGACCTGGGAATATACTCTCCCTACTCCTCAAGCCAGGTGATTCACCCACATCGCGCAACCTCCCTGGATCGCATTAGAGAAAATATATAATCTAGTTGTTCCAACCCTATACCAAAGGAAAGGCCGTGGAATCAACCTCTAAGATACACATATACCAATCACACACAGATATATATGTATTCATATCATAGATAATATATACTATAATCCCATCGTATGAATATATACATCAGTCACTTCTCAAATGTATACATGGCTATAATTACCAATCTCATAATATTATTTAAGTATTCTCCATACTTAAAATACTAATCCCATAAGAATTTTCTCTCTTAAATATAACTCACGCCTTAATCACTTTTAAGGACTTGTACGTAAATCCGAATGTACCAATTCGTACAAATTCGATAAGTGTACCCTCAACTTATCTTAATTTCCATAAGTGTCGGTCCACCTATAATGACCGTCGTCAATAGACGTGTTGGGCGATCGCTAAATCCTCTTTAGCCTATATCCCAAATTTCTTCCTATTCGCCTCGTAGGATTTTCTCACACACAATTTGACACATAATTACACTCTCTATGCGCATAATTCTATACTTACAATCCCCCACCGAAATATCAACTCGAGTGTTACTCCCCCTAAACACCCTTAAATAAATAAGTCCTGGATTCCATTTTCCATGAACCTAAGGTTTACATATCACTCAAATAATAATCTAGAGGTAGCCACTCTATTTTTGGGTACCCCAAATGTCTAATTTCTCAATTGATTCAATTCCCTCGAAAACATAATTTTAGTGCCACCCGATTATAGCACCTTTTTTATCCCCCATAAATTCCCTCAATTTGATAGATGTTTATTCCTAAATGAATACTTATTTACTCAAATAAATAATCTAGAATCAATTAAAATTGGAAATCATCCCATATAACCCTAGGCAAAATTGCCAAAAATCCTGAAGGATCGATCGATCGACCCTTGGCCATCGATCACTTCGGGCAGCTTCTTTTCCGAGAAGCCGTTTCAGCCATTAAAGCTTCCCCCAAGATTTTATCTCCTCTCCCAACATCCTCTAACCTAAATCAGTGACATATACACATATAAAAATGGTTCTAAACATCCTAGAACCCATAACCAACAATCAATTTCAATAATTTCCTAAGTTTCTGGAATTGGATATTATTCGGGGTTTACTCGTTTAACTTCTGAAAACCCGTTTTGATTCAAGAAAACACAACCCCAAAATCTTCTAATTTGTTATTACCAAATTATGATATGAGATTTATGCTCAAAAATAAATAAAGCAAGTAAACACTTGCCTCGTGGATAAAATTCAACGACCTCGAGTTGAATCTCGCGGAATTTGGCTGGAATCTCCCTTTTCTTCCTCTTTTCTCTCTTTCTTTCACCTTCTCTCTATTTTCTTTCTTTTCCTTTATTTTTTTCCCTCTCTCATGCCTTATATAGGAGAGAATAAGGGTTTATCCCTTTAAAACCCAAAAATAACTCGTTTACTCAATTACGAGTCCCTATTAGCCCAAAAATTCTCGAAACCTAAAGACTACCCCCGAATACTTTATTTTGACTATCTCAGTCATTCTAAAAACAACCGCGCACTAGAAATCTCCATCCAAGTCACTTAACTTCAAACTCACTAATTAAACCCAACACCTCTCGATACGGGTTTTCCAATCAAAATAGTATCCTTTGTCTCTTTACCCACTGCGACATGTAATTAAAATAATCCAACTCATTTACTTAGTCTCCAAGTAAATGAAACACACCTCTAAAATCATCTAATCCACATAAATTCCAAAAATTATTATTCAGAGAAAATCCTCAAATTTCCAATTTACACCCATTTATGAAATTTAATTATACCCAAAAGTGCGAGGTGTTACAAACATCAACAAGTCTTAGTGAGTCAAGTTTGTAAGTATTTTGAGTCCCTCTGTAAAACCATATTTGTAGTGGATTTTTCTAGGCCCAACCGTTCGAGGTTTTTTCCATTTGGGTTTTCCTCGTACATCGGGTGTTGTGGTTGTGATTGTTATTTCATCTCTGAAAAACCACCTAGATGTATGTGTCGGTTAAAAGGATAAAATTTGGCTTTTATCATAACTCTAGTTTAATTTGGTGTTTTCCTATGTCTTACATGATAATTGTGCCTGCTCTCTTACGAATTAGTAAAGAATATCTAAAATTGGAATTTATCTACACTTGAACTAATTTATATTTGTGTGGTGAGTTTATTCAATGAAATTGATTAAATCTATATAACCTTGCAACTTCAAATTGGTATCAGAGCTAGTCTCTAAAAGTTATTTAGATGAATCCTGGAGGTTATATGGATAGTTTTTCATCGAATAGACATCCTATGTTTGATGGAACAAATTATACCTATTGGAAAGATCGTATGAAATCTTCATTATTCTCATTATACTTTTGTATTAACTTCGCATTTTCCGCAATTCTAGACAACTTGCAGCTGAGTAAGCGGCAAGAGAAAAGAGTTGGGGAGGTCACGACAATTCTTGCTGAACAGAAGAAATCCAGCAGACTTGTAACCTCGGCATCTATTTTTGAAGTGGGCAACTTCCCCGATAAATCCGTTCCCAAAAAGATGGGTGCCAAAGGTAATTCTGCTATCTGATTTTCTGATTCCGCGGCAATTATCTTTAACTGAATATTGACTTCATTTCTTTCTCAGGTGAGGAGATTAATAGGTCTTAGCTAGCAGCTCAACTAGTTGATATGGATGAGGACGTAGTGGTCCTGAATAACACTGCTAGGCATAGGAAAAGAAAAAGGACAAAGTCCAAGGTTCCTGTCGCAGTTGCCCCCGGCCTGCAAGCTGAGCCTGCCGTGCCAAAAAATCTTACTACGGATCAAATAAATATTGTCGTGCCCTCACATAAAGTTGAGGATTTGGCCCCTATTGAGAGGCATGAGGGCACCTTTGATGATGACATCGGGTCTAACCTTTCCGCGGTGGGTCTGATGTCACCCTTACCTGATCAAGGTGTCCGTGGCACTTCTCCTATACAAATAAATTATCCTCCCCCTCCATCCATAATGGTCGTCAATGAAAATTTATCACCTCTATAAAGCAGATGTCCGTGGCCACAACTGTGCAGACCATATCCCCAGTCTTCTTGGGATAATACTGCATGCGTCGTCCACAGGATAAGGAGGGGAATGGATGGAGTCGAATTAGATCGGTTGGCAGCTGAGGACCATGAGGACGTGGAGTCTTATGCCCTCCACAGTCTTCTGAGGGTAAGTAATTACGGCTTATTAATATTTTTGTAGTTTTGAGTTTTATTTTCTAACTCTCAATATACTTAAAGGCTGAGGAAGCTGTGGCGACCCAAAAAATGCTATTTGAGGGTCTCTACAAGCTTAAGGAGGTTGCGGAGGCTATTCACACAGCTAATTTGGAGAAGGCCAGAGCGAAATATTTTGAGGTTGGAAAGATATCTTATGTCATGGCACTCCAGGCATCTCAAATGGATCTTAAGGCCATTATTAAATCCAGGGGTGAAGCTGAAGATAATTTTAAGCAAGCCGCAGAGGCTCTTAAGGCTTCCCAAGCCCAAACTACGAAAGCTTGCAGGGCCGCAGAGCTTGCATATATCAAGTTGGGACTTCTAGAGAAGCAGTAAGCTGATTTAAAGATTCAAGCTACCAATCATGATGAGGCCCATGCCGCGGCGATGAAGAAGATGGAGGAAGATCACGCGCGACTATTAAGAGGATGAAAGAGGACCACTCTGTGGCCCTTATCAGAAAAGATGAGCAACACGGGGAAGCCCTTCAACTAGCCATCGATAACACCATTGAATCTTACAAAGGCTTTGAGGACTTCTTCCTTATCAACAACAGGGCTTATATTTGCGGATACCAGGAGTTGAGGTATAAAATAGCAAAGAATTTCCCTGATGTTGCGACTATAATCAAATCTTGGAGTGTCATGGATGCCGAACATAACGCCTGCATAGCCAAAATAAAGGTAACAGTAGAGGAGCGGGCCAGGCTGAGGGCTGAGGTAGAGGCAGCGACAGCTGATGAAGAGACCGTGACTGCCGTGGAGGGAGAAAAAGGAGATGACATTGACGATGCCGAATCTTAGGGTTGCATCCCTTTTTATCTTTTTGTTTCCTCTTTAAATGGCTGCCGACCCTTTTTCTGTAATCTTAACACTAATATAGCTTTTTTATTCTTGTGCTTTGCTTGCCTCAACACTTGAATGAATTCTCTCTGTACATATTTTATTGCTTGATTGAATGATTTGCAAATATGCTTCTTCAATAACTTGGATTTTTCTAAATTTTCCACTTCGTATGTGGCTATCATACCACCTATCGTGGCTTAACATCTTTAATGTTTCCATCTTTTTTCCAAGTTTTGATATTGCCATTCAGAGGCTGTGACTGGTTGGCAACCCGAACGCAACCTTTAAGTAGTTATGATGTCTAATTTTCTTCGTTACGCGTTCTAAATTAATGAATGAACTCCCTGATGGACACAGCCATATTAATAGGGTTGCGTCTCCTTTCAAGCCCTTTCTAAGAAATTGATTACAGCATGTTAGGCTGAGGCTAATCTCTTTCTATAGCTTTATTATGATTCGTGATAACAGTGTCACAACATCCTTTAGTCGCTTTAATTGCCTTTCATGGCTTTCCTTTAGTCGCTTCGATTGGGTTATTATCAGGCCCCCCCAGGCTAGGTATTATAAAGCTTCCCCAAGCTTGTGTGGATATATATAAAGCCTTTCCAGGCTATAATAGTATTATCCGTAGACAATTAAGTCTTTAGCCTTTTCAAATATAGGATTATTCATAAACAATTAAGTCTCCGGCTCTTGTGGGTTATTTTCAAGCCTTCCCGGGCTAGGTATTATGAAGCTTCCCCAAGATTAATATGAGATCACCAAGTTAATGATGTTTCATCTCTATCCACTAAGTTAATGGTGTTTGCCGAGGAAGTATCCTCCCGGGGCTAATGACGCATCCCAAAAGCTTAGAACAGGCATTGTGAGCCCTTATAAGTGGTGTTGCAGACCAATTTAAATAACTGCTCTCAATTATTTCTTTCGTCATTTTCAATCATCACTTGCTTTCGAACGATTAGGTGTCTTGATGAGTTGTGTGGGACCATTTAGATACTATCATTCCCGATATAACATATTATCTCAAATTGAGATCTGTTTAAGACAAAACGGTCGTCTATAAGATAGCATTTCACGGGAATGAAAATCAAAACATAGCACTATAAGAGTGAACTTGATTTTATATATCTATTTATATATTCTCGACTTTGCAAGGACAAAACAAAGTTTAATTTAAAATAGCATACGAAGAGTTTCACTGTAAAATAGAAATAGATGAAATACAAGGAATAATCATGAAAAATGGGCATGTGGTATGTGAGACTAGGTTGCATCCCCTAAACATCTTTGAGGAACCTCTGCAGCATCCCTTGCCCAATCATCCTTTTAATTTTATCCTTCAGTGCATAGCATTGATCAGTGTCATGGCCATGGTCCAGATGGAACTTGCACCACTTGGCTTTGTTCCTCTTGTGGGGTGGAGCTTTAATCTTATTTCGCCACCTCAGCAGTTTGTCCTGCTTAATGGACTCAAAGATGTCTTCAATTGGGAAGGCTAATTGAGTGTAAGCCCTAGAGCTCTTGCTCTCTTCTGCCTTCTCTGCTTTCCTTTTCTAACTCCTACTGACTTCTTCCACGGATGGAACTTCTGGCATGGCCACGGCAGCGAAGGATCGGCGTCTAGTATGAGGATCGACTGAGTCAAATAGTTGATTTGGGTTTGGAGTGAAGCATGATTGTCATAGAGATAGTTGAGGTGATTGTACAGATGCATAATCTCATCTTTGACTTCTGTGCTCTGGATGGATTCTCCTTCTATTTTCTACTTTGTTAGTCTTACCAAAATATATAATCTGAGACAAAACTAGCAGAAGTGAGTAATCACAGAAATACTAAACTAACCAAGTAAGATATTGGGATGCAGAATTTGAACTGCTGCGTGATATTCGGTTGAGGCCGCGGCCAGTAAGGCGCAAAGGTGCACTGTTGTGGCCTTTGTATGACATTCACCAAGGTTGAGCTGGAGACCAACTGAGTCCGTTCCTAGATGTATTAAAGCTTCTGTAATATAATCGCACTAGTACGGGCCGCGACATGAGAGACAACCGAATTGACAGGTCGCATCCCTGCCTAGGCAGTAAAGGGAGCAATCCCAAACTAGAAACCCAGTAACTGATTTCTTCTCCTGAAATATGTAGAGAGCATTCCTACTAGGTTTATCCATGAGAGAATAGCCTCTCGGTGCGTAAAATGACACAGTTTCGATGATAAACCCTATATCATAGGTTAGGAACAACAAATACGAGGGTAAATACAATCCTTCCCTAATCATTCATCTTTTTGGGGCTAAAGCCCATCATGCTTTTAAGCAATAACTAGGTGGAATGATATCACGGGGGTATGCAAAATAGATCTAATGTTATAAAATGGAGACCCAAAAGTATATCTGAACATAAGAAATACCAATTTAAGGGTGTGAATATAAAACAGAGCTTAATAACCCAATATTTACTCATGAGATTATGACCCAAAGGGTCCCCATGAATAAAATAAGCTGTTTAAGAACTCAAAATATAGAGAAACAAGATTGAAATATCTCATTTCCCACAGATGACACCAAATTGATGATATGAGAAATCGTCCACTAGTCGTTCTCGTACCATCAAATCAAGTGTAAGGTGCATAATAAGAAAATAAAGCGAGTAAAGAGAGAGAAGATAAGATATAGAGTGGTTCAACCACTAAAATAGGCCTACGTCCACTGTGTTGCTCCGTTCTCATTAATTGCGTTTCATAGCATAATGTGATCTAGCCCGAAGGGGCGTATAAGTATGAGAATAAAGGAGAGTACATGGCAGTAGCAGTTCTGGGCGTGCTGGAGATCTGACTATGATGTAGGTGAGTAGCCTCCAAGCTTTTTGTTGAGGTTGTGTATAGAGGATTGGTCAAGGCTTCGCCAGGTATTATAAAATCTGCCCAATGGGAGAGGAATCGATCCCTTACTTCGAGGTGTGGTCCTCTATATATATAGGAGGTATGTGAGTTGTGTCACACACCCTGAGCACGTGACATATATCAAGTCTGGACTTGATGTCATAGAGAGGGATACAGCCTGTAAGGCAAGCATATCGAGTACTGCATCCTGCATGAGGCTAAAGCCAAAGGTTCCGCACCTTGTACTGGGTAGGGCCACGGCCTGTATATAAATCCAAGTGGTACGTGTCGCACCCTATGCCGGGTTAAGCCACACCCTATGATGAATAGGGCCACACCCTGTGTTGAGTAGGACCTCGGCCTATAAGCTTTTGTGTTCCGTGGCAGGTGGTACAATGTATGTGCTATCAATAACTATTCATATAAAAATGGTATTTTATATGAATGATTAAATGAAACTGTGAACCAACTTTAATTACATATGATCCTTAATGATTAATTGATTTATGAGGATATATTATAAATTGGTGAACTAGGCATGTTGAATAAATTTAGGTTAATCCTATTAAGTATACGGGTAGTTTACCTTAAAATGAATTGTACGCGTTAGGATGTGAACTTAGAAGAGGGGTGAGGATGATTCTTTGAGCGAAGAACGAATTTAACCTGTTTATGAAATTTGGCATTCCTAACTATTATGCATTTTATTCACGTGTATATCATATCAAACCGGGCCCTGACC
The DNA here is from genome assembly GCA_949130495.1 of Sambucus nigra. Classification (NCBI taxonomy): domain Eukaryota; kingdom Viridiplantae; phylum Streptophyta; class Magnoliopsida; order Dipsacales; family Adoxaceae; genus Sambucus; species Sambucus nigra. Next base: position 158,788,831 of record OX422215.1, read on the forward strand.
CATTTATACTTCTTCTTCTTGTGTGATTCTTACTTACGTTTAGGTTCTCCGCCGCATGGGCGCCCGCTTTGACCTTCCTTTCCAGTGTTAAGGAACTACGACATTTTGCGGATGTTGTAGGATTTTTGTAATAGATGCAACAATTTCTTTTGGATATTCTAGTTATGATCCGTCTGTATATTCGAGCATTTTGCCCAAGTTTATTATTCATATCTACCGTTATACTTGGTGTAACCTTATTGTATTAGTCTGTTAACCGACAGCTTATTCGATTATCTTTTGTAGAATTGTTATTAAACTCTTATATATACATCAACCTTTTGTGATAAATTGGATGACTGAAATTATTTTTACCAAATTTGCAAAATTATATATGACAACTGTTTTTAAAAATATTCAGTGGTTGTCTCGTAATATTATTATGCGACAATAATGCTAAGAATGGACCATTTAAGATTCCTGTTTTTATTAGAGTAGCGGGTTGGCCACCTCTTATTTTAATAAGAGGGGTGTCACACATTTTTCATGAACATCTCCATCTTGATTTCATGATTCTTAACTGGATTGTTTGTGCATGACTTCTACCACGTGCCAACTCAGCTCAAATTTCAAGGGCACACGTGGACCTAATGTTTGCCATTAGCATTAAAGCCGCTATTGACCTTCCCCGCTTCATCATTGGTGTTCTTAAAGACGTTAAGGTAAATCCTATTGGTCCCGTTAAGCAAGATTTACCTTTTGTAGTTACTATTACTAGACATTGCCTTGAGGTTGGTTGCCCCCTCCTTCCCTCGGATATTTCAGTCACTCATTTTTAGAGAATTAATATCTCCTCTGTTGGTCGCTCCTACAGTCACCTTCCCCGTGGTATCCTCAGTTCACTTATTCTCACTCTGTGTCATCCACTCCAACTCCCTCTAGACCCTATTTTTCTCGTCCTCAGCCACCTATCTAGTCGGAGGATGATAGGTACGTGCGTACGTAGGTTGAGCATATTTAGGAGGACAAACGCAATGATGAGGCACTTTTACAAGAATGTTTACTCACCATGTAGAGGGATCGTCAGATAGCCAAGGAGGCTCAGGTGCATTAAGTGGAGGCACAGGCACGTCAAGAGGAGGCCTAACCTAGGTGAGACTCCATCCTTATAAAGTATCTTGAAGAGATTTTTTGTACAGAGATGAGTCGTGGTGCGGGCTCCTCCGGTACCGTATCGCTTCCAGATGACCCCTCACCTGATGCTCCAGCTCCGTGATGATTCTGTTGTTTATTTATGTACTCATGATAGATCTCTTTTTGTTATCTTTATATATATTCCTCACTTGTACCAGTCATTTATATTCCCATCTTTATTTTGTATGTTTCGTTATTGGTACATTTATGTTAGCACTTGATAGTTTTAATTTTTAATGAGAATCGCTGCTTGTTTTTGCTATGTTATCATTCTTGTGAAATGTTTTAATTGCTTTACTTATTTATTATGGACCTTTTCCTACTTTTCATTTTATCATTATATCTCACTAACACTACATGTCAGTTCTATACCTTTGTCTTTTCTTGATAAAAGGGGGAGAACATGTTTAGGTGGAGTTTAAAATTTGTGGTATTTAATATCTCTATTTACTCATACGTTTTATGTCTTTGTTGTTTCATGTGTATAGGCCTTCTATTGCAGATAAATCGCTTACTTTCAACAATGCATCTTAGTAGTCAGTAGAGTCAGTCTGTCCCTTTTCTGGGGTCTTGGGAAGGGGCTTTAGGATCGGCTTGACGGCTTGTCTTAGCAAATTCAGTGTCATTTTTTTTTTTTATGTTTTGTCTCGAAATAGCCAAAGGGGGATATTTGTAAGGATAAATTTTCAATTGAGTCATTTGTAGTATTGGCTATATTCCGCTGGAAAAAACATTTTGGGTTCTATGGAGTCATTCATCTTTCAACCATGAAGAATTTGGGCATTCAGTCTTTCACACATCATCAAATCAACTCCTCATGCTCGTTTCCCATGAGGTATATAACCTGAATATTTTGTATGTGTTGGAGATAAATTAAATTTTAATTAGAATGATTTTGTTAAAATTTTCCAATTCATTTCACTCTTTTTTAAATTTAAAATTTTCTTTGGAAATTTGCCCAGGTCGTTCGAACGACCTGGCTTGAAAGAACCCGTTCAAACAATTTTTCTAATGAACTTCTCGCAAAATCTTCTAAAATCTAGTTAGAAGTTTCATTAGAAATGTCATTCGAAAAATCATGTTCAAACAAAATTCCAACGACTTCCTTTGCAAAATGTTCTGAAATATCGTTAGAAGGTCGTTCGAACGGCTCGTTCGAATGACCTGCTCTAGTTTTGAATTTTTTTTCAAATTTTTGGCAGTTCTTTTTTAATAATTGTTTCAGTCCACAATACTTCTTACTTTAATATGGATGAAAATAATGATTTGAAGATAACTTACACTTTGAAGAAAAATACTCATCATCTTCTTTTATAAAATTCTCTCCAACACATATTATTTTGATTGATCAAATTGAAGAATAAAAACTCCATACAATCTACATTTCTTTCATCATGGATGTATGTGGTGGAACTCTGCATACTTGTTGATTGGAAATGTTTTATGGGTTTTGGTGGATACCGAGACACAAGATGTATTGAGCAACGTGTTGGAGCTTCGCGTACTACAAATGGAGGTAGAGGAGACGACATCGGCAAGTCTTAGTGAGTCAAGTCTATAAGTCTTTTGAGTACCTTTGTAAAACCATATTTATAGTGGATATATCTAGGCCTAGCCGTCTAAGGTTTTTCCCATTTGGGTTTTCCTCATACATTGGGTGTTGTGGTTGTGATTGTTTATTTCATCTCGCAAAAATCACCTATATGCATGTGTAGGTTAAAAGGATAAAATTTGTCTTTTATCATAACTCTATTTTAATTTGGTATTTTCCTTCGTCTTACATGATAATTGTGCATTCTCTTTTAGTAATTAGTAAAAAACATCTAAAATTGGAACTTATTTACACTTGGACGAATTTATTTTTGTGTAGTGAGTGTATGCAATGAAATTGATTAAATCTATATAACCTTGCAGCTTCAAAATTAAAATTAAAAGTCAATTGGTAAAGGTGAAACACCAACTTGATATTTTACCAAAAAAACTTGGTAAGTAAATTTATCTCATGATCAAGTATTGTTGATGTCATAAGCATATACTTATTCCTTCGATGAAAAGGAATATGAATAGGGAGAGCTATGATAGAGTAAATAAAGGGGAAGTGCTCACCCCTAAGGCCACGGTCGCTCTAGAAAATTAACATATAAAAAATGAAACTTGGTTAGGACTATGATGCACAAGTAATAAATAATATCACGAGAAATAAAGAAAACTCACAATATTGTGGCAAGGAAGTTGCCTTAAGGTAGAAATAAAGTGGTGGAAGTAGTAGTTCAAGAAGAAGGTACCATTACGTCCTCTCAATGACTAGGATAACTATCTCAAAGATCAACTATCACTTCCTCGTGAACTGGTATAAAAATTAAGTATTAGTAAAGTGACCTTTAACAATTATAAGTGACCCAGTCTCATTTGAAGACGAACTATGGTAATTATAAGAAGGACTACTTCCATAATCAACATCTTTTTCAAATGAGCACGTTGTCGAACAAGCATATATATCCCATTTGCTTTGTTCTTTATAAATAGTTCTATAAACAATAATATCTTCTACAAGGGAAGTTGTGGTTTGGATATGTAGTTGAGAAGTTCCCGCTTTGATATGCATCATACTCTCGCTTGATAACAGTTTGGTATTTTTATTCTGTGCCAGTTATGTTAGTGTTTATTATTTGATCAGCTAGTATAGTATTCCCACCAACTTGTTCCCCGCTCGAGTTTGGGCATGTGACATTGGCGAGGAAGATCCCACACCTAGAGCAGGAACAAAAATATAAACATCCAAGTCATGATGCTTTCTTTTATCTGTGACCTTGGTTTTGAATTTTTCTTTCTTCATGTCCATGGGAGGATGTTTTGAAGAAATTGTCTCCTCGTGAAAAAATGTCGTAATGATTGTAGTTACAAAATCTAACAAAGGCCTTATTACTCAACTATAATGCCACGTCTCCCTGCACGTGCATTTGCTCAAAAACTTATTTGAAGAAGGGATATCTTCAATATAGTCTCTCGCGGCATATTTTAAATGCACGCTTTAATACTCTATAGTTGGGATTGCATAGAGAAAATAACCTCTACTCATAGTGGGAAAGTAATGACATGCCATAATAGGGAAATCTCTCAATTTAGAAAATATTTTAAACACACCCTCATATATGGAATTTACATTTGATCTACCATATAGCTGATCTGCTGGATGAGTAGTCGTAAAATGAGATAAAAAAAAAAGTACATTGTTCATAGCTTAACTACCTCTTTACTTGTTGAGGATGATAAAACTCAACAACTTGGCATAACTTAGTTATCACGAAAAGAAGCAAGGGAAAATGATAGCCATAGTGTCAATAAAAAGGTTGCTTGATATAATTTCCATAAAAGGTAGAGAATTAAACGCATGTTAAGGGGGAGGAATGAAGTTACAGGAAAACATGCATCATTTTCTTCTTTTCGTAAGGATGCAAGCAGAATTCCTCAACATCATCCAAGATAGAGTTAAGAGGGCTCTTCTGTGCTTGCCTACAATAGGATCAATATGGCTAGATAATGAGTGATGATCAATTTTTGAGTTTGGGAAATGCTTAAACAAAAAAACCATTAAATATAAGTATTTCAAAGTTTACTAAATCAAAACTCCAATGCGTTCTCTCAATGTTAATGTGAGACGATCTAACCAGGTATATAATTGTTGATACGAGAAATCGTCCACTTATCGTTCTTGTACCATCTAGTCAAGAGTAAAGTGTGCAATAAGTAAATAAAGCAAGTAAATAGAGAGAAAACAAGGTATAAAGTGGTTCAACCTTTAAAATAGGCCTACATACGTTGTGTTGCTCAGTTCTCATTATATTCATTGTATTGTACAGTATAATCATGCCTAAAGAGGCGTACAAGTATGAGAATAAAGGAGAGTACATGATGATTGATGATTCCCGTGTGCCGGAGAGGTGTTGCGATGCGGATGAATAGCCCCCAAGTTGGCGGGCACGCGTGTAGGGAGAATAGGTACTGTAGAACCTGCCCTGGGTGTGTGGAATCGATCTCGTCTCTCAAGGTGGGGTCCTCTATTTATAGGAGACATGCTCACGTGCAATGAGCACGTGACGCAGTCTATAGTTGTGATGGAGAGTGATGCAGCCTGTAAGGCAAACAACGTAAGCGCCGCATCCTATAACTGGCAAGAGAAAAAGGTGTCGCTCCCTTGACTAGATGAGTCCGCGGCATGTTAATGGTGGTCGTACCCCTTGACAAGGGGGGCCATGCCCTGTATGAAGTAGGGTCGCATTCCAAGTTCAGCCGCGATAGCGCCCTATGTTGATGAGGGCTGCGGCATGTATCCTGAGCAGTGCAAGATGTCTTCCGTGGTAGGGTGCTATATTTGCACTATCAATAAGCCCCCAAGTCGTAGTACCAAGAGAATTCGATTGGGACTACGGCTTAGTTTAGTCTTCTTAGGTACCGCGGTACTTCCAAGGTGACAATTCATCTTCCGCGCCCTCTTATATAAATTGTTTCAGGCCGTGGTCTTCATTACACTTCCAAAACTTTGAGAGCAAATCGAGAGAGAATTTATGTGTGTCCATCTTCATTCATTTTCTGGCGACCCTTCGAGGCTGTGCATGGCAATTCCAAGGTGGTGTGAGGCTGAGCATTGCTAGTTTCTTCATTTCCAGGTAATTTTTCAACCAATCTTTGTAAATAGTTTTCGTACCTCGTACTTCTTCTTTAAATATACAAACACATGAGCTTCTGCATTGCTTGATAGAAAATTAGGGTTTCAATTGAATAATCTGCTGTCACCCTAGAATCGAACACACATAAGCGATAAAATAATTGCTATAATTTTTTGAATCAATCTTCGTATGCTGAACTGAACCCCTGATCCTCAAGATGCCATAAAAATCATATAACATTTCTTGTTGTTCATAATCAAACTCTTCGTATTGTGTATTCGATCTTAAAATTACTAAACATTGGATACCCAACTGTTTTAAGATAGACACAGCATCATGATAGAATTTCAATAATCTAGGGATCCCTTGAACTGTTTTGGACCTTATCCGTGGCATAGAGTGGGCGATGGTCGCGGCCCCTTAAGTTCTGAGATTCATCCTCCGCGACACTTTGATGCATATCCTCTTGGGACACTACCGCGAAGGCTGCACGGAGGATGAAGAGGGCCCTTGATGCTGTGGACCTCGACAGGATGGTTGGAAAAACAACGACGACCTGGAGGACTACGGCCTCCATAGTCTTCTGAGGGTAAGTGCTTAGTGTTTTCTTTATTTTTCTTTTACGTTCCATATATTGCAACTAACTTTTTAATTCTAGGCCGCAGATGTCATGGTGGCCCAGAAGAGGAAGTATGAGGCTCTCTACCAACTGAAATAGGCCACAGATAGGGTGCATGTCGCTGACTTGGAGGCCACACGGACTTCGTCATTTGAAGCTGGGAAGAAGTCTGCTGCCACGGATCTTTAGGCAGTCCAAATGGACTTGGCTGTTGCAAATAATGCAAGGGAGGAAGCGGAGGAAAATTTCAAACAAGCCGCGAAATCCCTTAAAGCCTCCCAGGCCCAGACCGCAGAAGCAGCACAAGCTGCGAAAACTTCTAATAACAAGCTCATAGTTCTTCAAAAGAAGTACGAGGATCTAGAGTCAAAGTCTGCGCGTGATGCCCTAGACTATGCCGTGGCGCTAAAGAAGATGGAGGCAGATCATGGTGATGCTCTTCAGCTGGTCATTGATCATACAGTGGAGTCATTCAAAGGCTCTAGGGACTTCTTGCTCATCAATAATAGGGCCTACCTCCGTGGCTACCAGGATCTAAGGCATAGGATTATAAGGAACTTACCTGAGACCAAGGAGAAGGTTCTTGCCTGGAGACTGAGTGATGTTGAACACCAAGAATGCATTGCTGAGTTAAAGGCCGCGAAGGAGGAGAAAGCTAGGCTCGGATAAGTAGTTGAGGTGGTGGCAGCGGACGAGGAAACTGAGACAGCCATGGATGGAGAGGAGGGTAATGATCGAGATGATGTAGCTTCATGATCTTTATTTTTTATTTTTTGATCATTGATACAGGGTTGCGTCCCTTCTGTTACTTTACTTTTGTAGTGGCTGCGGCCCATTTTCTTGTAATCTTAACTGATAATATCAAGGCTGCGGCCACTTTTACATGCTCTATACTTGACTAAATGTTTCAATACTTACATGCTTTTTCTTTTGCTGGCCGAATATATAGCTTAAGCTTTGAGATTTGGTTACTTAATTGAATGAGCCTTCTGCGGCACCAATATATAAAAATTGTGTAGAAATGTGGCTACGGCCACTCTTCTTCAATTTTTCAATTCCTTTCGTCTTTGTTGTAGAAGGCTTGGGGTGCCGCGGCGCTTTAGCCAAAGCATCAAACTCTTTGGTATCTACAGCCATACGCATTAGGCTGCAGCGCATTCATACTCTAGCTAGCACTATGGACCATTGGGTGACTGATTGCTTCAATGACCGTTTGAATACAACTGCTTTATATTTAAAAAGTCCACGGCGCCATAGCGTACATGCTTCTTCCGCGGCTATATCTATAATGGGACCTGTACACAGGATGTGGACCTTTACCCCTTGCACCAACGGTTGGAAGTGATGCGGCTTGAATAGGGCCACGACCATTTGATAAAGGTTGCCTTCATATTTGAAAGTGGCAGCTACATATTTAGGTTTTCACTCATGGGCCATGGCACCTTCTAGTGTTTGAAACCCATCTTCTATAGCTTTGTTTGTTTTCATCCCATAACCAATATGGAACATATTGAGTAGGTTGTCTTTTCCCATGGCTTCCCCTTTATTCGCTTTAACTGTCTGAAGCTTTTTGAAGGTCGCTTTTAATGATTGCAGCTATATTAACAGGGTTATTATAGGTTTTTAGCCCCTTTATCGGAACACGAGCCTTTGTAGATATACGGGATACTTTCAAGCCTCCCCAGGCTGGGTTATGTTATTAAGCCTCCCACAGCTAACATATAGGATATTTTCAAGCCTCCCCAGGCTGGGTTATGTTATTAAGCCACCCACAGCTAACATATAGGATATTTTCAAGCCTCCCCAGGTTGGGTTATGTTATTAAGCCAAGCACAGCTAACATATAGGATATTTTCAAGCCTCCCTAGGCTGGGTTATGTTATTAAGCCACCCACAGCTAACATATAGGATATTTTTAACCTTCCTCAGGCTGGGTTATGTTATTATGCCACCCACGGCTATGGATATATATAAAGCCATCCCTGGTTATATATTACAAGTCTCTCGACTTAATAATGTGTCCTGAAAGCCAAGAGCGGGCATTGGAAGCCCTTATGAGTGATGTTGCAGTCCAACCTATATAACTGCTTCAAATATTTGCTATCGCAACTTTTAATTATCATCAACTTTTGAATAATCAGGCGTCTTATCGGGCATCATTGCCCATTTAGATATTATCATTCTCGATATAACATATTGCTTCGAATCGGGATCATTTTAAGATAAAAATGGTCTTTATAAGATAACATTTCATGGTAATGAGAATCAAAATATGACACTATAAAAGTGAACTTGATTTTATAACTATTCATATATATATGACTTTGTAAGGATAACACAAAGTTTAGTTTAAAACAGCATAAGAGGAGTTGTCACTATAAAGTAGAGACATGTGGCATATAAGGGATAAGCATGAAAATGAGCATGTGACAGGTGAGATAAGGATGCATCCCCTAAACATCTTTGAGGAACCTCCGCAGAATCCCTTGCCCAATTAGCCTTTCAACTTCATCCTTCAGAGCATAGCATTGCTCAGTGATATGGCCATGGTCCTGATGGAATCTGCACCACGTAGCTTTGTTCCTCTTATGGGGTGGAGCTCTCAGATTTTCTGGCCACTTCAACAGCTTGTCTTCTTTGATGAACTGAAAGATCTCTTTAATCGGGAAGGCCAACAGAGTGTAGGCCCCAGATTTCTTCTCTGCCCTCTCCATTTTCCTTTTTTAGCACCTGCTGATTAATCTTGGACTGTCGCGACAGTAAAGTCGACATCAAAGGCTCCTGTAGCTATGATCTTTTGTGCCGCACCCACATTGGGAGAGGCCGCGACCTCTAGCATTAGCACCCTCTGAGTCAAATAGTTGACATGGGTCTGGAGTGAGGCATGACTATCATAGAGGTGGTTGAGGTGATTGTACAGCTACACAATCTCATCTTTAATTTATGTGCTCTGGCTGGACTCTCCTTCCATTTTCTTCTTTTGTTAGTCTTTACTAATATATATAATCTGAGACAAAACAAGCAGAAGTGAGTAATCTCAGAAGTATGAGGTTAACCAAGTACGAGGTTGGGAGGCAGCTTTTGAGCCGCTGCTACCCTGATGAGGTCGCGGCCAGCAAAGCACATAGGGGTACTGTCGCAGCCTTATATTGACACCTAGGTGGAGTTGACCACTTGAGTCCTTGATGCTCTGAACCTTCTGTAACACCTGCCTCTATAGGGGCCGCGACATGAAGGTATTTAAATTACCTGTCGCATCCCTTACTTGGTAGGGGGAGCAATCCCAAAGTCAAAACCCAGAAACTGAGTTTTTCTCCTGAATTTCATGGAGAGCGTGCCTACTAGGGTCTATCCATGAGAAAATAACCTCTCGATGCACAAAATGGCACAATTATAATGATAAACCCTAGATCATAGGAAAAGAACAACAAAAAAGGCGTAAACATAATTCTTCCCTAACCATTCATCTTTTCAGGGGTAAATCCCATCATGCTTTTCAGCACTATCTAGATGAAATGATATCACAAGGGCATGTAAGATAGATCCAAGTTCATAAAAGAGAGACCGAAACAGATCTGAATATACAAAATACCCATTAAAGGGTGTAAATGTAAAATAGAGCTCAATAACCAGGATCTACCCGTGAGATGACGATCCGTAGGATCCTTAGGGATCGAATAAGGTGTTTAAGAACTCAAAACACAGAGAAACAAGATTAAAATATCTCAATTCCCACAGGCGACGCTAGATTGTTGATATGAGAAATCGTCCACTTGTCCTTCTCGTACCAGCTAGTCAAGAGTAAAGTGTGTAATAAGTAAATAAAGCGAGTAAATAGAGAGAAGATAAGGTATAGAGTGGTTCAGCCTTTAAAATAGGCATACATCCAATGTGTTGCTCCATTCTTATTATATTCATTGTATTGTATAGTATAATCATGCCTAAAGAGGCGTACAAGTATGAGAATAAAGGAGAGTACATGATGATTGATGATTCTGGTGTGCCGGAGAGGTGCTGCGATGCGGATGAACATCCCCCAAGTTGGCGGGCATGCATGTAGGGAGAATAGGTACTATAGAACCTGCCTCAAGTGTGTGGAATCGATCTCGTCTCTCGAGGCGTGGTCCTCTATTTATAGGAGACATGCTCACGTGAAATGATCACATGACGCAGTCTGTAGTTGTAATGGAGAGGGATGCGGCCTGTAAGGCAAACAACATAAGCGTCGCGTCCTGTAACTGGCAAGAGACATAGGTGTCGCGCCCTTGACTAGATGAGTTCGCATCATGTTGATGGTGGTCGCGCCCCTTAACAAGGGGGACGCACCCTGTATAAAGTAGGGCTGCACTCCAAGTTCAGCAGCGGCCGTGCCCTATGTTGATGAGGACCGCGAGATGTATCATGTGCAGTGCAGGATGTCTTTCGTGGTAGGGTGCTATATTTTCACTATCAATAATGTTCCCAAAATTATTGAAATAAGAGGAAGCATCTTTCCACTACATACCCAAATAGCCTGACGGATGAGGATTTCACGCGGAGAGTCATTTATCCTTATAGGAAAAAAAACTAGAAAAAAATGTGAGGAATAAGGTATCTAAATTTCTAAGTGATTTCAAACTAGGGCAACAAAACTGTTTACGGACTTTGTATGATCTTTCTCCTTGGACAAAGGTTACAAGTACCTAAGCCAATATCTTTTCCATTTGGAAAAAAAGTGCTTTCTAGCTCCACTCCGAAAAAGGCCAGCGTGATGTGCACAATCAGTTATGCTCTTCTCAAGATCCTCGCCTGATGTTTTCTTTTTAGCATAATCATACCCATCAGAGAATATATTGATCCCCAATACTGGAAAATAGGTCAATTCACAAATGTCCTTCAAAGTGATACTAAATTCACCTCAATATGTCATAAAGGTGTGAGTATTTACGCTTTTCAAGATTCTCCAAACCTCTTAAGGATTTATGTAGAGTACAAAAGATTATTGAAAAATAATGTGATTTAATCGTCTAAGGAAAAAATATTTAAAGAAAAAAAAGGCATTCAGAAGAGTCAAGATCATTTATTTTTTCGATTGTCCCTTTAAAGGGATATTTAATTATAAAAGATCAAAACCCTTGAAAATGAGAAAACTGAAATTTGAGCTTCCTTTTGAAAATGAAGAAAAATGATTGTTTTAAGTTTTATAAGCTCATGGACATGCCCTTTTTTCTTAAATCTAAGAACTTGATATTGACTTTAGCGACCTCCTCAGTTTACTTGATTTGTTAAAAGACCAAAAGGAGGTTTCTAAAGAACAAGATCAATGTTTATCCACATTAATAAAAAGAAAGAGATTATTTAACCATCTTATTGGACAATTTTAAAAATGAATATCAAATTTGTGAAGAATCCAATATAAATCTTTAAAAAAATATTGAAAATATTAAAAAAGACTTTCATTATATCACATTATACATTCCTAAAAGAGAGACATTTTTGTCAGACCTCCTTCATCAAATGAGACAACACCTATTGAAAGTGTACCCCAAAATTCGCAAAATAAAAGGAAACATGTTGCTAATCATTTGAAGGGGAAGATTATTTTAGCTCCAACCTATAAAGGTTATGATTTAAGAGGGTTATGTTTTGACAAGTTTAATGTTTTGGCTTCAACTAGTGAAACCATTTTTGTAAAGTCATCTTCTAAGAATGAAATAGTAAACATTGAAAAACTTCCTTTGAAAACTCAAGATAAAAAGGAAAATGTTGTAAATGATTTTGAAAAGAAAGATAAACTTGTCCACCTCATGATTGATAATAAGAATCATGTGCCTCACCATAAAAAACCTAAAAGGAACTTTATTTTTCGCATTGACATCAAAAGGCCATACAATTTTGTTTTCAATTTGATGAAATGTCAACATTTTGTAAAGGTTGTTCCCAAGCCCAAACCCAAATGACTATACAAAAAACATTTAAATGTTATCATTTTCACAAAGTTGGTCATTTGAGGAATTTTTTTAATCAAGTCAAACTTACCTTTGAACCATAATAAGAATAGTAGGATTTTTGTGAGGAACAACAAAGACAAAAAGAGTTTGACTATATAAAATTTTCACCTAAACCTTTTGAAAGAAAAATGTGGGTTAAGATGAATTAAATCATTTTTGAGAAAAGCAAAGACCTTAGAGAGAGGCAAAGTGAAGAAAATGCACCTCAACTCTCACCTAACCACAAAAGAACCTTATGTAAATCGTGTATGGGCTAGGAAAGACAATTATAAAGTAATTAAAGTAATAAAATTTCGAGAATTGTTCCTTCCACCTCCAAACGCTAGATGTTTTTTCTTTTATGGTCATAAACTTATTTGCATTGCACCTTCATATATCTTAATCTTATGCCAAGCTATGTACTTTTATTTCATATGTGAGTTTATATTTCATATTTATCATTATTGATAACTCATATGTGATTTGTTTTTCTTCCTGATTTGCTCTTGAATAAATTGTAAAAACTTTATTTTAGAGAGTACTGTGTTTTGGTTTTCAAAAAATATGTATAGGATTGTCATATCTAGTTGATCTTTTATTGGATCTGAGTATATTATGTTCTAATGCAGGTTAAAGGTGTTTTTATTTTACCTTGGATATATAATCTTTCCATTTGTTTATTATCCTTGGATTTGACCTAATCTTATACTTAGGTTCTTCATGATTTCTTAACCTTAACCTTGCTTTTCACTAGGTTGACTATCTTAGAACTTCATTGGATATTTTTGGCAAATTATGCTTATTGGAACATATTTTGGATTATTTGCTTCATCTATATATTTTGATCATATATAATGCTCCCTTTGTGGTTGTACATGTCTTCCAACTAAAAATTCAAAAATATTTTTTTTTTTGCTACAATCACTTTTTCCTTTTAGATGATATACTCCCATGAAATATTTTCGTATATCATACTAGATTATCTGATCATTTATCTGTTATTTTGGGAATATGTCATGTGCTTCATGATATGAATTATTTTTTCTTTCGAGTCTTATAAACTTTAAGAAAGTTCATAATTTGAGAATACATTATCATATCTTGTTGCACTTTACACCATAGTACGCATTGAGTTAATGAGAATGTATGAGGAATTTCATAGATTATAGATATTCTACAAAGCATTCAAAGCTTCAAAAGACTTATGAAAGCGTGTCAAAGTCCTATATTTGTATGTGAGGATTTCTTTCATGATTTTTAGAAAGTTGAAAAAGATTATGCTATATATAAAAAATCACACGTGAAGATGTGGTCAGGGCTACAACTTTGATTGGAAGATGCTAACTTTCAAAATTGAAAATAATATTCGATCTTAGTAATGAACGGGTGATATCTTCCACATGAAAAGTAATTTGAAGATGAAACGTCTCAAAGATTTAACATCTATCTAAAATTGGGTAACACAAAAGATACAAAATAACATGCTTTAACCAAATTATAATTTGAAGGGAGGAAGGGGTAGTTAAAAATGATCCCAAAATAGGGTGTTGGACATATCACTTGAGTCGAAGCGCGCGTCTTTGTTTTATGATTCATTATCTTTATCAAACTTGATATTGGACCTTTCTCTAAATGGTGTTCATTTTATTTTTATTTTGCACACTAGAGATATGATATTATGTTCTTGGTTAAAATTCTCACCATGTTTTTTTACCTTTCATGGATAATTTTTTCTTTATTATGAACATTGGTCAAATTGTGGTAAGTGCGGTAGTACTGCTTATATATTTTTACTTATAAAAATGAGTCTTGGTGTTGTTATCTTATTGCATAAACGTTGATTATTCCATATAAAACCATTCATTTGAGATAAATTGCTAGAAATTCGATCTTCACAACTTATTATTTTTCCCCATGAAGTATATATTGCAAGTTTATTAAAAATATTTATTTTAGAATGCATGATTGGGGATTGATATATTATAAATACGGGATGTGACATGGATCAATTGTATTATAACACATGTCATCAAATGATGGTCTTCTAATTCACTGAATGTGGTCGACACGTCATCTCCTTAGTCGATAGGGTGGCCGACCAAGATAAAGTAATATTGTTATTCACCAACACACATATGGTCCAAATGTATAGATCCCATTACCCATAAAGGGGTTAGTATTCATAGCTACATGTGATTATCTCATTATTAGTTGTATCCTAGTATGGGCAAAAGTGTAAATGCCTGATTTATAATGGTTTTCCACCTCTTCCACTTCTCTCTCTCTCTCTCTCTCTCTCACACACACACACACACTCACGCACACACACACATCATAAATCAACCTATAAATAGCACTCGAGGACACATAATACGGATATCTGAAAAAGATTCGATCTTACGACCATACGCAATACCCTAGATATATTATTGAGAGCACACATCCATTTTTTCGTGGTTAATACATACAACATTCCACCAATAGATGCAGGCACCTCATTGGACTGAACCAAGTTAATCTCTCATGTCCTTCTCCATCTCTCATCTTTCTCAAACCTAGGATGTTAATTTATTTATTTGTTATAGTTTATTATTGGTTTTAATCTTCTAATACCCATATAAATCTATGTACCATTTTTAGACGATAACAAATTGGCACCATCTATGTCACACACCTAATCTAGGTTTATTCAAATAATTGTCAATTCTAGAAATGGGAGACAACACAAAAACTAGTAGTGAGAATGAGAAATAAGTCCTCCCTCAACTCCAGTTGGAATTGGGGATTTTCAAGGAATTTTGCTAAGCATATCCAAGTGCTAAGAGGGGATGAAAAAAGTCATAAAACAGCTAAAGAAGACACTCTAGGATGGTCAGAACAAACTCGAAGAGGATTTTATCACCTTAGCTATGAGAGAATCATCTGACAGGAGGGGTGAACTGTTGCCTCCTACACCTACTAAGACAGGAAACTGCCCTACCACAAATTGGCTCTGGGGAACCCTGGGAGGATGATTTCGGGTTCAGAAAATGAAAAAAGGTTAATTCATACACTCTGGATAACAAGATGACTGGTCATATCATCCACGGGACACCTCGTCCCTCAGGATAACTGATTACTATGATAAAGGGTCATTATCCGAGGAGAAGCCAAGTGTGTAGGAAAATTTTAGTAGAGGCTTCGCATTTGATCGTCTGGGACCATATGAAACAATTTGGCAACATCACATAGGGCCTTAAGAATGCATAGAAGGCTTATCCAGATCAAGAACGACCGTATTAGGGGTGTTCGCGGTCCAGTCCGATCCGGTTTTTAGTAATTTTAAGGACCGGACCGATTATACCGGTCCCAAAAAAATAGACCAAGACCGGACCGATTAAACCGGTTTTCCGGACTTAGTCGGTCCGATTTTTTATATGATCGGTCCGGTCTAACTCGTCGGTCCTAATCTAATTTAAATAATCTTTTCAAAAATGAAAACCAACCTTGAAAATTGTTCAAAACAATGTCCTCCATGTAGATATATACAACATAAATTTAAACCAGAATACCTCCGTGTAGATAATACACAACACAGTATAAAAACAAATGACCAATGTATGGATAAAACACAACAGCTATTATCTACGATATAAAAACACAACACAGGTCTGATAATACACAACAACCATTATCTATAATATAAAAACACAACACAGGTCCGATAATACACAACAACTTTGGAAGAAGATATGAGATTAAATCATATCTCATACTTTGAAAAACTTTCATAGTTTTTTTTTAGAAAAAAAAAAGAGTACCTCTGTGTAGATCAGCCTCCGTGTGCGGCAGAGATGATCTGATATTAAAGGAGGGTAGAGCAGCCTCCGACGCAAATATGACAGAGCAGTGCTGTAATGTGATGGGCAACGCAAGGGACGAGGGTGGAGCTGCAGCGTGTGCATGGATTAAAATGAGATGAGGATTTTGATTTGAAAAAAGAAAGAATGAGAAGAGTTTGAGAGAGAGTAGAGAAAAGAACGGCTGTGACGGAGAGAAGAAGATTAGAAGAATTAGAATTGGATGAGAGCTTAGGGTTTTTTTTTGTTCTCCTATTTTGAATGTTGACAAGCGTACCCCTAACCTAAGTTCTTTCACTTCTTCAACTATTTGTTTTACATATAAATATAATTATAATTAAAAAATATATATTAATAGTAACCGGTCCGGTCGGTCCAGACCGAATATTTTATAAGGGGGACCGAGGACCGGACCGATTAGACCGGTTTTTCAAAAAAAAAAACTTGGACCGGACCGATTAAAAAAAACCGACAAAATTACGGCAGTCCGATTCGGTCCGCCGGTCCATTCGGTTTTCTGAACACCCCTAGACCGTATGAGGGTCGTAACGAGCTGAGCAAACCTTCTAAAAAGAGAGCTGAGCACAAACTCATCGACAACCGGCCAAGATCGCTACCATTAAGGTTGAGCAAAATGGCCAGACACAAAAAGATTCAATTTAGAGAATTGAGATTCATTTGGGGGGAAATGAATAAATCAAATAATCCCTTACATATAGTTTTTATGAAAAGGGTCTCCGTTCACACTGTCTATCGTGGATTATCCCACACTCGCTAAGTTAAAATCGCTTGTGGTGACCCCAAAGTATGATGGTAAGACTAATCTGATGTTATTTGTAGAACAATAAAAATCTGTCACAGACATCTATTCATCCCCAAAAAATATTTATTACCGAGCGTTCTCTGGTACAATCACTGCATCAGCATAAACCTGGTACAATAATCTAACACGAGGGAAAATCTCTAACTTTCAGTAGTTAGACGACCTCTTCATCAATAATTTTGATTCTTATAAAGTGAAAATTGTAAGTTTGAATCATGCATAACTGTGATTATTGAAAGGGTATTCAGATCCTATAAAAATCCACTGAGCCAATCCCGAGTTCGAGAGTTGACCAAAGTCAAATAGGGCCCGACCCGGGAGCAGCCGATGGTCTTTGAATGGGGTGTTTTCGAAGAAAAAAGGCAAGTATGCACGAACCATGAGGCCGATTCATGAATGATATGGATCGTTGAAAAGGGGATTCAGAGTCCTGTGAGATTTCAATGATCTTTTATCAGTTTGGAGAGTTGACCGAGGACAAACGAGGATCGAAAGCACCTGATTGCCTCTAGATTAGGGTTTGGAATAAAACGATGACTATGAGCGAACTGTGAGGCCAATTTTCACACGGTATAGACCATTCGAAAAGGGATTCATATACCTATGAGGTTTCAATGAGCTTCATTCAGTTTAGAGAGTTGATCGGGGTCAAATGGGGTTAGGGAGTGCCCAATGGCCTCTAGATTAGGTCTCAAAGTAAAAAGGTGAGTACATGCAAACAGTGTGGCTGATTCGTGCACAGTATGGATCGTTGGAAAGGGGATTTAGTTAACTATGAGGTTTTAATGAGATTTTTTCAATTTAAAGAGTTAACTGAGGTCAAACGTGTCTCGAGAGCACCCGATAGCCTCTAGATTACGGTTTAGAGTAGAACCTAGTGTCTTATATTAGGGTGAGAAGTGTTAGGGACCTAATGAGGTGTTTTACGGGGGTGCTAGGATGGGGTATCTACAGAGACCCTCAACATATGAGATTTAAATAAGAGAAGGTTGTCAAAATATCGACACCTCATCGATGTTCAAGGATTAGAAGACAGTCGAGGTCGATTCAACAGACATAAAGAGTGGATGTGACCGATTCAAAAGGTTGAGGTCAATTATGTGGATCGAAGGAGTTAAAATTACCAATATTAATGGTCGAGGTCAGTTCTATGGACCTAAGGAGTTGAAATGACCAATTCAGAGGGTTGAGGTCAATTCTTCGGACCTAAAGAGTTGAGGTGATCAATTCAGAGGGCCAAGGATGATTTTACGAACTTAGGTAAATTTTGCGGATGTAAAGAGTTATCATGATCGATTAAGAGGTTCGAGGTTGATTTTACGGACCTAAGGCATTAAAATTACCAACTCAGAGGGTCGAGACTAATTATGTAGACCTAAAGAGTTAAAATTATCGATTCAAAAGGTCGAAGTTGATTCTGCGGACCTAAGGAGTTAAGGTGACCGATTCAGAGGTCGAGGTCAATTTTGTGAACCTAAAGAGTTATTTACGGGGAGTGTTTTCCAATTCAGGCCCCTCAAATGAGGGTGTTGGTATTGCGGGTGTAGGTGCACTTGGATTTTTGTTTCACTGTGGAGTATGTTGATGATAAGAGATTTATAAATGCTAATGTATTCTGCTTATAATCTTTCTAGGTATTGATAAGAACTTTGTAAATGGTTCGGTAATTTTTAATGAATTTTCTCAGAACAATGGTCTAATTGACCTTGCGGGGATTTTTTTGGGAATTTTTATGATTTTTTTGGATAATTTTTGGATTTTTTTGAATTTTTTATAACGAAATTTTGAGGGGGATACGAATAGGCATAGTTGGGGAAGTTCCCATCGTCCTATAGCATGGAGTCCTGGGTTTCTTTAAGGAGGGGAAAGGTCATTGCCGATATAGACAGGTTCGGGGGACTGTCGATCGACATACGCCTTAGTTCCTAATAAAATGGGCGACCCTTTTCATTTTTTTCACACCTTCATTCGATTGAATCTCTAACTTTCTCTCTCAAGAAATTAATTTCTACTATATTTTCTTTAAAATAACTCATGGAGGGCACCTCAGATAATAACAAAAGCTGGATGGAAATCGACGATTTAGAGCATTTGGAATGGCACACTGTTGCGCCGTTGATTTTGGGGAATGAAATATTTATGACAACTTTGAGCTCGTGCTTGATGAGAGGGTTCTGTTGAGGGAGCCTATATGTTACCATTTTGCGAGGGTGAAGAACCCTAATAGCTATGTAATAATTCACCCTTTGTATTCATTTCTTTTTATTTTTATTTTTTTATCCTTGGGATGCTGAAGGTTTTTTCTTGATTTTTGTGTAAGCTGACATAGCCTCGTAAATCATAAGCTCCCGAGGGCCGATAAAAATGAAGGAAGTTTGTGATTACCTCCCTGCGACTGTTCGATTTATGGAGGAGTCTACTAGGTTTGTCCCATTGGCAGAGGCTTTGGATGAGACATCGTATTCCACAACGGTACTATGTGCATTAGGTAAGAGGTGGTGGGATACGACCCATACATTCCATTTGGGATTCGTGGAGATAATGGTTACTCCTCTGGACATTTAGTAGCCGGTGGGGATATAGTGTGAGGTCTAACAAATAGTGGTGGACCGCACCCTATGTGTTTCAGAGGTGGTAGTGCGGGCTTCCTTGGGTGATGATCGTGTTAAGGGCTTCTTCTTGCATCTTTGTACTGAAGGAGACTTTGGTTATCTAGGCGAATTGATGAGATCGACAGGAGGTAAGTGAGGTAGGTGGCTCGTTTATTCATTCTGCTTTTCTTGGGAGGGTTTGTGGTGATGCCGAGTGGCGATGTCATCTACCTATGGTTTCTTTCTTTCCTGAGGATCATTTCGAGGATCCATTTTTATGATTGGGGGAGATTTATGCTGGCATCCCTCTATGTTTCTTTGGATGCTTTCAGTCGATGCGATCGATAGACTTTACTGGGACCTACGTATCTTTTGGAGGTGATTCTTAGGTTCAATTTCCTTTTATTTTCTTATTGTCTTTCTATTTTTATTCTTTTAACTTTGTATTATCTTCTGCAGATTTGGTTTTATGATGTGATAGGGAATAATGTCAGGTTGGTATCCTTGAAGGCAAGAGAGTCGGGGGATTTCTCCAGGATGTACAGGTGGAGGAAGTCAAACATGCGTTCAAATCAATCCCTATCTTTGAACGATGTGCGAGCGATGCTGAACGCCCTGGTGAGTAATCAAGTTAACCTTTTTGTCCTTATCTTTTTTAGGGCTTAAAAAGTTTAGACTATTGACTTTTACTGAGGAAACATGTGACCTTATACCCATGGCTCTTATCTTTTAGGGACGCAGGGGTTATGGGCATGCACGTACAGATGAGGAGGTTCCTGGCACATGAGTTTGGGTCAGTTTGGTACCATCGACAGATTATGGAGGGTGAGGTGGAGGTCCCACTATAATTTCCCCCGGAGTATATGAGGTGGGTGAAGGAGATGTTTGATGAGGTGAGGGCTACGACGATGGAGGGTGATCCTAACACGCACTACACTGATATGACGATGGGCTACGACTACCTTGACTTTGCGATCTCATGGTTGATGTTGTCGTGCATTTATGATGTGGAGAATATACCTACACCCACAAGGGGAGTAAAGGGTCTACCGTACGTCACTGACAAAAGCATGTTCACCGAGGCGCTTAATGTGAGGGGTTTTATTGAGTTTTTGAAAGATTCAGGTTGTGTCCCTATTTATCTTTTCTTTTTCTTCTTTTCTGCACCTGTAGAAACAATGTAATTATTTTTACGAGTTAATATAAATGCATTTTTTGTTATCTTGATTTAATGGCTTACTCTACATGCACTTTAATTCTTTACTAAGGTTTTATTGAAAAGATAAGATGGGACAAATAAAAGGAAGACTAGAATGTTAATTTTTCATAATTAAACGAAAAATTTATTTTGGAAATGATGTACAAAAGAGGAAAGTAAAGAATTTCCAAAAAAGGGGGGTGTCCAATCGACATACCCCTTGGACTACCTATCGGCATAAGGTTCAAGTCAAAATCACTTCCTTAGATTTGATTGCATTTCCTGTGTACTTCTGGGTACTTAGGATTAGAAGGTTTGGCAGCATCCCTAATTTTTTGTCTTTTATAGATGCTTGTAGTATAAAAAGAGGACTTTGATGGTGGTTTTAATCATCACAACTTAACTTCTTTCTTTTGCAATCTTTCTTCTTCTTCTTCTTCTTCTTCTTCTTCTTCTTCTTCTTCTTCTTCTTCTTCTTCTTCTTCTTCTTCTTCTTCTTCTTCAATGGCACTTTCGATGTCCGAAACTTTCTCGGCTTACCTAGAAGGCTTAGAATCCATGTTCCTCTATAACGTTAGTTACGAAGTTTTCAGCTTGCGCTATGTCTCCTTATGACGTAATCGTCCGATATAATGGAATCTTTTATAAGCGACAATACAATTCTGGTACCCTGTAGACCATATTTTTTTATTCGGCCTGGATGAGGTGCGCCCCACCTACAAAGAGTTTTCTACTATCCTAGGTGTCAACAAAAGTGTGGAGGCAACCATGCCGGATTTGTCATGTTCCCCTCGGGTATCGCTAGCAAAATTGCTATACGTCTCTCCTTCAGCTTCCCAAACGTTAGTGCATAAAGGGAATATTGTCCTCCCAGTATTAATAAATTCCGTGTACCAAAAGGATTTTATTGACAACGGCTTTGCCGGCACCGTAGCCTTAGAATTGACTTCCAGGCTTCTTTTGGTGATAGATGACATAATGGCTGACCGTTAGGTAGCCATGATATTGTTGTGGATGTCTTACTACTCTAGTCCAGCTGCAGTAGATGCCTGGAAGGAGAGTCGGGTTGACTTCTTACGGGGGCGTCCTATTATGTTGTTCATGTGGTTGTATGAGAGACTATGCCTAGTGTCCCCTCCTGAGTTCCCTTTTTGGGGGTTCCCAACTTCTTTTCTCGACCTTTATTCAGCTTTATCCCAATTACGTAGAACTGGATGAATTAGCTTGTTGATAATGGGGCCCTGCATCTTCACCGATTTTTACAATGGTGGGGGAACTTGCATCCTAGCTTATAAATTTGAGATTATCGGTATGTGTGGTTGGTGGGACTTTTTCAGACCTCCTTCAACTTTCCATGACAACTTATGTGCTAAGAGAATGAGGTACAATTGTTCCTCCATTCATAACCAACTTTTTTCTTACGGAGGACTTGACTGAATACTTTTGGATAATATTGGGACCCTTACGATAGTGTCACCGACCATCTTAATCTATTTGGGAGGATAGATTCATATCGGGGGATTACTTGTAGTGGTTATGAAATCATGTGGTGAAGAAGATTTTAGTGGAGGGGACTGGTCAGAGATGGCTTGTAATGTTTGATAATTTGTAAGAAGGTGTCGGGGTTTCATCCAACTGTATAATAGCCTATCGCCACATGGACCGCATTTAGAGTTGTAACCACAAGTGGAGTTCTTGGGGCCCTTCAGGGAGAAGCAATATGATGATGAAACAGGTTCGTCAGGCAGTTGAAGACAAGGTCTAGAGTATTAGTTGGGGTGATGAAGCTTTGTGAGAAGTTTGTGTGGGTTCTGAGAGGTTTGTGAGAAGGTTGTGTTTGGTTTGGTAAGTGTTTATTTTCTGTGAAGCTGTGGGTTTTTGTGATATTTGTATGGGGTTTGTAAGGGATTGGGCTATTTTTTCGTTCCCATCGCTGATATGTCATGTAATAGTTATATTCCTGATTTTTTAATAAAAGATCAATGATTTTGAAGTATTTTATTGTGTCTTTGATGAATTATTTTATAGAATTTTATATACTGATAGCTAAGGCATACATAATCCTTTTGTTCGTTTAAATGATGAGGGAGACCATCCTTATCGGAGGGAGAAAATAATAACATTTTGTGAGATAGAAAGGAACGTGCTCGTATTTGTATTATGGACTGCCTACGTACCTCTCTGGGTTTGAAAATTTATGAGCTTCTCTTTTTCTCAAACAGGATTTAGAGAGGATCAGGTGCTACGTAGTTCTGAGTAAAGAGGAAGGAAGATATTTTTTTTAATAAAAGGGGTATAAGAAAATTCGTAGCATAACGAGAGTTCAGACTATGAGAAAAACTTCTTGAGACAGTCCAAGTTAGCTGGACACTCCATTTCTTCCCCGTCGATATCTGTAAGCATAGTGGCTCCATTGAAAATGATTTTTATCATGATGTAGGGGCCACTCCAATTGGGATTGAACTTTCCTCTCGGATCCCAAATGGGTTATATAATTTTCATGAGGGAAGGATCTCTTTTTGGACACCGTGGTCCTGACCTTTTTGTTGAATGAATATGAAATACGGTGATGGTAACCTATTATGTGATATAGAGCTTTTAACATTTTCTCATTTAAGAGCATGTGTTCGTCATAGCGGTTTCATTGCCACTCTTCTTCACTAACCTGAATTTCGAGAAAAACCTATAGAAAAGGTATTTCAAGTTCAATAGGGAGTATTGCCTCTATACTAAATAATAGAGAGTAGGGAGTAGCCCCAGTGGGTGTTATGATGGAGGTATGGTAGCCTAAGAGGGCATATGGAATTCGATCGGTCCAATCTCTATTGCTTTCGGTCATGTTGCTGATGATGGTCTTGAGGCTTTTTTTGGTTCGAGAGTCCCATTGGTTTGCAGTCGGTAATGAGAGAACTTGTGTCTTTGAATTTCGTATTCATCATTTAATTTTGTGACCTAAACCTCAAAATAGAGGCCATTGTCTATCCTGTTGGTTCAGATTATGCATCACTGTCTAAAATTTTATTATTTAAATATTAACCACCTAAAATTTAAAAAGGTTGATGTCAGAATTTTATCTTTTCAATTAATATAGAAGAATTTAAAGAAATAACTAAATATTCACCATCCGATCCAACCTCATAAGAAATGAAATAACTGACATATCCCGCTAGTGTGCAAGCCTCATCTAATGTGCAAGCCTAACGAACCTTCAAATCCCACTAGTTTCTATTCCCACACTAACTACTTCTTCCTGTCTAATAACTAATCATAGTTCGATATTGTTCTCACGTATTTCCCTCGCAATATATAATACATATAATCAATTCCTCTTTAGCATGAAAAAGGCACTTTCAGTTTAATATAATTAAGTGTTCGCTACATAATTCATTTAAGCTTTTATTATTAATCATACCTACTTAATTCACACAGTAGATATCATCACAAGTATATATATATATATAATACTGCACCCTGAGACAGATCTGCGGTGCCTGCATACTCTGCTATCATGTCCTGTTGCATTGCTCATTGCATAAAGGACAAAATGTTCAGTCTCTCGCGAACTATAAAAAAAAATCATATATATTGGAGGCGAATATAGTCCCAAGCCGACGGGTTACGCACATACCTACGCACCCATACGACCGTCATCACTATCGTTCTCACAGATAGTCTATACCTAGGTTCTATGCTCCAGTGGTACAAATCAATATCCCACCCGAAGGCTCCTTAAGGTATAATTGTCCACAACGCGCAATCTCCGCTCGATAGCAAGCAACGTAGGTATGTTATACACAAAATAGTTCAATCAATAAGTGTACACATAACTTATTATATAAAATAGAAATTCACGTAACACAAGTCCCTAAGTTTATATGTAGTATTATCGTCTCTACTACTCATAATGTTTTAACCATATAATTTATCTCTCTGACAAGCACATTCTCTTTAATGCACTAGTATCCCATTATGTCCCTTGTGTAGTCACACTCTCATCTCACTACAAACTAAGAATTTAAATCACTCGATGTTAGCGTATGTCAATTTCTCTCGCTTGCATCAACCTAGAAGGATTTTAACTTGTCCGGGCCATAATTTATGAATTCTGGAATCTCGTTTGAAGTCAAGGATTCTCATTCAAAGGAGGTCGTTCGAACGTTCTTCTCACTTCGAACGAACTCAAAAATCTTATTAGTAATCTCATTGGAATTCTCGTTAGAATTCTCGTTCGATCTAGGTCGTTCGAACGACCTGGGCAGGTCTTCAAACGAGAATTTCGAGAGCTTCCCTATTGTAAGCGGCGATGCGCCCGATTTGTGATACCAATCAATTCTACTTTTTAAATTCACTTATTTAATTAGGTAACTCAGATTTAACAAAACCAAAATCAAAATAAAATCAGCCCATGGGCGTGCAAGTGTAAATAAAAGTAGGCAAGCAAGTGACAGAGTAATTCAGGAAAAATCCCCTCAGGTTAAAACCTTTATTTTCTAGTACTTTGACAAGGTTACATGACCATGGACTTACATACCACTTCCCTCAAGCGTAATGCACGATGTATGTGTCAAAGCTTCAAAGCTTCAGCTAGAACTCAGCAGTGGCTCACTCTCAGCCATTCCAAAATGGACAGGCAGCCCAGAAACGCAATTTTGATTCTTTGTAGGATCTCCCTCCACAGTAGCTCTCGGCTCTCCAGTTGTAGAGTTCTTCTCAGAAAGGTTAAACTATACGCAAAGTAAGTTTTGGGTTCCACAAAACAACTCACACAAAAAACTCGCTGGGATTTGTGAAAACAAAATGAACCCTCAAAAATGTCTTGGAGAAAAGGTAAACTCTCAAAAACGTATTCTGATCAAACTAGAATTTTCTCCACATAAATATACTACGACTGTCACCCTATATATAAGAATTTTAAGGCGGTGACGTGTAAAACAAAAAGTGTTCTTGTTCGAACGAACTGTCCTGTCGTTCGAACGACATCTGGTCTCGTTCGAACGAGATAGTATCTTGTTTGAACGACTAGGCACGAAACTCATGATTCTTTTTATAGAGTTTTAAGAAATTTGAAAACTTATTGTCCTCCTCTTTGTCGGACTCATCGTCCTCCTCTTTCTCTCACTATCACTAAGCGTAGCGGGCATGACAACTTTCTTACCATCTCTCCTAAGTCTAGTGGGACACTCAAATGACTTGTGCCCTTTCCCATCACACTCAAAACATCTTATTTTCTCAAGGTTCTCCTCACTCTCCTTGTCTTTTTCACCTCTTTCTTTGGCCATGTCTTTGTTTTTGTATTTCTCCGAAAACTTTTTATTGGGAGTTCTTTGTTTTGAAAACTGGAGAAATTTTTTAAAATTTTTGGAAAGCAGGGCCATGTCAGATTCATCATTAGATTCAGATTCACACTCTTTTTTTTCTCTCTCTTCTTTTATCCTCACTGGATATCAACTGTGCCTAAGTGCACCCCACTTAGGCTTAACAGTTTGGAGAAACATATCTAACTCGTAGGTCTGAAGATCACCTACCAACTTTTCTAACCTAAGCCTGCTCAAATTCCCCATTGAGTTCAAAACAGTGACTTTTGGAATGAATCATTTTGGAAGAGATCTCAAAATCTTTTTCATAACCCGCGTGTTATCAATTGCCTCACCCAAATTAAAGCTATTGTTGACTATGTCCGACAAACGTGCATAAAACTCGTCAAAAGACTCAGACTGTGTTATAGTGATGGTCTCAAATTGGGTGGAAAGATTTTGCAACTTAGATTCTTTAACAGCAGTGGTACCCTCATGTGTCAAAGTCAAAATATCCCATGCCTCTTTAGACATGGTGCACGTCATAATTCGGCGGAACTCGTCGGGAGTGACGACTCTAGAGATAGCACTCAAACCACGTGAATTAAAATTGGAAAATTTAAAATCGTCCTCAGTCTAGTTTGACACAGGTTTTAAAGAGGTGATGTTCTCAACAGTAACACTGGGAGGAGTCCAACCATTTTTAACCAACAACCAAACAGGCTCGTCTATGGCTTTTAAAGAACATTTCATACGAGATTTCCAATAGGCAAAATTATTGTCGTCAAAAGTAGGTACCCTATTATATAAGTGATCCATCAAAGTTTAAAAGAATTGATATCACAAAAACTTTTGTTGAAAAAAGGAATTCTCAATAAAATAGTGAAACCTGCGCTGATACCAGTTTTTAAGCAGTGATGCGCCCGGTTTGTAATACCAATCAATTCTACTTTTCAAATTCACTCATTTAATTAGGTAACTCAGATTTAACAAAACCGAAATCAAAATAAAATCAGCCCATGTGCGTGAAAGTGTAAATAATTAGGCAAGCAAGTGACAGAGTAATTCAGGAAAAATCCCCTCAGGGCAAAACCTTTATTTTCTAGTACTTTGACAAGGTTACACGGCCATTGACTTACATACCACTTCCCTCAAGCGTAATGCACGATGTTTGTATTGAACCTTCAAATCTTCAGCTAGAACTCAGTAGTGGCTCACTTGCAGCCGTACCAAAATGGACATGCAGTCCAGATACGCAGTCTTGATTCTTTGTAGGATCTCCCTCCACAGTAGCTCTCGGCTCTCCAGTTGTAGAGTTCTTCTGAAAGAGGTTGAACTATAGGCAAAGCAAGGTTTGGGTTCCATAAAATAACTCACATAAAAAACTCTATGGGATTTGTGAATTGTGAAAACAAAATGAACCCTAAAAAATGTGTTGGAGAAAAGCTAAACTCTAAAAAACGTATTCTAATCAAAATGGAATTTTCTCCACACAAAAACACTACGACTGCCTCCCTATATATAAGAATTTTAAGGCGGTGATGTGTAAAACAAAAAGTGTTCTCGCTCGAACGAACTGTCATGTCGTTCGAACGACATCTGGTCTCGTTCGAATGAGATAGTGTCTCATTTGAACGACCAGACACGAAACTCAAGATTCGCTTTCCAGAGTTTTAAGAAACTTGGAAACTTAGAAACCAAAGCTCTTATGAATCCGAGACGGTTATCAATAAATCTTTTATGAATAAAAATGTTTTCAAAAAAGAAAAACCATTTAAAATAATTCAAAAATCATTTTTTCATAAAAGGAAAAATATTTAAATTTTTTATAAAACAAATCCCAACATTTTTATGTAAATTGAAAATGGAACTTAACTAATTTAGTAAGTCCGTTCCTGTTGGGCATGATTGTTGAAGATGACTTGAAATTCGGAACGTCGATTGAGGACGTGCGCTTTCCAATTCCTCGACAAATATGTAGCGGTGTATGACATGCTGAATGTGATGGGTTATGTCCTCACACATGTCCTTCAAAACTTCATTTTTCCTAAATCATTCAAAAGCAAAAACACCCCAAAGTCATTCTAATCCAAATTTAACAACTCTAAACCATATCCCCTAGTATTAGGACTCTTTCCCATCCATTTTTGACGTTAAATCCCTCAGATTTTAACATAAATTTTAATAATTTACTCAAATCACCAACAAGCCCTTGTTTAATATAAACTCCATTGACTACAATATAATCCTAGATTTAATTTCGTGAAATCACATATAAAACTCAGATTTAATATACCCAGAACATGGTTATTCAACGACATGCAACCATATACTTCCAAATTAAAGAATAATGCCCAATTCAGTCTCAAATTCATAGCATCCTAGTTATCTCATGAAATAATGTTAACATGAATCATATATGCTAAAAAATTCAGCGTGATAGACATTTTCCTTTTTGCGAACTTCTGAATCGCTGAATGAATGTGATATGGGGATGATCTTCTCTTCGTGATCTACGCGTTGGTGTGGTTCCGATGGAAGAACTTGAATCCTTAGCCCAAAGCACCTATGGAGTTCTTCTTATCCCTCTTTGGTTCTCTCTCTCTCACGTAGGTTTGGAAACTGTCAAATAACCTAATGCCCAGGGTCTTTCTCTTTTTAATTTCCTACTTTTATCCATTTTAATTCTAAAAAATATCGAAAGACCAAAATACCCCTCCGGACCTTGCCTCGAAATCCAAATAAAATCCCGAGTAGTGTTTTCTGACTATCTCGACCCTTTCGGACACACTGGCGCACTCAAAACGGCCATACGAGTTACAAAAAATAAATTATCCTTTCTAACCCAATAAAGTAATACTGACACGACTCACACGCACGTCCCAACTAAGTGTATTGCAACTGTCGTATATTTCTCTCCCGACCATAATATTATTTTCGTATTCATATACTACTTTTCTCGCTAAGTAATATTCAACATAATTATCTCGGATAAATACTAACTCTCGTTACACTAGTAATTATTACAATTAAATCCGGATGAATTATAAATTAAATTTTCTCCAATTAAATTAATTAATCCTAATTTCATAATTAAAATAAAATTTCATAAAAATACGGGTTCTTCTGACTTTTAGTATCCTCATTGTGGATGTTCTAACAAGCAACCTAAAGGCGTCAAGTCTATCTCACGTCTCTATGAGGAAGAGTCCCATTGAGTCCGTATAGAATTAACCTTTTCGATATTAGGACGTGTATCAAACGGATTCTTTAAGAGTGTGTTTTCAAATTATCTTAATGGTGTTTATCATATGTCCTTAATAATAAAATCAACATTTGACTTAAATTAAGATTAATTTTTTTTTTGTCATTTTGTCCAAACAAAATGCACAAGTCATTAGAGTGCCCAACATTACAAACGGTTCAAGGCGGTAGTCGACATAGAAGGGCAAAAGGGTAAACACGAATTATATCGATATAAGGTCGCTATCTAGTTTGCCCCCAATTTGATAGAAACAACAAGCCCTAGAACGAAAAAACATCTCAAGCATAGAAAAGCCATGAGCGGCAAGAAGCGAGCGGCCGAAGACCAAGACGAAGGCAAAGTGGCGTTATGGAGTAGTACAAAAGGATTTCAGTTGTTTGAGTTGTACTCGGTGGTGATCAACGAAATCGAAGGAGACCATATCCATGGACAAATCAGAAGCCACGACTATGGCGAACCCGATCAAATCATCTACTCTGGAGATGAAGGCAAGATCGGAGTACCCCTTTTGCTGTGTGGCCCAGAAAAACCCTTGTTAGCCTATGATGAGTTCGAGTTGTTGTTTTGTCTCGGCAAGGCTGCCCCCCCCCCACGAGGAATGGATGGATTGGTTTTTTTCCTGGTTTCCTGGTACTGCCAGTTTTGACGAGATCATCACTGAGGAAGTTAAAAGCGAAGGGTTTGGTAAGGCCACAATTACCTACGAAGCCATCTCCCGTGCCATGGAATCTTATGCGTATGTTAGGTTTCTAGGCATAGGTGAAAATAGTGATAAATACCCCATCCATGTTTATGGCAAAATTTTTGCTTTCCACGGTGACTTTCTGGGCACTGATCGCCTGCTCTACCAGACATCTAAGGAAAATGCCCATCCCTTAAAGGAAGGGGGATTCCTTCCGTTGTTGAGATCCGCAATAGCGGCTCCATTGAAATACATGCTCAGTATTCAAGTAGATCTGTGGGCCTGTTACGATGACCCAACCTCTGATCCTGTCCGAACTTCTTTCATTGCAGATTTCCGTGTTAGGCCTGGCTCGGGTGAAGCTTATGTAGACTTTGATGATCGGGTAAAAGTGTCCCTCACTTGGAAGGTGCCTGGATTTTTTTTAGAAAATTTCTAGGCTGTGTTGGACTTGGATTATGTAAAAGTGTCTTGTTTGCTTATGCTACTACTCAATTGTTGTGTTGGACTTGGATTATGTAAAAGTGTCTTGTTTGCTGATGCTACTACTCAATTGTTGTGTTGGACGATTATGTAAGTTCTAAGAGCATCCGTACTGGTGGAAGTGAGCGAAAGGTAAATTTAAGAGCGTTTGAAGCGCGTGTGTGAGTCCTACCTATCGCCCAAATGGGCAACAAATAGTGGTGGAGTTCTTACGAACTTCTATAGTTCGTAACAACTTCTTACGAACAAATGAAGTTCGTAGGAAGTTGTTACGAACTATAGAAGTTCGTAAGAACTTAACGGTCGAATCCAAACGGTAACAAACGGTAACATTCAGCCGTTCATATATCCACCATACTTCTTCTTCCTTCTTCATTATTCTCCATTATTCCTATACTCACCAGACTTCTTCTTCATTATTCTCCATTATTCCTATACTGCTTATTTATTCGAGCTTCTCCTTTCTTCTTCCATTTGTCTTCTGCTTCCTCTCCATTTTCATCTTCCTCCATTTTCTTTTCCATTTTGTTTTCTTCATTTACTCGATATTTATTTGTACCAATCTCATATAATTAGGTCCAAATATTTCATATACTCTCAAAAATCATTCAATTTATTCCCAAATATAATTTCAAATCAGTCCCAATCTAGAAAATCTTCCAAATCAGATCTTGTCAACAAGATGGAATTAGGTAGAAAATGGAAGAAATATATTAATATCGGGAAATCGAAAAAACACGGGTCGACTTCAACGACAATTCCCGATTCTTTCGCGACGACTTAACCGTCGAATCCCGCAATTGACAACTATACTCGTATTTACGACGGAGTATCACACGCGTCGGACGACGAAACTCCGATAATAAACGGAAACAAATTCGAATTTCGGGGGAATTGGGCGGGGCCAATGAAATTGTACAAATTGATTCAAGAGAGAAAGCCTGATATCAAAATAATTATCGACAGTGTCGGTTTTATGTCGAATTTCTTTTCTGTTGTGATGCCCAATTCCGATCAATGTATTGTGACGGCGATGATCGAACGTTGGTGGGACACGACGCATACCTTCCAGCTACCATATGTCGAGCTTGCGTTCACTCCGCTGGACTTCACAATGCTTTCCGGTAATAACTTATGCCTTATTTCGATTTCTACTTATATTCATAATTGTATAAAAATGTGAAAATAATATGTTGTACTTAAATTCATAATTAAATATTTGAAAAATATTTTTAGGTAATTATATTCATAATTATGTCGATATACGACAAATAAATTGAAAAATGTACCCGCATTCCGATTATGTCAATATATGGAAATAATTATTCATATTCACTTAATGTTTCAATATGTGAAAATAAATAGTTGTACTTAAATTCATAAATGATTGTTTGAAATATTTATTATGGTTTTCATATTCATAGTTATTTAAATATATGACAAAATTTTAACCTTCGTGTACCGACATCATAATTGTATAAAAATGTGAAAATAATATGTTGTACTTAAATTCATAATTAAATGTTTGAAAAATATTTTTAGGTAATTATATTCATAATTATTTCAATATACGACAAATAAATTGAAAAATGTACCCGCATTCCGATTATGTCAATATATGAAAATAATTATTCATATTCACTTAATGTTTCAATATGTGAAAATAAATAGTTGTACTTAAATTCATAAATGATTGTTTGAAATATTTATTATGTTTTTCATATTCATAGTTATTTAAATATATGACAAAATTTTAACATTCGTGTACCGGCATCATAATTGTATAAAAATGTGAAAATAATATGTTGTACTTAAATTCATAATTAAATGTTTGAAAAATATTTTTAGGTAATTATATTCGTAATTATTTCAATATACGACAAATAAATTGAAAAATGTACCCGCATTCCGATTATGTCAATATATGAAAATAATTATTCATATTCACTTAATGTTTCAATATGTGAAAATAAATAGTTGTACTTAAATTCATAAATGATTGTTTGAAATATTTATTATGGTTTTCATATTCATAGTTATTTAAATATATGACAAAATTTTAACCTTCGTGTACCGGCATCATAATCGTTTCAAAATGTGAAAATAATATGTTGTACTTAAAGTCATAATTAAATGTTTGAAATATATTTTTAGGTAATTATATTCATAATTATTTCAATATATGACAAATAAATTGAAAAATGTACCCGCATTCCGATTATGTCAATCTATGAAAATAATTATTCATATTCACTTAATGTTTCAATATGTGAAAATAAATAGTTGTACTTAAATTCATAAATGATTGTTTGAAATATTTATTATGGTTTTCATATTCATAGTTATTTAAATATATGACTAAATTTTAACCTTCGTGCAGGCATTCCAATTGGACAAGGACGACGGATTGAAAATCTACGAATTGAACAATATACAAATTTTGTTAATACCATAAATGAATTTTTCCCAGAAATTCATATACAGAGATTTACTGGTGCGGGAATTCCAGTTTCTGACCTTAAAAAATACATAGAAAATTTTGTCAAGGTTGACCCTTTACCGGATTATATGTCCCCAATCATAGCTCGGGCATTTTGGTTTTATGTATTGGGGAGTGTATTTTTTCCAAATGCTCACTCCACTTCCGACCTCGGCTATTTACATTATCTGGAGGATATTCCTGCCATCGGCACATACGACTGGGGTTCGGCTATTTATGTCCGTATTTTATGGTCTTTGGACAAAGCCAGTCGACGATCGTTGACTAGCGTTGAATGCATGTGGCAAATACTCGAGGTATATTTTTGTTTCATCTTATTTAATGAAATCTATGTTTCATTACAGTATATGTCAACTTATTCTAATGAATTAAATTTATTGACAAATTTTGCAGTATTTACATCACGAGTACATGCCCACGGCATGTCCTATTCTCGTTGATCCGTCTATTGATGTGTGGCCCCGCATTTCTCGTTGGTCGAGGGTGAATAGAAAGAAAGTAAAGGGAGCACATCGATTTAACATCTCAAGCAGTCAACATCAGCTTGAGATGCGGTCACCCGAGTCCATTATATGGCAGCCATACGAGACTTCTGCCTACCGTGACTCTGATGTCATCTTATATGCTCGAGAGATATCGGGGTTACGGATTATTTTTTGGGATCCCCTATTTAAGGGTTTTTGGTACTTGGGTGATCGGGCCATCCGGCAATTGACTGGGAGGATATGTATCGCAGACAACCCACCATCAAGTTTGTGTTCTGCCTCAGAAAATGATTTCCAAGCAGCTGCCGCCCAAAATTGGCCTATCGCAAATCAATACATAAGAGATGTGTCACAAGAAGAGTATAATGCATATTGGAAGGCAGTAGCACTCGGGCCAATAATACCGCCGATTGCCAGATATGTTAATGTAGATTTGATTGGAGTTGGTTCAGTGGCACCTTCGACGTTGCGAATCCCGCAAGCACCAGCACCGACAAATGATCCGCATGTGTATGAGACACAGTTCTCTGTGGGTGGTTCTACGCACATCCAACCACCGAGGCAGAATTGGACGGTTGACTTAGGCCTACCGGAGGGGGCTTCATATACTATAGATGTGCCGAGACCTGAGTTTTCAACCAACGCACCTCCAGCTCAATCTTTGACGCAGTTAGAATGGCGTCAATCCTACGTCGAGGCAGCAGATAACATTCGAGGTCTACGCCGTTTAATATTACACGAGACACGTCAGCGAGAGGATCAACTCAAAGCACGTGATGATCGCATTGATGAGTTGGAGCGTAGACTAGCACGTTTTACTATGCCTAGTCGAGGGTTTGAGGAGGGTGGTACTAGTTCTAGTCGTCCGAGCGTTTACAGACCAGCCCCACCCTCTGACCTGGTCCCGTCATATGAGGCCCAACAAGGTTGGGGTAATTTATTTGGGTCTGATCCTTACACGGGTTCACATGCAGATTTAGGTGCTGATTTTGAGTTCGGCCCGGGGCGCCAGTGATGTATAATGTACAATTGAAAAATATTAAGAATAAATTTTCTTATTGTTGTCTTTATGTAATTGTGATGATAAATGTTTTGATGTCTCCTATTTATTGCGATTGCTCTGATATCATTTTTTATTATTGACTTAAGTAGTAAAAACAATAATACACGATCAAAATGATTAAAAGGAGTATGTGTTCAAACGCTTAGGTCGAACCTAGTAGAAGTACAACAATATGGTTTCCCATTGTGCACTAAACATTTAGGTAAGTAAGATCGTTGCGTATCTGAATCAACATATTCTTTGTTGTAGTTTGATATATTTGGTTCGTACTCTGCCCCATCATTTTCATATATGCATTCCGAAAAGTAATCATAACCGGAATTCGTGTAATCTGAAATATCGTTATCTGATGCCAACGTAGAGTTGTTATATATGTTAATTAATTGTTCTTGAATGTGACGACCTGATAGCATCGTGCGTTGTGCTTTGTGATAACGTTGTAGGCGCCTCTCCATCTGCCATATCTCTTCCTCCAATAAATCAAGACAAAACATATCCGCTTCTTCGGGATACGATATTGGCCAAAGTGCGGCAGCCCGATTTTTTGGCACGGATATGTGATGGTAATGGCAAAGCACCTCCAGGTCACACCTTTCATTATATTTATCTGGCCATGTGAGGTGTTCCCACGGATACACAACTCCGTCTTCAGGTTCCGAATTGGGAGAGATTATGAATATATGACCAAAGTCATTGAGAAAACGTCGAGAAGTATCAATTGGATATGTTTGGAAAATTATTTTTTTCCCATACCAATCGTTACCAACAATATATGTGTAAGAGCCATTGTAAATGGATGAATAGTAGGGAGATGAAGCCATTTCTGAAATATAAGATAATGGTAGATAAATAATTGTTGCAATCCTTCTAAAGTATTTATAGGTAATTGTAAAGGCACACATACCAATAATTTTAAAGGCACACATACCAATATCATGTGATGATAATTTTTACGGAAGGTCAGAGATATTTATAATACGGAAGGTTAGAGATATTTATTTTTACGGAAGGTCAGAGATAAAAAAATATTTACAATAATTGTTAAGGCAGACATATCCAATGTAGAAGTAAAACTATATAAAGGCACACATACCAAGCCACACATAAAGCTGTATAAGGTAACTTTTTGAATTGTAACTTATTTGATTGCCTGAAGAACCTGTACAAGGTAACTTTCTAAATTAACACACATACCAATATCAATCATGAGCACACTTACCAATATCATACAGTATAAATTTTACGGAAGGACAGAGATATTTATTTTACAATGATAAATTTTTTTTATAATAATTGTTAAGGCAGACATATCCAATGTAGGAGTAAAACTATATCAAGGCACACATACCAAGCCACACATAAAGCTGTATAAGGTAATTTTTTCAATTGTCACTTATTTGATTGCCTGAAGAACCTGTACAAGGTAACTTTCTAAATTAACACACATACCAATATCAATCATGAGCACACTTACCAATATCATACAGTATAAATTTTACGGAAGGACACAGATATTTATTTTACAATGATAATTTTTTTTTACAATAATTGTTAAGGCAGACATATCCAATATAGAAGTAAAACTATATAAAGGCACACATACCAAGCCACACATAAAGCTGTACAAGGTAACTTTCTAAATTGTTACTTATTGATTGCCTGAAGAACCTCTACAAGGTAACTTTATAAATTAACACACATACCAATATCAATCAGTAGCACACTTACCAATATCATACAATATAATTTTTACGAAAGGACAGAGATATTTATTTTACAATGATAAAAAATATATATAATAATTGTTAAGGGACACATATCATACAGGTAGAGTATAATTTACTCGTCTACATCTAAACTTATAAATACGTGTGTATCGTAAAACTATACAGGTAGAGTATAATTTTTCATCTACACCTAAATTAATTTGTAACCATATTATATCATGGACTCCTCCAATTCTAGCGATGAGGGCCGAAATCTTATGCTACAATATGCACAATTTAATGACGGTGGATCATCCGATGATTCACACGAGGAAATGATTATTATGATGGAGATTACCAGGTGGTGTGCTGAAAAAAATATAATTCGCGATGGGAAAGAACTCGAAACGAGGCGTCGAGTGAATCGTAGGAGAGAAAGGGGACATGCAACACTATGGGAAGATTATTTTGGGGAAGATAAGGTATACAATGAGTATTTTTTCCGAAGGAGATTCAGGATGCGGTATAGTGTTTTCAATCGCATCCTTGAATCTGTTTGCCATTATGATAACTACTTTGTTCAGAAGAATGATGCTTGCGGTCGACAAGGTTTGAGCTCTCATCAGAAAGTATTGGGGGCAATTCGACTGTTAGCTAATGGGGGTTCCCATGACGTGTGGTCTGAGCAGTACGCTATGAGTGAAACCACTCTATTAGAAACTGTTATTAGATTTACAGAGGCAATTGTACGAATTTTCGGTCCCCAGTACGGCAGAAATCCGACACAAGGCGACGTTACAAAGTTACTCGAACAAAATGCAAATAGAGGTTTCCCAGGAATGCTAGGGAGCATAGATTGCATGCATTGGCGTTGGAAAAATTGTCCAACAGCATGGCACGCTCAATATAGTGGTCGTAAAGAGTCACCAACTATAATCCTTGAAGCGGTTGCCTCCTACGATCTTTGGATTTGGAAATCATTCTTTGGGGTGCCTGGTTCTTGCAATGATTTGAATGTCTTGCACCGATTTAATGTCTTTCAAGAATTACGCAATGGGACGGCAACTCCCGTTAATTACAATGTTAACGGAAATTCTTACGACATGGGCTACTACCTTGGAGATGGCATTTACCCTCCGTACGCTTCAATAGTAAAAACATTTAAGAACCAAAATGGTATTACACAAAAACAGAATTTTTTTTGCAAGTACCAAGAAGCGAGCAAAAAAGATGTAGAACGTGCGTTTGGTGTATTACAAACTCGATTCGCTTTTGTTCGGGAACCTTGTAAATTATGGAATAGGGCGTCACTATCAACCATTATGAAATCGTGCATTATAATGCATAATATGATTATTGACGATGAACGCAGAGATTGTCCATGGCAAAATGAGTACGAACAGAATGATGAAACACCTGTAATTATGAGGGGCCAAACTAATTTCTACGACTACCTCATACGGGATGCTAAGATAAGAGACGTAACTAAACATCAACAGTTACGGAATGATTTGGTAGAGCACATTTGGAACACCCACGGTGATGAAATGGTCGGATGATGAATTTATTGTATTTTTTATTTTAACCGTGGTTAAATGTTATGTTTGTTCCATTTTCAATTTGTATTTGTAGGATTGTCGTAGTGATCATATACCTGTTATTTTATATAAAATAATGGTTTAACCGACAATATTATATAAGCGGACAATTATTAAACAATAATCACATTTCATCTATTTAAGGGTGGCATTTCATTTATTAAGATGGATAGTGAATCACTCTCCATATACCGAAAAAAAAACGAATTACGATCATGAGGGTTCAATACATCATTTAAAAACACTACTAATCATTAATTGAACCGCTTGGACCAGACGACCCGGCGGAGTTCGATTGCAACTCAGATATCGCAGCTTCGGTCGCAACAACCATCGTTGTTAGGTCATTGAACCTTTTAAAATGAAACTGCTTTTGTATTTCATTCATATGGGTCATATCCAGCTCCATGATGTACGATTGCTCTCGACCTAGGCGCACGAGTTGATCCTGCTTTTTGGCGAGTTGATCAGCTCGCTTCATCTGAATGAACGCATCCATTTGAGAGTCAAATTTAAGGGCACGATCATTCTTCCACTCTTGCTTGCTTTTAAACATTGCATTGAAGTCTTCGCAATGTTTGAGTACTGTCGTGTTGCAATCCAAGCTGTCAGAACGCGCTCGTTGACGTGCACGTTGTTTCTCACCCTTTCTACCTGGGGGTCTATCCGGTACGTCTCGTACCCCCGGAGTATCATCTTCGCCAACAGGTGTAGGGTTGTCGTTGTTCCCCGTTGTATTTTCCAAGTCAAATTTTGGCAAATCTTTTAAAATTTGATAGCAGTTATCGAACGTAAAATGTTTGTTGGTTTCGGCGCGGTACGCGTCGCGTGCTTTAGTAACCGCTTGGAATTCGTTCATCCTGCTTCCTATATTATTCTTTTGGTGAGAAAGCTTTGCAATACATAGCATTATTTGATGCGATATATGATTATAACGTGTTGATAGCATGGATCTCGTACGAGTAATTGTAATTCCATGCGTGACGTTATACTCATCTTTCACAGTGTCCCAAAATGTGCCCGATGATATTGAGTTTCCTTCAATACTTCGAGCTGTATATTTTGCATAAACAGTACATAATATTTCATCCTCAAAAGGAGTCATATTAGGTTGTCGAGATGTACCAGAAATAATTGGTTGAGAAGAAGACATATTTTTTATAAAAATATAATATATTTATAATGAAAATAAGAAAATGGAAGAAGGATATAGGGTCTGATAAAGAAATGGAAGAAGGAAGTGTGGTATTTATAAAGAAATCCCTCCCAAACGGTGTTAGTTTTCACTGTGGTAAAAAGGGTTTCCTACGAACTTCTTTTCTTCGTAGGAATTCTTACGAACTTCTGAAGTTCGTAGGAACTTCCTACGAACAAAAGAAGTTCGTAGGAAGTTACTACGAACTTCAGAAGTTCGCAAGAAGTTCTTACTGATTCAGTAGCCATCCGGTAAATTTACAAACCCCCTACCATTCCTCTCTCCTCTTTTGTTACTTACCCATCCCCACTGCAACCCTACAAATTTGTAACTTTACCATTTTTTTTGTCCATACCTTCCACTATTGTGGATGCTCTAAGTACTAGTCTTTCCTTTTTCCTTATTAGTCTTAATTGAAAACTCACCCAATCGGACATCACATCCCTTCTCGGGCCTCACGTCCCTTACTAATTAATGTGATGTCTTGGAGCCATCTTGCTCCTAACCAAAAGATCTCATCTCAATATGGATTTTACTCCAATCCAATTGTTGTTCGCTTATGCCACTACTCAATTGTTGTGTTAACTACTGGTCTTTCCTTTCTACTTTTTCCTTTTTTCCTTTTCCATACTAGTCTTGTCTTACTCGAGCCATACAATTATCTCACCAACTGTGACCTGATACATATTATATACATACACAGTTTAGGCATGCCAAGAGAACGGATTTTATCCGGATCCGACTCGTTTTTCCTCAGATATGGATTTTGGGGAAAAACCCTCGATAACTCGATAAGAAATCAGATCGGATATGAATTTACTCCAATCCGATTAGTTATATATATATATATAATAATAATAATAATAATTCTCTTGTGCGGACTAATTCGCATTTTAAGAGTGCGGACCGGGCATGTGTCACCTGACCGTGCGCTTAGAAATTATCGCCCAAATTATAGGAACACTCTCTTTTCCGTCAGGTGACACATGTTCGATTCGTACTCTTAAAATGAGGACTGGTCCGCACAAGAGCAGGATTTTATATATATAACAAATAAATAATTTTTGAAATAACCTATATGGTACGAACCTATCAGTTTAAAAAAAATCAGAATTTTTTGAAAGTTTTTTTACATTCATCGTGTTTATAGACATACGAACCTAATAAGTCAAAAAGTGTTTTTTACAACACGTAATTGTAAATAATTTAAAATTTTTGGGCAAGTTTTCATGTGTTTATATGACTATTCACCGTGTTTAAGAAAAATATAGTCTAACAACAATACTGATAATTCATCATGGATCTCGTAATAATTGTTAAACGATTGTATAATACAATTATTTATAAACAAATTAAAATATTGGGCAAAATTTATTTGTTTATATGACGATCCACCCTATTTAAGATATATAAAAAATATACAGAACAATACTAATAGTTCATTTTAGATCTCGCACAAACAACATCATATGCATAAAAAATCTAATGTAAGCCGGTCTTTTTACAACACCAAATAAACATTTTAGAAATTTTGGACAAATTATCATTTGTTTATAGGACTATACCCTATTTAAAAAATAAAACATTAGTCCCAACAACAATAGTAATAGTTCATTTTGGACCTCGTATAAACATCATAATTTAAGTAAAAATAAATAAATTTACAACATAACTAAGCCTATCATTTCTGCATTACTCTCCCCCCAGGATGACCCTATGTTGATACATCATCCCCCTATTGTCGTTTACTTTTGGTACAGTCCATTGTTGCTTTAACAAAGTGAGTTGTGAAAAAATTGCCACTAACAAAAGTAAAAAAAGATTGACCACCAAAAAATCTCATTGATTACAATTGTGCCGAGAAAAGAACAACCCAAAATAACTACCAAAGTAATATAATATCTTTCATACAACAGCATAACCAAAACAACTACAAATTAGACTATGAGAAGAAATTACAATGGTTCAATTTGCAAAAATGTGCATAAAAACAAATTACAAAAACTTAAAAAGTGGAAAATTTAGTGTTGTATATATATTAGATCTCCAAATTCTGTAACAAATCAAAACTGCCTGTCCCTACCTTTACAGGCAAACTGAGGCAGGTCCTGGCCGAAGGTGTCTCCAAGTTGTCAGTCATCCCATGAGAAGCAACTTCAATTGAATTAGAAGTCATCTCAAACAACATCTTTGGGAACAGTGATATCGACTCGACTATGCTCCTGTGTCTGCTCACAGAGCGATACCCACCCAAGTGGATCATGTTGTCCGTAATTAGGCTTAAATGTTGAAAATCAACTTCCACCCCATATACTTTGAACACGGTGTCGTCACCTCATTTATAATGGCTTTTCTTGCAGCTTCTACCCCAAACGTTTTCAATACTATGCGGTTGTTGTTGGAAAATACAAACTTGATATCAAGTACATTTTACATTTCCCAAAATGAGGTGAAATTCACTCCGGATGCCTTTAGTGCCCATTTGTTCCCATCGCCCTCTGGTTTCACCATTTCATCTGGATCCTTCCAATTCGATTGTCGTTTGCTAACCTCTTGTTCGACCACTTGGCATTGATCAATCTTGTTAGAGCTCCTCCCAAACTGAGCTTTCTTTGTAGCCTTCTGAGCAAATCTGAGCCAGCAAAATTTGAGGTTCATTTATAAAGTGAAATTGGACCTTAAGACGCAATCCTTTAGCTTCCACAAAGATGGTCCTGTCAGTGTCCTTTTTGTAAAGTTTAACTTTAACCTTTTTCTTTATTTTAAAATTTGATTTGGCTTCTTTGTCACTTGATTCCGAT
Organism: Sambucus nigra; assembly: GCA_949130495.1. NCBI lineage: Eukaryota > Viridiplantae > Streptophyta > Magnoliopsida > Dipsacales > Adoxaceae > Sambucus > Sambucus nigra. The sequence goes on from OX422215.1 coordinate 158,830,782, forward strand.
TTTACAACATCAACATCCCCAATTTCAGATTCTGTCATTTCATCTCCATCATCAGCTTGATCAGTTTCTTTTGCAGGTTCCTCTTCATTCATTTCATCATACATAACTGAAACTTTCATTCATTTCATTATTAATTTGTAAACCAACTATCAAGTTCAAAACAACAAAAAGAATCAATAATAACCATTAATCTGCATGGCATAATGATGCCTCTAATGGATTTTACATTTTACCCTAATTATTAATAGAAAGTTTTCAACAACAATTAAATTAATGTAATGGAATTTCTCGTTTTACCCTTGTTTTAGAATGATAATTGAACGGTAGCAAAATCAATGTCAGATACGCGATTGTTTGCGATAAAGTTTGTTTCTATATGAAGGCTAGGAGCACGTGGTTCATGTTTACTGATTTCAAATAATAAGCCATTTCCATTATCCAGGCCTATATGAGAAGCAATGATGAATTAAAATTAGCACAAATTCTATAACAAAATTTATGTGCAATAATCTATATTATACTCCTAAAACAATAGAAAGATGGTTTAATGGTAATCATTTATTCATATGCTTATTATACCTCTAATATTATATAGCAACTCTAAGTTGACGATTCAGCTCCACTCATTTATGCCTTCAGCTATAACGTGTAAGCCTTATATCCTCTCCATCTCCCTTTTCTCCCCTCATGAATCCGTTCCACCTTGTGAAATAGGTTGATCGTTACTTCATCCCCCACTCTGCCCACCTCTTGACTTTCTACTTCTTGCCCTATGTCCTCCCCAAACCCCATATAAATTAGCCTCCGCTTATTTCATAGCTAGTAAAAATGCCACGACATCCCTCTCACCCCATATATCTTAATCACCACGCTAGCCTTCTCTTTTTCTCTTATATGTTCTTTCACTATTGGCACATTCTACATAAGGTGATACAAATCAAGACACATACCAAAACAATGAGAGCTTGAGACCCGTGATGAGTTTTTTTATGAAGATCATAAGCCTATGGTTGACCATCCAACTTGGTACATCAAATGGTTGGTTTTAACCCATCTATCACCAGTGCTTTCATAGTTTTTGTGAGAACCAAGATATTTTAAGTAAATTTTTTCATAAAGTGATTCTTGTGTGATGATTTGTTTTCGTATATCAAATGTTGTCATATGTGAGATAGGCTCGGGTACTAGCTCTGATGTTGTTTTGTTGAATTAGAATTCGTGATAAACATATTATGTATGTGGTTATGGCTGGTGTGCTTCCTATTCTTCCCCTGCCTCCCCAATCCCGATTATTTTATTTTTATAAATTCGTACATTTATAGCTACACATGTACACATACTTATGTTTAATGAGAAGAGTGCGCTTGCGTTCAAATAAGGAAGTTATTTAATTAAACTCAGTTTATATCAATTAAGTCCTAAACATGCATCTAGGTGTGATTGATGATGATAAAACCAAGCAAGAACATTCAAACACACACAAATGAGGGAAAAACCCCCAAAGGGGCAAAATCTTTTATTTTCACTATAATTTTGTAAGAGAACGGCTTACACGGATTACAATAAAAATATGAGACATAGAAATACCCTCAGGTGTCGGTTCTGTTGTCGACGGCTGGAACTATCCATTTCCAGTAGGGAAGCAATGAAGAAGAGAACGACTTCCTCACAAATTACTCCAGATGAGTAAATGATCCTTTTGAAGGTTTAAAGATTCACACACATATATGGGAACGGTTTTGTGAATAAAAAAGGTTTAGAAAACCTTAAAAAGATGAAGTCTTATTCTGGACAGTTTTCGCAGAATTTTGAGATTGCAGAAAGACTTAAAAAACGTGTAGAAGGAGAACGGATATTTATACAAAAATCGAGGCGGCGGCTCGTTCGAACGAGATAGACATGTCGCTCGAACGAAGGACACAAGTCTTTCGAACGAGATCGCGCGACATGCCTATCTCGCTCGAACGACATTCAAAGTCGTTTGAGCGAGCTCGTCGTTCGAGGCACTTCGCTTCTACACTTAGAAAAAATTCTACTTTTGATAAAAAATTAATCCAGACTTCAAAAATAATTTTCAAAAAATTTCCCAAATATTTATGCAAATATTTAAAGCTCCAATAAAACATTACCGATAAAGGGTAGTGGAATAGTGGGAAAGAGCTGAGAAGCACGTTGCATGTAGCATGATGCACGTGAAGATACGAGGTGCATTGAATTCGGATAGAGTCCGTCGAGGTAGATCGTGTTGACGTGCCGAATGTAGCGGTATCAGACATACAAACTGTGATCTAGGAGAAAACAGAAAATTCCTAGATTCTACCCGGGACATTTATAAAATTATGTCCTTACAAATCTCCCCCTATGTCTATTCCGGTACATACATAAAAAATCCGAATTATGCAATCAAATGACATACAAGATAATACCCCCATTAAACCCTCAAACTGAGAATACTAAATGACATGTCTTTCAAATCTTCAGCTCTCCATAAATTTCCAAAGATTTTCTCATCAGGGTGTGCAATCCAATAATGAACAATGTTGTACCTACACACATGAGATAAAGAAAATACCAGTGACAAGCAACAGTTTGAAATATAATGATATGCAAAAATTGATGTTCAATTAGGATTAAGCAAATCATTCATAAATCAACCATACACCAAAACAATTCTCCCCCATAATTTTTCTCCCCCTTTTTATGATGTCCCCAAATAGACAGACATGAGAAGCATAAATGAATGCACATGGATAATGTCCCCCTTTTTCCTTATTAGTCATACATTTGGGGCGGCAATTCCAGTTATGCGGGTCAAAATGTTTTTCTTTTTGTTATATTGGAGCAGTTTAAAGAACTAATAAATCTAAGACGTTCCAACTGTGTCATTTCAGGTTCTTTTCGATTTATTCGTCAGAAATTGCTACAACTTTACTAACTCATCCCAAAACTCCTCCGGTCCCTAGTTTCACGATGATTATACACATCCAAAAACCACGACGTAGCCCCGGTGTATATATTTAATTGAAAACTCACCCAATCGGACATCACATCCCTTCTCGGGCCTCACGTCCCTTACTAATTAATGTGATGTCATGGAGCCATCTTGCTCTTAACCAAAAGATCTAATCTCAATATGGATTTTACTCCAATCCAATTGTTGTTCGCTTATGTCACTACTCAATTGTTGTGTTAACTACTGGTCTTTCCTTTCTCATTTTTCCTTTTTTCTTTTTCCATACTAGTCTTGTCTTACTCGAGCCATACAATTATCTCACCAACTGTTACCTGATACATATTATATACATACAGATAAGAAATCAAATCAGATATGAATTTACTCCAATCCAATCCGATTAGTTATATATATATATATATAATAATTCTCTTGTGCGGACTAATTCACATTTTAAGAGTGCGGACCGGGCATGTGTCACCTGACCGTGCGCTTAGAAATTATCGCCCAAATTATAGGAATACTCTCTTTTTCGTCAGGTAACACATGTTCGGTCCGTACTCTTAAAATGAGGACTGGTCCGCACAAGAGCAGGACTTTATATATATAACAAATAAATAATTTTTGAAATAACCTATGGTATGAACCTATCAGTTTAAAAAAAATCAAAAGTTTTTTTACATACATCTTGTTTATAGACATGCATATACGAACCTAATAAGTCAATTTTTTTTATAACACATAATTGTAAATAATTTAAAAATTTTGGGCAAGTTTTCATGTGTTTATATGACTATTCACCGTGTTTAAGAAAAATATAGTCCAACAATAATATTAATAATCCATCATGGATCTCGTAATAATTGTTAAACAATTGTATAACACAATTATTTGTAAACAAATTAAAATATTGGGCAAAATTTATTTGTTTATATGACGATCCACCCTAATTAAGATATATAAAAAATATCCAGAATAATACTAATAGTCCATTTTAGATCTCGCACAAATGTGGCACCCCGACTAATTAAATACCGGGTAGCTACTCCTTTATTAAATTAATTCAAAATGCCAAGTTGGCTCAGTTAATAGCATCACTGTCGAAAACATTTTATTATTACTAACCACCTAGTATTTAAAAAGTAAGTTGCCAAATTTTAATATAAGTCTGATTAACATGCAACAAGTGTAATAAAGAATAACAACACCATTCACCATACTGAAGTAAAACGAATAACCATCACATAGTGTAAATAAAGTCTGGAGAAAAACTCCTCACTACAATCCCATACTGAAATAAATAACCGAATGCTAAAACAATACAAATCATAGTCTGAAAACTGTAATGTAAAAGATGTCTCTAATAGAAATGGGCAACATGCCCTACAACTGATAGATAGTGACTCTGGAATCAAAAAGATAGAAGCGTCTACAAGCAAATCCCTGTAGCTTCCACAAACAGCTACAACTCGTCACCTGAATGAGAATCCTATGCTTGGTGTCCCTGTGGCTGGGCACCTAAAATGGTTTTACAAGAAAAAGATTTGAAAAGCAAACGGGTCAGAGCCCGAATGTGGAGTTATATTTTAAAAACCTGCAAGTGCTTTAGAAACATTTAAAACATTAAATGCAAAGTACATGTTAGGACGTCCACTCACATGATATTCTCACCTCTCATTTAACTGTGCACTCCTAACGTAAGTACCCATCTAGAGTGATACAGACTACTAGCTACGTGACAACATATCTAGATAGACTATCATAGGTCCTACCCTTATTACTCGGTTCTCTTAACATAATAACGCTCGTAATTAAGTAGGGGTTTAACGTAACTCAGATGTTCAATATGCAATATATATAACTATCAGTTAACTCGCTATACATCTCGAAGTAATACCGTAATTATACTCACAACATTAACATGAAGGTTCCCATTTATTAAGTGTATATTATTCACATCATAAATATACAGTATAAGCACCCCGAGAACTAAGCTGCGGTGCACACATACTCTGCTATCCATCCCAGTACATCACGTACTTAAGGATTACATATTCCGAATCTCTCAGGAATAGTTCACAGATAACAACATCACAAACAATGGAGGCGAACACAGTCACATCACATAGGTCACGCACATACCTACGCTCCTACGATCAGCGGATTTATTAATATCCCAATAAGTCTTTCTATGACCTATGTTCATCAAGGTAACCAGTCTAAATCCGGGCAACACAAGGATTAGAGGGCCCTAAGCGAATGCAAACCTCCCGTGATAGCAAGTATGGTAGGTATGTCATACACACAATTCATATACCAATACTAAGTAAACACACATCTTAGTAATCCCGTAGTTTAATCGTAGTACATATCGCTTTCTCGTACTAACTTATAATATCTACACTTATATTATTCCAGTTTATCATCATACGCGCCATAATCTATTCTCACGTCGTAGTAGACACTCCCGTCTCAACCCAAACGGTTCATTGAATTAAATCTCTCGTATATAAATTTACTCCTCGTAATAACCCAAAAGTCCCAATCTATCCTTACATCATCAAAGGAAGGTTATCTATATCCTCGAACAAGTTTACGGGACTCCAAAAATCAAAACAGTCCAAAAAGGACCAAACTGTCAACTCGTTAGAAGTCTCGTTCGAACGAGACTGTTCGAACGAGATTCCTCTGTCAACTTGTTAGAAGTCTCGTTCGAACGAGGCTGTTCGAACGAGATTCCAGTTCGTTCGAACGAACTGTACCTTCTAACGATATCTCGTTCGAACGAGATATCGAACGAAATCCCTTCTCGTTAGCAGCGACTGGTCAACTCGTTAGAAGCTCGTTCGAACGAGTTCGTTCGAACGACCTGGGGGTTGCTTCTAACGACTGACCAGTTTCGGCCCAGATTTTTCCCCAATTCGTTTTCATCCATTTTTATCACTTCTAATCTCTTCCAAAGTTCATCCCAACAACGTTTTACGGTCTCTAATTCATCCTAAACATATTCAAGTCATCTCCTAACATGTTTTCAAGGATTAAACCTCTCTAACATCAATCAAAATATAAATCTCTACACTTTCCCCCCCAATTATTTCAAGAACATGAACCCTAACTTTTTGAATCACGAATTAATCCAATAAAATTCGTTTTAAATTTCACCCAATCATAAATATCATCAGTAGGAACATTTACCTATCATTCTACATGCAAATCCTCCTCAAGATTTCAAGTTCTAAGTTCAATTAACATGGGTTTTCATTATCTTTCAAGAACAATTGATATTCTTCAATTTCTAACATGGAAAAGACATTCTCTGAAATTAAATGGAATAAAGTCACTTGCCTTGGTTCGATTTCTGATTTTGGTGTAGGTTTGATGGAGTTTTTCTGCAGAATTTCCTCTCTTCCAAGCTCCTTCTTCAATGGTGGCTTAAGGTGGCTAGGGTTTGTTTTGGGGAACTTGGAAACCTAATTGATAACCTCCGTAGCTTAAAGGGTTAAAGTGGGTTGGATAGTGGGTTTAGTGGGTCAATAATCAATCAAATTAAGACTCCTAATTTTCGTCACTTTTAATTCCTCAAAATGTAAAATTACCAAAATACCCCTTATGATGCCGGTATGGCCTAAAAATACCCCGGAATCCAAACTACACCCCCGGCTAGTGTTTTCTGACTATCTCGACCCTTCCGGACGCGTTGGCGCACTCAAAACGACCATACGGTTTATAGATTTTAAATTCACTTTTTATAATCAAAATATTACACCGTGACGCGGCGGTCCCACGCGTCTCAACAAAATTTCTAAAATGCCGCATATAAATCTCACGACAACTTTTATAATACCAAATACATATATCAAAACGTGTATGCACATAATCAAATACCAACTCGCATCTCGTTAGTATTTATAACCCGGATTAATTTCCAATTAATACGCATTTAATTAATTAATCCCAAAAATAAATATAGCCAAAAGTACGGGGTATTACAACAAACAACATCATATGCATATAAAATATAATGTAAGTCGGTATTTTTACAACACCATATAAACATTTTAGAAAATTTGGACAAATTATCATTTGTTTATAGGACTATACCCTATTTAAAAAATAAAACATTAGTCCCTACAAAAATAGTAATAGTCCATTTTGGACCTCGTATAAACATCATAATTTAAGTAAAAATAAATAAATTTACAACATAACTAAACCTATCATTTCTGCATTACTCTCTCCCCAAGATGGCCCTGTGTTGATACCTCATCCCCCTGTTGTCGTTTATTTTTGGTACAGTCCATTGTTGCTTTAACAAAGTGAGTTGTGAAAAAATTGCCACTAACAAAAGTAAAAAAATATTGCCCACCAAAAAATCTCATTGATTACAATTGTGCCAAGAAAAGAACAACCCAAAATAAATACCAAACTAATATAATATCTTTCATACAATAGCATAACCAAAACAACTACAAATTAGACTATGAGAAGAAATTACAACGGTTCAATTTGCAAAAATATGCATAAAAACAAATTACAAAAACTTAAAAAGTGGAAAATTTAGTGTTGTATATATATTAGACCTCCAACTTCTATAACAAATCAAAACAGCATGTCCCTACCTTTATAAGCAAACTGAGGCAGATCATGGTCGAAGGTGTCGCCAAATTGTCAGTCATCCCATGATAAGCAACTTCAACTGAATTAGAATCCATCTCAAACAACATCTTTGGGAATAGTGATATCGACTCGACTATGCTCCTATGTCTGCTTACAGATCGATACCGACCCAAGTGGATCATGTAGTCCGCAATTAGTCTTAAATGTTGAAAATCAAGTTCCACCCCATATACCTTGTGTTGGAAATTAATGTTAAGTGACGGAATTAATTATTTAATTTCAATTGTATTAAATTCCGAATTTCCCATTTATGTGGTTTTAATAAATGTCAGATAATTAATTAGGAATTTGATAAATAAAGATATTAAAAGATTTGGGTAAACCTTATCCATTAGTCACATGATGGTTAGTGGCATTAGTTGGAGACTTGAAAGTGTCGCACCTTCACTAGGATTCCGTCCCTCTTCCCCTTATAAATAGAGACCTCTACACCATCTATAGTCATCTCAATACACACTGTTTCTAAGGAGGGAGAGAAAATCCGAAATTCCTATTATTCGTATTTTCTCACAAATATTTCGGGCACGTAAGAGGGTAATTCTGGGCTATTCAAGAAGGGATTCAAAAGAATCTTTGACAGGAGCATTTAAGTCATCTTATTCCAATCAATTGCGATGGAAAAAGGTTAGTTTCGATAATAGTTATAAAGAAATTACGTTTTGTGATTGCATGAAGATTAAACATCTTAGATTCATGACAAAACTATTTTTAAACGTGATGGTTTATATCCGTTATTATGATTCTTAAAACAGTATTGATTAACATGTGGTATCAGAGCGTTCAGTTTATAATCTCATGTTTTTCGTTAATGAAAACTCATTTATAACAATTTTGATTTATAACCTTTTGAAAATCTGGAAATCTGGAATTTTTGGTAGATCTGGAAATCTGGAATTTTTGATAAATCTGGAAATTTTGTTTTTCTGGAGATCTGGTAATCTGGTAATCATAGATATGGAAATTCGAATTTGTGTTATGTATGATATTAAGAACAAAATTACTGCATACAGTCCTTATATTATGATAACTGTCCCATTATTGTTCAACCTCTTGTTGTGTTATTGGAACCCTAATATGACATTAGCATTATTTTATTGTTTCAAGTTGTGTAAGCATTGTGGAAAACACGTTTATTAATCATGATAAGAAAACGAATATGTTTTTAAGATTAATTAAGTGAAATCTGCGATTTGACACAAAACAGATTCTGGGAGATTTTTTTTATCGCAGTGAATAGTGTTTTTCAAACTTTTTGGTGTCCGATTGACTTGAAACTTGATATGTTGACTGGAAACGGGCCAACGATCGAATTTCACCGCCTTCGATCGTGATGTAATGTGTTTTTCGGCAATCCGAGTCCGTCAAGGCCCTCAAAACCCTGTTTTTACCATTTTAAGAAATAATCTCGGGGCTTATAAATCTTTATAGAAAATTGATATTGACGTTCTGCAAAAAGTTTTGGTTTTCTGGCATGTTTTACTTCAATTCTATGGTGAAAAATCATTTTTGGAAAAATTCATAAATTTTGTGTTTTTTACTATACCTGGGCAATTATGTTTTTGAGGCATTTAAGCTACTATTGGTATCTTTGTAATTACTGATAGATTACGTATTATAGTTAATATTTAATGCATGATTAACTATATTTAAATTGGGACATGTAAGCAATTATTCATTTGAATTAAGTCAAAGGCCAAACACAGGCTGTGACTACATGTACAAACAATACACTTACATTCATTAAAGGTTTATTATAATGTTAGTTATAAAATTGGATTGAAGCGCAACACATGCTAACTTATGAATTGAACAACATTAGAACTAGTTTTGTGACAATAAAATAGTTGACATTAAGTCCATTAATCATGGTATTAAACGTTTAGGCAACAGACACATATGCCAAAATTATGGGACCATGATAAATGAATTATAGGGTTATATATCTTTACAATCTGAACATTATGTGATGATTAACACAGATTTTGTGATATTCAGAATGTAAATGAAATATGCCAAAATTTTTAGTCAACAATTCAATATTCGACCCTTGCAATTTTTGTTGTGTGTGAAAATTTAATTTGTGAACATTGTTATTAATTGAAGTTCCCCTTAACTTTTATTCGCAAGCTCAGTCCTATTCCCAATTTGATGGAACTAATTTTTCTGAATGGAATGAGCAAATTGAGTTCAGCCTAGGGGTTCTTGAACTGGACATGGCAATTATGTGTGATGAACCCGCTGCTATTACTGATGCCAGTAGCGAGGATGAAATTGATGTCTATGAAGCATGATCTCGTTCCAATTGGCTGGCCCTTATGTTTATGCAAATGTGCGTTGCTGCTAACATTAAGACCTCCCTGCCTAAAACTACGAAAGCAAAAGAGTATTTGAACAACATTAAGGAACGCTTTCGCACTGCTGATAAATCCCTTGCTGGGAAACTGATTGCTGACCTGGCCACTATGAGGTTCGATGGTACTCGAACCATGAATGATCACATTATAGAAATGACCAATCTGGCTGCTAGACTTAGAGTTTTGGGCATGACAGTGGATGAGTATTTTCTCGTCCAATTTGTCCTGAACTCCCTACCTCCCGAGTATAGGCCTTTCCAAATCAATTACAACACTATAAAAGATAAGTGGAATGTAAATGATTTGCAAAGCATGTTGGTACAGGAGGAAGGAAGGCTTAAGCAACAGAATGGCCATGTGACTAAGGGACAGGTGGCAAATCTGAAAGTCAAAGGAGCTAGTTTTAAGAAGAAGTTCGGCAAGGGCATTAATAAAGGTCCTGGGCCGTCACATTAAGCAGAACCATCAACTACTGCTGTGAAGAAGGAAAAGAACGAAAAGTGTCACTTCTGTAAAAAGAAGGGCCATTTCCAGAGGGATTGTCATAAATGAAAGGCCTAGTTCGAGAAAAAGGGTAAGCCCTTTATTTATGTTTGTTTCGAATCAAACCTTATTAACGCTCCTTCTAACACTTGGTGGATTGATTCTGGTTCTATGTGTCATGTTTCTAATTCAATGCAGGGCTTCACTTCGATCCACAAAACAAATCCAAATGAGCATTTTCTCTACATAGGCAATAAAGCGAAGGCTAATATAGAAGCTATTGGAGTCTTTCGCCTGATTTTAAGCACTGGATTTATTTTAGATTTATAAGAAACTTTTTATATTCCCACAGTTTCTAGGAATTTAATTTCTATTTCCAAACTTGCTCTAGACGGTTTTGCGATTGAATTTAAGTACAATGGTTTTGGTTTGATTAAAAATTCTAATAATGTTGGTTCTGGATTTTTATTAGATGGTTTGTATCAATTGAATCTTTAAAAGAATTTTTTTGAAACCCTTGTGACCCCTACATCCTAATGTTGGTACGAAATGTACACTTAATGATGAAAAATCTGCTTATTTGTGGCATAAAAGATTATGCAACATATCCAGGCCGAGAATTGAAAGGCTCATTAAAGATTGAATACTACATAACCTGGATTGGGCCAATTATGATGTATGAGGGGATTGTATTAAAGGAAACAGACCAAACATACAAAGAAAGGAGCAACAAGAAGCACCCAACTACTTAAAATAATACATACAGACATATGTGGACCTTTCGATATTCCATCCATTGTTGGAGAAAAATACTTCATCACCTTTATAGATGATTTTTCACGTTATTGCATTTTGTACATGTTGCATGATAAATCTCAGTCTGTGAACATCGTTGAAATATACATTAATGAGGTTGAAAGGTGACTAGGCAAAAAGGTGAAAATTATTAGATCTGATAGAGGTGATGAATATTATGGTAGATATGACGAGTCAGGGCAACGCCCTGACCCATTTGCTAAACTCCTTGAAAAATTAGGTATTTGCGCCCAATACACAATGCCAGGATCACCTTGGCATAATGGTGTAGCTGAAAGGCCTAATCGTACCCTTATAGAAATGGTTAGAACTATGATAAGTAGGACCCAATTGCCTATATGTTTATGGACACATGCATTAAATACCGCTGTACACATCTTAAACAGGGTTCCTAGTAAGTCAGTTTCAAAAACCCCTTTTGAACTTTGGAAATGATGGAAACCCGATTTAAGGTATTTACGTGTGTGGGGCTGCCCAGCGAAAGCTAGAATCTATAACCCTCATGAAAAGAAATTGGATCCTAGGACATTATCTTATCATTTCATCGGGTATCCAAAAAATTCGAAGGGATATAGATTCTACTGTCCAAATCATACAACTAGAATCATAGAAACTGGAAATGCTAAATTTATTCAAGAAGGTGAAGTAAGTAGGAGTATAAAAGAAAGGGAGGTAATCATTCAAGAAGTCAGGGTACAAATTCCTATACCCAGAGTTCATAGCATACCTGTTGTTCCTAATGTAGTTGTTGAACCGGTCATTGACCAAATCAATAACAATGAACAATAAGTGAATGATCAGTTAACTGAACAACCACATAATGAGACTATATATAAGTGATGAAACTTTTGAAGCACCACAGGAAGTGCCAGTAAGAAGATCTCAAAGAGAAAGGAGATCAGCAATTCCGGATGACTATGTGGTATACCTTCAAGAGATCGAATTTAACATAGGGAATATTAGTGATCCAGTTTCTTATGAAAAAGCTATAAATAGTGATGATTCGGATAAATGGATTGATGCCATGAATGAAGAAATAAAATCTATGAATTACAATAAAGTTTGGGAGTTGGTCCAATTGCCAGAAGGACAAAAATGATTTGGGTGCAAGTGGATCTTTAAGACCAAAATTGGCTTAAAAGGCAATATCGAATGACATAAAGCTAGACTTATTGCCAAAGGTTTTAATTAATGAGAAGGCATTGATTATAATGAGACCTTCTCTCCAGTTTCAAAGAAGGAAGCATTAAGAATCATATTAGTGTTGGTGGCTCATTATGATTTGGAGTTGCACCAAATGGACGTAAAAACAACTTTTCTAAATGGGAGTTTAGAAGAAGAAGTCTACATGGCACAGCCACAAGGCTTCATAAAGGAAGGAAAGGAAAACATGGTTTGTATGTTAAAGAAGTCAATATATGGTATAAAGAAAGCTTCTCGTCAATTATACATTAAGTTCCACGATACCATTACATCCTTTGGGTTTAAGGAAAACACTGTTGATCGGTGAATATACCTGAAGATCAGTGGGAGTTTATGTTTTTAGTACTATATGTTGATGACTTACTTATTGTCAGCAGTGATCTTGGTTTATTAAGTGAAACCAAGAAGTACCTTTCTAAAAACATTGAAATAAAAGATTTAGGTGAGGCATCCTTCGTGATCGGGATAGAAATACCTCGGGATAGATCACGAGGAATGTTGGGATTGTCTCAAAAATCTTACATTAACAAAGTTTTAGAAAGATTTAGCATGAAAAGTTGCAATCCCATTAATGTTCCAATTCAGAAAGGGGACAAGTTCAGCTTAAGTCAATGCCCTAGAAGTGATTTAGAAAGGGAGCACATGAAAGGCATGCCTTATGCTTCGCTCGTAGGGAGCTTGTTGTATGCACAAGTCTGCACTAGACCGAATATCAGTTTTGTCATTGGGATGCTAGGAAGATATCAAAGTAATCTGGGGATTCACCATTGGAAAGCTGCAAAGAAAGTGCTGAGGTACCTGCAAGGGACCAAGGATTACATGCTCACATATCGGAAGACTAGTCACCTTGAGGTTATTGGTTATTCAGACTCAGATTTTTGGGGATGCCTTGACAGTAGGAAGAGCACTTCGGGTTATGTATTCCTTATGGTTGGAGGAGCCGTTTCATGGAAAAGTGCTAAGCAAAGCGTTATTGCATCATCTACTATGGAGGCTGAATACTTAGCTTGCTTCGAAGCTACAAATCATGGATTATGGCTGCAAAACTTTATTTTAGGACTTAGAATTCTGGGGTCAATATCTAAGCCACTGAAAATTTATTGTGATAATGTCGCAGTAGTCTTCTTCTCGAAGAACGATAGGTATACTAAGGCTGCTAAGCATATTGAGATGAAATACCTATCAGTTAAAGAAGTTCAAAAACAAAGAGTGTCAATTGATCACATTAGTACGCGTGATAACATAGCAGATCCTCTTATGAAAGGACTATCTCCAAAGACCTTTATGGAACATGTCAAAGAGATGGGTCTCGATTAGTTAGATTATGATTGCTATTTGGGCTTAGTTGTTTGACACTATTACTTGAATTCAATAAAAAGTGTTTCTGATTTCTATTATTTCTGTCTTTTATAAATGCGTGCATATAATTATGAATTATTATTGATAGAAATAATCCTTATTCAAAATGACATTATGAGGCCATTATGATACCTAATATTAAAGGCCCAGTTGAATGAAACATAGGTGTTGTGGTACATGGAAGGAACCATGATCTTGAATAGCATGGAACCGCCATGACTCGCATCCGTGAATCATTTGATTTAGCAAAATTTATCAATGATTGTGCATCTTATGATACCTAATTTAATTATTCGAATTATTAAGACCAACTGGGAGACTGTTGGAAATTAATGTTAAGTGACGGAATTAATTATTTAATTTTAATTCTATTAAATTCCAAATTTCCCATTTATGTGGTTTTAATAAATGTCAGATAATTAATTAGGAATGTGATAAATAAAGATATTAAAATATTTAGGTAAACCTTATCCGTTAGTCACATGATGGTTTGTGGCATTAGTGGGAGACTTGAAAGAGTCCCACCTCCACTAGGATTCCGGCCCTCTTCCCCTTATAAATAGAGACCTCTACACCATCTAGAGTCATCTCAATACACACTATTTCTAAGGAAGGAGATAAAATACGAAATTCTTATTATTCGTATTTTCTCACAAATATTCCGGGCACGTAAGAGGGTAATTCTGGGCTGTTCAAGAAGGGATTCAAAATAAGCTTTGACAGGAGCATTTAAGTCATCTTATTCCAATAAATTGGATGGACAAAGGTTAGTTTCGATCATAGTTATAAAAAAATTACGTTTTGTGATTGCATGAAGATTAAACATCCTGGATTCATGAGAAAACTATTTTTAAACATGATTGTTTATATCCGGTATTATGATTGTTAAAACAATATTGATTAACACCTTGAACATGCTTGTCACCTCATTTATGATGGCTTTTCTTGTAGCTTCTACCCCAAACGTTTTCAATGCTATGTGGAAGTTGTTGGAATATATAAACTTGATATCAAGTATATCTTCCATTTTCCAAAATAAGATGAAATTCACTCTGGATGCCTTTAGTGCCCATTTTTTTCCCACCGCCCTCTGGTTTCACCATTTCATCTGGATCCTTCCAATTTGATTGTCGTTTGCTAACCTCTTATTCGACCACTTGGCATTGATCAATCTTGCTAGAGCTCCTCCCAAAATGAGCTGTCTTTGTAGCCTTCTGAGAAATCTGAGCCAGCAAAATCTGAGGTTCATTTATAAAGCGAAATTGGACCTTAAGACGCAATCCTTTAGCTTCCACAAAGATGGTCCTATGAGTGCCCTTTTTGTAAAGTTTAACTTTGACCTTTTCCTTTATTTTAGAATTTGATTTGGCTTCTTTGTGACTTGATTCCGATTTTACCACATCAACATCCCCAATTTCACATTTTGTCATTTCATCTCCATCATCAGTTTGATCTATTTCGTTTGCAGGTTCCTCTTCATTCATTTCGTCATACATAATTGAAACATTCATTCTTTTCATTATTAATTTGTAAACCAACTATCAAGTCTAAAACAACAAAAATAATCAATAATAACCATTAATCTCAATGGCATAACGATGCCTCGAATGGATTTTGCATTTTACCTTAATTATTAATAGAAAGTTTTCAACAACAATTAAATTGATGTAATGGAATTTCTCATTTTACCCTTGTTGTTTTAGAATGATAATTTACCATTGATTGGGATAGGAGTGAGCGGTAGCAAAATCAATGTCAGATACGCTATTATTTGCGATAAATTTTGTTTCTATATGAAGTCTAGGAGCATGTGGTTTATGTCTATTGATTTCACATGATAAGCCATTTCCATTATCCAGGCCTATATGAGAAGCAATGATGAATCAAAATTAACACAAATTCTATAACAAAATTTATGTGAAATAATCTATATTATACTCCTAAAACAGTAGAAAGATGTTTTAATGGTAATCATTTATTTCATATGCTTATTATACCTCTAATATTATATAGCAACTCTAAGTGAACGATTCAGCTCCACTCATTTATGCCTTCAGCTATAACATGTAAGGCTTATAGCCTCCCCATCTCCCTTTTCTCCCCTCACGGATCCGTTCCACCTTGTGAAACAAGTGGATTTTTACTTCATCCCTCACTCTACCCACCTCTTCACCTTCTACTTCTTGCCCCATGTCCTCCCCAAACCCCATATAAATTAGCCTCCACTTATTTCATACCTAGTAAAAATGCCACAATATCCCTCTCACCCTATATATCTTAATCACCACGCTAGCCTTATCTTTTTCTCTCATATGTTCTTTCACTATTGGCAGGTTCTACATAAGGTGATACAAATCAATACACATACCACTACAACGAGATCTTGAGACCCGTGATGAGTTTTTTTATGAAGATCATAAGCCTATGGCTGACCATCCAACTTGGTACATCAAATGGTTGGTTTTAACCCATCTATCACTAGTGCTTTCATAGTTTCAGTGAGAACCAAGATATTTTAAGTAAATTTTTTTCATAAAGTGATTCTTGTGTGATGATTTTTTTTTGTATAACAAATGTTGTCATATGTGAGACAGGCTCGGGTACTAGGTCTGATGCTGTTTTGTTGAATTAGAATTCAGGATAAACATATTATGTATGTGGTTGTGACTGGTGTGCTTCCTATTCTTCCCCTGCCTCCCCAATCCCGATTTTTTTGATTTTTATAATTTCGTACATTTATAGCTACATATGTACACATACTTATGTTTAATAATGTGTTAAATTGTTTTCTTGACTTTGAAGGAAAAAAAAAACAAGTTTGAAAATTTGTACCTTAAAATGTATCTCCCATGATATTGTGGTTGTGACTTTTGCGTAATGTAACAATTTGAGTGTTAAGGTTGTGTTTGGGCCTTAGAAAATATGACGAGTACTATCTAGGTACGAACATTATATGATACAAAATCATTTTTTTTAATCTCAAACAAACACGGTCGATTTAAAACACGACATGACAAATATATGGATGGCAATTTAATCTGAACCGTAGGAGTTCCGACCCACCCCGACCGTAATGGGGCTAGTTTTAAAACTGATTAATGAATTAGAAGCGGGTATGGATTTAAAAAAAAATTATTTATTAAATGGGGCGGGTTATGAGTTCATTTAAATAAAACGGCCCTACCGCGTTCCGTTTAACTTATGCTTATATTAATACCCTTTATATGTATGTTAATGACAATTAAACCACATACACACACACACACACACACATGAAAAAAATCCTTTATATGTATGTTAATTTTGTAAAAGATCTATGTGGAAACATAGAATGATAATTGGGGGACTTTCACACATATTGGAATATGAACCATTGAAGACCTATAAGACTATAATGTAGTATTTTTAATTTTACTATTTTTGAAAATTAACCTGACCCATAGGATCCCCGCCCCGCCCCACCCTGTTTATTAAATGGGGCGGGTTAGGATTTTTGAAAATCCGTTCCAAACCCGCCCCGTTGCCATCCCTAGACTAATACGACCGATAATTTTAACATGTAATTAAACATGACAATACACAAAAATATGAGTAAAAATACGAATAAGTCAACATGTTATGACTAATACATGTCATAATATTCACATAAACATGACATGAAAAAGACGTATTGTTTTAGTTTCAGGTCAATTTTGAATAATTTTATTGTATCATGCCTAAAATTGTAAACTTGGTTTTTAGTCCCTTATTTTGTTGTCATTCACCAAAAAGTATTAAGCACAATGTTGTACGTATGTTATTACTTATAAGTGCATATTTTGTATTTTTTTTATCAAATGCCCGCGCATCGCGCGGGTTACATGCTAGTAATAGTAAAAAAAATAGTAGATGGCATCAATTCATTACCAACTGTATCACCAATTAAGGGGACAATTCCTTTATGGACTTGCAAGTTATGAGCATATAAGCATATGCAGTGATAAATGATGGACCTTAAAGGTATTTCACTCATTCGTAGATTGTGGACCTTTTTACACGAAATGCTTATACATGTCTCAATAATGAAAATTATTTCACACATTCGTAGATGAGATTTTTTTGTATAAAATTATAAATAGGTGTACAACCTATAATCATGTGATTTTTGACAAAATAGTGAGCAAAGTTTAATTACGAATGTGTTAATCAAATAAAATATATTCCACCCCAAACCAACTGAAGCCTAAACGATTAAAGAGACTCATTACATGTGAAAGGTGACACTATCATCAATACGCTCTCAACTTCTATGACATAATCAAGTTCTTCATGTTGAGACATGTATAAAACATTTCATGTGAAAGTCTTTGTTCTAAATGTATAGATCTAACATGAAAAATAACATTGATCCAACTCACAAAAAATATATTTCAAACCATGAAAAATAACATTTGTATGACTCTTAACAGATGTATGGTTGGATGAAAACCATATTTCAAATCCTATTTTGAGATTAAATGTAGGATGAAAACAATGTTTTCGGATCTGAAACACACAAAAAATTCACGGTTAAATTGAAACCATCCAAATTTGAAAAAATGCCCAAACTAAAATTTAAAATACACCTTAAATCTAGACCGATTACCTGTCCCAGTCGGGGAGAAGATAATATAATATATATAATCTTAAGAAAATATGCAACTAACATCTGAACAAATGACAATAAATTAATTTAATTCTGGTATGCCGGTGCCTAAACTGTTGTTCCCAATGTATCTTGTGGTACAACTTGCGAATTCAAGGCATATTTTGTGTTTATTTCTATACAAGTACACTATTTCAAATAATTAATTTTTACAAAATTCATATAAATGCGTGACATCAAGTAGTGAATAAATGTAAACATCTTAACCTTTTATTAGATCAAGAAGCTAATATGAAGTTTTACTTACGTACATGATCCTGCATCCCTCTAGCAAGCGTCCTCCTTTACTTTATTCCTTCACAGCTTGAGCTCCAACTAAGGAATTTATATCAACTATAATTTTAGTTTCATATATCAACAATAATTATAAGATACATATATGCAATTATATTATGAGTCATGGTTCAATAAATATAAAACAATGTCCTATTTCTAATTACCTAGAGTAAATTTTGGTCAATGGTATTCAGTATATCTTCCTCTGCCTTCATTACCATCTGTAAGATAACCACACAAAAAATGAGTAATCATATCAATTTTCATATTCAAATCCCTGGGAAAAAAAATGAAGCATCGTGTAGGAGCTTGAAACCTAGATAAATAAGGTTTGAAGCTATACTATAGCTCAACCACGGACCATCACACACACACACAAAGTCATAATAACATTAAATTAGTGAAATTTTAAAAGGAAAAGAACATTGAATATAAAAATATGTTTCCCAATTTACATTATAT
Organism: Sambucus nigra; assembly: GCA_949130495.1. Taxonomy (NCBI): domain Eukaryota; kingdom Viridiplantae; phylum Streptophyta; class Magnoliopsida; order Dipsacales; family Adoxaceae; genus Sambucus; species Sambucus nigra. Next base: position 158,850,049 of record OX422215.1, read on the forward strand.
GGGAAATATATATAATTTAGCAATTTACTACATTATCAAACCATGAAAATGAAAATTGTAACACCAAGAATATGGATGAAAACAACTGTAGTACAAATGCCAAAAGATGACATTATTCGAAATTGACTGTGGCTTAAGGGTGTTTGGTAGGTTCTGACCTGCCGAAAAGCATGACAAAGATGACTACCTTTTGAAAAAACATGCATACAACTCTGATTTGATCATGGTTCGATCCTGACATCTTTTATGGTAACACTACTTTAAATTGGACTTAAATAACGGCCATTCATAGCAAATCAACAGAACTCACTGCATTATTAAAGTTATAATAGAAAATTCAAACACATAAAATAGTAAACCTAATGATTAGATGTATAAAATAAAATTAATAACAAGTATAAAAGGTATGGGTGGAGGTTTCGTGGGAGTTCTATGCGGAGGTTATGTGTTATGAAGATGCTCCGCAGTTGCATCTAAACAAATCCACCAACGCGTGCAAATGAAGCAAGGCCTGTGGTAAGTCAATGAAGCAAAACCCCGTGAAAGCCATGTGAACTGAAACAGTCACATGCCCTCTATGAACAACTATAGAATAGTTGGAAACCATCGGTTATAAACAAGATGGTTTACAAACTATTCTATATTGCTTGTTTTCTGTGACACCCCGCCTAATTAAATACCGGGTGATCAGTCCTTTATTAAATTATAATCAAGGTGAACGATCGGTTCATTCTTAGCATCACTGTCGTAAAAATAACTTTTTCAATTTAAACACCCTAAATAATTAAGCTAAGTGTCAAAACAGTTTTAGACATTACTTTCCAAATTTTATTTTATAAACCAACGTTTAAAAATTTACATAATTCATAGATAAAGAATCACACAACATCTATCCTGGAGCATATAATCCAAATAATTAAACATTCAACTAATTGAATCCAATATTTAATACTTAAAGGAAAACATCCTGACAATAATAAATCCCAAAGTGTAAATACTGGAAATAAACGAATCACAATAACCGATAAACAACTGAATAATGGAAAAGGGCGACACATGCCCAACTGAATAAATAGTGCTAGAAGTGGAATCAACAAATGATATCGTTTAAGCAAGAGGCCCGCAACTCCCACCTAAGATGCAACGCGTTCCTTCCAAAGGATCCTATGCAAGACGCCCCTGTGGCTGGGCACCGGTAATATATACATATATATACAAGAGATAAGAGAAAATGGAAACGGGTCGGAGCCCGATTGTAAAAACGATTTAAAATTTGTTTAACAAGTATTTAAAATGTTTACTGGCCAATGTAACAACATATTAGTGCGGCACTCCCTTGAGAAATTCTCACATCTCTTCTAATGTGCACGCCTATCACTCTAACCTTCCCAACGGTTTAACTTATCTTATCTTAGGTCACTCGTAAGATTTAAACTGACAAATTCAATTGTTTAAGAGGTTAATTTCATATGACAACACAGTTCTCATTTAAACCTTATTTGCTAATAAAGTTCCTCAGTAACATATTATACGTTTCAAACACTTATGCCCCAAATTAAAATAGTTATTCCATTCTTACTTATCATAGACACAGCAGGTAGTTCCCAAATTCCAGATTTAAATATATATATATATATATATATATATATATATTAAATACTCATATAATATATATATTCTAACAGCACCCCACATAATAATTATGGTGCGGGCATACTCTGCTATCCAGTCCCCATATTACTCCTACTAAGGGAAATACAAGTTCGTAATCACTCTCGAACTATATTAACACAAACACAAACAATATTGAGGCGAAGCATAGATTCCAAGTCTCTAAGAGGTCAGCACATTCCCTCACGTCTCTTAGGACCGTCTTAGTATCGATTCGATAGCCTATACCAAAGGATTTCTATCTTCTAGGGTACGAGTCAATGTCCCCCATAAAGGTCCCATCGAGATAAGACTGTCCCAGCGCTGTAACCTCAGGGATAGCAAGTAGCGCGGGCATGATTTTTTCACGTATATAGTATATGCATAAACACAGTCATATAAATATACTACTATTACCATATTCAATTTAGGTACATTCTCACGACCCATAATTATGATATTTATCCTTATTACTCGTTGTTTAGTTATCCCGTATAACGATTCATCTTCTTATTTAAATTGTGGGATTATTCCAACTTACTACGTAACACTCATGGATTCTAATCTTTCCAAAGTGAAATTTTAGTAGGTACTTATTCATTTTACCACTTACTTCCTTACGAGTTTCACCCTCTAACACATATTTCCATATCCCTTAAATGTAATACGCCCCCGTGAAATGTTAAATCTCGCCTTTTACCAATGGTCCCATATATTTCTAAAGTCCTACTGGTCTTATTTATATCCCAAAATATTCTAACATTAATATCCAAAAATGTCTAATCATTTAAATGGGAATGAACTAATTAAAAAGGGAATATGAGTTATACAGGAGGGGTCGATCAATCGAGGGCAGGTGTTCGATCGATCGAACCATCGATCGATTGATGCTCTATGATCGACCGATCGATCAAGCAGGTATGGCGAATTCTGTAGATTACCAGTTACGGGTTCTATCATCCAACATCATCCAAATCCAAATTTTTAACTCCCAAACTCCCAGAAATTTATACCACAAATGTTCTAAACCCAAATGGACAATAGTCAACATAAGGCATGTGAGTTTTCATCATGAATCATGGATTAAAAGAGCCAAAATTCGTACAATTCTCATGAACCCTAAAAATTCCTTTAACTTAATTCAAATCATTCTTTTTCTATAATTTCTACTTCTAATCCATCATAAATCCGTGGTTCAACCTCTATATGTGAGAGGGATTTTCAGATTATTATTTTTATCAATACAACATGTGATTTCTAATCTCCAACATGGGTTTTCTTTAAAAAAAACTCATCCTAATCAACCCTAAACTAATATGAATGAAGCATTAATGAAATTAAGCAAGATAAATACTTGCCCGGGAATATTTGTCTCTGGTTTGTGGTTGAAATTAGTGTGGTTGTAATCCTTATTACGCGATCTATCGTTTGGCGGTGACGGCGGCGCAAACGGAGGAGTTTTCGGCCTAGAACTCCTTGGTAAGCTCTTCCTTTCCTTCTCCAATGACCGTCACTTGTTTTTGGTTGTGTTAACCCTAGAAGACAACCCTAAGCATCTGATATAACCTTATAATTTTCGTGGGTTTTCAAGCCTAAAAATGTAAAATGTCCAAAACGCCCTCCCGGGGTGTTAATTAGGCCTAAAAATGCCCCGAGACCCAAACTAAACCCCTGGGTACATTATTTTGATGATCTCGATCCTTTCGGACACTTTGGCGCACTCTAAATGACAATACGGGTGACTTATAATTTATTCAATTTTATTAATCAACATTTAGTCCCGACACGACACGGGCGCGTCCCGACTTAAATTTCCAAAATTGTCATTTTATTCACTCGTGACATTTAATAGAACCAATAGTATATATTACTTTTCTCATTAGTAATATTCAACAAGTTTCCAATGATTACTAACTCTCGTCACGTTAGTAATTATAAAAATAATTAATTTCTGGATTTATATTAAATTAATAACTCACATTAAATTTAATAAATCTCCCAATTTTAAAAGCCATAAAAATACGGGGTATTACATACCCCCCTAATAACGGAATTTCGTCCCGAAATTTGGAAAATAAGGCTTACCCGGTAAAACATATTTTGGCTAACTTAACAGTACGCAACCTATCCACATAGTAAGATGTTTAATTTCTATAGCCCCCGCCTTGTAGCAAGCTTGTTTAACACTCTTCATTAAAGATACTTCTCATGGTTCTCCTATCCGACAACATTTACATAACACATGCATATACACTATTTATTTCCATTATGTCAATGTCATTGGGAGGTCACATCTCACTACATGACAACTACTCGGATTTATCTAAACACAAAACTCCCATTCTGGGAGAAACCATACGAACATCTGACCACACTTGTTCGCCCCAAACAGTCGTGGACTTCCACTATAGTCGTCGGATTATTCTCGACCGATACAAAATTCTGGTTATCCGCTTACCTCTAAACCTACGCAGAGGGAGAATAGTTAAGGTTTTTCCCACACCAAAACTTCAATAAGTACCTCGTTCATGACAAACAGGTACGAGTGATTCCACGTAACTCTACCATTAGGTAATATCCTCCCCCAATTACCGTACTGCTCTACTTGTTAGCTATAATCGTTGTGAAAATGAAATGATCACCAGGATTCTAAAATCACCTTCACGCGGCTCCACTACTTGTTAATCACCATGCACCTGTTCCTCGGCTATGGGTGATACCTCTTACTCAAACGAAATGTCATTTATGCTATTTCCTGAAATCCCATATTGAAGGTGGGATTCATAAATTTCATCCTGATTCAGAAAACAATCCTGTGTAGGACCACGCACCGGCGCGATCCCTTCCTTTCAAAGGAAGACTGGGGCACACTAGTTAACGTTGTAAATCACCCCAAAGGGATGTCAATCATTCCCTTCTTGGGCGACTTACTCCACATGTTCGGATGAACCCTTCATCTTATCTTGAAGATGGCAACCCATCCAAGGACTTTGCCGACTTTACCGCCCTCTTCCATTACAGGAATAGTTGATAACCACAAAATTCTCTAGTTGATCCCCTTATTCCAATCGATCTCTATCTATGAGTGGTGCATGAAGAGACTACTCAGTATGTCCCTCTCAACATCGAATTTCCTTGAAATGTCTCACATTGAGTGACATTTAATACTCCCCTTCCTTCCGTGGTGTATATCGCAAGTTTCGACCCATGCACTTTTCTCTATGATGCGCACTTCTGGATCTTTTATACCATACTAACATTATCACTCTTTGTATGCACAACTCTCTCTCAACATTTGACTAATTACAACTCCGTCCTGAGTGTTCTCCATATAGTTAAATCCTACCCTTCTCAAGGGATACCTCTTTGCAAACGGCTTCCCACAGCCTTCTCACCAGACTCGGTGTGCTACTCTGATTGCACACTTATATATGGATTTATCATCTTTCACACGGTGGTTAATCCACTCTACCCCTTTCACTTTGTTATGTTAGTCCCACAAATATATATTCCACACCTATATTCGCACGTCCCTTCAGCTAACCAGGATGTCTACACACCTTATAAACCGTGCATACTAGCGTAAGCATCACATATATTTCACACCTAATAACCAATTCTCTGTTTTCCTAGTGATCACAACGTGATTGTAATACTCGGGTACTCTCACTTACCCTAGAAGTCGAAATTCTAAATCCTCCTTATCATCGTTCTACCCCTCAACTCGTGGTGGTAAAATAAAACTTTCAATGATTTCTTACCACGTAACTGGCTCCACTAGCCTTAGATCATAATTCAACTACCAACTTACATATATAATTATTTGCTCCTATTATGATCGAGATATTGAACTCATGGACTAATGACCAGACATCTCCCTATTTCAAATCCTTCGCTAAGTTTCATGCGTGAGATGTCTCGCAAAGCGAAATACAAATAAGGAACCCCCCCAATACACTAATACCTAGCATTGTCAGTTATCGAAGTCCGTCAGGCCCTCCGTCCATAGTATGTACCCTATTTTCCCGTTTCTTGACAGAAAATTTCATCTCCTCCCGAAAATACACTTAATAAAGAACATTTCGCCAATTGCACCATCGTACAGTATTAGTGGTGATTGCATACCATAAACCTTGAATACATACAATCGGGGTTCTCGAAATCCCTTTTCCCAATCAGAGGGGTATAAATCTTAACTCCAACATCTCTAAAGGATATATATAATAATGCACTCTTTCTATCACCCAGTCCTGAGCGCTAAACATAATACTGAGTTATGTCTTTTCGCATAACCGTAAACCCGATACATACTGAATCATAACAACAAAGTCCCTACACACCGGTATCGAACATCTCGAGCTCACTATCCCCTCCGAAGTCTCTAGGATATATAATATATAAGTGTGAGTCCAACCCTCTTGCAGGTGAGGCCTCGCCAGAATAGAACACGCTGCACTAATGCAACCACTCCAATAGCCTTGCAATAACTGCCTACTATCGTACTGGCCATTTCTATAAAGTTGTAATCAATACCATATTATACTCGTATATCACATCACTAAAACGAGTAACCTCAATAAAGTATATAACACTATTAATATACTCTTTCATCCTCCGCGGTTAGCACTAAGGAAGATCCCGCTACACTAGGGAAAAATATTCACATGATAATACCATTTATAGTTATACGCATTAAACTCGTCTCACATGTTAATCTAGAAATGTAGAAAATATAATGACTCGCTCGTGTCACATAAAACACGCCTCATCCTCTAAGGATAAAACTTATACTTCTACCTTTCCATTCGTATTGGCAAATCCTTCCTCTGGGCGAGGCATTGCCACCACACACCTTTCCTACCCCGAAATGGCGAGGACAGTACTCCTACCGAAACTCTAGCATGCCAATAACGACCTTATACTCATGCATATCTAACATCAGTATTGATCATGATTAAAAATGAGGTTATCAATTCTCTATATCTGCACCTCTTCAAATAAGTAAAAATCAAAGATTCTTTCCCCCAAATGGTGAGTCTACGTATGACACCTTACTCGTCGTCGTGACTAATAGCCCTAAGGCTCACAAAAAAAATGAATAGCCATAAAACAGGGCGGTGCCCCGATATCAATTAAAACTTAACTCATAGTACCCAGTATAAGGAATGTACCTCGTATCTCGGTTAGGGCCTGAGGTGCTGCTATCTGGTGGACGTTACATACACGTCCATACTGTAATTGCCTCTGCTGAACTGAGGCTGCTGGAATAGCTGGTGGGGCTGAATTATGTGATTTATTACTGGCGCCCTTCTGCCGTGGGGCCCCATTCCTCTCTGGGCAATCCTGACGCCTATGGCTATTCTTGCCACATTGGAAGCACTTCCCTCAAAACTGTCTCACTTCACTACGTTGTTGACTAGTCTTTCTTTTTCCTTGGTCTTGCTGGCCTTGATAAGAAATTTGCGGAAAAACGATGTCAGGTTGAGGACAATCCCTCCACTCGTGATCCGGTTGTACACATTTATTGCAGAGTTTCGAAATTCCTCGCTGGTCGGGTTACAGTTTCTCTCCAGTCTGATTCATACAAGATTGACATTTATGACCGTTCCTTCCACATTTGAAACACCACTTTATGACTTTATTTTGACCCTAACCCTGTTGGCCCTAACACTTTTGGCCCTTTCCATAAATTTTGTCACCTCTGGAACTGTCTTGGTCTTGAGTGGTTTATTGCCGCAATTTCGGTGCCTTCATACAATTGCCAACTTTAGTCGTATGAATTTGATCAACCTCTCTAGGTATTTTGCCTCCTTTAAGATGCATGCTGCGTTCGTGATACTGTACGACTGCAGTGGTAACTGCTTGTGCCACAATGCCCGCAAATTCTACGATTGGAACCCTTTTCGGAGACACCTGAGGTGTGAGTTGTCCTTGTTCATTAACTTCTCCAATGGCCTTAGCTCGTTCGTCCTGACGGGCCATCTGAAAATTAAAAAAAAATTAATCTGAATAAATTCAACATTCACATCGACAAATCGCAGAAGCACGAATTTCCAACGCATAAAGATGAATTCAACATTCCTAATGTTAGGGATCTAAATCAAAGACACTGAGCTGGAAATGAGATAAGCCGTACAAATCCAAAAGGACACTAGAACCTGATGCTCTGATACCACCTGTGACACCCTGCCTAATTAAATACCGGATGATCAGTCCTTCATTAAATTATAATCAAGGTGAACGGTAGGTTCATTCTTAGCATCATTGTCGTAAAAATAACTTTTCCAATTTAAACACCCTAAATAATTAATCTAAGTGTCAAAACCATTTTAGACATTACTTTCCAAATTATATTTTATAAACCAACGTTTAAAACTTTACATAATTCATAGATAAATAATCACGCAACATCTATCCTGGAGCATATAATCCAAATAATTAAACATTCAACTAATTAAATCCAACATTTAATACTTAAAGGAAAACATCCTAACAATAATAAATCCCAAAGTGTAAATACTGGAAATAAACGAATCACAATATCCGATAAACAACTGAATAATGGAAAAGGGCGACACATGCCCAACTGAATAAATAGTGCTAGAAGTGGACTCAACAAATGAGGTCGTTTAAGCAAGAGGCCCGCAACTCCCACCTAAACTGCAGCGCGTTCCTTCCAAAGGATCCTATGCAAGACGCCCCTGTGGCTGGGCACCGGTAATATATACATATATATACAAGAGATAAGAGAAAATGGAAACGGGTCAGAGCCCGATTGTAAAAACGATTTAAAATTTGTTTAGCAAGTATTTAAAATGTTTACTGGCCAATGCAACAACATATTAGTGCGGCACTCCCTTGAGAAATTCTCACCTCTCTTCTAATGTGCACGCCTATCTCACTAACCTTCCCAACGGTTTAACTTATCTTATCTTATCTTAGGTCACTCATATGATTTAAACTGACAAATTCAATTGTTTAAGAGGTTAATTTCATATGACAACACAGTTCTCATTTAAACCTTATTTGCTAATAAAGTTTCTCAGTAACATATTATACTTTTCAAACACTTATTCCCCAAATTAAAATAGTTATTCCATTCTTACTTATCATAGACACAGCAGGTAGTTCCCAAATTCCAGATTTAAATATATATATATATTAAATACTCATATAATATATATATTCTAACAGCACCCCACATAATAATTATGGTGCGGGCATACTCTGCTATCGAGTCTCCGTATCACTCCTACTAAGGGAAATACAAGTTCGGAATCACTCTCGAACTGTATTAACAAAAACCCAAACAATATTGAGGCGAAGCATAGATTCCAAGTCTCTAAGAGGTCAGCACATGCCCTCACGTCTCTTAGGACCGTCTGACTATCGATTCGATAGCCTGTACCAAAGGATTTCTATCTTCTAGGTTACGTGTCAATATTCTCCATAAAGGTCCTATCGAGATAAGACTGTCCCAGTGATTACTTTTCTCATTAGTAATATTCAATAAGTTTCCAATGATTACTAACTCTCGTCACGTTAGTAATGATAAAAATAATTAATTTCTGAATTTATATTAAATTAATAAGTCACATTAAATTTAATAAATCTCCCAATTTTAAAAGCCATAAAAATACGGGATATTACATTTTCCACAATTTACGACGGATTTCAAACCATTGGTTATGAACAAGATGGTTTTTTATTCTCAAGTATTATAACCGACATATAATTGGCAAAACACCCAATAAAAACATACATGAGACCGTCTGCTAATAATATTGGTATATGTGACTAAATGCCTCTTTTTCTCCACAATTCTTGTCGAAAGCGATTTAGTGATGAGAACAAATTAAAAATACCATACATGTACATAATGAGAACAAATGGGAACTATTTAAAAAAAGCATACATGTACCCCTCAATAATAACACACATGTACATAACGAGAAGTGTTTAAAATAACTCAACTATATAATTCAAACAATGGATTTCTTAATGTAAACTAGAAGACAAAATGGCTCCAAATGATATTGGAGATTTGGCATATAGAGGAAAAATTCAATTAACGACGAATGAAAATGCAAAATGTAAAAGCCACAAAATTGTTAATACCAATGCAAATGTAAAAGTGAAGAGTCGAGATAACTTACCATTGGTACACAAAATGTCAGGGGGTATCAATAATTGATGATTAAACTTCAAAGGTCATTAATTGGAATGCTAATAATAATGGCACTACGATAAATAGAAACTGTGTAGATCATTAAGAAGAAAAATAAAAATAAAAAATCTTTAATGCCAAATTTGATAGGACAACAAAGATAAATCATGCTCATCCTAATTAAGATACACAAATAGTACGTTACCAAAATCAAAGGAGACAAATAGTTCAATACCCCTACATATTAATCCAAGGGATAAAGTATATGTAGATCTACCATGAGATAAAAGTGCATATATAGTATACAGAGTACCTGATAATGTGAGAATAACAATATATATATATATAATAGACATATACTTGAGAATGTGAGAGATAGAAAATAGAGTACCTACTAGTAAAGAAACACAAAACAAAACTAGTAAAGAAAATATATTTAGAGGGGATAAATGGTTTTAAACCACAAACAAAAATAAATAAAATTTTCTCATGAACCAAATACAAAAAATCCAAATTTTTCCTCATGAACTATATACGATTAAAAGCAACACACCTATAAACTATTTGATGTAAAGAAAAAGTAAATAAACCAACATCAGTTAAAATTGAGAGAGAGAGATTCAATATACCAAACGATTCATTAAACCTTACTGTATATAAACGATGTATAAACGATTACATATTGATTACAAATCGATTACAACTATGCTCTCCAAATTGATTACAAATCGATTGCACCCGAGAAAAAGTAAAGAAAAAAAAAATTTACCTTTGTTGATAGTTGTTAATCATACAACTAAGAGGAAGATAAAGGGAGAGAGGGAGGGAGAGTAACGCGAGCGAAAAAAATAAGAAGAGTATTATTGTTTTTGCATTTTGAGGAAGAGTGGGATATAAATTAGAGTGTCAAAAGAGGGGGAACCCAAAATTTTCAAGGGCAAAATAGTTAGTGCAAAATAAACACATCTGGTGACATCATAAGTTCTATCTTATGACATACATAAGTTTTGTCCCTTATTATATATATATAAATTCTCTTGTAAGAACTTTTTATGGTGCAGACCCCAGAACATACCATTTTTTAATATAGTAAAAAAAAATGATTTTTTAATAAAACTTCATTGATATGATCTCCACAGTGAGAAGATCATCTCCTATTTTTTTCAACAAAAAATTCAATAATAAAATCGTTGAGATGAGGTGATATGTAGAAAATGGTATAAATATGCATTTTCGACCGTTGAAATTTTGGGTCGGCGTCGGACACTTGATTGATTGAATTTTTTGATGAAACCATCAAAAAGTGGGTGATATGATCGCCAAAATTTCAACAATTAAAAATGCGTATTTATATCATTTTTTACATATCACCTCATCCCAACATTTCTTTTATGAAAAAATTGGAGATGATCTACTCACCGTGGAGATCATATCCATGAAGTTCCATCAAAAAATTATTTTTTTACTATTTTCAAAAAAATGATATGCATCGAAGTCTGTACCATAAGGAGTTCTTACAGAAGAGGTACCCTCCCTCTCTCTCTAGAGAGAGAGAGTGAGGTCCCAGTTTGAGGACCCTAAATGCGAATCATTTGTTTAAAATAGTAAAAGAAATACTTTTGGGATGATTTTTTATGGGTTTTAAACGTTTGAGTAGGACCATAAAAAAACAACTCAAAATGAATTGTTTTGCTATTTAAAAAAATTCGGTCAAACTTTATTTGTTTTTAAGTTATTTCAAACTTTTTAACTACTGACAAAGTTTGTTCGATTTTTTTAATAATGTTTAAAAACCATGAAATAAATTAACCCAAAAATATTGTTTTTACTATTTTATCAAAATTGATCTGCGCCATCGGTATGCAAACTGGGGTCCTCATGAGATTTTCTCTCTCTCTCTCTCTCTCTCTCTATATATATATATATATATATATATATATATATACACACACACACACACGTATCTTGAAAGAGTCCTAAAGCTACACGTGTATCACTCATTAATTTTATGACTTCAAACCACTTGAGAAGAAAAGCCACATACATGATACATAAAACGTCGTCAACCTTTTTAGGGAGGAAAAAAAAAGAAAATTATAGTTTCCCAAATAGAAGAATGAAATAAAAGAAGAAAATCGATTGATTCAACCTCCGTCTTCAAACCGGTTGCACGTATCAAAACATTCATATCTCCCAAAGAAGACATGGACCCAAATCCATCATGAACCTATTTGTGGGGATTCAATAATTTATTTATATGTTTTCAAAGAGGATAATTTTGTTTTACTTCATATTTTTGTGTTTGATACTACATATATTCTTTTAGAATTCAAAATATATATTTGTTAGGGGAATGAAATCAAATCGTTTTTAAGATATGCTTACGAAAATGTTGTGCTTTCATTTTTTTATTTGATTAGATTACAGTTAATGGATTGTTTTACTTTTTATAATTGAAACGATATTTTTGTTCACTGAATATACATGGTATGTTTGCTAGGGCTTTGAGAAATGGTACTAAGACGAGGGAGGGTGAACGATCATAATTCGTCATGGAGTTTTAATAATGGAATTTAGGATTCGATATATAGAAAATCCATAATTGTTTCACAAATTTTAGAGGACACACCAATCTCTCCCATCTAGAACAAGTTATAAGCACACATTAAATTTCTCGATATAAAATCTTTGGATATAAAATCAGAACAATCTTTCCCCTCATGGCCATAACAATTCTGGACCAAAAGTTCCAATAAAACCTTGTCATAAGACAAAACAAATCATTGGATCTTTTGCGTGTTGAATTTAAAATCTGAAAATTTCTATTTTTCTTGTAATGGATTAAGTTGTAAGTTTTCGGAACAATGCTGGATTAAGTTCGTAATATGTTTTTGCTTGTTTGGATATTGAACTTTGAAACTTTGAAACATGTATGTGTTCATTTAGTATTTTGTGCTTGGAACATTCATTTAGCCGCTGCATAATATATTTTTTATTTAATGTAAAAGAGATTAGTTGGTTTATTGGAAAACATTTTTTTCTATAATTCAAAGCATATATTTTTTCAATAGAATGAAAAACAAATTTCATTGTTAACTGCAAAACAAATTATTATTTATTTAAACAAATCAAATTTTCAAAAAAAAAAAAATTGGATCAGATTATCTGTCTATTAACAAATTCGGATTCGGTAATCCATATAAATATTCGTCGGATTATCGAATTCGATTCGAATCCACTAATGTCAAGCGGATTCAGATGTGATGATCCCTAATCCATTTCGAATTCGATTCATGTATGATACGTTAAGATAATTTTATATGATACAATCAGATATAATTCATTATCATTTAAAATCCACCTACACCAATTTCGACTGTGTAAATTGTACGTGTGGGGCGGCGATTCCCGTTATGCGGGTAAATTTGTTTTTTATTAGTCAAAAATTGATACTTTACTAACTCATCCCAAAACTCCCTCAGTCCCTAGTTTCGCGAGGATTATACACATCTGAAAACCACGAAGTAGCCCCTAATGTTTATAATTATTTTTAATTTTAATTGAAAACTCACCCAGATGGACATCACCTTCCTTCTAGGACCTCACCTCCCATATAATGTGATGTGATGGAGCCATTGTGGCCTTTAAAACATTACTGACCAAAATATCTCATCGTAATAGCCGTTCCATCAATATTTGGAGCAGATAGAACTACATCATTTCTAAACCACAGTTTGAGGATTTAAAAATCTCACTTGTCCGTTTAACAAATGAACATAGTTTTAAAGTATCTCCATATGAATCACCAAAGTCCATTTCTTTTCTTCGGGTTTCCTAGACTGGAGTTATGAATGAGCGAGTTTTTTAAGTTTCCTACTATTTTTCTCGTTAAACTCCCAAACTGGAGAAATGATTTCCTTTCTCTTCTTTACTCTCCAAATTAGAATTATCAAAAATGTCGAGAATCCTACAACTCAGAGTAGAACAATCGAAAACACATAGATCAAAAACCATAGAACCTTGCTCAATTCTACCACGTTTCCTTATATTAAGATTACCACTGGTTTTCTTAACTTGTTATGTTGGATCTCATTATTTTTGCTTCCAATGTCATTTAAATAGCGCTAGTTATGGATTATTGTTGGTAATATAATATGTAATCATTACTTAAATTATTTTATTGACTTAAATTTCCTTGTATATTTTTTCTTTGCTTTTGTTGTTGGAAGAAAACTGTTATGCCTGTTTTTTTTGCTAAAATTGAGGGATATGAATTAAATAAGTCAAAATGTTTTACACCCCTTTTAATGAGTTCGCATGCATGGAATATGCATAATTCAATTATTTTCCTCACCAAAATTTATCGCAATGTTTTCCTTCTACTTTTTTATAATATTGCCTCCTGATGGAGCCTGTCATATTTTTGAATAAATCCACCCATTTGAGTCTTAAGAGATCCAATAAATTACTGACGCATCGGAATTTTTCTTGATAAAACCTTTACTTGGGCCTATAAAAGTTTCTTCAGATGACTCCTAATTATCCTTAAACAAAGTATAATTATTGTACTATAAATATGGAATGTGACATTAACCGTTGGTATTGTGACTCTTATCATCAGAAGATGCTCACCTCACTCACTAAACGTGGTCGACACTATATCTCCTTGGTCTACTCAGTATTATTCTTGATCGGATGGATGGCCGACTATAATTAATAAATTGATATTATTAATCACCAAACACAGGAGTGGTCAATAAGTGGGAATATATAGAACTCCCATTATACACACGTGGGTTAGTCATTTCAGCTGATTGTGATTCACTCATCATTAGCCGTCTCCTCGAATGTAGGAAAGTTTAACTGCCTGATTTATAAAGTCTCTCTCTCTCTCTCTCTCTCTCATAAAATCACTTATAAATAAACACTCAATCACATAACAAAACATCCTGAAAGATTCAACCTAACGGCCATAGATAAAACATTAGATAGATTCTTGAGAGTTTGTATCCATTCTTACATGGTTAATACAAACAACATTACACGTGTTGATGTAGGCACCTTATTATGCCGAATCACGTTAATTTCATATTTCCTTCTCTGTCTCTCATCTCTCCTAAATCTAAGTCATTAATCTTTTTTATTTATTATAGTTTATCATTGGTATTTATCATCTAAGACCCATAAAATTTGTATATCATTTTTAGATGATAAGAGATTGGCATTATCTATAAGAGTTTTTTATAAGACTTTTGATGTTTCCTACCATTCCCAATTAACAAATCGAATTTTGTGAAACCCCTTTTCATTCGCAAAGTCTTTTTGTATGTCCAAAAATTTTGGAAATGGAAGAAAATGCGAAAGCAATCGCACCAACGAAATGATTCTACCTTCCACCACTGTTGGAATGGGGGACATTCAAAGAATTACGATGAGCTTAGGCAGAGGCCGGGTGGCGATGTAATAAAATCTAAAACAACTAATGCAAACACTCCTGGTCAAAACAAATTCGGGGTAAACTTTATCACTTTAGCTGGGAGAGAATCCTCTGACAGGAGGGGTGAAATGCTGACATATATGGGAATATGTTAGTAATTATCAAACACACGTGTGGGTTATATGTGGGAATATGAACAACTCTCATTATACACATGTGTACTAGTCCTTTCAGTTGATTGTGATTGACCCATCATTAACTGTCTCCTCGAATGTAGGAAAATATAGGAAAGCATAACTTCTTGATTTATAAAGGCATTCCACATCTTCCATCTCTCTCTCTCTCTCTCTCTCTCTCTCTCTCTCTCTCTCTCACACACACACACACACACACACACACACACACACAGACACACACACACACACACACACACACACACTCTCTCATATAAAGTGGCCAATAAATAAACACTCAATGGCACATAATAAAGGATCCCGAAAGATTCAACCTAATGTCCACACACAAAATCTTATAGTGATTCTTGAGAGCTTGTATCCATTCTTTCATGGATAACATAAATAATATTATACCAATGGAAGTAGGAATCTCATTAGGCTGAACCATGTTAATTTCATATTACATTCTCTGTCTCTCATCTCTCGAAATCTAAGTCGTTAATCTATTTATCTGTTATAGTTTATCATTTATATTTATCAACTAAGGCCCATAAAATTCATTTATTAATTTTAGATGATAACAAATTGGTGTCGTTTATGGAAATTTTTGATAAGTCTTTGGATGTTTCTTACCACTCCCAATTCATGAAATCCCTTTTTATTCACAAATTCTCTATTTGTGTTTATAAATGGGAAAAAATCCAGAAAGCAATCACGCCAACGAAACGATTCCACCTTCCACCCCTGTTGGAATGTGGGACATTAATGGAATGAAAACGCGTCAAGTATTGAGAGAGAGTCAAGTTATGTAAGTTTTCAGTCGTACTTGCGTAGTTCCTCATCATTGTGTATTTTTTTAGTTGGGTCATTCTAGTTTTTTCCTATTTAGTTTTTATGGTACATCGGACATTGTGTGTGATTGATTTATTATATCCTGCTATCACCTAGATGCTTGATTTAGATTAAGATAAATTTTTTAATCAGTTAAATACAATTTTTTTTAATCGATGGTAAGTTTCACTTAGGTTATTTTGTTTAATCAATTAAATTTGAAAAAAAATAGTTTGTGTTTTACCCTGTCCATATATTAAAACTCTTTAGTCTTGAGTTTGCACTTTGATTATTCATAACAAATTGTATATTTTCCAATTTTTAATGACCGAACTATAACAACACTCAAAATCCTTATTATCACATATCCATTCAATAAAATGTTAATAGTATTCGTGTTCAAGATGAGTGAAAAGATTTTTTTCTAGCCAAAATAATTCATATTCATAATATCTAGAAGAGTAATAACATTAATATCGTTTTTTCTTATGCCAATTATATGGATTTATATATTCTATATATTTCCATAAGCATTTTGAAGAGGTAGGAGTTATGTATTCCTTTTGATATTCCTACAATAGTTATTTGGGTTATGCTCGATATATGTTGATTGGGCATTTGGGGTTTGATTTCATGGCCATCTTATGTTTTTTTTGTTCAACCTTTTGCATGGTGGTTGTTAAGTGGTGTATTATATAACATATTATGTGATCATTCGATTATACATGCAACGCCCCCCCTCATGGCTTACATGATACTTTCTCATGGTTTATAAGAAACTTATAATAAATATGACCAAAATTTTGATTTATGTAGTGGTTCATGTAATAAATTATGATTTTGGAGGACTAAATTGAATATGGGATTAACAATTTCAAATTTAGAAGATATGATTTCTTGAAAAAAAGCATAAAGATTTTCCAAGCACGGGTATTGAGAACTATAAAGTGTTGGTCAGTGGCATAAAACCACGTGAAGTTATTTTTTTTTGGCATGAAACCAACCATCACAAATTCAAGTTTTAGTTTGAATGAGACTTGGGTTGGCTGATTTGTTAGTAATAATTGATCAACAAATTCATTAATGAAGAATTTATCATTTTATTTGCAGAAAAGACAACGATGATGATGACTCTAAATGAATTACTCAATAATCTCAACACGGGTACTTATGAATAGAACAATAAACACTATGAAAAGTAGTTCTAAAGAAATAAGTGACCAACGATATACATATGAATCGCTACAATAACCTTTATAGTGAGGATGTGATTGTTGACTCTCATTCATTTAACAAGGGTGCTGGAAGAAGTTATAACCCCAATATTACAAATGGTGGCATGTAAATGTAGCGTTTATAAAAAAATAACCCAATTATTACAAAATAATCGTTCTTGAAAAAGAAAGTAATTAAAAGTTAAAGTAATTGTGAAATGGGTTTGGTGGTTGAATGACCCCTAGAACGAGCAATCCCTATCGGATCAACCATTTAGGTAGAAAATACGGTTGGAATATATAAACTCTGTAAGGACAAATTTCCAATTGGGTCATTTGTAGTATTGGCTATATTTCGTTGGACAAACATTTTGGGTTCTATATATTCATTCATCTATCAACCATGAAGAATTTTGGCATCCGGTCTTTTTCACATCATCAAATCAATTCCTCATGCTCATTTCCCAAGAGGTATGACCTGAATATTTTTTATGTGTTGGAGATAAACTCAATTTTAATTTGAATAATTTTGTTAAATTTTTACAATTCATTTCATTCTTTTTAAAATTTTAAATTTTCGTTGGAAATCTGCCTAGGTGGTTCGAACAGCCTGGTTGGAATGAACTTGTTCAAAAAAAATTTCTAACGAACTTCTCCGTAAAATCTTTTGAAATCTCGTAAGAAGTTTCATTAGAAATGTCGTTTGAACAAGCATGTTCAAACAAAATTCCAACGATTTCCTTTGCAAAATGTTCTAAAATATCATTAGAAGTTCGTTCGAATGTAGTTGTTCGAACAACCTGCTTCAGTTTTGATTTTTTTTTAAAATTTTGACAGTTCCTTTTTAATAATTGTTTTGGTCCACTACTTCACTTCTTACTTTAATATGGAAGAACATAACTATTTGAAGATAACTTGAACTTTGAAGAAAAATACCCGTCATCTTTTTTTACAAAATTCTCTCCAACACATATAATTTTTATTGATCAAATTGAAGAATAACAACTCCATACAATCTAAATTTGTTTCATCATGGATGTATGCGATGAAACTCTACATACTTGTTGATTGGAGATGGTTGTTATGTTTCGGTGGATACTGAGACACGAGATATGTTGTGCAACATGTTGGAGCTTCTCGTACTACAAATAGAGGTAGAGGAGACGATAATGTGACACCCTGACTAATTAAATACCGGGGGATCGCTCCTGTACCAAATTAAAACAAGAGTCACATATGGTTCATTCTCTGCATCACTGTCGAAAACAAAATTAATTACTAATAACCTATTAGACTGGAATCAAATTTTATTTAACTAATCTTTTTAACCAAAACATTCAATTTAAAACATTCACGCAGTTTATAAAAATGAAACTGAAATAAGATAAAATAGCCGAACACTCGGCTTAACATCATACAAACAAATAAAATGGCCGCACTAAAAGGTGGTAAAATAATAACTGAATGAAATTGGGTTCTTAGCCCGAATGTTTATATAGTACCTCATATCTAGATTATAAGGATGGAAGCGTCTACGATAAACCTGCATGCATCCACAACTGCTGTAGAAGACGTATGACTCAAAGGAATCGTCATCCACGCGTCCCTATGTTTGGACACCTATATATATATATATATATATATATATATATATATATATATATATATATATATATATATATATATATATATATAGCAAGATAGGAAAAATATAGAAATGGGTCAGAGCCCGAGTTGTGAAAATATTTTGCAAGTGCACAAATGCTTTATTGTTAAAAATAAGTTTTATCTCATATTTAAATTGGTATCGCACTCCCATAAGATACTCCTTACCCCTCCTCTAATAGTGCACACCTAACACATCCATTTAAGACATCCTGGTTAAGCTACCCCGCCTAACTAATCTATCTCTCCTATCCTCTTAAAACCTCAAAAACCTGAGTACTAAGGGCTAAACTTCTCACCATTCTCAACACTGCACTATGTTCCACTACACTAAAAATAGAAATTTGGCACGCCCTGATATTAAAAATCTGGCACAGTTTAAAACTGTGCCAAATTCTGGCACGGTTTAATAACAATCTGGCACACTTTAAACAATGCCAAATTTTGGCACTGTTTTAAAGTGTGCCAAAATTAAGTACACTTACTAAAATATAAAATGCTCTAAAAAAATTACACTTCCTCACTCTTGAGGCTTCCCGCTCAAACCCAAGTCTTCGTCTCTCTCGATCTCTCACGCAGGCACTCAGGTAATCGTTTATTGTGATTACTTCATTCCTTCTTCTTGGATTTATGTTTTCCTTGTATGATTTTCTGCTTAATATTGATTGAAATCATAAATGAGATTTTGTAGAAAATCTAGGGTTTTGTTATGCGCTTTTGGGCTTTGAACGATTTCGACGACTTCTCTCCCATTACTTGACTTTGATATTAAGCGAATATATATATTCATCTGTCTTGATTTGATGAAAAAGTAAACCAACCGAATCTCTTGGTTGGATGAAAAAGGAAACCAATTGAATCAGATCTAACCTCCTATAAAAAGGATGCAATACCCCCCCTTTCTGGGTTTTAGGAATTTTAACGATTTTTTAGGCTTTACTGGTTATTGGGTGTCAATTAGTGTAGGTAGGATTTGTGCATGTGGGTGATGTTTTGTATTGGATATAAATGGTTTTTGAAGGGTTCGGGGTTATCTTGGTTGAAGAATTAAATTATTGTTCATAGGTGTTCTTGCTTAGAAATTCTAGGGTTTGGGTTTTGATCTTTCTCAATCGGTAACAAATGATTTCTGGTGTTTCTCTTTCTAGCTACGAATTTGAGCATATGGTCATGGCCTTTTGAATAGACTCAGGACTTCCCCCTTTATACCAATTTAATTTGGCCGCAACTTCTATGTCTATCATTGATTACCAATTTTTGTTGTTACGGTCATTTTGTCTTGTGAAATTTGATATTTGGATATGTTTATTTGTGAATGAAGGCTGCAACCAGTTACCTTTTGACTTATGAGTTATTGATATGCACTAACTTTATTTGTACATGAGATTGTTGATCTGCATTAACTTTATGTTTTGGTGGTTTACATCTTTTACACTGCTCCCAGGTTGTAGATGACTCATTCAAGGTACCAAAAGACTTAAAAAAGAAAATTCACGAGTGAGAAAATATACTCACTGATCCCATTCCTCAAATATTTCAGTAGGGTGATTTGATTATGTAATTATAACTATGAATGGAGGTACTACTGATTGTTTAGATATCTCCCTCTTCTCTATTTTTAAATTTTTTACTTAGGTTGCTTATTTTTTCCTTCGGTTTAATATAATAGCTTTTTAGGAGATCAGTAAGTTTTAATTAATTATATTATTTCATTCTATTTAATTTGTTGGCTCAACTTTACAGGCCCCAAACGGCCCCGTAAGAGGCACGAACACCTTGCACATGACCAATGTAACTTGTACGAACTGATCGCGTAGTCGTGGGTCTCCCGATTTGAGAATATGACGATAATTTCAAAATACTTAGATTAGGCTTGAATAGAAGACGTTTGAGGGTCAAAACCCAAACCAACCCCCAAACGATCCCGTAAGAGGCACGAACACCTCGCACGGGACCAATGTAACTTGTACGAACTGATCGCATAGTCGTGATAGAGGAGATAGACATACAGCCTGATAGCTCTTACGAGGAGAGACCAGTGGCTATCCTAGACCATAGCGAGAGGAGATTGAGGTCGAAGGTAGTTCCATTTGTACGGGTCCCGTGGAAGTATCATAATATGGAGGAATCCACTTGGGAGCGCAAGGCAGATATGCGCGAGAGATATCCAGATTTATTCTTACCAGGTATGCCTTATTTTTTCCAAATTTCGGGACGAAATTCCGTTATTAGGGGGGAAGTATATAATACCCCGTATTTTTATGCTTTATAAATTTGGAGATTTATTAAATTTAATGTGAGTTATTAATTTAATATAAATCCAAAAATTAATTATTTTATAATTATTAACGTGATGTGAGTTAGTAATTATGGGAAACTTGTTGAATATTACAAATGAGTAAAGTAATAAAATATTGGTTCTATGAAATGTCACGAGTGAATAAAATGACAATTTTGGAAATTTAAGTCGGGACGCGCCTGTGTCGTGTCGGGACTAAATGTCGATTAATAAAAGTGAATAAATTATAAGTCACCCGTATGGTCATTTTGAGTGTGTCAAAGTGTCCAAAAGGGTCGAGATAGTCAGAAAAGTGTACCCGGGGATTTAGTTTGGATCTCGGGGCATTTTTAGGCTTAATTAGTACCCCGGGAGGGCATTTTGGACATTTTGTAATTTTGGGTAATTAAACCCACGAATTTACAAGGGTTATATCAGATGCCTAAGGTTGTATTCTAGGGTTAACAAAACCAAAGACAAGTGACGGCCATAGGAGAGGGAAGGAAAGAGCTTACCAAGGTGTTCTAGGCCAAAAATTCATCCGGTTGCACCGCCACCACCACCAACGCGTAGATCGCACGACGGGGAACGCAACCACACCAAATTCGTCCATAAATTAGAACTCTAAAATTCCCAGGCAAGTATTTATCTTTCTTAATTTCATTAATGCATCATTCATGTTAGTCTAGGATTGATTAAGATGAGTTTCATAGAAGAAAACCCATGTTGGAGATAGGAAAATTACATGTAGTAATGATATAACTGATATTTTGGAAACACCCTTCATATGTAGAGGTTGAACCACAGATTTATGATGATTAGAGGTAGAAATTCTGGAAAAATACTGATTAGAACAAAGTTAAAGAAATTTCTAGGGTTCATGAGGTTTATATAAGTTTTGACCCTTTTAATCCATGGTTATTGATGAAAATTCTCATGCTTTACGTAGGAGATGTTTAATTTGGGTTTATTACGTTTATAGTACGAATTTCTGGGAGTTTGGGTGTTAAAAATCTGAATTTCGTTGATGTTGGATGATAGAACCCGTAACTGTTAATCTGCAGAATTCGCCATACCTGTTTGATCGATCGATCGATCGAACCGGGAGTGTCGATCGATCGACGCATCGATCGATCGACCCCTCCTGGCAGAGTCATGTTTCCCCTTTTAAATAGTTAAATTCAATTTAAATGAGTAATAATCGTTGGTCATCATTATTAAAATATTTTAGGATATATAGGAGACCAGTAGGACTTATTAATAATTATGAGACCTTTAATGTAAGACGAGATTTACATTTTTGGGATGTTTACATATAAGGGCCGATGGGGTTATGTATTAAAGGGAGAGACACGTAAGGTAGTTATGTTGGAACATAGATGAGTACCTAATGAATTTTACACTTGGGAGAATAGAATCCATGAGTGTTACGTAGTAAGTTGGAATAATCCCTCGAATTAAAGTAAGAAACGAACCGTTATACGTGATAACTAAATAATGAGAAATAAGGATAAATGTCATAATTATGGGTTATGAGATGTACCTAAAATTGATATGGTAATAGGAGTATATCTATATGATTGTGTTTATGCATATACTATATACGTGTGAAAATCATGCCCGCGCTACTTGCTATCCCTGAGGTTACCGCGCTGGGACAGTCTTATCTCGATGTGACCTTTATGGGGGATATTGATTCGTACCCTAAAAGATAGAGATCCTTTGGCACGGGCTAATCAGATCGATAGTCGGACGACCTAAGAGACGCGGGGGCATGTGCTGACCTCTTAGAGACCGGGACTCTATGCTTCGCCTCAATATTGATTGTGTTTGTGTTAATACAGTTCGAGAGTGATTCCGAACTTGTATTTCCCTTAGTACGAGTGATACGGGGAGTGGATAGCAGAGTATGCCCGCACCATAATTTTTATGTGGGGTGCTGTTAGAATATATATATTACATGGGTATTTAATACATATATTAAATTCTGAAATTTGTGAATTACCTCTTGTGTTTATGGTAAGTAAGAAATTAATAATGATTTCAATTGAGAAATACGTGTTTTGAACGTATAGTATATTACCGTGAAACTTTATTAGCAAATAAAGGTTAAATGGGAACTTTATCATTAAATGAAATCTACATTTTCAATAGTTTAATTCATCAGTTTAAATCTTACGAGTAACCTTAGATAAGATAAGTTAAACCGTTGGGAAGGTTAGTGTGATAGGTGTGCACATTAGAAGAGAGGTGGGAATTTTTCAAGGGAGTGTCGCACTAATATGTTGTTGCATTGGCCAATAAACATTTTAAATACTTGCTAAACAAATTTTAAATCATTTTCACAATCGGGCTCTGACCCATTTCCATTTTCTTTTCCCTCTTGTATATATATGTATATATTACAGGTACCCAACCATAGGGGCGTCTTGCATAGGATCCTTTGGAAGGAACATGCTGCAGCTTAGGTGGGAGTTGTAGGCCTCTTGCTTAGACGACCTCACTTCTTGATTCCCCTTATAGCACTATTATTTCAGTGGGCATGTGTCGCCCTTTCCATTATTCAGTTGTTTGATTGGATATTGTAATCCATTTATTTCCACTATTTGCACTTTGGGATTATTATTGTCAATATTTTTATTTTATTTTAAGTATTAAATGTTGGATTCAATTAATTGAATGTTTGGTTATTTGGATTTATATATTTCAGGATAGTTGTTGTGTGATCCTTTATCTATGAATGATCTACAGTTTAAATGTTGATTTATATAAATAAAATTTGGAAAGAAATGTCTAAAATGGTTTTAACACTTAGCTTAATTATTTAGGGTGTTTAAATTGGAAAAGATTATTTTTACGACAGTGATACTAAGAATGAACCAACCATCACCTTGATTTTAATTTAATAAAGGACTGATCACCCGATATTTAATTAGGCGGGGTGTCACAGGTGGTATCATAGCATCAGGTTCTAGTGTCCTTAGGATCTGTACGGCTTATTTCGCTTTCAGCTTAGCATTTTTGTTATAGAGCCCTATTTTAGGATTTGTCGTATTCTTGCTTTTACGATGACGTCTTCAGCTATTTGAGATTTGATAATAACTATAGACTAATAAATTTCTTCACATTTCAGATGCCTCCGAGACGTGCATCAAATGATAAGCGTGCCCAAGCTAAGCAGCCAACAGCTCCTGCTCAGAGAACGATGAATGATAATGAGGTAGCCGCCATTGTTACTCAGGCGGTGGTTGCCACGTTAGCGATAGTACAGCAGGCTCCACCCCAGATTCAGGCAGTGGCACCTGTACCTGCACACCTTCCATCAGCATGGGAGCGGGTTAGGGATGCCTTTCAGAAGGTGCATCCCCCTGAGTTCTCGGGTAGTTCATATATCATCATCGTTAGCCAATAGAAGAAAGATATCCAGAGGCATCTGTGTATGTATGAGTGCACAGACGTGCAGAAACAGTTGTTGGCTTCATTTAAGCTAGTGGGGGCCGCTTTGCAGTGGTGGGAGTCCACCACCACCTTGGAGGAGAGGGATACTATTATAATTCAGATATTCTGGGAGCGGTTTGATCGCAAGTATTTTCCACCCGCCGTACAAACTGAGATGAGGCAGAAGTTACTGAGCTTGAAGTAGGAGAATTCTACCGTTGCTGAGTATGAAGTGGAGTTCATAAGACTTCTCACTATAGTGCCAGATGAGGCACCCACTGAGGGTAAGAAGATACTATTATTTGTGGACGGGTTAGCTTGGAGGATCCGTCAGCACCTTATAGGGAATCTATCTCTGAGTACTTTCATAGATGTACTCAATGCTGCTTTACTACACTGCCAGGATCACCACTTACATCTGCAGGAAAGCAAGCGGATAGGAGAGTCTGGTCAGCAGGGCAGGACAGGGGGTAGTGATGCTAGTGGAGCACCAAAATCTCAGGGACAGACTCGCCAGCATGAGCAGAGTTCCATCAGGGGGACCCTGCCAAGCGGTTTCGATCAGGTGATTCCCGACAGGTATTTGGAGGGTATAGGCAGGGTCAGCAGGGCTAGCCTAACTAGCAGGGCCAACAAGGCCAACACCGCCAGCAGCAGGGCCAACAGGGCCAACAACGTTTTCATCAGGGCTAACAGGGCCAGTGGCAGGGCGATAACGGCCAATAGGGCCGTGGTTAGCAGGGTCAGAGGGGAGGTAACTTCAGAGGCCAATGTTTTGTGTGCGACAAGCATGGCCATAAGCGCCAGGATTGTCCAGAGGGTGATAGGGACCCACAACAGCAGGGTGCCCGTAATGAGCCACAGAAGCCACTTTTTCCAGCCGCCCTCCCAGCACCAGCTCAGTTACCAGCCCTACCAGCCATTCCATCTGCTCCAGTGCATCAGGGGCAGTTACAGTACGGACGTGTCTATAACGTCCACCAGGCAGCAGCTCCACAGGCACCACCCACAATTGAGGGTATGTTTCTTATCCATGGTACAATGGGTCGGGTTTTATTTGATACTGGGGTGACACACTGTTTTATAGCTACACATTTCGCAAAGGCCTTAGGGTTATTAGCCATAGCAGAGAGCACTGTGACATGTGTAGACTCACCACTGGGGAGTGGATCGCTCATTTTCTTTATATGCCGGGGTGTGGGGGTAGAGATTGGTAGCTTGGTATTAACAGCAGACATGTTAGTCTTAGATATGCATGAGCATGACACTATTATCGGTATGGATTGGCTCGCAGCTTACATAGCCATGATAGATTGTTTTGGTGGGAGTATTGTTTTTGCCATTCCGGGGCAAGAGATGTTTGTAGTGGCGATGCCTCTCCCAGAGGGAGGCTCGACCGCTCATTTGTATTACATAGAGGAGGATACCTCTAAGGAGGTTGTAATTCCCTTAGACTCGATCCCAGTTGTTCGTGAATATTTTGATGTATTTCAGGAAATACTAGGCCTACCCCCTAGTCGAGAGATAGATTTTGTCATAGATTTATTACCAAATACTCGACCGGTATCACTCGCTCCATACCGTATGGCTCCAGCGGAGATGCGTGAGTTACGAGATCAGATAGAGAACCTGTAAGGTCAGGGCTTCATTCGCAGGAGTACCTCACCTTGGGGCGCTCCAGTTTTGTTTGTGAAGAAGAGAGATGGTTCACTGAGACTATGTGTGGACTACCGAGAGCTGAACAAGGTCACGATACGGAACAAGTATCCGTTGCCTCGAATCGATGATCTGTTCAACCAGCTGAGGGGAGCAACTTTCTTTTCGAAGATAGATCTGAGGTCGGGGTACCATCAACTACATATTAGGGAGCAGGATGTTTCAAAGACTGCTTTCTTTACGAGATATGGGTCCTATGAGTTCATAGTGATGCCATTTGGGCTCACAAATTCTCCAGCCGTATTCATGGACTTGATGAACCGAGTATTAAGAGAGTTCTTGGATCAGTTTTTCATCATCTTCATAGATGACATTCTGATATATTCACACTCCGAGGAGGAGCATGTCGAGCACTTGAGGCAGGTTCTTCAGACTCTACGAGAGCATCAGCTGTATGCTAAGTACGAGAAGTGCGGGTTCTGGTTACGGGAAGTATAGTTCTTTGGGCATGTTGTTTCTGAACGGGGGATAGCAGTTGACCCGAGTAAAGTGTCAGCGGCGAGGGAGTGGGGATAACCCACGACACCGACGGAAGTGCGTAGTTTCTTGGGATTAGCCGGATACTACAGGAGATTCATTCGGGGGTGTAATACCCCGTATTTTCATGGCTTTTAAATTTAAGGATTTATTAAACTTAATTGAGATAAATTAATTTAATTTTAATCCGGAATGTTGTTTTAAATATTTACTAGCGTGACGAGAGTTAGTAATTATTGGAAATTTGTTATTTGTGGCATATTACTGAATGAGTATAGTAATATAAGAGAATTATTTTTATAATATTGTCACGTGTGAATAAAATGACAATTGTGGAAATTTAAGTCAGGACGCGCCTATGTCGTGTCGGGACTAAATGTGGATTAATAAAAAGTGAATATTTTATAAGTTATTCATATGGTCGTTTTGAGTGCGCCAATGCGTTCGGAAGGGTCGAGATAGTCAGAAAAGTGTACCCGGGGGTTTAGTTTAGGTCTCGGGGCGTTTTTAGGCCTAATTGGTACCCCGGGAGGGCATTTTGGACATTTCACATTTATGGGTAATTAAACCCACGAAAATCAGAAACCTACATCAGCCATTTAGACTAGGGTTATAAGACTCAAACACAAGTGACGGCCATAGGAGAGGGAAGAAGAAAGCTTCCAAGGCAATCCAAGGCCCCAAAAGTCATCCGTTTGCACCGCAACCACCACCAACGCGTAGATCGCGCAACGGGCTACGCAACCACACCAAAAACATCTACAAATCAGAACGTCAAAAATCCCAGGCAAGTGTTTATCTTGCTATTTTCGTTGGTGCAATTTCCATATTAGTTTAGGAATGATTAGGGATGAAATATATGGAAGAAAACCCAAATTTTGATAGGAATTTGCATGTAGTAAAGACTTAAACCTTATTCTGGAAGTCCCTTGTGATGTAGAAAGATAACCCACGAAATTTTGTTGTAATTAAGAAAGGAATTCTGGGGTAAAACAGATTAGAACCATGATTTAGAGATCTTAGGGTTCTTGAAGTTGTGTATGAATTTTGGGTTGAAAATCCATGTTTAAATGATAAATATACACATGCCTTACGTTAGAAACATCTGGTATATTGATATAATGTTAGTAGTAGAATTCTTGGGACGTTTGGGGTTGGAAAACATGGATTTGGATGAAGAAAATTGGTAGAACCCGTAACTGCAATTCTGTAGAAAATCGAAATACCTGCTTGATTGATCGATCGAGCCTAGAGCTTCGATCGATCGAAGGTTCGATCGATCGATCCCCAAACCTCGATCGATCGACCCCTCCTGGAAGACTCATATTTCCCTTTTTAAATGAGTTAAATTCAAATTTTCGTGATATAATTCTTGGGCATTCTTAATAAAATAATTTTGGGAGACATGGAGGACCAGTAGAGCATATTAATAAATGTTGGGACCTTTAATCTTCAACGAGAAGGGTATTTAGGGGATATTTACCTTAGGGTTGGTAAATTTATGAATTAAAGGGTGAGGTGCGTAAGAGAGTTACGTTGGAACATAATAAGGACATTTACTGAATTTCATACTTGTGAGGATAGAGTTCACGAGTGTCACGAAATGAGTTGGAGAAACCCCTTCGAGTTAAGGTTAGTGATGAACCCTTATAAAAATACTTAATGTGAAAATTCAGGATAAATATCGTAATTGTGGGTGATGAGAGAAACCTATGTTGATATAATGATAAGTGGTATATTTATATGGTTGTGTATGCATATATTATATACGTGTGAAAAACATATCCCCGCTACTTGCTATCCCTGAGGTTACCGCACTGGGACAGTCTTATCTCGATGGGACCTTTATGGGGGATATTGAATTGTACCCTAGAAGATAGATATCCTTGGTACAGACTATCGAATCGATAGTTCAGACGGTCCTAAGAGGCGTGGGGTATATACTGACCTCTTAGAGACTTGGAATCTATGCTTCGCCTCAATCTTGTTTTGTGTATATATGTTGCTACAGTTCGAGAGTGATTCTGAACTTGTATATCCCTTAGTGTGAGCGATACGGGGATTGGATAGCAGAGTATGCCTGCACCATAGTTTGTATGTTGGTGCTGTTAGAATATATATATTATACGAGTACTTAATATATATATATATCTGAAATTTGGGAAATTGAAACTATTGCTGTGATATAGTAAGTGAGAAACAATTTTGGACTATAAATCGAAAATACTTGTGTTGAGAAAGTATAATATGACAATGGAAAACTTTATTGATTTATAAGGTTAAAATGAGAACTTTGGTTACTAATTGAATAGTATCTTCAAACAATTAAATCGTTAATTTTGAATCTTACGAGTAATATAAGATTAATCCATTGGGAAAGGATAGCATGTTATAAGATGAGATAGTCCAGTGGGAAGGTTAGTGAGATAGGTGTGCACATTATAAGAGATGTGAGAATTTCTCAAGAGAGTGTCACACTAATATGTTGTTGCATTGGCCTGTATCAATTTAAATAGTTGCTAAACGTATTTTAAATCAAACACACTATCGGGCTCTGACCCGTTTCTTTTTCTCTTCTCTCTCTTGTATATATATGTATGTTTTACAGGTGCCCAGCCACAGGGGCGTCTTGCTTAGGATCTTTTGGAAGGAGCGCGCTGCAGCTTAGGTGGGAGTTGCAAGTCTCTTGATTAGACGACTTCGTTCATTAGGATCCACTCTTAGTACTTTCATCTAGTTGGGCATGTGTAGCTCTTTCCATTATTCCGTTGTTATTGGACATTTGTATTTCAGTTATTTCCAGTATTGTTACTATGGGATTTATTCAGTTTGGATGTGTGACTTTAGATTTCATATGTTGACATTTGATTGACGAATGTATTAAATTAATTGGATTATGTTGCAGAATTTAATGTGGTGTGATTCTTACTTATTGAATGTTGTTAATAAAATAAATGATTTTTCTTTAAATAAAATTTGGAAAGTATGTATGAAAATGGTTTTGACACTTAGCTTAATTATTTAGGGTGTTTAAATTGGAAAAGTATTTCTACGTCAGTGATGCTAAGAATGAACCAACTGTTCACCTTGACTTTAATTTAATAAAGGAGTGATCGCCCGGTATTTAATTAGGCGGGGTATCACAGGTGGTATCAGAGCATCAGGTTCTAGTGTCCATAGGATCTGTACGACTTATTATGCTTTCGGCGTTACTTTGTTTGCTATAGATCCCTATGTTTAGGATTGTTGATTCCCTTGACGAGATTTCGTTCTCCTGCTATAAGGTGTATACATTAGTATATTCTAATTTCGTTCGAATGTGTGCGGGTACCGAGCTATGACGGATGTCAGAAGAGGATCGTTAAGCGTACCTCAGGAGGCAGGGCTCAGTTGATATTATGAAATATATCCGAGGATGATGACCGTAGTCGAGGTTACCTCCATTATGGCACGAGAAGCCACGACTAGAAAGGCGACTAAGGTGCAACAATGATTTTTCAAATGCTGTTATAGTCAAATGAGGTGCGAGGGTAAACTTACCCAACGTATTACAAAAATGTGTAGAGACTGTCAGTGGGAAATTTTAGAAACGCAAAAAATTGTATGTGTTTACCAAAGGAGGTAAAGTATCCAAAGGCGTAAATATAGGACGGAGTGTGGCAAACTGAAAGTGAAAATTTAGAGAAAATTTTCTTGGCTTTCGGGACGAAGTTATAGTGGTTGGAGTCAACCATCAATTTTGTAAATGGAATGCTATGCCTATAGGAGAACCTTAGGTACAGTGATGACTGTATGTTCCTTCCTTAACTGTTCAAGATTAGAAGCAAATGTGGTTCTGAACTCATTGAGAGAGGGCATGTCAGGGTTCCATTAGTGAATATGAATCTTAACTGTTAGCGAATTTTGTATCGAAAGAGGTAGATACTAGTGGAGGAAATGACTCCAAGTGTGAGACCAACTTGTAATAATAGTTGATAACACTCAAAGAGGTAATTCTGAAGGACGACCGATTCAGAGGTTGACATTGTCATATTTTGTCAAAATAGATGATAACGCTTCCTTGTGGGGGAAGTTAAAGGAATCGAAGAATTTAGTCGAGAATAAGACTGAATACAACGGTGGTGGTATAGCACCACAAAAGGATGTGAATACACATCAGGAAAACAATTTAAATGTTTCCAATAGTTAAGTTCTTACCAAGTGATGGTAAATTTAGTAAGTACTATTATAGATAGTAACATGATCTTTATGGCCTAAAAAGCTAAGGGAACAACCGGGATGGCTAACAAGAATCGAGTTTACTAACGTCCGAGAGAAGGATAATCCTAACCTGGTTAGTAGGACAGGTGGTAAGTGGATTATGTGTTGAAGTATTTTGTGCGGAGTGAAATCGCTCACGATAATATGTTCTAAAATAAGAAAAAGGACAAGAATACGGTACCTAGTAAAAGGCAACGATTAAAATAATTTTGTTTTGGTTTGGGCAGACGTGTTACGTCCGAAAACCATTTGTGCAGTCAAGACGATTGCTAGGATAGAAGTATAGGTTGTATCCTTAGAGGATGCGACGTGTTTATGTGACACGAGCGAGTCACCATATTTTTTTCATTGCTAGATTAGCATGTGAGACGAGTTTAATGCATATAATTATAAATGTTACCATTATGTGAATATTTTTCCCTAGTGTAGCGGGATTCTTCCTTTAGTGCTGTCCGCGGAGGATGGATGATTATATTAACAAGTTTTGTACTTTATTGAGGTTACTCGTTGTAGTGATGCGATACACGAGTATGATATTATCTTTGTTAAAACATTATAGAAATGGTTATACGATAGTAGGCATTTATTGCAAGACTATCGGAGTGGTTGCATTAGTGCAACATGTTTTATGTTTGTTTTGGCGAGGCTTTACCTGTGATAAGGTTGGACTCGCACTTATATTATCTATCCTAGAGACTTCAGAGGAGATAGTGGGCTCGAGATATTCGATGCCAATATATGTATAGACTTTGTCAGTATAATTCCGTATGTATCGGGACTTACCGTCGAGCGAAAAGATTTGACTCAGTATTATGTTTAGCACTCCGGACTTAGTGATAAGAAGAGTGCATTGTAATATTTATCCTTTAGAGATGTGGGAGTTAATGGTTATACCCCTATTATTAGGGAAGGGAATTTCGAGAATTCCGATCGTATGTATCCGAGGTTTATAGAATGTAATTACCATCAACCAATACGGGACGATAGTGAAATTGGTGAAACGTTCTTTGTTAAGCATAATTATGGGAGAAATTGTAACTTTTCTGTCAAGGGACGGAATAAAGGGGTATATACTATGGACGGAGGACCTAACGGATTTCGATAACCGACAATGCTAGGTAGTAGTGTATCGGGGGGTTCCTTGTTTGGATTTCGCCTTGCGAGACATCCCACGCATGAAACTTAGCGTAAGGTTGGAAATAGGGAGACGTTTGGTCACTATTCCATGAGTTCGGTACCCTGGTCGAAATGGGATCAAGTAATTATGTATGTAAGTTGGGAGTTGAATTTTTATTTTAAGGTCATTGGAGCAGGATTTTTTGTGGTACGAAAGCATTGAAAGTTATCCCCACAAGTTGAGGGGTGGAACTATGATAAGGAGAATTTAAGAATTTTGATTTCTAGGGTGATTGAGAGTACCCAAATGTCATAACCGCGTACAGAACACAAGGTGAATAAAGAGTTAGAATGATTTTTAGCATGGATTATCTGGAAAGAACTTTATATTATACAAAAGAGATAACCTGTAATTATTCTGATGAATAGAGCGTGAGTGATTTATTTTGGTTGTTGTACCTATTTGGGAAAATTGTCGTACTTATCTGAGGAAGGTTGAGGATTATTATTCCTCTTTTATTTTCATGGAATTTGAATACCCTATTCCTTCTATTCCGTTGAATTTAGTTGATCCTACGGATGAGTAGCACGCCGTTCGATCTCCCAGGGCGGTCGGAGTGTTACAAAATGTGGGCATCCCAGTTAACTACAGTTAAAATAGTCCGAGTCGAAGGGACGGGGTAATAAACGTGTGAAATATATGTTTGTGGGACTAGTATAACGAAGTGGAAGTGATAGTATGGATTAAACGTCACATGAGGGGCGATAATCCATATATAAGTGTGCAATTATAATAGCAGGCTCTAACTTAAGAGGAAGGATGTGGGAAGCCATTCAAGAATTGGTATTCCTTGAAAAGAGTAGAATTTAATTGTGATGATGCATACCCGGAGCAGAATTTTTATTAGTCAAGTGTGAGAACGACTTGCGCATATAAAGAGTAATGATGTTAGTATAGTATAAGAGATCCAGAAGTGCGCTTCGTGGAGAAAAGAGCACGGGTCAGAACTTTCGGCAGACTTCTAGGAAGGAAGAGGAGTATTACGTGTCACTTAATGTGAGACATTTCAAGGGAAGAATCGATGTTTAGTGAGACGTAGTGAGTAGTCTCTACATGCACCACCCATAGGTAAGGTTTGGTTGAAAGAGGAGAATCAACCAAAGAATTTTGTGTTTATCGAAAATTCCTGAAAATGGAAGAGGTTGGTAAAGTCGGTAAAGTCCTTGGATGAGTTGCCATCTTCAAAACAAGATCCAGGGTTTATCCCGAACATGTGAATTAAGTCGCCGAGAAGGAAGTGATTGATATTCCTTTGGGATGTCTTACAATATTAACTAGTATGTCCCAGACTTCCCTTGAAAGGAAGGATCGCGTTAGTGCATGGTCCGACGCAGTATATATTTATGAATCAGGATGAGATTGGTGAATCCCACCTTTGATATGGGATTTCAGGAACCAGCGGAGATAAGATTTCGTTTCGAGTAGGATGTATCACCCTTAGCCAGGGAAATAGGCGCATGGTGATTAAAGATTTGTGGAGCCACGTGAAGGAGATTTTAGAATCATGGTACAATCATTTCAAGAATGATCTGTAGAAGCACTCGTACCTGTTTGTCGTGTACGAGGTACTTATTAAGGTTTTATTATGGAAGAACCTCGGCTATTCTCCTTCCGTATGTTTAAGAGGAGAGTAGATAATCAGAATTTTTAAATCGGTCGAGAAAGGATCCGATAACTATGGTGGAATTCCACGACTGTTTTAGGCACAAGAGTGGTCAAATGTTCGTATGATATTCTCAGAATGGGAATCTTGTGTATGAATAAATCCGAATAGTTGTCAGGTAGTGAGGTGCAACCTCCTAATAATAGTGAGATAATGGAATTTATAACGTATAGACGTAACCTATTCAAATGTGGTCAGTTGGGAGTGCAATGTGAAGTGTCTCAATGAGAATGTAAAACAATGTTGCTGTGAGGAAAAAGCTATAGTGATTGAGTGCCGTACTATGTAGATAGTTTGCATACTGACAGGGATTGCCAGAATTGTGCTACCTGGTAGGCCTTATTTTCCGAATTTCAGGACGAAATTTCGTTATTAGGGGGGAAGTATGTAATACCCCGTATTTTCATGGCTTTTAAATTTAAGGATTTATTAAATTTAATTGAGATAAATTAATTTAATTTTAATCCAGAATGTTGTTTTAAATATTTACTAGCGTGATGAGAGTTAGTAATTATTGGAAATTTGTTATTTGTGGCATATTACTGGATGAGTATAGTAATATAAGAGAATTATTTTTATAATATTGTCACGTGTGAATAAAATGACAATTGTGGAAATATTTAAAATGACAATTGTCGAATCGATAGTTCAGACGGTCCTAAGAGGCGTGGGGTATATACTGACCTCTTAGAGACTTGGAATCTATGCTTCGCCTCAATCTTGTTTTGTGTATATATGTTGCTACAGTTCGAGAGTGATTCTGAACTTGTATATCCCTTAGTGTGAGCGATACGGGGATTGGATAGCAGAGTATGGCTGCACCATAGTTTGTATGTTGGTGCTGTTAGAATATATATATTATACGAGTACTTAATATATATATATATATCTGAAATTTGGGAAATTGAAACTATTGCTGTGATATAGTAAGTGAGAAATAATTCTGGACTATAAATCGGAAATACTTGTGTTGAGAAAGTATAATATGACACTGGAAAACTTTATTGATTTATAAGGTTAAAATGAGAACTTTGGTTACTAATTGAATAGTATCTTCAAACAATTAAACCGTTAATTTTGAATATTACGAGTAATATAAGATTAATCCATTGGGAAAGGATAGCATGTTATATGATGAGATAGTCCAGTGGGAAGGTTAGTGCGATAGGTGTGCACATTAGAAGAGAGGTGAGAATTTCTCAACAGAGTGTCGCACTAATATGTTGTTGCATTGGCCTGTATCAATTTAAATAGTTGCTAAACGTATTTTAAATCAAACACACTATCGGGCTCTGACCCGTTTCTTTTTCTCTTCTCTCTCTTGTATATATATGTATGTATTACAGTTGCCCAGCCATAGGGGCGTCTTGCTTAGGATCTTTTGGAAGGAACGCGCTGCAGCTTAGGTGGGAGTTGCAAGTCTCTTGATTAGACGACTTCGTTCATTCGGATCCACTCTTAGTACTTTCATCTAGTTGGGCATGTGTAGCTCTTTCCATTATTCCGTTGTTATTGGACATTTGTATTTCAGTTATTTCCAGTATTGTTACTATGGGATTTATTCAGTTTGGATGCGTGACTTTAGATTTCATATGTTGACATTTGATTGACGAATGTATTAAATTAATTGGATTATGTTGCAGAATTTAATGTGGTGTGATTCTTACTTATTGAATTTTGTTAATAAAATAAATGATTTTTCTTTAAATAAAATTTGGAAAGTATGTATGAAAATGGTTTTGACACTTAGCTTAATTATTTAGGGTGTTTAAATTGGAAAAGTATTTTTACGTCAGTGATGCTAAGAATGAACCAACTATTCACCTTGACTTTAATTTAATAAAGGAGTGATCGCCCGGTATTTAATTAGGCGGGGTGTCACAGGGGGTTCTCCAAGATAGCGAGTCCATTGACGAACCTGACTCGTAAGGGGGTGCCATATGTTTGGGATGATGCTTGTCAATTGGCTTTCGACGAGCTAAAAGACAAACTTACTTCAGCACCGGTCCTTGCTTTACCTAAGCCGGGTGTGGAGTACTTGGTTTACAGCGATGCCTCTTTAAGGGGACTTGGGGGAGTACTTCAGCAGGAGGAGAAGGCTATAGCTTTTGCCTCCCGCAAGCTTAAGCCGCATGAGAAGAATTACCCCACCCACGACCTAGAGTTAGCAGCGGTCGTTTTTGCATTGCGGATATGGAGGCACTATTTATTGGGGGAGAAATTTTGCTTATTCATAGACCACAAGTCACTGCAGTACCCGTTCTCTCAGAGAGAGATGAATATGCGTCAGCGCAGATGGTTAGAGTTTGTGAAGGACTATCAGTTCCACATACAGTACCATCCGGGGAAGGCCAACGTAGTTGCTGATGCGTTGAGCCGTAGACCGACAGACGATGTAGCGAACATCTAGAAAGCAAAGTGGAAAGAGTTGGGTCACCAGGATGAAGTAGCCCGTTCTTTCGTATCTATCATGACAGTGACACCCGATATTGTTACGAGGGTGATACAGGCGCAGATCGCAGACCCATTTTGCCAGGAGCAGATTTTATGACTTTTAGCTGAGGGTGCTGAGTCCTATTCTGTTAGTTTTGATAGGGGTTTGAGGTTTAATGGGAGATTGGTGGTCCCAGAAGGGTGGAATTACGTCATGCAGTAATGACCCAGTCTCACAGGTCCCGATTTGCGTTACATCCTGGAGGAGATAAGATGTACCAGGATATGAGGCGGCAATACTGGTGGAGTGGGATGAAAAAGGACATTGTTGAGTTCGTGTCCAAGTGTTTTACCTGCCAGCTGGTAAAGGTGGATCATCAAAAACCGTCAGGGTTGCTTCAACCATTGGAAATACCAGCATGGAAGTGGGAGAGTATTTCCATGGACTTTATCACAGGGTTGCCTACATCACAGCGGGGCCACGACTCCATCTGGGCGATTGTGGACCCTTTTGAACAAGGTGGCTCATTTTCTGCCGGTGCTGATAGAATATACCATGGGTCAGTATGCTCAGTTGTTCATTGCTGAGATTGTCAGATTACATGGCGTGCCCCTGAATATTGTGTCAGATAGAGACAAAATTTTTGTGTCGCGTTTATGGGAGAGCTTTCAGGAGGCTATGGGTACAGAGTTGAGGTTGAGTTCAGCTTATCACCCACAGACAGATGGACAAACAGAGCATACTAATCAGATGCTGGAGGATATGCTACGCATGTGTGTACTTGATTTTGGAGGAGGTTGGGAGCCACATCTTCCACTGGTAGATTTCGCTTATAATAACTCTTATCTGTTCATGATTGGCATGGATCCATTCAAGGATTTATATGGCAGACCTTGTTATTCCCCAACTTGTTGGCTAGAGGTGGAAGATAACAAGTTGCTCAGACCAGAGGTGATTCAAGAAACCTTCGCTAGGATTGAGATGATCAGGAGTCGCATTCGAGTAGCCCAGGACAAGCAGAAAAGATACGCCGATGCGAAACGGTTCTTTAGAGAGTTTAATGTGGGGGACCAAGTATTACTACGTGTAACTCCTATGAAAGGAGTGATGAGGTTCTGGAAGAAAGGGAAATTGGCCCCGAGATACGTGGGACCATTTCCCATTATCGAGAGGATTGGGCCAGTAGCATACAGATTGGGACTGCTAGAGCACCTACATCGCATCCACGATGTATTCCACATCTCGTCGTTGAGATGATTCCTTCGGGATGATATGGCCCATACCCACATCGCGATAGAGGATATAGACTTACAGTTTGACAGCTCTTACGAGGAGAGACCAGTGGCTATCCTAGACCACAACGAGAGGAGATTGAGGTCGAAGGTAGTTCCACTTGTACGGGTCCAGTGGGAGCATCATAATGTGGAGGAATCCACTTGGGAGCACGAGGCAGATATGCGCGAAAGATATCCAGATTTATTCTTACCAAGTATGCCTTATTTTCCAAATTTTGGGACGAAATTCCGTTATTAGGGGGGAAGTATGTAATACCCCGTATTTTTATGCTTTATAAATTTGGGGATTTATTAAATTTAATGTGAGTTATTAATTTAATATAAATTCTGAAATTAATTATTTTATAATTATTAATGTGATGTGAGTTAGTAATTATGGGAAACTTGTTGAATATTACAAATGAGTAAAGTAATATAATATTGGTTCTATGAAATGTCACGAGTGAATAAAATGACAATTTTGGAAATTTAAGTCGGGACGCGCCTATGTCGTGTCGGGACTAAATGTTGATTACTAAAAGTGAATAAATTATAAGTCACCTGTATGGTCATTTGGAGTGCGTCAAAGTGTCCGTAAGGGTCGAGATAGTCAGAAAAGTGTACCCGGGGGTTTAGTTTGAGCCTTGGGGCATTTGTAGGCTTAATTAGTACCTCGGGAGGGCCTTTTGGACATTTTGGACATTTTGTAATTTTGGGTAATTAAACCCACAAATTTACAAGGGTTATATCAGATGCCTAAGGTTTTCTTCTAGGGTTAACACAACCAAAGACAAGTGACGTCCATAGGAGAGGGAAGGAGAGTGCTTTCCAAGGTGTTCTAGGCAAAAAATTCATCCGGTTGCACCGCCACAACCACCAACGCGTAGATCGCGCGACGGGGAATGCAACCACACCAAATTCGTCCATAAATCAGAACTATGAAATTCCCAGGCAAGTATTTATCTTGTTTAATTACGTTAATGCATCATTCATGTTAGTCTAGGGTTGATTAGGATGAGTTTCATAGAAGAAAACCCATGTTGGAGATAGGAAAATTACATGTAGTAATGATATACCGGATATTCTGGAAACACCCTTAATATGTAGAGGTTGGACCACGGATTTATGATGATTAGAAGTAGAAATTCTGTAAAAAGACTGATTAGAACAAAGTTAAAGAAATTTCTAGGGTTCATGAGGTTTATATAAGTTTTGGCCCTTTTAATCCATGGTTATTCATGAAAATTCGCATGCTTTACGTAGGAGATGTTTAATTTGGGTTTATAATGTTCATAGTACGAATTTCTGGGAGTTTGGGTGTTAAAAATCTGAATTTGGTTGATGGTGGATGATAGAACTCGTAACTGTTAATCTGCAGAATTCGCCATACCTGTTTGATCGATCGATCGAACCGGGAGTGTTGATCGATCGACACATCGATCGATCGAGCTCCTGCCATCGATCGATCGACCCCTCCTGGCAGACTCATGTTTCCCCTTTTAAATAGTTAAATTCAATTTAAATGAGTAATAATCGTTGGACATCCTTATTAAAATATTTTGGGAGATAAAGGAGACCAGTAGGACTTATTAATAATTATGAGACCTTTAATGTAAGACGAGATTTACATTTTTGGGATGTTTACATATAAGGGACGATGGGGTTATGTATTAAAGGGAGAGACACGTAAGGTAGTTACGTTGGAACATAGATGAGTACGTACTGAATTTTACACTTGGGAGAATAAATCCATGAGTGTTACGTAGTAAGTTGGAATAATCCCTCGAATTAAAGTAAGAAACGAACCGTTATACGTGATAACTATATAATGAGAAATAAGGATAAATGTCATAATTATGGGTTATGAGATGTACCTAAAATTGATATGGTAATAGGAGTATATCTATATGATTGTGTTTATGCATATACTATATACGTGTGAAAATCATGCCCGCGCTACTTGCTATCCCTGAGGTTACCGCGCTGGGACAGTCTTATCTCGATGTGACCTTTATGGGGGATATTGATTCGTACCCTAAAAGATAGAGATCCTTTGGTACGGGCTAATCAGATCGATAGTCGGACGACCTAAGAGACGCGGGGGCATGTGCTGACCTCTTAGAGACCGGGACTCTATGCTTCGCCTCAATATTGATTGTGTTTGTGTTAATACAGTTCGAGAGTGATTCCGAACTTGTATTTCCCTTAGTACGAGTGATACGGGGACTGGATAGCAGAGTATGCCCGCACCATAATTTTTATGTGGGGTGCTGTTAGAATATATATATTACATGGGTATTTAATATATATATTAAATTCTGAAATTTGTGAATTACCTCTTGTGTTTATGGTAAGTAAGAAATGAATAATGATTTCAATTGAGAAATACGTGTTTTGAACGTATAGTATATTACCGGGAAACTTTGTTAGCAAATAGAGGTTAAATGGGAACTTTATTATTAAATGAAATCTACCTTTTGAATAGTTGAATTCGTCAGTTTAAATCTTACGAGTAACCTAAGATAAGATAAGTTAAACCGTTGGGAAGGTTAGTGCGATAGGTGTGCACATTAGAAGAGAGGTGGGAATTTTTCAAGGGAGTGTCGCACTAATATGTTGTTGCATTGGCCAATAAACATTTTAAATACTTGCTAAACAAATTTTAAATCATTTTTACAATCGGGCTCTGACCCGTTTCCATTTTCTTTTCCCTCTTGTATATATATGTATATATTACAGGTGCCCAACCACAGGGGCGTCTTGCATAGGATCCTTTGGAAGGAACGCGCTGCAGCTTAGGTGGGAGTTGCAGGCCTCTTGCTTAGACGACCTCACTTCTTGATTCCCATTCTAGCACTATTATTTTAGTGGGCATGTGTCGCCCTTTATATTATTCAGTTGTTTTATTGGATATTATAATCCATTTATTTCCAGTATTTGCACTTTGGGATTATTATTGTCAAGATTTTTTTTTATTTTAAGTATTAAATGTTGGATTCAATTAATTGAATGTTTGGTTATTTGGATTTATATATTTCAGGATAGTTGTTGTGTGATCCTTTATCTATGAATGATCTCCAGTTTAAATGTTGGTTTATATAAATAAAATTTGGAAAGAAATGTCTAAAATGGTTTTGACACTTAGCTTAATTATTTAGGGTGTTTAAATTGGAAAGGATTATTTTTACGACAGTGATGCTAAGAATGAACCAACCATCACCTTGATTTTAATTTAGTAAAGGAATGATCACCCGGTATTTAATTAGGCGGGGTGTCACATAAAATGCCCTAAATTTTTTTTTACTTACTCATTTTGACTCTCCCTCTCACTCATCACTCGCACTTTGGAGTCTCTCGCTCGGCTCTTTATCTCTCACGTTTTGGTCACTTTGGAGTCCCATGTCTTCCCTCACTTTGGAGTTCTTCACGTTTGCTATCACTTTGGAGTCTCAGGTTGGAAGGAATGATGGGGAAGCCATTCGCCAGTGTATTGGCTATGAAAATGTATGAAGAACGCATGAAGCACCCACATTTCGTGGATTCTGAGACATATCCAGCTCTTATTAAT
This sequence comes from Sambucus nigra, assembly GCA_949130495.1. Lineage (NCBI taxonomy): Eukaryota > Viridiplantae > Streptophyta > Magnoliopsida > Dipsacales > Adoxaceae > Sambucus > Sambucus nigra. The sequence continues at coordinate 158,891,474 of OX422215.1, forward strand.
GCAAATAGGATGTCTCTTCTCAAATAATCAACAAATCATCAAGGGTAAAATCGTTAGAGCCCTGTATGTCTACTTGATATTTGTCACTTTTACTCCGCTAGTTGGTTTGCTCATCAGTTTCTCTTGCTTTTATTGTTGATTCAGCCAGTTGGTACAAGGCAATTCTGGGAGCATGTCTGCGACTTTGCAGCAAATTTAGGGGTGGTCTCAACTGACCACTGTATGTATGAATTTATTTATTCGGTTCATTATCTTTGGTTCCATGCTTGGGTTTATAGTTTTCTGAAATTTGTGGGACATAAAAGGGGAGGTTAATTTGGGTGCAGCTCAAAAATCTTTGCCTGCAGATCCTTTTTCAATTTATGGAAAAGCAATTTTATAATCAAAGTCCGGACTTGGTGGTGCAGGTAAGATTACCTGACCTTTAAGAATGGATGAATTTACCAGACACACTGTTTTGGATGAGTACAATCTGATTTTAATTACAGTCTTTGACGATGCATGGATTCAAAGATAATTTTTAGGTTTCCATGTTTTTTTTTAATTTTAACTTTACCCCTGAGATTATTGCATAATTAAATTACTCCCTATAAGTTAAAAAATTAGACTTATCCCAATGCAACAGATAATGCATAAGCTGTAATTCTAGACTAACTCTTGATTGTGACTTACTTTTTGTTACAAATGTATTGGTTGGCATATGATATCCACTGATCGTCATTTAAAATTGAGTCACATCTCATAGGTAAGAGTTGTCTTAAAATTACTCAATACAAAAGGTGAAAGTGGATTAATGCACATGCAGACGATAAGTCTAATTTATGAATTTCTGAGGCAGCAAGTCTAATGATGCAATTATATTGGGGCAAAGTCAAAGAGAGTGTTTCTTTCATTACTGTTGGAATAGAAAATATTTGTCTAGGTGATAAATTTTATGAGGTAAATTTTGTGAGCTTTTTTTACTTCTCTTGCAGTCTAAACATTGATAAATTTTATTGGTAAATGATCGACTTTCATTGGATGTTAGTTTATTTTTTCTTTATATCCCCCCACAATATCGTCCGAGCATATGCGTGGGCGTGTATATATGATTATGGATGCCATAAGGTATGATAGGATGGATAAAATATCACCATATTTGTCCATAGAAGTTTTGAATTTTAGGCTTCCACGCTTATATTCCATAAAGGTAATTTCATTTTCCACAAATAAGTTGCTCTTTAACATTGACTTGAGATTTGTCACTACACTGTAATATACACTTGAAGGTAACTTTTTATAAGTGTAATATACATATGAATGAATACATATTTTCCAAACCTAACTCATTGCAACACACACACACACACACACACACACACACACACACACACACACACACACATATATATAATAATAATAATGCTCCTGTGCGGACTAGTCCACATTTTAAGAATGCGGACCGGACATGTGTGTTACACGGCTCATTTATTAATAGTCCAAGCCCAAAGGGTTCTCCATAAATTGCAAATTACACAGGAAAGGGATAAAATCTCGGCCATGAGTGTTACAAGGGGGATATAAAATATGTACTTGACCATAATTTTATTGATCACACAACTATAAACTTCCATCTTTCTTAGGTGTAAGTACATAATGGGGTATGGGTATGGTATAAGGACCATGCTCTTTTAGAGTGCTCTACACACACAACTCATAAACCTAATTCCACAAACTTCTCATTCTATACGAGAGACATATGATAATGGGGGTTCGACAGGATGGCTTCGAACATTAAGTCAATCATGTGTATATGAAAACCTCTAAGTGGACTACAAACGTCGATAAAAGAATCCCACAACTGCAAAACTTTTTACAAACCTGTCTTAAAGGTGGATACAATACGCAAAAGGGTATAACATGCCACCCCTATGCATTGACCACTAAGGCAAAGTTGCAAAACTAAATGGGCAAGAGACGTGTGGTAAAAACATTCGGATGGTTTGGAACTGACATTGTTCTCCCCCATGCTCAAATGTATATGGGTCGGCCCAATCATCATGCATGCATTATGGTGGAGTGGTAGTGTCAACCATATAAGATAAGATCTCATTTAATGCGATTTAATTGCGAACGACAGCTTGCCTCGCATGCTTTGATAATCTAATTTTTTCCATCTAACCAATTCGGCACAACCGGTATCGTAAACCCAACTTACATATCGTTTACAGGCCATATGGGCCAAGGAGAAATTCTAAAGCAGAGGGTCATATGCATTATATTATTAGAAAAATTATACTCACACAAGACGGAATCATAAATCTAATTGGCAAAAAATGTGTTAAACAATTCTGGTAATAATCAATTGTTAACATCTTAATGCATATATTATAAATAATATAATATAATAATAGTTGCTTAAAATTTCAGGGCCACTACAAGTTGCTCAAAAGTAGGGGCCTGAGGCGATTCCCTCACTTATCTCCCCTCCAGGTCGGCCATGGTCGTCTCTTGAACCACTAGGTTAACAATTGAACCTTGATCAATGTTCAAACTGAGTCTCTTGGGCCATTAGGTTAACACTTAAAACCTTCGTCAATGATTAAGGTGCATGGATGACCCTTATAAGTTCACCGCATCTAAAAACTACTCCGATGTAAATAAGTGATGTTCAAATAGGGCAGATTTCGTAAGGCTCCATGCCATCACAAGAACAATTGATTTTTTTAACAAAATCGCCAAAATGTCAAAAGCATCGCATGATAGTGGCAAGTACGGAATCACATTTTGTAGAATATGGGTTTGCGCAGAGGCACTATTGAAAGGGGTACCGCAGTTGAATCAGGCAAACATCAGAACGAACTATGTCGAACTGGGTTGGGAAGTTACGATGTGGCTCGGTCATTGGTTAAAGGTGGGGAGCTGCTTCCATTCAGGGTCGGTGATGTGCCCAATCAATGCACCTAGGGTGGTCATTGTCTGATCATCTATCTCCTCTGTCCCATATAGGTGACATCTATAAGTGGTGTGTCCTTCGATAAAAGAGAGGGGAGTGATGATAGGGATCCAACGAGTGGGTCTCACATGCAATCGACTGAATTGACAGTGGTTGTTAGCTAGAACGCGAAGGAGCATGACAAGTGTCATTGGTTCGTCATTGTGAATACGTCCCCACAAAAATTGAGTTGAACTAACCTAAGTCTAAATCATCATCCATAATTGAGTTGAACTAACCTAAGTCTAAATCATCATCCATGATGATCTACCTATCAACAAAGGCTACTCTAATTAAATGACATGAATGTGAAGAGTAGAGAAACATCAATAAATAAGGTTAACTTTTCACTCTCTATCAACAGTGTAACTGGATAATGCAAGAAAGATCGTCTTTTATAAGCCAGGGGTACATAAACGCTAAAGAGCCCCTCGCTAAAGAAAAAAAACAAGGTAAAAATAAATAAATATACAATGAACCCCCAAAACAATAATCTTGCGACATTTTTCTACCTAATCTTGCCCCTTCATGCCGAACCAACAGTGGTAATAATCTCTCTCAATGTAGCAGTTGATTAATATACATGACATAAATCAATCGTCGAAATTTGAGTTAAACAACTGAACAGGGGTAAGCCTTCAACCCATCGAAATCCCCCAACTATGACTCTAACGGTGTACCTTCATCGTCTAAATAGCACTGGACACCATCTGGTCAGTCAGTTTATCCATATTTACTCAACCAAAATAGAAGGGCGATGCCAAACAAATTAGAACATCAGTCAAAATAAGGCCCACCACGTCGAAAATAAATTTTGGAGAAAATAATCCCCACACCTGCAAGGTCAATCACTCAGTAGATATACAAACTATTATGATATTATAAACATGCACCGATCCATTAAAATTATAGTGGTGTGAGAAGATATACCATCAAATGCCGCCTTTGAATCGTGACAGACAGATACAACTGTGAATATGACTGTAATGGACGTAATGAGCCCATATATCAAATAAATATGAAACACAAAAGGTTGATTAATGATCACTTTGTCTCTGTAGATGGTGGAATGTTAGCATGTAGATGGTAAAAAGTTGTATGCATATATGCATACAACAACATATATTTAGCGGCTGTATGCATATATGCAACAACAATATGCATATGTGCGCAACAACTGTAAGCATATATGATGCTGTGCATATATGCATACAGCAACCCCATGCTTCCACTGCCCGACACCTCTATTGGCAGCCCCATGCTTCCACTGCCCGACACCTCTATCGGCAGCCTCATGCTTCCACTGCCCGCCACCTCTATAGTTTACTTTCTATAGAGTAATTGACCAATAATGGTAGTACATAAGGAATGTGAACATTAAAATGGACAAATAATGGACATAAGGAGAGCTTTATGAACATGTTGGAACTTGGAACATGTTGGACAAATAATGAACAAATAATTGACTAAATTTTTTATATTTGTAGTTTATTCTCTCGCAAAACTGATGAATGTGAAAGAAGATCAAAGATAACTCTAATATGTTTTCATTTCAGTTCACTGTATCAAAAATATTAAAAAATGTATGTAAGAAGCATTATGGTCAGATGAATTAAAACTTCAGTGTTATAGTAATTTGAAATATAACTCTAAGAATATGTCATATTTGTTAAATATTTCAGTAATTTGATGACCTGTTATTAGAGACATTCCAATATTTAGCTTTTCTTGAACAAATGTGTCGGCGCTTTCCTTTAAATTTTACTCTATCCTTCATATGCATTTTCTGGCATCTAATTTCCTTTCAAAAGTACATAAATTCGTTGAATATCTGGAGCTTTTCTAGCACCTTTTGCCAAAACTCTGTCTAAATAAGTTGTATCAGACACGATTTCCTCATACCAAACCTGGATTGGGTGCAGATTATTAATTAGAGCATCGGTAAGAACGACTTTGAATGTGTCCCAGTTCATATCTTGGCATTCTTGTACAACTTCCTCCTTTGTCTTGCCAATAACAACCTGATATATTGAAAGTAGGTGGTTGGCGTCAGGTTTATCAGGGTTGTCAAATTCAAGGCCTGAAAATGAGTTAGTCTTGCAATGATTTATTTTGTTTGCTATTACATCTTTTGAGTCAAGTAAATTAATTCGAGATAGGTCAGAAGACGCGTATTTAGACATCTTTGAAAGACCATTAGTGAGGGACATAACTCGGGCTCCAGCAGTGGAATTGGATCAAAATATGTTTTACTAGTTGGATTTGGCCTAGGTGAAACTGACCAAACATGGAAAAATGATTGAATATTATGTTTTGCCATTAATCATATCAATTAGAAGCCTCAATTTTTAATATTAGGGATGTGTTAAATTATTATTATATATTGAATGCATATTATAGAAATTTGGAGAATCTAATGGCTTCAAACAATTTGTTCATCAAAGGGTAGTCACGATCACTGCTCAATCTTTAGGTTCATTGTGTCTAGTAAATTTGAATAAAATCTCTTGTTTCATTTATGTTTATATATTCAAATTCTATCATAATTAATTAATTGTGTTGTTAATTAGTTCTTTCTACTTTTTTAGATGGATGATCCTAATAGAGAAACAAATGGAACACCTTCAGATGATCATCCACCCATTCCCAATGATTCAAATAGCGACATCTCAATCCTACCATGACAAGCAACAATTTTAAACAATGTGAGTACCAAAAAAAACTTACCCATCTTATATATGACTTCACTTATGTATGCCAATATAATGTATGCGTTAATATCATTGGAAAATTGCAGATGATCGATTTTTACACTTACCTCTCTCATATATGACAAGAAGGGCGTGATTATAGAAAAACTATGAAGCTTATGAGGCTAGATATAGACAAGACACTAAAGATCGAGACACTCAATATTGCCACCAACAAGCACTACTACAGATAAAATTCTGAGTATTATCCCTCATCATACTTCCATCACCACAATGGTCCAAACAGACTATGTAATAACACATCTTTATTTTATTTCTATATATCCATGTGATGGAGTATTAGGTAGGATATATGTTGTGAATATTCCTCCCTTAGTTGTTTATAGTGACTTAAAGTACGTTCATATCACTAATTTTTCACACGATGTACTGTCTTTACTAATAACACGAACATTTTAAGTCATTAAAAATCAATTTTGAGTTCTATTAAGAATTGCAACTTATGATTTCACACATGTAATTAATGAACACCAAACTTAAAAACACACATTCAAATATATAAACAAAGTCATAGATTCACAAACTTAAATCAAAATTAAAACATAATAAACACTTAAACTTAAAAATCAACACTTAAACTTAAAAACAGGTCGTTAAAGGGTGAAAACCCAAACCGGCCCCCAAACGTCCCCATAGGAGGCACGAACACCTCGCACGGGACCAATGTAACTTGTAGGAACTGACTGCGTAGTTCCGGGTCTCTCGGTTTGAGAGTATGACGATAATTTACAAAAATCACAATTAGACTTAAAAACAAGTTGCTAAAGGGTGAAAATCCAAACCAGCCCCCAAACGACCCCGTAGGGGGCACGAACACCTCGCACGGGACCAATGTAACTTGTTGGAACTAACCGCGTAGTCCCGGGTCTCCCCGTTTGAGAGTATGATGATAATTTATAAAAATCACACTTAGACTTAAAAACAAGCCGTTAAAGGGTGAAAACCCAAACCAACCCCCAAACGACCCCGTACGAGGCACGAACACCTCGCACGGGACCAGTGAAACTTGTAGGAACTGACCGTATAGTCTCGGGTCTCCCAGTTTGAGAGTATGACGATAATTTGGAAAAATCACACTTAGACTTAAAAATAAGCCGTTAAAGGGTGAAAACCCAAACCAGCCCCCAAACGTCTCCGTAGGGGGCACGAACACCTCGCACGAGACCAATACAACTTATAGGGACTGACAACATAGTCCCGGGTCTCTCGATTTGAGAGTATGACGATAATTTGCAAAAATCAAACTTAGACTTAAAAATAAGCCGTTAACGGGTGAAAACCCAAACCATCCCCCAAACCTCCCCGTAGGAGGCACGAACACCTCGCACGGGACCAATGCAACTTGTAGTAACTGACCGCGTAGTCCCGAGTCTCCTGGTTTGAGAGTATGACGATAATTTGCAAAAATCACACTTAGACTTAAAAACAAGCCGTTAAAGGGTGAAAATCCAAACCTGCCCCCAAACGACCCTGTAGGGGGCACGAACACCTCGTACGGGACCAATGTAACTTGTAGGAACTGACTGCTTAGTCCCGGGTCTCCCTGTTTGAGAGTATGACGATAATTTGCAAAAATCACACTTAAACTTAAAAATATGCTGTTAACGGGTGAAAGCCCAAACCTGCCCCCAAACGACCCCGTAGGGGTCACGAACACCTCGTACAGGACCAATGTAACTTGTAGGAACTGACCGCGTAGTCCCGAGTCTCCCGGTTTGAGAGTATGACGATAATTTGCAAAAATCACACTTTGACTTAAAAACAAGTCGTTAAAGGGTGAAAACCCAAACCTGCCCCAAACGACCCCGTTAGAGGCACGAACACCTCGCACGGGACCAATGTAACTTGTAGGAATTGACCGCTTAGTCCCGGGTCTCCATGTTTGAGAATATGACTTTAATTTCCACTCATATATGTAATTTTTTAGTTTGAGTAATTTTTTTTTTTAAATTATTGGGTTACTAATATCGTATCTTTTTGTATCCTATTTTTTTTGTAAGTTTTAGTATGAATATTGTTGGCATTTATTCACGTGGAACACACAGAGAACTCAGTGGTTTACAACAAGGGGTTTATTCATGATTCCATTTTTTTGTGCATGGTCGTGCGGTCTTTTGTCGTTTTATTGTTGACTTTTATGGCTGTGCAGGCTTTTGTAAGTTAATTGTTATATTTTGTGGCCGTGCGGGCTTTATGTTAGGGAGATTTTGTATTAACAGGTTTTGGAATGTCCAGAAAATAGAGGAAACTCTACCCAATATTTTTTGGGCTTGTGAACTGTTAAAGACTTGTAATATTTTGAAGTTTGTATGTACATTAGTTTATTAACAACGTGCAATATTATTAATTTGTGAATTTTGTGATTTCAAATAATTATTATTTTTTTTTATAAAAAATTTGGCACAGTTCAAAACTGTGCCAAAAGTGTGCCAGAAATATCAAATTTTGGCACGGTTTAAAAGTGTGCCAGAAGTGTTCCTGTTTGGCTGAATCTGGCACAGTTAAAAACTGTGCCAAAAGTGTGCCAGAAATATCAAATTTCGGCATGGTTTAAAAGTGTGCCAGAAGTGTTCATGTTTAGCCAAATCTGGCACACTTTTGAGCCATGCCAGAAAAAAATGCCATTTTGGAACACCTAATTCTGGCACAGTTCAAAACTATGCCAAATTTGATCTGGCACAGTTTTGAACCATGCCAAATTCCTGTTTTTGGTGTAGTGGTGCGGGCTTTATGTTACGCAGGTTTTAGAATGTCCAGAAAATAGAGTAAACTCTGCCCAATTTTTTTTGGTCTTTGAACTACTAAAGACTTTTAATATTTTGAAGTTTATATGTACATTAGTTTATCAACAACGTGTAAGATTTTCAATTTGTGAGTTTTCTTGTTTTCAAATAATTTTTTTTTCTTTTATCCAAAAATTTGGCATATTTCAAAACCGTGCTAAAAGTGTATCAAATTTTGGCACGGTTTTTAACTGTGCCAAATTTTTATGAAAATGTGCTCAATCTGGTACAGCTCAGAACTGTGCCAAAAGTGTGCCAGAAATATCAAATTCTGACACAGTTTAAAAGTGTGCCAGAAGTGTTCCTGTTTGGTGAAATCTGACACACTTTTAAACCGTGCCAGAAAAAAATGGCCATTTTGGAATACCTGATTCTGGCACAGTTCAAAATCGTGCCAGATTTGATCTGGCACAGTTTTAAACCATGCCAGATTCTTGTTTGTAGTGTATTGTTCATGCGTGGGGTGTCTTGGGAAGTGAAATCCAAACAAAGAACCCCCCGATACACTACTACTCGACAACGTCAATCATCGAGATCCATTAGGCCCTCAGCACGTGACGTGTATATAAGACTCATATATACATATAATAATAATAATAATAATATTCATACTAAAACTTCTTATTCATTTTCATATAAATCCAGATCCAAATCTACTGGAAAGGGGAAAAATACACCTTATTAGGCTTTTCACTTTATACACATAAGTTTACTATATGATGTCTCGTCTTCATATACAAGCAATATACTATACTCATCCAGTATATAATTATAACTATTTCACACATAAGTATGATAACCATCCCTCCGAGCTATAACTCGAGGATGCAGTCTCACAGTGCCTATCCAAATCCGGGTTTACTCACTGTACCACGGTACCAAGCCAGACTTACTCAGGGTCATAGTTAAATACACAACGGTGGAGGCGGTCATTTTCCCTCTGCAAATGGAGTTACACACATCGCTCTCGAACGCGGGACAATAATGACCTGGGGATATACTATCCCTGCTCCTCAAGCCAGGTGATTCACCAACATCGTGCAAACTCCCAGGATCGCACTAGAGAAAATATATAATCTGGCTGTTCTAACCCTATACCAAAGGAAAGCCCGTGGAATCAACCTCTAAGATACACATATACCAATCACACACAGATATATATGTATTCATATCATAGATTCTATATACTATAATCCCATCGTATGAATATATTCACCAGTCACTTCTCAAATGTATACATGGCTATAATTGCCAATCTCATAATATTATTTAAGTATTCTCATACTTAAAATACTAATCCCATAAGTTTTTTCTCTCTTAAATATAACTCACGCCTTAATCACTTTTAAGGACTTGTACATAAACTCGAATGTACCAATTTGTACAAATTTGATTAGTGTACCCTCGACTTCTCTTAATTTCCATAAGTGTCGCTCCACCTATAATGGTCATCGTCAATAGACGTGTCGGGAAACCGCTAAATCCTCCTTAGCATATATCCTAAATTTCATCCTATTCGCCTTGTAGGATTTTCTCACACACAATTTGACACATAATTACACTATCTACGCACATAATTCTATATGTACAATCCCCCACCGAAATATCAACTCGAGTGTTACTCGCCCTAAACACCCTTAAATAAATATGTCCTGAATTCCATTTTCCATGAAACTAAGGTTTACATATCACTAAAATAATAATCTAGAGGTCCCCACTCTATTTTTGGGTACCCCAAATGTCTAATTTCTCAATTGATTCAATTCCCTCGAAAACATAATTTTAGTGCCACTCGATTATAGCACCCTTTTTATCCCCTATAAATTCCCTCAATTGGATAAATGTTTATTCCTAAATGAATACTTATTTCCTCAAATAAATAATCTAGAATCAATTAAAATTGGAAATAATCCCATATAATTAACCCTAAGCAAAATTTCCAAAAATCCTGAAGGATCTATCGATTGACCCTTGGCCATCGATCGATCGATCACTTTGGGCAGCTTGTTCTCGAGAAGCTGTTTCATCCATTAAAGCTTCCCCCCAGCTTTTATCTCCTCTCCCAACATCATCCAATCTAAATCAATGACATATGCACATATAAGAAGGGTTTTAAACATCCTGGAACCCATAACCAACAATCGATTTTAATAATTTCCTAAGTTTCTCGAATTGGATATTATTCGGGGTTTACTCGTTTAACATCCAAAAACACATTTTGATTCATGAAAACCCAATACCAAAATCTTCTAATTTTTTATTACCAAATTATGATATGATATTTATTTTCAAAAATAAATAAAGCAAGTAAACACTTTCCTCGTGGATAAAATCCGACGGCCTAGAGTCGAATCCCGTGGGATTTGACCGGAATCTCCCTTTTCTTCCTCTTTTCTCTCTTCCTTTCCCCTTCTCTCTATTTTATTTCTTTTCCTCTTTTATTTCCCTCTACCATGCCTTATATAGGAGAGAATAAGGGTTTATCCCTTTAAAACCAAAAAATAACTCATTTACTCAATTACGAGTCCCTATTAGCCGAAAAATTACCGAAACCTAAACACTACCACCAGATACTCTATTCTGACTATCTCGATCATTCTAAAAACAAATGCGCACTCGAAATCTCCATCCGAGTCACTTAACTACAAATTCAATAATTAAACCCAACACCTCTCGATACGTGTTTTCTAATTAAAATAGTATCCTTTGTCGCTTTACCCACTGCGACATGTAATTAAAATAATCCAACTCATTTACTTAGTCTCTAAGTAAATGAAACACATCTCTAAAGTCATCCAATCCACATAAATTCCAAAAATTATTATTCCGAGAAAATCCTCAAATTTCCAATTTACAACCATTTATCAAATTTAATTATACCCAAATGTGCAGGGTGTTACATACTCCCCCCCCCCCCTTACAACGGAATTTTGCCCTCGAAATTCAGATATAACCTACACCATCATCGCTAATTTTACTACGTCCTAGTATCCCAAAGTCGAAAGGTGTTAACACCATTTTCCCCTACCAAATTCCACCTATCTCAAGGCATATGCTCTGGCGCACTAGCTTACCCCAAGCTTATCTAATTTCTACATGCTAACACACTAACTCAGTCGTAAGGTTAACTCTAACAACGACGCATCACACCTATTGCTTCTATAATCGCCTATTAGAAGAATAAGCCTATAACTACCGCTCTAACATCTCGAAAAGCTGATACTCTTGCTAACAATCTAAGCGTCCGCTCGTCCATAGCAGGATAACTGATCTCCTTTAAAAAGGAAATTTCACTAAGGCTTGACTACTCCCGTCACTCTTTTATCTTACTTTAGGTGCGCAAACTCTTGTTACACCTATACAATTGGATTATCGCATACCTCCTATGACGTTCCATTAAACCAACTTCAATCTCACTATAATTGCCTTACGACATAATCTTCCATTTTATACACTATGCCCCCTTTTATTCCTGGCGGAGTAATAAATCGACTTACTAAGGTGCCCATACACCTTTTTACCCGTGCACAGCTTCACACCTGGGTTTTCCTAACCTGTATAATTCGAAATTCAGTTCTTCTTATACCCGGAAGTCCAATCCTTCTTAAAGTTAACCCACGAATCTTCTCGTGGTTAACTCACCATAATCCCCTGATATCAGTGCCACTAGTCCTTCTGACCTAAAATACTAGTAATCCTATGATCGATGTGTTTCCAACACACGTAAAATGAATACTAACCTAACTGTATTACTAATGCCCAAGACCTATATCAATTTTCGACATTCACTCAGTTTCATGCATGGGACGTCTCGCAAAGCGAAATCCAGATTAGGAACCCTCCCGTTACACTACTTCCTCGCATCGTCGATCATCGAGATGTAACGGTCTAAGGCACACTAACGGAACGTTCTAAAATCCTTTCTCACTAACCTAATCTTATACTATTATGCCCTTCCGTTGGAAAAATGGAAAGTCTAACTAATTGGGGCGCCTATTCCCTCAAAGGTGTTACGAACATTTTACCCGAAACAGATTTCCTCCAAAATTTGACCCTCAAGGCCTGACCACAAAACTGAAATCAATTTATTTCACCTTGCCTCACCCACATACTCGCGGTGATAAAAACATTTCAGTGCTTTTCCATAGCATTTCCATCTCTATAAGCATACAAACATCACACGTCTCTCAATCCATAGTGTTTTCTCTACACTAGGTAACTTATCATCAAAACTAATATCCTTGCATCCCATAACATCTCTCCACTCCCGACGTTGTTAAGGTTCATGCGTGGAACATCTCTCAAGCTAAATCCAAACAAGGAACCCCTCCAATACACTACTACTTAACTTTGTCGGTCGTGGAGGCCCGTTAGCTTCAAATATGCAACCGGGATAACCCTATACCCTCTTTCAACAAAATGTGGTCTGAACTCCTATCTCTATCCAGGAGCCACACCACCATGCACTCGTACTAGCACTAAGTCCTTGCGCAAACAATAACAAGCTTAAACTCATAGCTTGACAAATAAATCATACATACCTTAAATCACATCTATAAGGTCTCCACACACTCAAATCATAATAACGAAACATCTTCTCGTTGAAGTTCCATATACCCATAATAATAAAGGCAAACTCAACCTGTACCCAGGTGAGATATCGCAACAACAACCTATTCCACCCTGGAACTACGGACACGACAACCTTGCAATCCTTAGCTTTCTATCGCTCCTATAATACCATAACATATCATACTTAGAATAATACCATACTCGTATATCACACATAGAACGCGTAGTATAAACTAGATATATATTCACATATAACGCCGCTATTGCGGAAAAATATGTAGACATACACTATATAGTGTTACCGATATCGCCACAAAGCTCAAATTACACACACGAATCTACGGTTAGAGAAGCACTGCGACTTTATCTATCCACATAAGGTATTCCTCCTTGAACCGAGGTGAAACTCATAACAACATTCTTTCCCTAACTGAACCAAAGTTACTTAACTCAATGCTTCATCTAAGCACCCCACTCTTGTCCTTTTTACTCCTACCAGGAAAGGAAAAACCGTGTGGCTCAACCTCCACATCACCCTATTTCCATCTCTAGCCTTCTTGACCATGTAAAATTTATCAGTATTTTCAGACTCTATAGCCTCGATCATGACAATCACCTTTATAGTCCCCTTAACCTATTTGTTAGAAGTACACTCCACTACCGACTCCAACAACCCTATTTCAATGAATTCCCCGAGTGGATGTCCACCTATGGGGTTCCATGAATATATTTTCTCCATAAGTGTTAGAAACACTTACTAGTGAGCCTATCATTCCCCTGAAGGACTCTCCCTTTATTGTACCTTCTCTATTCAGCACAAAGTTCACTTCTCCATAAATCTTTGTTCACTGTCGGCCTCTAACCGATCCTTATGTGAATAATTCAAGAATTACATTCTTTTCCTTCCTAATCCACCACAGGAATTTGTGATTAAAACCATTCATGAGATTCCTCTATGAGCAAAACTTCCTGCTCCCCCAAATATGGAGATCACTATTTCCACCATTTTCAACATTGCTCCCACGAGTGAAATTTTTTTTCCTCAAATTTTTGCATATGGGTATTTCCATACCCTGCTCTAAGCCAAAGCTTCTGAGCCTTCTAATTCCACTTAGTAATGCTATACTTACTTAGCATGACTTGACTTCAACATATGGTTCTTATCAAAGACCTTATTCCCAATTTACTTCATTGGGTAATTCAACTTTAGCACCATTCTTTCCTACAATGCTGCGTGGATAATTATAACCACTATACTTTAGTAGTCGTTTCAACAATCCTTGATAATGCCACAAAGGGAGTGACCTCTTCTACGGTCCTCATCCACTACTTAAACTTATAGCTCCTGCTAAGCCCCCCCTTCTGCTACTCTTGCAATGGCCTTCCTAGGTCCCCCTACCTCGATCATCACATGAAGCTCAAATGAGCACGCGAAAGATTTACTATAATCTTATGTAATAGCGGGATAACGAAATCTCACAAGAGGAATCAACGATCCTAATCCTAAGGCTCTATATCAAATCGAGCGTATCGCTGAAAGCATAGTACGTCCGTACAGATTCATAAGGACACTATAACCTGATACTCTAATACCATCTGTGACACCCCACCCAATTAAATACTGGGTGATCACTCCTGTACCAAATTAAAACATGAGTCGCATATGCTTCATTCTCAGCATCACTGTCGAAAACCAAATTAATTACTAATAACCTATTAGGCTGGCGTCAAATTTTATTTAACTAATCTTTTTAACCAAACCATTCAATTTAAAACATCCACACAATTTATAAACATGAAATCGAAAAAAGATAAAATAATCGAACACTCGGCTTAACATCATACAACCAAATAAAATGGCCGCACTAAAAGGCGGTAAAAGAATAACTGAATGAAATTGGGTTATTAGCCCGAATGTTTATACAGTACCTCCTATCTAGATAACAAGGATGGAAGCGTCTACAATAAACCTACATGCATCCACAGCTACTGCAGCAGACGTCTGACTAGAAGGAATCGTCATCCAGGCGTCCCTGTTTCTGGACACCTATAATATACATATGTATATAGCAAGAGAGGAAAAATATAGAAACGGGTCAGAGCCCGAGTTGTGAAAATATTTTGCAAGTCCATAAATGCTTTATTTTTAAAAATAAATTTTATCTCATATTTAAATTAGTATCTCACTCCTATAAGATACTCCTTACCCCTCCTCTAATAGTGCACACCTAACGCATCCATTTAAGATATCCTGGTTAAGCTACCACACCTAAATAATCTATCTCTCCTGTCCTCTAGAAACCTCGAAAACCTAAGTACTATGGGCAAAACTTCTCTACATTCTCAACACTGCACTATGTTCGTGCGCGGGGTGTCTCGCGAAGAAAAATCCAAACAAGGAACCCCCTCGATACACTACTACTTGGCAGCGTCGATCGTCGAGATCCATTAGGCCCTCGAAACATGACGCGTATATAAGACTCATATATACATATAATAATAATAATATTCATACTAAAACTTATTATTCATTTTCATATAAATTCGGATCCAAATCTACCGGAATGGGGGAAAATACACCTTATTAGGCTTTTCACTTTATATATATAAGTTGACTATATGATGCCTCATCTTCATATACAAGCAATATACTATACTCAACCAGCATATAATTATACGTATTGCACACATAAGTATAATAACCGCCCCTCCCATCTATAACTCGAGGATGCAGTCTCATAGTGCCTATCCAAATTCGGGTTTACTCACTATACCACGGTACCAAGCCAGATTTACTCATGGTCATGGTTAAATACACAACGGTGGAGATGATCATGTTCCCTCTGCAAATGGAGTTACACACATCGCACTCAAACGCGAGACAATAATGACCTGGGGATATACTCTCCCTGCTCCTCAAGCCAGGTGATTCACCCACATTGGACAAACTCCCAAGATCGCACTAGAGAAAATATATAATATGGCTATTCTAACCCTATACCGAAGGAAAGCCCATGGAATCAACCTCTAAGATAAACGTATACCAATCACACACACACACACACACACACACACACAGATATATATATATATATATATATATATGTATTCATATCATAGATAATATATACTATAATCCCATCGTATGAATATATACATCAGTCACTTCTCAAATGTATACATGGCTATAATTGCCAATCTCATAATATTATTTAAGTGTTCTCATACTTAAAATACTAATCCCATAAGTATTTTCTCTCTTAAATATAACTCACGCCTTAATCACTTTTAAGGACTTGTACATACACCCGAATGTACCAATTCTTACAAATTTGATAAGTGTACCCCCGACTTATCTTAATTTCCATAAGTGCTGCTCCACCTCTAATGAATGTCGTAAATAGACGTGTCGGGCAACCGCTAAATCCTCTTTAGCCTATATCCCACATTTCATCCTATTCGCCTTGTAGGATTTTCTCACACACAATTTGACACATAATTACACTCTCTACGCACATAATTCTATAGGTACAATTCCCCACCGAAATATCAACTCGAGCGTTACTCCCTCTAAACACCCTTAAATAAATAAGTCCTGGATTCAATTTTCCATGAAACTAAGGTTTACATATCACTCAAATAATAATCTAGAGGTCCCCACTCTATTTTTGGATACCCCAAATGTCTAATTTCTCAATTGGTTCAATTCCCTCGGAAACATAATTTTAGTGCCGCTCGATTATAACACCTTTTTTATCCCCCATAAATTCCCTCAATTGGATAGATGTTTATTCATAAATGAATACTTATTTCCTCAAGTAAATAATCTAGAATCAATTAAAATTGGAAATCATTCCATATAATTAACCTTAATTAAAATTGCCAAAAATCTTGAAGGATCGATCGATCGACCCTTGGCCATCGATCGATCGATCACTTCGGGAAGCTTCTTCTCGAGAAGCTGTTTCATCCATTAAAGCTTCCCCAAAGCTTTTATCTCCTCTACCAACCTCCTCCAACCTAAATCAATGACATATGAACATATAAGAAGGGTTCTAAACATCCTAGAACCCATAACCAACAATCGATTTAAATAATTTCCTAAGTTTCTCGAATTGGATATTATTCGGGGTTTACTCGTTTAACTTTCGATAACCCATTTTGATTCATGAAAACCCAATACCAAAATCTTCTAATTTGTTATTACCAAATTATGATATGTGATTTATTTTCAAAAAGAAATAAAGCAAGTAAACACTTGCCTCATGGATAAAATCCGACGACCTCGAGTCGAATCCCGCGGGATTTGGCCGGAATCTCCCTTTTCTTCCTCTTTTCTCTCTTCCTTTCCCCTTCTCTCTCTTTTATTTCTTTCTTTACCTCTCACGTGCTTTATATTGGAGTGAATAAGGGTTTATCCCCTTTAAAACCCAAAAATAACTCGTTTACTCTATTACGAGTCCCTATAAGCCCAAAAATTCCCAGAACCTAAACACTACCCCCAGATACTCTATTCTGACTATCTCGACCATTTTAAAAACAACCGCGCACTAGAAATCTCCATCCGAGTCACTTAACTGAAAATTCACTCATTAAACCCAATATCTCTCGATACGGATTTTCCAATCAAAATTGTATCCTTTGTCTCTTTACCCACTGTGACATGTAATTAAAATAATCCAACTCATTTACTTAGTCTCCAAGTAAATGAAACACACCTCTGAAATCATCTAATCCACATAAATTCCAAAAATTATTATTCAGGGAAAATCCTCAAATTTCCAATTTACACCCATTAATGAAATTTAATTATTCCCAAAATTGCGGGGTGTTACAGACTTCAACAAGTCTTAGTGAGTCATGTTTGTAAGTATTTTGATTCCCTTTGTAAAACCATATTTGTAATGGATTTGTCTAGGCCCAATCGTTCGAGGTTTTTCCCATTTGGGTTTTCCTCGTACATCAGGTGTTGTGGTTATGATTGTTATTTCATCTCGAAAAAATCACCTAGATGCATGTGTAGGTTAAAAGGATAAAATTTGTCTTTTATTATAACTGATGAGTGCATTATTTTGTATATTTTATACCCAAATTTATACTTTGTTAGTCCCATTTTAGTGTATTTAATAATTTCTTAGGATTATTTTATTAAAAGGAGGAAAAAATGCGAGAATGATTGAATTCATATTGAAAATGGTAATTTTAACTCAAAAATGGGCACTTCGATAATTTTATAATATTCTTGTGCTAATTTGTGAAAAAAGTTGCCTAGTGAAATTTTTGCAGATAATGATGGAATTTGGTGCAAATTGATGATCAATTCAAAAAAGGCGCGAAAAAGCTGATTTTTACGGTCGTTCGAAAAGATGCTGTTTTTACACTTGTGGAATTTTAAAAAAGTCGGAAATTTTTATTCTCCGATTTGGACGAAACCCGGCATGCGTGTTCAACAAGAAAATATAAGAGTTTTCGAGTGGGGGGAAATTCCGTCCCTTATCACGATCCAAAGATTAAAGAGGTGGAGAGATAGCTACCAACACTATTCGGCCAATCAGAAAGAGTCCCACCACAACTCAAATACCTCACCACTTGTCCTATAAAAAGGACCCTTGGGATCATAATTTCGGAGACAATTAGAGAGGACTTTCGTGGAGGATTTCGAGGAGCAACTTTGAGTGATTGTAATCGATTTGAGGGCCAAGTTTTTATCATTTTTTTAGAGGATTCAAGATTGTTGTGAGAGAATATTTGTAAGTTTGGTTTATTAATGAAGATCTCTACTCATTCTTGCAATTTCTCTTTCATTATGGTAGCTTGATTCTTATATTAGGAGTAGGGTGAAGTTTATCATAGTTAACTAATATTGTCACGTTAATTTTATCGTTGTTTATTCCCTACTTGTTTTAATTGTTATTAAAGATTCGGTATTCATTTTAAAGCGACACGAGAGTGTGTTTTAGAACCTTCAAGATTGTTTTGTCAAATCAAGTTTTGAGATTTAAAAATAGTAATTTTTGATGGATTATGCTTGCACTTTGATTGTTTTGATAGTCCATGCTTAAATACATTTGCGAATTTTAAAACTTGTATTTTCTAAGGGAATAGGGATTTTAGCCGTCTATTAGAGACGTTAAAAATATTATGATCACAACCGTCATATTTTCCGAATTAAACACGGCGAGAGTCGGTTTAATTTGAGTTATAAAAAGGGAATGGCAACATTAAATTAGTGTGCAATCTTAGTTACGTGATAAATGGACCCCGAATCCTTATTATTTCCTAATTGTTTACAAATCTCTTGCGTTACTCTCATTTATCGTAGTTGCTTTTATTTTGTATAATTTATAATTATTCTCTACCCCATTTGATCTAGTTGGACAGCTGCAATTCTTTTAATAATTAAAATTGACAAATCCTCGTGGGTTCGACCCGTGCTTACACTCGCTATTCTATAATAGCCCGTGCACTTGCGGTATTTTATAAATTGACAACAAGTTTTTGGCGCCGTTGCCGGGGATTTGACATTTTTTTTTAAAAAAGAAGTTGTGACTTTCGGACTAGTTTGTTTTACTTTTTGCATTTTTTTTTGTAAAAATTTCAAAAAAAAAAAAATCAAAAAAAAAAAAAAAAAAGAAAAACTCTTAACGAGGCTAGAATTAAAAGCTACTCCAACGCGAATTTGTCAAATCGATTCCATTTCACCTTGTCTAGGATTGGTGGTTTTTAATGAGTCTTCGTACCGACCCCCTACCTGGAGGTGAAATCGAAATTTGAGGAGACAACCGTAGTTGGTCCTCTTTTAAATTCTCCCTTGTCAAAGGGTAGAAGCTATCCAAAATAAATAAATAAATTCATGTGTTGTAAATTACAATGGGTGATCCTCATATTGTCATCCCGTCATCTTTCTCATATTCCTCAATGGATCCTGTGGACGTGTTTTTACAAAATACTGAAAATCTAGATGACTACGTATTTCAATTTAATTCAGATGGGTCAGTAGTCATTTTAAAAATTAAAGAAGGTATGGATGAGACTCCAACCCCTGTAATTACTATCGGTCCACCAAAGTGTATCAATTGGAGAGAGGTGAACAAACGGTATAATGATGCTATTTCTAAAAATAATCATGAATTAATTGGGAATAATCAATTTTGTGAGGAGAAAAAAATTGACAATCTTGACACGTGTAATACTTGTGATGATTTGGATGTTTGTCAAGATTTTTCTCCTAATTTAATTGAGCAGAATGCTGCTTCTTTTTATATGTGGGAAAATTTATTTGAGGATTCGTCATCCGATTTTACTGATACTTCAAGTATTTATGACGATCCTCCTGTTTTTGATGAAGAAAGTGTATCACCCAGTGATAGATCTTCTTCCCAAGCTTTTCATAAATCTCACATTTAGGAGTAGAGTATGCATCCCCAATTTTACTTGACTATTTTCGAAAAAGGGATAATAAATATTTGGATCCTTATTGCAATTTATTACCTCCATGTGATGCATCCACGTATGATTCAGGCGATTCAAATTTATTTATTATTGATGATGTCGGTACTCACCATTATGATCATAGATTTAAGATTGAAATTTGTGTTGTGCGGTCATGCTCTCAAATTTTTGATATTTTGGCACTTAGTGCTATAAAGTTTATTGATTGGAATGACCCACAACTATTTCGATTATTAATTTATGGTGAGGATGGTAATTGTCACGTGTTTGTATATTATTTGTGTATTTTTTTTTAGTTAACATATATCATCTTTTTACTTCTTTACTTTATTTTATTTGTCCATATTTTTATTTGAGCATACATTGAGGACAATGTAAAATTTAGGTTTGGGGGTAAGGATGATATTTTTGAAAAAAAAAATCAGAAAAATTTTCAAAAATTCAAAAAGATTTTCAATATAATTGAGTTTTGAAACGATTTCTTAATATAGAATTAATTCATGGATCTCTCATCTTATGAAATTTTTACACATTAGCCATATAATATGATCGAAAATGAATATTGAGGCGAAAGTTAATATGCTTAACGAATAAATGTGGAGATTTTAACCCGATGAGATTTTGTGCCATTCATCGTTTTCGAGAGATTTAAATCAATCCGAGTTAAAATTACTCAATCTTTCCTTCAGTGATAAATTCGTTGATGATCTCAAATTCTTTGTTTTGTTCGATTACTGAAAACAAAAAGTCAAAATGTGAATCTTAAGCACTAGAAGTCTTAGTAAGTCGTCTTGCGACACAAATCAACTGAACGAAACTTGAGAAATGAGATTAGGCCATCGTTTGAAAGCCCAAAATTAAGCCTAAAATCCAACCTTTTTACATTATTCCGTTGCAAGCCCATTTGAGCCAAAAAGAAAATATGTCGTTTATTGAAAACCCATTGTCCTACCTAACTCCAACTGAGAGTTTGAAGCCCATAAAAAGAAGTCATACCCATTATCGGACAATACTGGGGTAGCATTACGGTTGAAAAAAAAGACCAAAAAAAAAAAGAAAAAAGAAAAAAAAAATCGCAAAAGGTTGATGTGTCGAAAAAAAGGGGAAGAAAAAAAAAGGTGAAAAAAAAATGTGATTTCGAAAAGAAAAAGCGAAAGAAAAAGAAAAATGGATGTTGGAAGAAAAGTGCCTAAAAGTCAAAATACCGAAAAACCTCTATATTCTCAGAAATTTTGAACTCCAAAAACAGCCATTCTTTCTAGCCAAAATTCGAGCCTACAATACAACCAAAGAAAGTCCTAATCGATCTCAAGTGAAGTTAGTTAAAGTGTGGAGAGAAGATGAATAGGATCTATGGTGTGATTCAATGTTTTCAAAAAGTAATCGATTTTCCATTCATGAGATCATACACATCCATTAAAAAAAAATCCATTTTTGATTATGTATATGTGAAATTTGTTCATATAAATTTACTCTTTTATTCAAATATACCGAGAGAAAATAACCCATTTCCGAGTGTTCGATTGTGAGTGCATTCTGTGAGATTTTGAAATCAAAACGAACTTTCGGATAAGAAATGCAACGATCAAATCTTTTGAAATTGACGGTTATATTGGCTATGCACACACAGACATAATAAGTTGAGATTGAGAAATGAAGTTCTACTATATTTATGAAGTTTGCATTCAAACTTGGTTATATTACTTTTTATTCATTTGTATTGAGTCAAGATTTTGAATTTTGTGGGTATATTCACTGCAATCCCTCACGAGACAAAACTCGTCCACTAGGGTAACCTAGAGGTTTAACGGCTTGTTGCACATGCTAAGTGCAATCGTGATTCCTACGAAAGTGAGTTAAATTTTAAAAATTTTAGTTTTGCTCGAGGACTAGCAAAGTTTAGGTTTGGGGGTATTTGATGAGTGCATTATTTTGTATATTTTATACCCAAATTTATACTTTGTTAGTCCCATTTTAGTGTATTTAATAATTTCTTAGGATTATTTTATTAAAAGGAGGAAAAAATGCGAGAATGATTGAATTCATATTGAAAATGGTAATTTTAACTCAAAAATGGGCACTTCGATAATTTTATAATATTCTTGTGCTAATTTGTGAAAAAAGTTGCCTAGTGAAATTTTTGCAGATAATGATGGAATTTGGTGCAAATTGATGATCAATTCAAAAAAGGCGCGAAAAAGCTGATTTTTACGGTCGTTCGAAAAGATGCTGTTTTTACACTTGTGGAATTTTAAAAAAGTCGGAAATTTTTATTCTCCGATTTGGACGAAACCCGGCATGCGTGTTCAACAAGAAAATATAAGAGTTTTCGAGTGGGGGGAAATTCCGTCCCTTATCACGATCCAAAGATTAAAGAGGTGGAGAGATAGCTACCAACACTATTCGGCCAATCAGAAAGAGTCCCACCACAACTCAAATACCTCACCACTTGTCCTATAAAAAGGACCCTTGGGATCATAATTTCGGAGACAATTAGAGAGGACTTTCGTGGAGGATTTCGAGGAGCAACTTTGAGTGATTGTAATCGATTTGAGGGCCAAGTTTTTATCATTTTTTTAGAGGATTCAAGATTGTTGTGAGAGAATATTTGTAAGTTTGGTTTATTAATGAAGATCTCTACTCATTCTTGCAATTTCTCTTTCATTATGGTAGCTTGATTCTTATATTAGGAGTAGGGTGAAGTTTATCATAGTTAACTAATATTGTCACGTTAATTTTATCGTTGTTTATTCCCTACTTGTTTTAATTGTTATTAAAGATTCGGTATTCATTTTAAAGCGACACGAGAGTGTGTTTTAGAACCTTCAAGATTGTTTTGTCAAATCAAGTTTTGAGATTTAAAAATAGTAATTTTTGATGGATTATGCTTGCACTTTGATTGTTTTGATAGTCCATGCTTAAATACATTTGCGAATTTTAAAACTTGTATTTTCTAAGGGAATAGGGATTTTAGCCGTCTATTAGAGACGTTAAAAATATTATGATCACAACCGTCATATTTTCCGAATTAAACACGGCGAGAGTCGGTTTAATTTGAGTTATAAAAAGGGAATGGCAACATTAAATTAGTGTGCAATCTTAGTTACGTGATAAATGGACCCCGAATCCTTATTATTTCCTAATTGTTTACAAATCTCTTGCGTTACTCTCATTTATCGTAGTTGCTTTTATTTTGTATAATTTATAATTATTCTCTACCCCATTTGATCTAGTTGGACAGCTGCAATTCTTTTAATAATTAAAATTGACAAATCCTCGTGGGTTCGACCCGTGCTTACACTCGCTATTCTATAATAGCCCGTGCACTTGCGGTATTTTATAAATTGACAACAAGTTTTTGGCGCCGTTGCCGGGGATTTGACATTTTTTTTTAAAAAAGAAGTTGTGACTTTCGGACTAGTTTGTTTTACTTTTTGCATTTTTTTTTGTAAAAATTTCAAAAAAAAAAAAATCAAAAAAAAAAAAAAAAAAGAAAAACTCTTAACGAGGCTAGAATTAAAAGCTACTCCAACGCGAATTTGTCAAATCGATTCCATTTCACCTTGTCTAGGATTGGTGGTTTTTAATGAGTCTTCGTACCGACCCCCTACCTGGAGGTGAAATCGAAATTTGAGGAGACAACCGTAGTTGGTCCTCTTTTAAATTCTCCCTTGTCAAAGGGTAGAAGCTATCCAAAATAAATAAATAAATTCATGTGTTGTAAATTACAATGGGTGATCCTCATATTGTCATCCCGTCATCTTTCTCATATTCCTCAATGGATCCTGTGGACGTGTTTTTACAAAATACTGAAAATCTAGATGACTACGTATTTCAATTTAATTCAGATGGGTCAGTAGTCATTTTAAAAATTAAAGAAGGTATGGATGAGACTCCAACCCCTGTAATTACTATCGGTCCACCAAAGTGTATCAATTGGAGAGAGGTGAACAAACGGTATAATGATGCTATTTCTAAAAATAATCATGAATTAATTGGGAATAATCAATTTTGTGAGGAGAAAAAAATTGACAATCTTGACACGTGTAATACTTGTGATGATTTGGATGTTTGTCAAGATTTTTCTCCTAATTTAATTGAGCAGAATGCTGCTTCTTTTTATATGTGGGAAAATTTATTTGAGGATTCGTCATCCGATTTTACTGATACTTCAAGTATTTATGACGATCCTCCTGTTTTTGATGAAGAAAGTGTATCACCCAGTGATAGATCTTCTTCCCAAGCTTTTCATAAATCTCACATTTAGGAGTAGAGTATGCATCCCCAATTTTACTTGACTATTTTCGAAAAAGGGATAATAAATATTTGGATCCTTATTGCAATTTATTACCTCCATGTGATGCATCCACGTATGATTCAGGCGATTCAAATTTATTTATTATTGATGATGTCGGTACTCACCATTATGATCATAGATTTAAGATTGAAATTTGTGTTGTGCGGTCATGCTCTCAAATTTTTGATATTTTGGCACTTAGTGCTATAAAGTTTATTGATTGGAATGACCCACAACTATTTCGATTATTAATTTATGGTGAGGATGGTAATTGTCACGTGTTTGTATATTATTTGTGTATTTTTTTTTAGTTAACATATATCATCTTTTTACTTCTTTACTTTATTTTATTTGTCCATATTTTTATTTGAGCATACATTGAGGACAATGTAAAATTTAGGTTTGGGGGTAAGGATGATATTTTTGAAAAAAAAAATCAGAAAAATTTTCAAAAATTCAAAAAGATTTTCAATATAATTGAGTTTTGAAACGATTTCTTAATATAGAATTAATTCATGGATCTCTCATCTTATGAAATTTTTACACATTAGCCATATAATATGATCGAAAATGAATATTGAGGCGAAAGTTAATATGCTTAACGAATAAATGTGGAGATTTTAACCCGATGAGATTTTGTGCCATTCATCGTTTTCGAGAGATTTAAATCAATCCGAGTTAAAATTACTCAATCTTTCCTTCAGTGATAAATTCGTTGATGATCTCAAATTCTTTGTTTTGTTCGATTACTGAAAACAAAAAGTCAAAATGTGAATCTTAAGCACTAGAAGTCTTAGTAAGTCGTCTTGCGACACAAATCAACTGAACGAAACTTGAGAAATGAGATTAGGCCATCGTTTGAAAGCCCAAAATTAAGCCTAAAATCCAACCTTTTTACATTATTCCGTTGCAAGCCCATTTGAGCCAAAAAGAAAATATGTCGTTTATTGAAAACCCATTGTCCTACCTAACTCCAACTGAGAGTTTGAAGCCCATAAAAAGAAGTCATACCCATTATCGGACAATACTGGGGTAGCATTACGGTTGAAAAAAAAGACCAAAAAAAAAAAGAAAAAAGAAAAAAAAAATCGCAAAAGGTTGATGTGTCGAAAAAAAGGGGAAGAAAAAAAAAGGTGAAAAAAAAATGTGATTTCGAAAAGAAAAAGCGAAAGAAAAAGAAAAATGGATGTTGGAAGAAAAGTGCCTAAAAGTCAAAATACCGAAAAACCTCTATATTCTCAGAAATTTTGAACTCCAAAAACAGCCATTCTTTCTAGCCAAAATTCGAGCCTACAATACAACCAAAGAAAGTCCTAATCGATCTCAAGTGAAGTTAGTTAAAGTGTGGAGAGAAGATGAATAGGATCTATGGTGTGATTCAATGTTTTCAAAAAGTAATCGATTTTCCATTCATGAGATCATACACATCCATTAAAAAAAAATCCATTTTTGATTATGTATATGTGAAATTTGTTCATATAAATTTACTCTTTTATTCAAATATACCGAGAGAAAATAACCCATTTCCGAGTGTTCGATTGTGAGTGCATTCTGTGAGATTTTGAAATCAAAACGAACTTTCGGATAAGAAATGCAACGATCAAATCTTTTGAAATTGACGGTTATATTGGCTATGCACACACAGACATAATAAGTTGAGATTGAGAAATGAAGTTCTACTATATTTATGAAGTTTGCATTCAAACTTGGTTATATTACTTTTTATTCATTTGTATTGAGTCAAGATTTTGAATTTTGTGGGTATATTCACTGCAATCCCTCACGAGACAAAACTCGTCCACTAGGGTAACCTAGAGGTTTAACGGCTTGTTGCACATGCTAAGTGCAATCGTGATTCCTACGAAAGTGAGTTAAATTTTAAAAATTTTAGTTTTGCTCGAGGACTAGCAAAGTTTAGGTTTGGGGGTATTTGATGAGTGCATTATTTTGTATATTTTATACCCAAATTTATACTTTGTTAGTCCCATTTTAGTGTATTTAATAATTTCTTAGGATTATTTTATTAAAAGGAGGAAAAAATGCGAGAATGATTGAATTCATATTGAAAATGGTAATTTTAACTCAAAAATGGGCACTTCGATAATTTTATAATATTCTTGTGCTAATTTGTGAAAAAAGTTGCCTAGTGAAATTTTTGCAGATAATGATGGAATTTGGTGCAAATTGATGATCAATTCAAAAAAGGCGCGAAAAAGCTGATTTTTACGGTCGTTCGAAAAGATGCTGTTTTTACACTTGTGGAATTTTAAAAAAGTCGGAAATTTTTATTCTCCGATTTGGACGAAACCCGGCATGCGTGTTCAACAAGAAAATATAAGAGTTTTCGAGTGGGGGGAAATTCCGTCCCTTATCACGATCCAAAGATTAAAGAGGTGGAGAGATAGCTACCAACACTATTCGGCCAATCAGAAAGAGTCCCACCACAACTCAAATACCTCACCACTTGTCCTATAAAAAGGACCCTTGGGATCATAATTTCGGAGACAATTAGAGAGGACTTTCGTGGAGGATTTCGAGGAGCAACTTTGAGTGATTGTAATCGATTTGAGGGCCAAGTTTTTATCATTTTTTTAGAGGATTCAAGATTGTTGTGAGAGAATATTTGTAAGTTTGGTTTATTAATGAAGATCTCTACTCATTCTTGCAATTTCTCTTTCATTATGGTAGCTTGATTCTTATATTAGGAGTAGGGTGAAGTTTATCATAGTTAACTAATATTGTCACGTTAATTTTATCGTTGTTTATTCCCTACTTGTTTTAATTGTTATTAAAGATTCGGTATTCATTTTAAAGCGACACGAGAGTGTGTTTTAGAACCTTCAAGATTGTTTTGTCAAATCAAGTTTT
The DNA here is from genome assembly GCA_949130495.1 of Sambucus nigra. NCBI lineage: Eukaryota > Viridiplantae > Streptophyta > Magnoliopsida > Dipsacales > Adoxaceae > Sambucus > Sambucus nigra. Next base: position 158,919,191 of record OX422215.1, read on the forward strand.
GAGATTTAAAAATAGTAATTTTTGATGGATTATGCTTGCACTTTGATTGTTTTGATAGTCCATGCTTAAATACATTTGCGAATTTTAAAACTTGTATTTTCTAAGGGAATAGGGATTTTAGCCGTCTATTAGAGACGTTAAAAATATTATGATCACAACCGTCATATTTTCCGAATTAAACACGGCGAGAGTCGGTTTAATTTGAGTTATAAAAAGGGAATGGCAACATTAAATTAGTGTGCAATCTTAGTTACGTGATAAATGGACCCCGAATCCTTATTATTTCCTAATTGTTTACAAATCTCTTGCGTTACTCTCATTTATCGTAGTTGCTTTTATTTTGTATAATTTATAATTATTCTCTACCCCATTTGATCTAGTTGGACAGCTGCAATTCTTTTAATAATTAAAATTGACAAATCCTCGTGGGTTCGACCCGTGCTTACACTCGCTATTCTATAATAGCCCGTGCACTTGCGGTATTTTATAAATTGACAACAAGTTTTTGGCGCCGTTGCCGGGGATTTGCCATTTTTTTTTAAAAAAGAAGTTGTGACTTTCGGACTAGTTTGTTTTACTTTTTGCATTTTTTTTTGTAAAAATTTCAAAAAAAAAAAAATCAAAAAAAAAAAAAAAAAAGAAAAACTCTTAACGAGGCTAGAATTAAAAGCTACTCCAACGCGAATTTGTCAAATCGATTCCGTTTCACCTTGTCTAGGATTGGTGGTTTTTAATGAGTCTTCGTACCGACCCCCTACCTGGAGGTGAAATCGAAATTTGAGCAGACAACCGTAGTTGGTCCTCTTTTAAATTCTCCCTTGTCAAAGGGTAGAAGCTATCCAAAATAAATAAATAAATTCATGTGTTGTAAATTACAATGGGTGATCCTCATATTGTCATCCCGTCATCTTTCTCATATTCCTCAATGGATCCTGTGGACGTGTTTTTACAAAATACTGAAAATCTAGATGACTACGTATTTCAATTTAATTCAGATGGGTCAGTAGTCATTTTAAAAATTAAAGAAGGTATGGATGAGACTCCAACCCCTGTAATTACTATCGGTCCACCAAAGTGTATCAATTGGAGAGAGGTGAACAAACGGTATAATGATGTTATTTCTAAAAATAATCATGAATTAATTGGGAATAATCAATTTTGTGAGGAGAAAAAAATTGACAATCTTGACACGTGTAATACTTGTGATGATTTGGATGTTTGTCAAGATTTTTCTCCTAATTTAATTGAGCAGAATGCTGCTTCTTTTTATATGTGGGAAAATTTATTTGAGGATTCGTCATCCGATTTTACTGATACTTCAAGTATTTATGACGATCCTCCTGTTTTTGATGAAGAAATTGTATCACCCAGTGATAGATCTTCTTCCCAAGCTTTTCATAAAATCTCACATTTAGGAGTAGAGTATGCATCCCCAATTTTACTTGACTATTTTCGAAAAAGGGATAATAAATATTTGGATCCTTATTGCAATTTATTACCTCCATGTGATGCATCCACGTATGATTCAGGCGATTCAAATTTATTTATTATTGATGATGTCGGTACTCACCATTATGATCATAGATTTAAGATTGAAATTTGTGTTGTGCGGTCATGCTCTCAAATTTTTGATATTTTGGCACTTAGTGCTATAAAGTTTATTGATTGGAATGACCCACAACTATTTCGATTATTAATTTATGGTGAGGATGGTAATTGTCACGTGTTTGTATATTATTTGTGTATTTTTTTTTTAGTTAACATATATCATCTTTTTACTTCTTTACTTTATTTTATTTGTCCATATTTTTATTTGAGCATACATTGAGGACAATGTAAAATTTAGGTTTGGGGGTAAGGATGATATTTTTGAAAAAAAAAATCAGAAAAATTTTCAAAAATTCAAAAAGATTTTCAATATAATTGAGTTTTGAAACGATTTCTTAATATAGAATTAATTCATGGATCTCTCATCTTATGAAATTTTTACACATTAGCCATATAATATGATCGAAAATGAATATTGAGGCGAAAGTTAATATGCTTAACGAATAAATGTGGAGATTTTAACCCGATGAGATTTTGTGCCATTCATCGTTTTCGAGAGATTTAAATCAATCCGAGTTAAAATTACTCAATCTTTCCTTCAGTGATAAATTCGTTGATGATCTCAAATTCTTTGTTTTGTTCGATTACTGAAAACAAAAAGTCAAAATGTGAATCTTAAGCACTAGAAGTCTTAGTAAGTCGTCTTGCGACACAAATCAACTGAACGAAACTTGAGAAATGAGATTAGGCCATCGTTTGAAAGCCCAAAATTAAGCCTAAAATCCAACCTTTTTACATTATTCCGTTGCAAGCCCATTTGAGCCAAAAAGAAAATATGTCGTTTATTGAAAACCCATTGTCCTACCTAACTCCAACTGAGAGTTTGAAGCCCATAAAAAGAAGTCATACCCATTATCGGACAATACTGGGGTAGCATTACGGTTGAAAAAAAAGACCAAAAAAAAAAAGAAAAAAAAAATCGCAAAAGGTTGATGTGTCGAAAAAAAGGGGAAGAAAAAAAAAGGTGAAAAAAAAATGTGATTTCGAAAAGAAAAAGCGAAAGAAAAAGAAAAATGGATGTTGGAAGAAAAGTGCCTAAAAGTCAAAATACCGAAAAACCTCTATATTCTCAGAAATTTTGAACTCCAAAAACAGCCATTCTTTCTAGCCAAAATTCGAGCCTACAATACAACCAAAGAAAGTCCTAATCGATCTCAAGTGAAGTTAGTTAAAGTGTGGAGAGAAGATGAATAGGATCTATGGTGTGATTCAATGTTTTCAAAAAGTAATCGATTTTCCATTCATGAGATCATACACATCCATTAAAAAAAAATCCATTTTTGATTATGTATATGTGAAATTTGTTCATATAAATTTACTCTTTTATTCAAATATACCGAGAGAAAATAACCCATTTCCGAGTGTTCGATTGTGAGTGCATTCTGTGAGATTTTGAAATCAAAACGAACTTTCGGATAAGAAATGCAACGATCAAATCTTTTGAAATTGACGGTTATATTGGCTATGCACACACAGACACAATAAGTTGAGATTGAGAAATGAAGTTCTACTATATTTATGAAGTTTGCATTCAAACTTGGTTATATTACTTTTTATTCATTTGTATTGAGTCAAGATTTTGAATTTTGTGGGTATATTCACTGCAATCCCTCACGAGACAAAACTCGTCCACTAGGGTAACCTAGAGGTTTAACGGCTTGTTGCACATGCTAAGTGCAATCGTGATTCCTACGAAAGTGAGTTAAATTTTAAAAATTTTAGTTTTGCTCGAGGACTAGCAAAGTTTAGGTTTGGGGGTATTTGATGAGTGCATTATTTTGTATATTTTATACCCAAATTTATACTTTGTTAGTCCCATTTTAGTGTATTTAATAATTTCTTAGGATTATTTTATTAAAAGGAGGAAAAAATGCGAGAATGATTGAATTCATATTGAAAATGGTAATTTTAACTCAAAAATGGGCACTTCGATAATTTTATAATATTCTTGTGCTAATTTGTGAAAAAAGTTGCCTAGTGAAATTTTTGCAGATAATGATGGAATTTGGTGCAAATTGATGATCAATTCAAAAAAGGCGCGAAAAAGCTGATTTTTACGGTCGTTCGAAAAGATGCTGTTTTTACACTTGTGGAATTTTAAAAAAGTCGGAAATTTTTATTCTCCGATTTGGACGAAACCCGGCATGCGTGTTCAACAAGAAAATATAAGAGTTTTCGAGTGGGGGGAAATTCCGTCCCTTATCACGATCCAAAGATTAAAGAGGTGGAGAGATAGCTACCAACACTATTCGGCCAATCAGAAAGAGTCCCACCACAACTCAAATACCTCACCACTTGTCCTATAAAAAGGACCCTTGGGATCATAATTTCGGAGACAATTAGAGAGGACTTTCGTGGAGGATTTCGAGGAGCAACTTTGAGTGATTGTAATCGATTTGAGGGCCAAGTTTTTATCATTTTTTTAGAGGATTCAAGATTGTTGTGAGAGAATATTTGTAAGTTTGGTTTATTAATGAAGATCTCTACTCATTCTTGCAATTTCTCTTTCATTATGGTAGCTTGATTCTTATATTAGGAGTAGGGTGAAGTTTATCATAGTTAACTAATATTGTCACGTTAATTTTATCGTTGTTTATTCCCTACTTGTTTTAATTGTTATTAAAGATTCGGTATTCATTTTAAAGCGACACGAGAGTGTGTTTTAGAACCTTCAAGATTGTTTTGTCAAATCAAGTTTTGAGATTTAAAAATAGTAATTTTTGATGGATTATGCTTGCACTTTGATTGTTTTGATAGTCCATGCTTAAATACATTTGCGAATTTTAAAACTTGTATTTTCTAAGGGAATAGGGATTTTAGCCGTCTATTAGAGACGTTAAAAATATTATGATCACAACCGTCATATTTTCCGAATTAAACACGGCGAGAGTCGGTTTAATTTGAGTTATAAAAAGGGAATGGCAACATTAAATTAGTGTGCAATCTTAGTTACGTGATAAATGGACCCCGAATCCTTATTATTTCCTAATTGTTTACAAATCTCTTGCGTTACTCTCATTTATCGTAGTTGCTTTTATTTTGTATAATTTATAATTATTCTCTACCCCATTTGATCTAGTTGGACAGCTGCAATTCTTTTAATAATTAAAATTGACAAATCCTCGTGGGTTCGACCCGTGCTTACACTCGCTATTCTATAATAGCCCGTGCACTTGCGGTATTTTATAAATTGACAACAAGTTTTTGGCGCCGTTGCCGGGGATTTGCCATTTTTTTTTAAAAAAGAAGTTGTGACTTTCGGACTAGTTTGTTTTACTTTTTGCATTTTTTTTTGTAAAAATTTCAAAAAAAAAAAAATCAAAAAAAAAAAAAAAAAAGAAAAACTCTTAACGAGGCTAGAATTAAAAGCTACTCCAACGCGAATTTGTCAAATCGATTCCGTTTCACCTTGTCTAGGATTGGTGGTTTTTAATGAGTCTTCGTACCGACCCCCTACCTGGAGGTGAAATCGAAATTTGAGGAGACAACCGTAGTTGGTCCTCTTTTAAATTCTCCCTTGTCAAAGGGTAGAAGCTATCCAAAATAAATAAATAAATTCATGTGTTGTAAATTACAATGGGTGATCCTCATATTGTCATCCCGTCATCTTTCTCATATTCCTCAATGGATCCTGTGGACGTGTTTTTACAAAATACTGAAAATCTAGATGACTACGTATTTCAATTTAATTCAGATGGGTCAGTAGTCATTTTAAAAATTAAAGAAGGTATGGATGAGACTCCAACCCCTGTAATTACTATCGGTCCACCAAAGTGTATCAATTGGAGAGAGGTGAACAAACGGTATAATGATGTTATTTCTAAAAATAATCATGAATTAATTGGGAATAATCAATTTTGTGAGGAGAAAAAAATTGACAATCTTGACACGTGTAATACTTGTGATGATTTGGATGTTTGTCAAGATTTTTCTCCTAATTTAATTGAGCAGAATGCTGCTTCTTTTTATATGTGGGAAAATTTATTTGAGGATTCGTCATCCGATTTTACTGATACTTCAAGTATTTATGACGATCCTCCTGTTTTTGATGAAGAAATTGTATCACCCAGTGATAGATCTTCTTCCCAAGCTTTTCATAAAATCTCACATTTAGGAGTAGAGTATGCATCCCCAATTTTACTTGACTATTTTCGAAAAAGGGATAATAAATATTTGGATCCTTATTGCAATTTATTACCTCCATGTGATGCATCCACGTATGATTCAGGCGATTCAAATTTATTTATTATTGATGATGTCGGTACTCACCATTATGATCATAGATTTAAGATTGAAATTTGTGTTGTGCGGTCATGCTCTCAAATTTTTGATATTTTGGCACTTAGTGCTATAAAGTTTATTGATTGGAATGACCCACAACTATTTCGATTATTAATTTATGGTGAGGATGGTAATTGTCACGTGTTTGTATATTATTTGTGTATTTTTTTTTTAGTTAACATATATCATCTTTTTACTTCTTTACTTTATTTTATTTGTCCATATTTTTATTTGAGCATACATTGAGGACAATGTAAAATTTAGGTTTGGGGGTAAGGATGATATTTTTGAAAAAAAAAATCAGAAAAATTTTCAAAAATTCAAAAAGATTTTCAATATAATTGAGTTTTGAAACGATTTCTTAATATAGAATTAATTCATGGATCTCTCATCTTATGAAATTTTTACACATTAGCCATATAATATGATCGAAAATGAATATTGAGGCGAAAGTTAATATGCTTAACGAATAAATGTGGAGATTTTAACCCGATGAGATTTTGTGCCATTCATCGTTTTCGAGAGATTTAAATCAATCCGAGTTAAAATTACTCAATCTTTCCTTCAGTGATAAATTCGTTGATGATCTCAAATTCTTTGTTTTGTTCGATTACTGAAAACAAAAAGTCAAAATGTGAATCTTAAGCACTAGAAGTCTTAGTAAGTCGTCTTGCGACACAAATCAACTGAACGAAACTTGAGAAATGAGATTAGGCCATCGTTTGAAAGCCCAAAATTAAGCCTAAAATCCAACCTTTTTACATTATTCCGTTGCAAGCCCATTTGAGCCAAAAAGAAAATATGTCGTTTATTGAAAACCCATTGTCCTACCTAACTCCAACTGAGAGTTTGAAGCCCATAAAAAGAAGTCATACCCATTATCGGACAATACTGGGGTAGCATTACGGTTGAAAAAAAAGACCAAAAAAAAAAAGAAAAAAAAAATCGCAAAAGGTTGATGTGTCGAAAAAAAGGGGAAGAAAAAAAAAGGTGAAAAAAAAATGTGATTTCGAAAAGAAAAAGCGAAAGAAAAAGAAAAATGGATGTTGGAAGAAAAGTGCCTAAAAGTCAAAATACCGAAAAACCTCTATATTCTCAGAAATTTTGAACTCCAAAAACAGCCATTCTTTCTAGCCAAAATTCGAGCCTACAATACAACCAAAGAAAGTCCTAATCGATCTCAAGTGAAGTTAGTTAAAGTGTGGAGAGAAGATGAATAGGATCTATGGTGTGATTCAATGTTTTCAAAAAGTAATCGATTTTCCATTCATGAGATCATACACATCCATTAAAAAAAAATCCATTTTTGATTATGTATATGTGAAATTTGTTCATATAAATTTACTCTTTTATTCAAATATACCGAGAGAAAATAACCCATTTCCGAGTGTTCGATTGTGAGTGCATTCTGTGAGATTTTGAAATCAAAACGAACTTTCGGATAAGAAATGCAACGATCAAATCTTTTGAAATTGACGGTTATATTGGCTATGCACACACAGACACAATAAGTTGAGATTGAGAAATGAAGTTCTACTATATTTATGAAGTTTGCATTCAAACTTGGTTATATTACTTTTTATTCATTTGTATTGAGTCAAGATTTTGAATTTTGTGGGTATATTCACTGCAATCCCTCACGAGACAAAACTCGTCCACTAGGGTAACCTAGAGGTTTAACGGCTTGTTGCACATGCTAAGTGCAATCGTGATTCCTACGAAAGTGAGTTAAATTTTAAAAATTTTAGTTTTGCTCGAGGACTAGCAAAGTTTAGGTTTGGGGGTATTTGATGAGTGCATTATTTTGTATATTTTATACCCAAATTTATACTTTGTTAGTCCCATTTTAGTGTATTTAATAATTTCTTAGGATTATTTTATTAAAAGGAGGAAAAAATGCGAGAATGATTGAATTCATATTGAAAATGGTAATTTTAACTCAAAAATGGGCACTTCGATAATTTTATAATATTCTTGTGCTAATTTGTGAAAAAAGTTGCCTAGTGAAATTTTTGCAGATAATGATGGAATTTGGTGCAAATTGATGATCAATTCAAAAAAGGCGCGAAAAAGCTGATTTTTACGGTCGTTCGAAAAGATGCTGTTTTTACACTTGTGGAATTTTAAAAAAGTCGGAAATTTTTATTCTCCGATTTGGACGAAACCCGGCATGCGTGTTCAACAAGAAAATATAAGAGTTTTCGAGTGGGGGGAAATTCCGTCCCTTATCACGATCCAAAGATTAAAGAGGTGGAGAGATAGCTACCAACACTATTCGGCCAATCAGAAAGAGTCCCACCACAACTCAAATACCTCACCACTTGTCCTATAAAAAGGACCCTTGGGATCATAATTTCGGAGACAATTAGAGAGGACTTTCGTGGAGGATTTCGAGGAGCAACTTTGAGTGATTGTAATCGATTTGAGGGCCAAGTTTTTATCATTTTTTTAGAGGATTCAAGATTGTTGTGAGAGAATATTTGTAAGTTTGGTTTATTAATGAAGATCTCTACTCATTCTTGCAATTTCTCTTTCATTATGGTAGCTTGATTCTTATATTAGGAGTAGGGTGAAGTTTATCATAGTTAACTAATATTGTCACGTTAATTTTATCGTTGTTTATTCCCTACTTGTTTTAATTGTTATTAAAGATTCGGTATTCATTTTAAAGCGACACGAGAGTGTGTTTTAGAACCTTCAAGATTGTTTTGTCAAATCAAGTTTTGAGATTTAAAAATAGTAATTTTTGATGGATTATGCTTGCACTTTGATTGTTTTGATAGTCCATGCTTAAATACATTTGCGAATTTTAAAACTTGTATTTTCTAAGGGAATAGGGATTTTAGCCGTCTATTAGAGACGTTAAAAATATTATGATCACAACCGTCATATTTTCCGAATTAAACACGGCGAGAGTCGGTTTAATTTGAGTTATAAAAAGGGAATGGCAACATTAAATTAGTGTGCAATCTTAGTTACGTGATAAATGGACCCCGAATCCTTATTATTTCCTAATTGTTTACAAATCTCTTGCGTTACTCTCATTTATCGTAGTTGCTTTTATTTTGTATAATTTATAATTATTCTCTACCCCATTTGATCTAGTTGGACAGCTGCAATTCTTTTAATAATTAAAATTGACAAATCCTCGTGGGTTCGACCCGTGCTTACACTCGCTATTCTATAATAGCCCGTGCACTTGCGGTATTTTATAAATTGAAAACAAGTTTTTGGCGCCGTTGCCGGGGATTTGACATTTTTTTTTTAAAAAGAAGTTGTGACTTTCGGACTAGTTTGTTTTACTTTTTGCATTTTTTTTTTGTAAAAATTTCAAAAAAAAAAAAATCAAAAAAAGAAAAAAAAAAGAAAAACTCTTAACGAGGCTAGAATTAAAAGCTACTCCAACGCGAATTTGTCAAATCGATTCCGTTTCACCTTGTCTAGGATTGGTGGTTTTTAATGAGTCTTCGTACCGACCCCCTACCTGGAGGTGAAATCGAAATTTGAGGAGACAACCGTAGTTGGTCCTCTTTTAAATTCTCCCTTGTCAAAGGGTAGAAGCTATCCAAAATAAATAAATAAATTCATGTGTTGTAAATTACAATGGGTGATCCTCATATTGTCATCCCGTCATCTTTCTCATATTCCTCAATGGATCCTGTGGACGTGTTTTTACAAAATACTGAAAATCTAGATGACTACGTATTTCAATTTAATTCAGATGGGTCAGTAGTCATTTTAAAAATTAAAGAAGGTATGGATGAGACTCCAACCCCTGTAATTACTATCGGTCCACCAAAGTGTATCAATTGGAGAGAGGTGAACAAACGGTATAATGATGCTATTTCTAAAAATAATCATGAATTAATTGGGAATAATCAATTTTGTGAGGAGAAAAAAATTGACAATCTTGACACGTGTAATACTTGTGATGATTTGGATGTTTGTCAAGATTTTTCTCCTAATTTAATTGAGCAGAATGCTGCTTCTTTTTATATGTGGGAAAATTTATTTGAGGATTCGTCATCCGATTTTACTGATACTTCAAGTATTTATGACGATCCTCCTGTTTTTGATGAAGAAAGTGTATCACCCAGTGATAGATCTTCTTCCCAAGCTTTTCATAAAATCTCACATTTAGGAGTAGAGTATGCATCCCCAATTTTACTTGACTATTTTCGAAAAAGGGATAATAAATATTTGGATCCTTATTGCAATTTATTACCTCCATGTGATGCATCCACGTATGATTCAGGCGATTCAAATTTATTTATTATTGATGATGTCGGTACTCACCATTATGATCATAGATTTAAGATTGAAATTTGTGTTGTGCGGTCATGCTCTCAAATTTTTGATATTTTGGCACTTAGTGCTATAAAGTTTATTGATTGGAATGACCCACAACTATTTCGATTATTAATTTATGGTGAGGATGGTAATTGTCACGTGTTTGTATATTATTTGTGTATTTTTTTTTTAGTTAACATATATCATCTTTTTACTTCTTTACTTTATTTTATTTGTCCATATTTTTATTTGAGCATACATTGAGGACAATGTAAAATTTAGGTTTGGGGGTAAGGATGATATTTTTGAAAAAAAAAATCAGAAAAATTTTCAAAAATTCAAAAAGATTTTCAATATAATTGAGTTTTGAAACGATTTCTTAATATAGAATTAATTCATGGATCTCTCATCTTATGAAATTTTTACACATTAGCCATATAATATGATCGAAAATGAATATTGAGGCGAAAGTTAATATGCTTAACGAATAAATGTGGAGATTTTAACCCGATGAGATTTTGTGCCATTCATCGTTTTCGAGAGATTTAAATCAATCCGAGTTAAAATTACTCAATCTTTCCTTCAGTGATAAATTCGTTGATGATCTCAAATTCTTTGTTTTGTTCGATTACTGAAAACAAAAAGTCAAAATGTGAATCTTAAGCACTAGAAGTCTTAGTAAGTCGTCTTGCGACACAAATCAACTGAACGAAACTTGAGAAATGAGATTAGGCCATCGTTTGAAAGCCCAAAATTAAGCCTAAAATCCAACCTTTTTACATTATTCCGTTGCAAGCCCATTTGAGCCAAAAAGAAAATATGTCGTTTATTGAAAACCCATTGTCCTACCTAACTCCAACTGAGAGTTTGAAGCCCATAAAAAGAAGTCATACCCATTATCGGACAATACTGGGGTAGCATTACGGTTGAAAAAAAAGACCAAAAAAAAAAAGAAAAAAAAAATCGCAAAAGGTTGATGTGTCGAAAAAAAGGGGAAGAAAAAAAAAGGTGAAAAAAAAATGTGATTTCGAAAAGAAAAAGCGAAAGAAAAAGAAAAATGGATGTTGGAAGAAAAGTGCCTAAAAGTCAAAATACCGAAAAACCTCTATATTCTCAGAAATTTTGAACTCCAAAAACAGCCATTCTTTCTAGCCAAAATTCGAGCCTACAATACAACCAAAGAAAGTCCTAATCGATCTCAAGTGAAGTTAGTTAAAGTGTGGAGAGAAGATGAATAGGATCTATGGTGTGATTCAATGTTTTCAAAAAGTAATCGATTTTCCATTCATGAGATCATACACATCCATTAAAAAAAAATCCATTTTTGATTATGTATATGTGAAATTTGTTCATATAAATTTACTCTTTTATTCAAATATACCGAGAGAAAATAACCCATTTCCGAGTGTTCGATTGTGAGTGCATTCTGTGAGATTTTGAAATCAAAACGAACTTTCGGATAAGAAATGCAACGATCAAATCTTTTGAAATTGACGGTTATATTGGCTATGCACACACAGACACAATAAGTTGAGATTGAGAAATGAAGTTCTACTATATTTATGAAGTTTGCATTCAAACTTGGTTATATTACTTTTTATTCATTTGTATTGAGTCAAGATTTTGAATTTTGTGGGTATATTCACTGCAATCCCTCACGAGACAAAACTCGTCCACTAGGGTAACCTAGAGGTTTAACGGCTTGTTGCACATGCTAAGTGCAATCGTGATTCCTACGAAAGTGAGTTAAATTTTAAAAATTTTAGTTTTGCTCGAGGACTAGCAAAGTTTAGGTTTGGGGGTATTTGATGAGTGCATTATTTTGTATATTTTATACCCAAATTTATACTTTGTTAGTCCCATTTTAGTGTATTTAATAATTTCTTAGGATTATTTTATTAAAAGGAGGAAAAAATGCGAGAATGATTGAATTCATATTGAAAATGGTAATTTTAACTCAAAAATGGGCACTTCGATAATTTTATAATATTCTTGTGCTAATTTGTGAAAAAAGTTGCCTAGTGAAATTTTTGCAGATAATGATGGAATTTGGTGCAAATTGATGATCAATTCAAAAAAGGCGCGAAAAAGCTGATTTTTACGGTCGTTCGAAAAGATGCTGTTTTTACACTTGTGGAATTTTAAAAAAGTCGGAAATTTTTATTCTCCGATTTGGACGAAACCCGGCATGCGTGTTCAACAAGAAAATATAAGAGTTTTCGAGTGGGGGGAAATTCCGTCCCTTATCACGATCCAAAGATTAAAGAGGTGGAGAGATAGCTACCAACACTATTCGGCCAATCAGAAAGAGTCCCACCACAACTCAAATACCTCACCACTTGTCCTATAAAAAGGACCCTTGGGATCATAATTTCGGAGACAATTAGAGAGGACTTTCGTGGAGGATTTCGAGGAGCAACTTTGAGTGATTGTAATCGATTTGAGGGCCAAGTTTTTATCATTTTTTTAGAGGATTCAAGATTGTTGTGAGAGAATATTTGTAAGTTTGGTTTATTAATGAAGATCTCTACTCATTCTTGCAATTTCTCTTTCATTATGGTAGCTTGATTCTTATATTAGGAGTAGGGTGAAGTTTATCATAGTTAACTAATATTGTCACGTTAATTTTATCGTTGTTTATTCCCTACTTGTTTTAATTGTTATTAAAGATTCGGTATTCATTTTAAAGCGACACGAGAGTGTGTTTTAGAACCTTCAAGATTGTTTTGTCAAATCAAGTTTTGAGATTTAAAAATAGTAATTTTTGATGGATTATGCTTGCACTTTGATTGTTTTGATAGTCCATGCTTAAATACATTTGCGAATTTTAAAACTTGTATTTTCTAAGGGAATAGGGATTTTAGCCGTCTATTAGAGACGTTAAAAATATTATGATCACAACCGTCATATTTTCCGAATTAAACACGGCGAGAGTCGGTTTAATTTGAGTTATAAAAAGGGAATGGCAACATTAAATTAGTGTGCAATCTTAGTTACGTGATAAATGGACCCCGAATCCTTATTATTTCCTAATTGTTTACAAATCTCTTGCGTTACTCTCATTTATCGTAGTTGCTTTTATTTTGTATAATTTATAATTATTCTCTACCCCATTTGATCTAGTTGGACAGCTGCAATTCTTTTAATAATTAAAATTGACAAATCCTCGTGGGTTCGACCCGTGCTTACACTCGCTATTCTATAATAGCCCGTGCACTTGCGGTATTTTATAAATTGACAACAAGTTTTTGGCGCCGTTGCCGGGGATTTGCCATTTTTTTTTAAAAAAGAAGTTGTGACTTTCGGACTAGTTTGTTTTACTTTTTGCATTTTTTTTTGTAAAAATTTCAAAAAAAAAAAAATCAAAAAAAAAAAAAAAAAAGAAAAACTCTTAACGAGGCTAGAATTAAAAGCTACTCCAACGCGAATTTGTCAAATCGATTCCGTTTCACCTTGTCTAGGATTGGTGGTTTTTAATGAGTCTTCGTACCGACCCCCTACCTGGAGGTGAAATCGAAATTTGAGGAGACAACCGTAGTTGGTCCTCTTTTAAATTCTCCCTTGTCAAAGGGTAGAAGCTATCCAAAATAAATAAATAAATTCATGTGTTGTAAATTACAATGGGTGATCCTCATATTGTCATCCCGTCATCTTTCTCATATTCCTCAATGGATCCTGTGGACGTGTTTTTACAAAATACTGAAAATCTAGATGACTACGTATTTCAATTTAATTCAGATGGGTCAGTAGTCATTTTAAAAATTAAAGAAGGTATGGATGAGACTCCAACCCCTGTAATTACTATCGGTCCACCAAAGTGTATCAATTGGAGAGAGGTGAACAAACGGTATAATGATGTTATTTCTAAAAATAATCATGAATTAATTGGGAATAATCAATTTTGTGAGGAGAAAAAAATTGACAATCTTGACACGTGTAATACTTGTGATGATTTGGATGTTTGTCAAGATTTTTCTCCTAATTTAATTGAGCAGAATGCTGCTTCTTTTTATATGTGGGAAAATTTATTTGAGGATTCGTCATCCGATTTTACTGATACTTCAAGTATTTATGACGATCCTCCTGTTTTTGATGAAGAAAGTGTATCACCCAGTGATAGATCTTCTTCCCAAGCTTTTCATAAAATCTCACATTTAGGAGTAGAGTATGCATCCCCAATTTTACTTGACTATTTTCGAAAAAGGGATAATAAATATTTGGATCCTTATTGCAATTTATTACCTCCATGTGATGCATCCACGTATGATTCAGGCGATTCAAATTTATTTATTATTGATGATGTCGGTACTCACCATTATGATCATAGATTTAAGATTGAAATTTGTGTTGTGCGGTCATGCTCTCAAATTTTTGATATTTTGGCACTTAGTGCTATAAAGTTTATTGATTGGAATGACCCACAACTATTTCGATTATTAATTTATGGTGAGGATGGTAATTGTCACGTGTTTGTATATTATTTGTGTATTTTTTTTTTAGTTAACATATATCATCTTTTTACTTCTTTACTTTATTTTATTTGTCCATATTTTTATTTGAGCATACATTGAGGACAATGTAAAATTTAGGTTTGGGGGTAAGGATGATATTTTTGAAAAAAAAAATCAGAAAAATTTTCAAAAATTCAAAAAGATTTTCAATATAATTGAGTTTTGAAACGATTTCTTAATATAGAATTAATTCATGGATCTCTCATCTTATGAAATTTTTACACATTAGCCATATAATATGATCGAAAATGAATATTGAGGCGAAAGTTAATATGCTTAACGAATAAATGTGGAGATTTTAACCCGATGAGATTTTGTGCCATTCATCGTTTTCGAGAGATTTAAATCAATCCGAGTTAAAATTACTCAATCTTTCCTTCAGTGATAAATTCGTTGATGATCTCAAATTCTTTGTTTTGTTCGATTACTGAAAACAAAAAGTCAAAATGTGAATCTTAAGCACTAGAAGTCTTAGTAAGTCGTCTTGCGACACAAATCAACTGAACGAAACTTGAGAAATGAGATTAGGCCATCGTTTGAAAGCCCAAAATTAAGCCTAAAATCCAACCTTTTTACATTATTCCGTTGCAAGCCCATTTGAGCCAAAAAGAAAATATGTCGTTTATTGAAAACCCATTGTCCTACCTAACTCCAACTGAGAGTTTGAAGCCCATAAAAAGAAGTCATACCCATTATCGGACAATACTGGGGTAGCATTACGGTTGAAAAAAAAGACCAAAAAAAAAAAGAAAAAAAAAATCGCAAAAGGTTGATGTGTCGAAAAAAAGGGGAAGAAAAAAAAAGGTGAAAAAAAAATGTGATTTCGAAAAGAAAAAGCGAAAGAAAAAGAAAAATGGATGTTGGAAGAAAAGTGCCTAAAAGTCAAAATACCGAAAAACCTCTATATTCTCAGAAATTTTGAACTCCAAAAACAGCCATTCTTTCTAGCCAAAATTCGAGCCTACAATACAACCAAAGAAAGTCCTAATCGATCTCAAGTGAAGTTAGTTAAAGTGTGGAGAGAAGATGAATAGGATCTATGGTGTGATTCAATGTTTTCAAAAAGTAATCGATTTTCCATTCATGAGATCATACACATCCATTAAAAAAAAATCCATTTTTGATTATGTATATGTGAAATTTGTTCATATAAATTTACTCTTTTATTCAAATATACCGAGAGAAAATAACCCATTTCCGAGTGTTCGATTGTGAGTGCATTCTGTGAGATTTTGAAATCAAAACGAACTTTCGGATAAGAAATGCAACGATCAAATCTTTTGAAATTGACGGTTATATTGGCTATGCACACACAGACACAATAAGTTGAGATTGAGAAATGAAGTTCTACTATATTTATGAAGTTTGCATTCAAACTTGGTTATATTACTTTTTATTCATTTGTATTGAGTCAAGATTTTGAATTTTGTGGGTATATTCACTGCAATCCCTCACGAGACAAAACTCGTCCACTAGGGTAACCTAGAGGTTTAACGGCTTGTTGCACATGCTAAGTGCAATCGTGATTCCTACGAAAGTGAGTTAAATTTTAAAAATTTTAGTTTTGCTCGAGGACTAGCAAAGTTTAGGTTTGGGGGTATTTGATGAGTGCATTATTTTGTATATTTTATACCCAAATTTATACTTTGTTAGTCCCATTTTAGTGTATTTAATAATTTCTTAGGATTATTTTATTAAAAGGAGGAAAAAATGCGAGAATGATTGAATTCATATTGAAAATGGTAATTTTAACTCAAAAATGGGCACTTCGATAATTTTATAATATTCTTGTGCTAATTTGTGAAAAAAGTTGCCTAGTGAAATTTTTGCAGATAATGATGGAATTTGGTGCAAATTGATGATCAATTCAAAAAAGGCGCGAAAAAGCTGATTTTTACGGTCGTTCGAAAAGATGCTGTTTTTACACTTGTGGAATTTTAAAAAAGTCGGAAATTTTTATTCTCCGATTTGGACGAAACCCGGCATGCGTGTTCAACAAGAAAATATAAGAGTTTTCGAGTGGGGGGAAATTCCGTCCCTTATCACGATCCAAAGATTAAAGAGGTGGAGAGATAGCTACCAACACTATTCGGCCAATCAGAAAGAGTCCCACCACAACTCAAATACCTCACCACTTGTCCTATAAAAAGGACCCTTGGGATCATAATTTCGGAGACAATTAGAGAGGACTTTCGTGGAGGATTTCGAGGAGCAACTTTGAGTGATTGTAATCGATTTGAGGGCCAAGTTTTTATCATTTTTTTAGAGGATTCAAGATTGTTGTGAGAGAATATTTGTAAGTTTGGTTTATTAATGAAGATCTCTACTCATTCTTGCAATTTCTCTTTCATTATGGTAGCTTGATTCTTATATTAGGAGTAGGGTGAAGTTTATCATAGTTAACTAATATTGTCACGTTAATTTTATCGTTGTTTATTCCCTACTTGTTTTAATTGTTATTAAAGATTCGGTATTCATTTTAAAGCGACACGAGAGTGTGTTTTAGAACCTTCAAGATTGTTTTGTCAAATCAAGTTTTGAGATTTAAAAATAGTAATTTTTGATGGATTATGCTTGCACTTTGATTGTTTTGATAGTCCATGCTTAAATACATTTGCGAATTTTAAAACTTGTATTTTCTAAGGGAATAGGGATTTTAGCCGTCTATTAGAGACGTTAAAAATATTATGATCACAACCGTCATATTTTCCGAATTAAACACGGCGAGAGTCGGTTTAATTTGAGTTATAAAAAGGGAATGGCAACATTAAATTAGTGTGCAATCTTAGTTACGTGATAAATGGACCCCGAATCCTTATTATTTCCTAATTGTTTACAAATCTCTTGCGTTACTCTCATTTATCGTAGTTGCTTTTATTTTGTATAATTTATAATTATTCTCTACCCCATTTGATCTAGTTGGACAGCTGCAATTCTTTTAATAATTAAAATTGACAAATCCTCGTGGGTTCGACCCGTGCTTACACTCGCTATTCTATAATAGCCCGTGCACTTGCGGTATTTTATAAATTGACAACAAGTTTTTGGCGCCGTTGCCGGGGATTTGACATTTTTTTTTTAAAAAGAAGTTGTGACTTTCGGACTAGTTTGTTTTACTTTTTGCATTTTTTTTTGTAAAAATTTCAAAAAAAAAAAAATCAAAAAAAAAAAAAAAATAGAAAAACTCTTAACGAGGCTAGAATTAAAAGCTACTCCAACGCGAATTTGTCAAATCGATTCCGTTTCACCTTGTCTAGGATTGGTGGTTTTTAATGAGTCTTCGTACCGACCCCCTACCTGGAGGTGAAATCGAAATTTGAGGAGACAACCGTAGTTGGTCCTCTTTTAAATTCTCCCTTGTCAAAGGGTAGAAGCTATCCAAAATAAATAAATAAATTCATGTGTTGTAAATTACAATGGGTGATCCTCATATTGTCATCCCGTCATCTTTCTCATATTCCTCAATGGATCCTGTGGACGTGTTTTTACAAAATACTGAAAATCTAGATGACTACGTATTTCAATTTAATTCAGATGGGTCAGTAGTCATTTTAAAAATTAAAGAAGGTATGGATGAGACTCCAACCCCTGTAATTACTATCGGTCCACCAAAGTGTATCAATTGGAGAGAGGTGAACAAACGGTATAATGATGCTATTTCTAAAAATAATCATGAATTAATTGGGAATAATCAATTTTGTGAGGAGAAAAAAATTGACAATCTTGACACGTGTAATACTTGTGATGATTTGGATGTTTGTCAAGATTTTTCTCCTAATTTAATTGAGCAGAATGCTGCTTCTTTTTATATGTGGGAAAATTTATTTGAGGATTCGTCATCCGATTTTACTGATACTTCAAGTATTTATGACGATCCTCCTGTTTTTGATGAAGAAAGTGTATCACCCAGTGATAGATCTTCTTCCCAAGCTTTTCATAAAATCTCACATTTAGGAGTAGAGTATGCATCCCCAATTTTACTTGACTATTTTCGAAAAAGGGATAATAAATATTTGGATCCTTATTGCAATTTATTACCTCCATGTGATGCATCCACGTATGATTCAGGCGATTCAAATTTATTTATTATTGATGATGTCGGTACTCACCATTATGATCATAGATTTAAGATTGAAATTTGTGTTGTGCGGTCATGCTCTCAAATTTTTGATATTTTGGCACTTAGTGCTATAAAGTTTATTGATTGGAATGACCCACAACTATTTCGATTATTAATTTATGGTGAGGATGGTAATTGTCACGTGTTTGTATATTATTTGTGTATTTTTTTTTTAGTTAACATATATCATCTTTTTACTTCTTTACTTTATTTTATTTGTCCATATTTTTATTTGAGCATACATTGAGGACAATGTAAAATTTAGGTTTGGGGGTAAGGATGATATTTTTGAAAAAAAAAATCAGAAAAATTTTCAAAAATTCAAAAAGATTTTCAATATAATTGAGTTTTGAAACGATTTCTTAATATAGAATTAATTCATGGATCTCTCATCTTATGAAATTTTTACACATTAGCCATATAATATGATCGAAAATGAATATTGAGGCGAAAGTTAATATGCTTAACGAATAAATGTGGAGATTTTAACCCGATGAGATTTTGTGCCATTCATCGTTTTCGAGAGATTTAAATCAATCCGAGTTAAAATTACTCAATCTTTCCTTCAGTGATAAATTCGTTGATGATCTCAAATTCTTTGTTTTGTTCGATTACTGAAAACAAAAAGTCAAAATGTGAATCTTAAGCACTAGAAGTCTTAGTAAGTCGTCTTGCGACACAAATCAACTGAACGAAACTTGAGAAATGAGATTAGGCCATCGTTTGAAAGCCCAAAATTAAGCCTAAAATCCAACCTTTTTACATTATTCCGTTGCAAGCCCATTTGAGCCAAAAAGAAAATATGTCGTTTATTGAAAACCCATTGTCCTACCTCACTCCAACTGAGAGTTTGAAGCCCATAAAAAGAAGTCATACCCATTATCGGACAATACTGGGGTAGCATTACGGTTGAAAAAAAAGACCAAAAAAAAAAAAGAAAAAAGAAAAAAAAAATCGCAAAAGGTTGATGTGTCGAAAAAAAGGGGAAGAAAAAAAAAGGTGAAAAAAAAATGTGATTTCGAAAAGAAAAAGCGAAAGAAAAAGAAAAATGGATGTTGGAAGAAAAGTGCCTAAAAGTCAAAATACCGAAAAACCTCTATATTCTCAGAAATTTTGAACTCCAAAAACAGCCATTCTTTCTAGCCAAAATTCGAGCCTACAATACAACCAAAGAAAGTCCTAATCGATCTCAAGTGAAGTTAGTTAAAGTGTGGAGAGAAGATGAATAGGATCTATGGTGTGATTCAATGTTTTCAAAAAGTAATCGATTTTCCATTCATGAGATCATACACATCCATTAAAAAAAAATCCATTTTTGATTATGTATATGTGAAATTTGTTCATATAAATTTACTCTTTTATTCAAATATACCGAGAGAAAATAACCCATTTCCGAGTGTTCGATTGTGAGTGCATTCTGTGAGATTTTGAAATCAAAACGAACTTTCGGATAAGAAATGCAACGATCAAATCTTTTGAAATTGACGGTTATATTGGCTATGCACACACAGACACAATAAGTTGAGATTGAGAAATGAAGTTCTACTATATTTATGAAGTTTGCATTCAAACTTGGTTATATTACTTTTTATTCATTTGTATTGAGTCAAGATTTTGAATTTTGTGGGTATATTCACTGCAATCCCTCACGAGACAAAACTCGTCCACTAGGGTAACCTAGAGGTTTAACGGCTTGTTGCACATGCTAAGTGCAATCGTGATTCCTACGAAAGTGAGTTAAATTTTAAAAATTTTAGTTTTGCTCGAGGACTAGCAAAGTTTAGGTTTGGGGGTATTTGATGAGTGCATTATTTTGTATATTTTATACCCAAATTTATACTTTGTTAGTCCCATTTTAGTGTATTTAATAATTTCTTAGGATTATTTTATTAAAAGGAGGAAAAAATGCGAGAATGATTGAATTCATATTGAAAATGGTAATTTTAACTCAAAAATGGGCACTTCGATAATTTTATAATATTCTTGTGCTAATTTGTGAAAAAAGTTGCCTAGTGAAATTTTTGCAGATAATGATGGAATTTGGTGCAAATTGATGATCAATTCAAAAAAGGCGCGAAAAAGCTGATTTTTACGGTCGTTCGAAAAGATGCTGTTTTTACACTTGTGGAATTTTAAAAAAGTCGGAAATTTTTATTCTCCGATTTGGACGAAACCCGGCATGCGTGTTCAACAAGAAAATATAAGAGTTTTCGAGTGGGGGGAAATTCCGTCCCTTATCACGATCCAAAGATTAAAGAGGTGGAGAGATAGCTACCAACACTATTCGGCCAATCAGAAAGAGTCCCACCACAACTCAAATACCTCACCACTTGTCCTATAAAAAGGACCCTTGGGATCATAATTTCGGAGACAATTAGAGAGGACTTTCGTGGAGGATTTCGAGGAGCAACTTTGAGTGATTGTAATCGATTTGAGGGCCAAGTTTTTATCATTTTTTTAGAGGATTCAAGATTGTTGTGAGAGAATATTTGTAAGTTTGGTTTATTAATGAAGATCTCTACTCATTCTTGCAATTTCTCTTTCATTATGGTAGCTTGATTCTTATATTAGGAGTAGGGTGAAGTTTATCATAGTTAACTAATATTGTCACGTTAATTTTATCGTTGTTTATTCCCTACTTGTTTTAATTGTTATTAAAGATTCGGTATTCATTTTAAAGCGACACGAGAGTGTGTTTTAGAACCTTCAAGATTGTTTTGTCAAATCAAGTTTTGAGATTTAAAAATAGTAATTTTTGATGGATTATGCTTGCACTTTGATTGTTTTGATAGTCCATGCTTAAATACATTTGCGAATTTTAAAACTTGTATTTTCTAAGGGAATAGGGATTTTAGCCGTCTATTAGAGACGTTAAAAATATTATGATCACAACCGTCATATTTTCCGAATTAAACACGGCGAGAGTCGGTTTAATTTGAGTTATAAAAAGGGAATGGCAACATTAAATTAGTGTGCAATCTTAGTTACGTGATAAATGGACCCCGAATCCTTATTATTTCCTAATTGTTTACAAATCTCTTGCGTTACTCTCATTTATCGTAGTTGCTTTTATTTTGTATAATTTATAATTATTCTCTACCCCATTTGATCTAGTTGGACAGCTGCAATTCTTTTAATAATTAAAATTGACAAATCCTCGTGGGTTCGACCCGTGCTTACACTCGCTATTCTATAATAGCCCGTGCACTTGCGGTATTTTATAAATTGACAACAATAACTCTAGTTTAATTTGGTGTTTTCCTCTGTCTTACATGATAATTGTGCATGTTCTTTTAGGAATTAGTAAATAATATATAAAATTGGAATTTATATACACTTGAACTAATTTATATTTGTGTGGTGAGTTTATTCAATGAAATTGATTAAATCTATATAACCTTGCAACTTTAAATTGGTATCAGAGCTAGTCTCTAAAAGTTATTTAGATGAATCCTGGAGGTTATATGGATAGTTTTTCATCAAATAGACATCATATGTTTGATGGAACAAATTATACCTATTGGAAAGATCGTATGAAATCTTCCTTATTCTCATTATACTTTTGTATTAACTTCGCATTTTCCGTAGTTCTTGACAACTTGCAGCTAAGTAAGCGGCAAGAGAAAAGAATTGGGGTGGTCGCGGCAATTCCTGCTGAATAGAAGAAATTCAGCAAACTTTAACCTCTGCATCTATTTATGAAGTGCGCAACTTCCCCAACAAATTCGTTCCCAAAAATATGGGTGCCAAAGGTAATTCTGCTATCTGATTTTTTGATTCCGCGATAATTATCTTTAACTGAATATTGACTTCATTTCTTTCTCAGGTGAGGAGATTGATAGGTCTCAGCTAGAAGCTCAACTAGATGGTATGGATGAGGACATAGTGGTCTTGAATAACACTCCTAGGCATAGGAAAAAAAAGGACAAAGTCCAAGGTTCCTTCCGTAGTTTCCCCCGGCCTGCAAACTGAGCCTGCTGTGCCACAAAATCTTGCTACGGACCTGTAATACCCCGTATTTTTATGCTTTCTAAATTTGGGGATTTATTAAATTTAATGTGAGTTATTAATTTAATATAAATTCGGAAATTAGTTATTTTATAATTATTAACGTGATGTGAGTTAGTAATTATGGGAAACTTGTTGAATATTACTAATGAGTAAAGTAATATATAATATTAGTTCTATTAAATGTCAAGAGTGACTAAAATGACAATTTTGGAAATTTGAGTCGGGACGCGCCCGTGTCGCGTCGGGACTAAATGTTGATTAATAAAAGTAAATAAATTATAAGTCATTCGTATGGTCATTTTGAGTGTGCCAAAGTGTCCGGAAGGGTCGAGATAGTCAGAAAAGTGTACCCGGGGGTTTAGTTTGGGTCTCGGGGCGTTTTTAGGCTTATTTAGCACCCCAGGAGGGCATTTTGGACATTTTGCATTTTTAGGTAATTAAACCCACGAAATTTATTCGGTTATATCAGCGATTTGGAATGGTTCCTTAGGTTTAGCAGACTCAAAAGCTTAGAACGGGCATTATAGAGGAAGGTAGAAAGCTTTCCAAGCAATCCAAGGCCAAAAATTCATCCGGTTGCACTGCCACCACCACCAACACGTAGATCGCGTGACGGGGAACGCAACCACACCAAATTCGTTCGAAAATCAGAACTCTGAAATTCCCAGGCAAGTATTTATCTTGCTTAAATTCATGTTAGTCTAGGGTTGATGAGGATGAGTTTCATAGAAGAAAACCCAGGATAGAGATAGGAAAATTGCATGTAGTAATGATATAAATGATAATCTGGAAAACCCCTTCATATGTAGAGGTTGAACCACGGATTTATGATGGATTAGAAGTAGAAATTCTGGAAAAAAGACTGATTAGAACAAAGTTAAAGAAATTTCTAGGGTTCATGAGGTTTATACAAGTTTTGGCCCTTTTAATCCATGATTATTGATGAAAATTCACATGCTTTACGTAGAAGATTATTAGTTTGGGTTTATAATGTTTGTAGTACGAATTTCTGGGAGTTTGGGTGTTAAAATATGGATTTGGATGAGGTTGGATGATAGAACCCGTAACTGGTTTTTCTGCAGATTCGCCATACCTGTTTGATCGATCGATGGAACCAGGAGTCTCGATCGATCGACGCATCGATCGATCGAGCTCCTGCCATCGATCGATCGACCCCTCCTAGTAGACTCTTATTTCCCCTTTTAAATAACTGAATTCAATTTAAATGAGTAATAATCCTTGGACATCCTTATTAAAATATTTTGGGAGATAAAGAAGACCGATAGGACTTATTGATAATATGAAATCTTTAGTGTAAGACGGGATTTACATTTTTCGGGGATGTTTACATATAAGGGACGATGGAATTATGTATAAAAAGGGGAGACGAGTAAGGTAGTTACGTTGGTAAATAAATGAGTTCCTACTGAAATTACACTTGGGTGTATAGAGATTCACGAGTGTCTCTTGATGAGTTGGAATAATCCCACAAGTTAAGATAAGAGGCAAAACGTTATACGTGATAACTAAATAACGAGAAATAAGGACAAAGGTTATAATTATGGGTTATGAGATGTACCTAAATTTGATATGGAAATAGTAGTATATTTATATGACTGTGTTTATGCATATACTATATACGTGTGAAAACCATGCCCGCGCTACTTCCTATCCCTGAGGTTACCGCGCTGGGATAGTCTTATCTCGATGGGACCTTTATGGGGGATATTGACTCGTACCCTAGAAGATAGAGATCCTTTGGTACGGTCTTATCGGATCAATAGTCGGACGGCCTAAGAGACGTGGGGGCATGTGCTGACCTCTTAGAGACCGGGACTCTATGCTTCGCCTCAATGTTGTTTGTGTTTGTGTTAATACAGTTCGAGAGTGATTCCAAACTTGTATTTCCCTTAGTACGAGTGATACGGGGACTGGATAGCAGAGTATGCCCGCACCATAATTATTATGTGTGGTGCTGTTAGAGTATATATATTATATAGGTATTTAATATATATATTAAATTCTGAAATTTGTGAACTATCTCCGTGTTTATTATAAGTAAGAGATGAATAGTGATTTCAATTTGGAAATACGTGTTTTGAAGTATAATATGTTACTGGGAAACTTTATTAGCAAATAATGTTAAAATGAGAGATTTGTGATTAAATAAAATTTACTTCTTAACAGTTGAATTGGTCAGTTTAAATCTTACGAGCGACCTAAGATAAAATAAGCTAGACCATTGTGAAGGTTAGTGCGATATGTGTTCACATTAGAAAAGAGGTGAGAATTTCTCAAGGGAGCGTCACACTAATATGTTGTTGCATTGGCCAGTAAACATTTTAAATACTTGCTAAACAAATTTTAAATCATTTTTACAATCGGGCTCTGACCCGTTTCCATTTTCTTTTTCTATCTTGTATATATATGTATATATTACTGATGCCCAGCCACAGGGGCGTCTTACATATGATCCTTTGAAAGGAATGCGCTGCAGCTTAGGTGGGAGTTACAAGCCTCTTTTTTAGATGACCTCATTTCTTGATTCCACTTCTAGCATCTATTTTATATAGTTGGGCATGTGTCGCCCTTTCCCATTATTCAGTTGTTTTATTGGACATTGTGATACATTTATTTCTGGTATTTTCACTTTGGGATTTATTACTGTTAGGATGCTTTCCTTTAAGTTTTACATGTTGGAATCTAGTTGTTGAATGTTTAAATTATTTGAATTATATGTTCCAAGATAATTGTTGTGTGATTATTTGATTACGAATTATGTAAAGTTTGTAATGTTGGTTTTTATAAATAAAATTTGGAAAGTAATGTCTAAAATTGTTTTGACACTTAGCTTAATTATTTAGGGTGTTTAAATTGGAAAAATTATTTTTTTTACGACAGTGATGCTAAGAATGAAACAACCGTCACCTTGACTTTAATTTAATAAAGGACTAATCACCCGATATTTAATTAGGCGGGGTGTCACAGGATCAAACAAATATTGTCGTTCCCTCACATCAAGTTAAGGATTTGGCCCCTATTGAGAGGCATGAGGGCACCTTTGATGATGACATCGGGGCTAACCTTTCCGCGATGGGTCTGATGTCACCCTTACCTGATCAAGGTGTCCGTGACACTTCTCCTGTATAAAGAAATTCTCCTCCCCCTCCATCCATAATGGCCGTCAATACAAATTTACCACCTCTGCAAAGAAGACGTCCGTGGCCATAACTGTGCAGACCAGATCCCTAGTCTCATTGGGATAATACTGGACGTGCCGTCCACAGGATAAGGAGGGCAATGGATGGAGCCGACTTAGATCGGTTGGCAGCTGAGGACCATGAGGACATGGAGTCCTATGCCCTCTATAATCTTCTGAGGGTAAGTAATTACATCTTATCAATATTTTTTGCAGTTTTGAGTTTTATTTTCTAACTCTCAATATACTTAAAGGCTGCGAAAGCTGTGGCAACCCAAAAAATGCAGTTTGAGGGTCTTTACAAGCTTAAGGAGGCTGCGAAGGCTATTCACACAACTAATTTGGAGAAGGCCAGAGTAGAATCTTTCAAGGCTGGAAAGAAATCTTCTGTCGTGGCACTCCAGGTGGCTCAAATGGATCTTAAGGCCACTGTTAAATCCAGGGGCGAAGCTGAAGATAATTTTAAGCAAGTCACAGAGGCTCGCAAGGCTTCCCAAAACCAAACTACGAAAGCTTGCAAGGCCCCGGAGCTTGTAAATAGCAAGTTGGGACTTCTAGAGAAGCATCAAGCTGATTTAAAGATTAAAGGTGCCAATGATGCTGAGGTCCATGCTGCGGCGATGAAGAAGATGGAGGAATATCACACTGCGACTACTAAGAGGATGGAGGAGGACCACTCTGCGACCCTTATCAGAAAAGATGAGAAACACGGCGAAGCCCTTTAACTATCCATTAATAACACGATTGTATCTTACAAAGGCTCCGAGGACTTCTTACTTATCAATAACCGAACTTATATCTACGGATACCAGGAGCTGAGCTATAGAATAGTAAAGAATTTCCCTGATGCTATAGTTATAATAAAATCTTGGAGTGTCGCGGATGCTGAACATGATGCCTGCATGGCTGAAATGAGGGCAACAACAGAGGAACGGACCAGGCTGAAGGCTGAGGCATAGGCAGCGACAGCTGATGAAGAGACCGTGACTGCCGCGGAGGGAGAAGAGGGAGATGACATTGACGATGCCAAATCTTAGGGTTGCGTCCCTCTTTATCTTCTTGTTTCCTCTTTAAATGGCTGTGGCCCCTTTTTCTGTAATCTTAATACTAATATATCTTTTTTATTCTTGTGCTTTGCTTGCCTCAACACTTGAATGAATGCTCTCTGTACATCTTTGATTGCTTGATTGAATGATCTGCAAATATGCTTCTTCAATAACTTGGATTTTTCTAAATTTTTCACTTCATATGTGGTTATCATCCCACTTGTCGTGGCTTAACATCTTTAATTTTTCCATCTTTTTTCAAGTCTTGATATGGCCATTCAGAGGTTGCGACTGGTTGGCAACCTAGATGCGTCCTTTTAGTAGTTATGATGTCTAATTTTCTTTATTGCGTGTTCTAAATTAATGAATGAACCCCCTGATGGCCGTAGCCATATTAATTGGGCTGCGGCTCCTTTCAATCCCTTTCCAAGAAATTGATGACATCATGTTAGGCTGAGGCCAATCTCTTTCTATAGCTTTATTATGCTTTGTGATAACAGTGTCACAGCATCCTTTAGTCGCTTTAATTGCCTTTCATGGATTTCCTTTAGTCGCTTCGATTGGGTTATTATTAGCCCCCCGGGCTAGGTATTATAAAGCTTCCCCAAGCTTGTGTGGATATATATAAAGCCTTCCCAGGCTATAATAGGATTATTCATAGACAATTATGTCTTTGGCCTTTTCAAATATAGGATTATCCATAAATAATTAAGTCTCCGGCTCCCGTGGGTTATTTTCAGGCCTTCCCGGGCTAGGTACTATGAAGCTTCCCCAAGATTAATTTGAGATAACCAAGTTAATGATGTCTTATCTCTATCCACTAAGTTAATGGTGTTTGCCGAGGAAGTAACCTCCCAGGGCTAATGACGCATCCCGAAAGCTTAAAACAGGTATTATGAGCCCTTATGAGTGATGTTGCAGACCAATTTAAATAACCACTCTCAATTATTGCTTTCGTCATTTTCAATCGTCACTTGCTTTCGAACGATCAGGTGTCTTGATGAGCATTGTGGGTACATTTAGATATTATCATTCCTGATATAACATATTTTCTCAAATTGAGATCTGTTTAGGACAAAATGATCATCTATAAGATAGCATTTCATGGGAATGAAAATCAAAACATAGCACTACAAGAGTGAACTTGATTTTATATATGTATTTTTATATTCCTGACTTTTCAAGGACAATACAAAGTTTAATTTAAAATAACATACGAAGAGTTTCACTGTAAAACAGAAACAAATGAAATATAAGGCATAATCATGAAAAATGGGCATGTGGTATGTGAGAATAGGCTGCATGCCCTAAACATCTCTGAGGAACCTCTGCAGTATCCCTTGCACAATCAGCCTTTTAATTTCATCCTTCAGTGTATAGCATTGATCAGTGTTATGGCCATGGTCCAAATGGAACTTGCACCACTTGACTTTCTTCCTTTTTTGGGGTGGAACTTTAATCTTCTCTGGCCACCTAAGCAGCTTGTCCTCCTTAATGGACTCAAAGATGTCTTCAATTAGGAAGGCCAATGGAGTGTAAGCCCTATAGCTCTTGCTCTCTTCTACCTTCTTTGCTTTCCTTTGCTGGCTTCTACTGACTTCTTCCACGGATGGAACTTCTGGCATAGCCACGACAGCGAAGATTGCCGAGGCAATGATCCTGGGTGTCCCACCTACATTGGATGAGGTCGCGGCCTCTAGAATGAGGATCCTCTGAGTCAAATAATTGACTTGGGTTTGGAGTGAAGCATGACTGTCGTAGAGATGGTTGAGGTGATTATACAAATGCACAATCTTATCTTTGACTTCTACGGTCTAGATGGCTTCTCCTTCCATTTTCTGCTTTTTTAGTCTTTACAAAATATATAATCTGAGACAAAACCAGTATAAGTGAGTAATCACAGAAATACATAACTAACCAAGTAGGATATTGGGATGCAGTATTTGAAGTGCTGCGTGATATTCGGTTGAGGCTGCGGCCAGTAATACACATAGGTTCACTATCGTGGCCTTTGTATGTCATTCATCAAGGTTGAGCTGGAGACCACCTGAGTCTGTTCCTTGATGTTTTGAAGCTTCTGTAATATAATCGCACTAGTACAGGCCGCGGCATGAGACACAATTGAACTGACAGGCCGCATCCCTGCCAAGGCAGTGAAGGGAGCAATCCCAAACTAGAAACCCAGTAACTTAGTTCTTCTCCCAAAATATGTATAGATCATTCCTAATAGGTTTATCCATGAGAGAATAACCCCTCGGTGCATAAAATGACACAGTTTCGATGATAAACCCTAGATCATAGGTCAGGAACAGCAAATACGGGGGTAAATACAATCCTTCCCTAATCATTCATCTTTTTGGGGCTAAAGCCCATCATGCTTTTTAGCAATATCTAGTTGGAATGATATCACGGGGGTATGCAAAATAGATCTAATGTTATAAAATAGAGACCCAAAAGTAGATCTAAACATAAGAAATACCAATTTTGAGGATGTGAATATAAAATAGAGCTTAATAACCCAATATTTACTCACGAGATTATGACCCAAAGGTTCCCCATGAATAAAATAAGGTGTTTAAGAACTGAAAATATAGAGAAACAAGATTAAAATATCTCGTTTCCCACAGACGACGCTAAATTGATGATACGAGAAATCGTCCACTAGTTGTTCTCGTACCATCAAATCAAGTGTAAGGTGAATAATAAGCAAATAAAGTGAGTAAAGAGAGAGAAGACAATATATATAGTGGGTCAGCCACTAAAATAGGCCTACGTCCATTGTGTTTCTACGTTCTCATTATATGCATTTAATAGCACAATATGATCAAGCCCGAAGGGGCGTACAAGTATGAGAATAAAGGAGAGTACATGGCAGTAGCGGTTCTGGGCGTGCTGGAGATCTGACTATAATGTAGGTGAGTAGCCTCCAAGATTTTTGTTGAGGTTGTGTATAGAAGATTGGTCAAGGCTTCGCCAGGTATTGTAGAATCTACCCAAGGAGAGAGGAATCAATCCCTTACTTCAAGGTTTGGTCCTCTCTATATATAGGAGGTATGTGAGTTGTGTCATGCACCTTGAGCACGTGACACATATCAAGTCTGGAGTTGTTGTCATAGAGAGGGATGCAGCCTGTAAAGCAAGCATATCGAGTACTGCATCCTGTATGAGGCTAAAGCCAAAGGTGCCGCACCCTGTACTGGGTAGGGCCGTAGTCTGTATATAAAGCCAAGTGGTAGGTGCTGCACCCTATGCCGGGTTAAGCCGCACCTTATGATGAATAGGGCTGCACCTTGTGTTGAGTAGGGCCGTGACCTATAAGCTTTTGTGTTCTACAGCAGGTGGTGCAATATATGTGCTATCAATAACTGTTCTTACGAAAATGGTATTGTATATGAATGATTAAATGAAACTGTGAACCAACTTTAATTACATATGATCCTTAATGATTAATTGATTTATGAGGATATATTATAAATTGGTGAACTAGGCATGTTGAATAAAGTTAGGTTAATCCTATTAAGTAAACGGGTAGTTTACCTTAAAATGAATTATACGCGTTAGGATGTGCACTTAGAAGAGGGGTGAGGATGATTCTTTGAGCGAAGAGCGAATTTAACCTGTTTATGAAATTCGGCATTCATAACTCTTATGCATTTTATTCACGTGTGTATCATATCAAATCGGGCCCTGGCCCATTTATATTTCTTCTTCTTGTGGGGTTCTTACTTATGTTCAGGGTCTCCGCCGCATGGGCGCCCGCTTTGACCTTCCTTTCTAGTGTTAAGGAGCTACGACATTTTGCTGATGTTGTAGGATTTTTGTAATATATGAAATAATTTCTTTTGGATATTCTAGTTATGATCCGTCTGTATATTCGAGCATGTTGCCCAATTTTATTATTCATATCTATTGTTATACTTGGTGTAACCTTTTTGTATTAGTCTGTTAACCGACAACTTATTCGGTTATGTTTTGTAGAATTGTTATTAAACTGTTATATATATACACACACACACACACACACACACACACACACACACACACACACACACACATCAACCTTTTGTGATAAATTGGATGATTGAAATTTCTTTTACCAAATTTGCAAAATTATATATGACATGTGCTTTTAAAAATATTTAGTGGTTGTCTTTTAATATTATTATGCGACAATGATGCTAAGAATGGACCATTTAAGATTCCTGTTTTTATTGGAGTAGCGGGCTGGCCACCTCTTATTTTAATAAGCGGGGTGTCACACATTTTTCATAAAAATATCTATCTTGATTTCATGATTCTTAACTGGATTGTTTGTGCATGACTTCTACCTCGTTCCAACTCCACTCAAATTTCAAGGGCACACGTTGACCTAATGTTTGCCATTAGCATTAAAGCCGCTATTGACCTTCCGCGCTTCATCGTTGGTGTTCTTAAAGACGTTAAGGTAAATCCTATTGGTCCCGTTAAGCAAGTTTTACCTTTTGTACTTATTATTACTAGACATTTCCTTGAGGTTGGCTGCCCCCTCCCTCCCTCGGATATTTCGGTCACTCATTTTTAGATAATTAATATCTCCTCTATTGGTCGCTCCTGCAGTCACCTTCCTAGTGGTATCCTCAGTCCACTTCTTCTCACTCTGTGTCATCCACTCCAACTCCATCTAGACCCTCTTCTTCTCATCCTCACCCACCTATTTAGTCGGAGGTTTTAGGTACGTGCGTACATAGGTTGGGCATATTTAGGAGGACAAACGCAAGGATAAGGAACTTTTACAAGAACGTTTACTCACCATGAAGAGGGATCATCATATAGCCAAGGAGGATGAGGCGCATTAAGTGGAGACACAAGCATGTCAAGATGAGGTCTAAGCTAGGCGAGATTCCATCCTTATAAAGAATCTTAAAGAGATTTTCCATACAGAGATGAGTCGTGGTACGGGATCCTCTGGTACCGGATAGCTTCCAGATGACCCCTCACCTGATACTCCAGCTCCGTGATGATTTTGTTGTTTATTTATGTACTTATGAGAGACAACTTTTTGTTATCTTTATATATATACCGCACTTGTACTAGTCATTTATATTCCCATCTTTATTTTGTATGTTTCGTTATTGGTACATTTATGTTAGCGCTTGATATGTTTAATTTTTAATGAGAATCACCGCTTGTTTTTGCTATGTTATCATTGGTGTGGAATGATTTAATTGCTTTACTTATTTATTATGGATCTTTTCCTACTTTTCATTTTATCACTGTATCTCACTAACACTACATGTTAGTTCTATACCTTTGTTTTTTCTGGATAAAAAGGGGGAGAACATGTTTAGGGGGAGTTTAAAATTTGTGGTATTTAATATCTCTATTTCCCCATACATTTTATGTCTTTGTTGTTTCATGTGTGTAGGCCTTCTATTGCAGATACATCGCTTACTTTCAACAATGCGTCTTAGTAGTCAGTCGAGTCAGTCGGTCCCTTTTTTTGGGGTCTTGGGAATGGGCTTTAGGATTGGCTTGACGGCTTGGCTTAGCAAATTCAGTGTCATTTTTTTTGTATTTGATTTATTTTATGTTTTGTCCCGGCATAGCCAAAGGGGGAGATTTGTAAGGACAAATTTTCAATTGAGTCTTTTGAAGGACTGGCTATATTCCACTGGAAAAAACATTTTGGGTTCTATAGAGTCATTCATCTATCA
This sequence comes from Sambucus nigra, assembly GCA_949130495.1. NCBI lineage: Eukaryota > Viridiplantae > Streptophyta > Magnoliopsida > Dipsacales > Adoxaceae > Sambucus > Sambucus nigra. Next base: position 158,951,950 of record OX422215.1, read on the forward strand.
ACCATGAAGAATTTGGGCATCCAGTCTTTCACAATTCATCAAATCAATTCCTCATGCTCGTTTCCCAAGAGGTATATAACCTAAATATTTTTTATGTGTTGGAGATAAACTAAATTTTAATTAGGATGATTTTGTTAAAATTTTCCAATTCATTTCACTCTTGTTAAAATTTAAAATTTTCGTTGGAAACCTGCCCAGGTCGTTCGAACGACCTGGCTTGAACGAACCCGTTCAAATAATTTTTCTAACGAACTTCTCGCAAAATCTTCTAAAATCTCGTTAGAAGTTTCATTAGAAATGTCGTTCGAACAATCATGTTCAAACAAACTTCCAATGACTTCCTTTGCAAAATGTTTTGAAATATCGTTAGAAGCTCGTTCGAACGGCTTGTTCAAACGACCTGCTCTTGTTTTGATTTTTTTTTAAAAATTTTTGGGAGTTCTTTTTTAATAAGTGTTTCGATCCACAATACTTCTTACTTTAATATGGATGAAAATAACTATTTGAAGATAACTTACACTTTGAAGAAAAATACTCATCATCTTCTTTTATAAAATTCTCTCCAACACATATCATTTTGATTGATCAAATTGAAGAATAGAAACACCATACAATCTACATTTCTTTCATCATGGATGTATGTGGTGGAACTTTGCGTACTTGTTGATTGGAAAAGTTTTATGGGTTTTGGTGGATACCGAGACACGAGATGTATTGAGCAACGTGTTGGAGCTTCGCGTACTACAAACGGAGGTAGAGGAGACGACATCAGTAAGTCTTAGTGAGTCAAGTCTATAAGTATTTTGAGTCTCTTTGTAAAACCATATTTGTAGTGGATTTATCTAGGCCCTATCGTCCGAGGTTTTTCCCATTTGGGTTTTACTCATACATTGGGTGTTGTGGTTATGATTGTTTATTTCATCTCGCAAAAATCACCTAGATGCATGTGTAGGTTAAAAGGATAAAATTTATCTTTTATCATAACTCTATTTTAATTTGGTGTTTTCCTTCATCTTACATGATAATTGGGCATGCTCTCTTAGGAATCAGTTAAAAACATCTAAAATTGGAATATACCTACACTTGGACTAATTTATATTTGTGTGGTGAGTGTATTAAATGAAATTGATTAAATCTATATAACCTTGCAGCTTCAAACTCAAACATAAAAGTCGATTAGTAAAGGAGAAACACCAACTTGATATTTTACAAAAAAAACTTGGTAAGTAAATTTACCTCATGATCAAGTATTGTTGATGTCATAAGCATATAGTTATTCATTCAATGAAAAGGAATACGAATAGGGAGAGATATGATAGAGTAAATAAAGGGGAAATGCTCACCCCTAGGGCCACGGTCGCTCTAGAAAAATCAACATATAAAAAATGAAACTTGGTTAGGACTATGATGCACAAGTAATAAATAATATCATGAGAAATAAAGAAAACTCACAATATTGTGGCGAGGAATTTGCCTTAAGGTAGAAATAAAATAGTGGAAGTAGTAGTTCAAGGAGAAGGTACCATTACGTCTCTCAGTGACTAGGATAACTATCTCAAAGATCAACTATCACTTTCCTCGTGAACTGGTATAAAAAATTAAGCATTAGTAAAGTGACCTTTAACAATTATAAGTGACCCAGTCTCATTTGAAGATGAACTATGGTAACCATAGGAAGGACTACTTCCATAATCAACATCTTTTTCAAATGAGCACGTTGTCGAACAAGCATATATATCCCATTTTCTCTGTTCTTTATAAATAGTTCTATAAACAATAATATCTTCCACAAGGGAAGATGTGGTTTGGATATGTAGTTGAGAAGTTCCCGCTTCGATATGCATCATACTCTCGCTTGATAATGGTTTTGTATTTTTATTCTGTGCCAGTTATGTCAGCATTTATTATTTGATCAGCTAGTGCAGTATTCCCACCAACTTGTTCCCCTCTCGAGTTTGGGCATGTGACATTGGAGAGGAAGATCCCACACCTAGAGCAGGAACAAAAATATAAACATCCAAGTCACGATGCTTTCTTTTATTTGTGGCCGTGGTTTTGAATTTCTCTTGCTTCATGTCCATGGTAGGATGTTTTGCAGAAATTGTCTCCTAATGAAAAAATGTCGTAATGATTGTGGTTACAAAATATAACAAAGGCCTTATTACTCAACTATAATGCCACGTCTCCCTGCACGTGCATTTGATCAAAAACTTATTTGAAGAAGGGATATCTTCAATATAGTCTCTCGTGGCATATTTTAAATGCACGCTTTAATACTCTATAGTTGGGATTGCACAGAGAAAATAACCTGTACTCGTAGTGGGAAAGTAATCACATGCCATAATAGGGAAATCTCTCAATTTAGAAAATATTTTAAACACACCCTTATATATAGAATTTACATTTGATCTACCATATAGCTGATCAGCTGGATGAGTAGTCGTAAAATGAGATAAAAAGTACCATGTTCATAGTTTAACTACCACTTTAATTGTTGAGGATGATAAAACTCAACAACTCAGCATAACTTAGTTATTACGAAATGAAGCGAGGGTAAATGATAGCCATAGTGTCAATAAAAGGGTTGCTTGATATAATTTCCATAAAAGGTAGAGAATTAAATGCATGTTAAGGATGAGGAATGAAGTTACAGGAAAACATACATCCTTTTTTTCTATTCGTAAGGATGGAAGCATAATTCCTTAACATCATCCAAGATAGAGTTAAGAGGGAACTTCTTTGCTTGACTTCAATAGGATCAATGTGGCCGGATAATGAGCGAGGATCAATTTTTGAGTTTGGGAAATGCTTAAACAAAAAAACATTAAATATAAGTATTTCAAAGTTTACTACATCAAAACTCCAGTGCGTTCTCACAATGTTAATGTGAGATGACCTAACCAGGTATATAATGTTCCCAAAATTATTGAAATAAGTGGAAGCATCTTTACATGACATATCCAAATAGCTTGACGGATGAGGATTTCATGAGGAGAGTCAGTCACCCTTATAGGAAAAAAAACCTAGAAAAAAATGTGAGGAATAAGGTATCCAAATTTCTAAGTGATTTGAAAATAGGGAAACAAAACTGTTTAAGGACTTCGTATGAGATTTATCCTTGGACAAAGGTTACAAGTACCTAAACCAATATCTTTTCCATTTGGAAAAAAGGTGATTGCTATATCCACTTCGAGTAAGGCTGGCGTGATGAGCACAATCAGTCATGCTCTTCTCAAGATCCTCGCACAATGTTTTCTTTTTAGCATCCTCATACCCATCAGAGAATATATCGATCCCCAATACTGGAAAATAGGTCAATTCACAAATGTCCTTCAAAGTGATACTAAATTCCCCTTAATATGTCATAAAGGTGTGAGTATTTATGCTTTTCTAGATTCTCCAAACCTCTTAAGGATTTATGTAGAGTACAAAAATTATTGAAAAATAATGTGATTCTATCGTCTAAGGAAAAAATATTTAAAGAGAAAAGTCATTCAGAAGAGTCAAGATCATTCATTCTTTCGATTGTCCCTTTAAAGGGATAATTAATTATAAAAAATCAAAACCCTTGAAAATGAGAAAACTGAAATTTGAGCTTCCTTTTGAAAATGAATAAAAATGATTGTTTTAAGATTTAGAAGCTCATGGACATGCCATTTTTTAATAAAATCCAAGAACTTGATATTGACTTTAGCGACATCCTCGGTTTACTTGATGAGTTAAAAAACCAAAAGGAGGTTTCTAAAGAACAAGATAAATGTTTTTCCACATTAATAAAAAGAAAGAGATTATTTAACCATTTTATTGGACAATTTTAAAAATGAATATCAAATTTGTTAAGAATCCAATATAAATCTTTGAAAAAATATTGAAAATATTAAAAAAGACATTCATTTTATCACATTATACTTTCCTAAAAGAGAGACATTTTTGTCAAATCTCCTTCATCAAATGAGACTACCCCAAAATTCGCAAAATAAAAGGAAACATGTTGCTAATCATTTGAAGGGGAAGATTATTTTAGTTCCAACCTAAAAAGGTTATGATATAAGAGGGTTATGTTTTGACAAGTTTAATGTTTCGGCTTCAACTAGTGAAACCAGTTTTGTAAAGTCATCTTCTAAAAATGAAATAGTAAACATTGAAAAACTTCCTTTGAAAACTCAAGATAAAAAGGAAAATGTTGTAAATGTTTTTGAAAAGAAAGATAAACTTGTCCACCTCATGATTGCTAATAAGAATCATGCTCCTTTCTCATTGTCATAAAAAGGCCATACAATTTTGTTTTCAATTTGATGAAATGTCAACATTTTGTAAAGGTAGTTCCCAAGTCCAAACCCAAATGACTATTCCAAAAACATTTAAATGTTATCATTTTCACAAACTTGGTCATTTGAGTAATTTTTTAAGTCAAGACAAACTTACCTTTGCACCATAATAAGAATAGTAGGATTTTTGTGAGGAACAACAAAGACAAAGAGTTTGATTGTATAAAATTTTCACCTAAACCTTTTGAAAGAAAAATGTGGGTTAAGATGAATTAAATCATTTTTGAGAAAAGAAAAGACCGTAGAGAGAGGCAAAGTGAAGAAAATGCACCTCAACTCTCACCTAACCACAAAAGAACCTTTTGTAAATCGTGTATGGGCTAGGAAAGACAATTATAAATTAATTAAAGTAATAAGATTTTGAGAATTGTTCCCTCCACGTCTAAACGCTAGATGTTGTTTCTTTTATGGTCATAGACTTATTTGTATTTCACCCTCATATATCTTAATCTTATGCCAAGCTATCTACTTTTATTTCATATGTGAGTATATATTTCATATTTATCATTATTGATAACTAATATGTGATTTGTTTGTCTTCCTGATTTTCTCTTGAATAAATTGTAAAAACTTTATTTTAGAGAATACTATGTTTTGGTTTTCGAAAAATATGTATAAGATTGTCATATCTAGTTGATATTTTATTGGATTCGTGTATATTATGTTCTAATGCAGGTTAAAGGTGTTTTTAATTTACTTTGTATATATAATCTTTCCATTTGTTTATTATCCTTGGATTTGACCTAATCTTATACTTAGGCTTTTCATGATTTCTTAACCTTAACCTTGCTTTTCACTAGGTTGACTATCTTAGAACTTCATTGGATATTTTTGGTAAATAATGCTTGTTGGAACATAGTTTGGATTATTTGCCTCATGTATATCTTTTGATCAATATAATGCTCCCTTTGTGGTTGTACATGTCTTCCAACTAAAAATTCAAAAATATTTTTTTTGCTACAATCACTTTTTCCTTTTAGATGATATACTCCTATGAATTATTTTCGTATATCATACTAGATTATTTGATCATTTATCTTTTAGTTTGGGAATATGCCATGTGCTTCATGAGATGAATTCCATTTTCTTTCGAGTATTATAAACTTTAAGAAAGTTCATAATTTGAGAATACATTATCATATATTGTTACACTTTACACCATAGTACGCATTGAGTTAATGAGAATGTATGAGGAATGTCATAGATTATAGATCTTATACAAAGCGTTTAAAGGTTCAAAAGACTTATGAAAGCGTGTCAAAGTCCTATATTTATATGTGAGGATTTCTTTCATGATTTTTAGAAAGTTGAAAAAGATTATGCTATATATAAAAAATCACAGGTGAAGATGTGGTTAGGGCTACAACTTTGATTGGAAGATGCTAACTTTCAAAATTGAAAATAATATTCAATCTTAGTAATGAATGGGTGATATCTTCCACATGAAAAGTAATTTGAACATGGAAACATCTTAAAGATTTAACACCTATCTAAAATTGGGTAACACAAAAGATACAAAATAAAATGCTTTCACCAAATTGTTAATTTGAAGGGAGGAAGGGGTAGTTAAAAATGATCCCAAAATAGGGTGTTGGACATTTCACTTGAGTCGAAGCTTGCGGATTTGTTTTATGATTCATTATCTTTATTGAACTTGAGCTTGGACCTTTCATTCAATGGTGTTCATTTTATTTTTATTTTGCACACTAGAGATATGATATTATGTTCTTGGTTAAAATTCTCACCATGTTATTTACCTTTCATGGATAATGTTTTCTTTATTATGAACATTGGTCAAATTGTGGTAAGTACGGTAGTACTGCTTATATATTTTTACTTATAAAAATAGGTCTTAGTGTTGTTATCTTATTGCATAAATGTTGATTATTCCATATAAAACCATTCATTTGAGATAAATTGCTAGAAATTCGATCTTCACAACTTATTCTTTTTCCCCATGAAGTATATATTGCAAGTTTATTAAAAATATTTATTTTAGAATGCATAATTGGGGATTAATATATTATAAATACGGGATGTGACATAGATCAATGGTATTATAACACATGTCATCAAATGATGGTCTTCTAATTCACTGAATGTGGTCGACACGTCATCTCCTCAGTCGATAGGGTGGCCGACCAAGATAAAGTAATACTATTATTCACCAACACACATATGAGCCATATGTATAGCTCCCATTACCCATATAGGGGTTAGTATTCTCAGCTAAATGTGATTATCTCATTATTAGTTGTATCCTAGTAGTGTAAATGCCTGATTTATAATGGTGTTCCACCTCTTCCACTTCTCTCTCTCTCTCTCTCTCTCTCTCTCTCTCTCTCTCACACACACACACACACACACACACACACACACACACACACACATACCCCCTCCACACATCATAAATCAGCCTATAAATAGCACTCAAGGACACATAATACAGATATCTGAAAAAGATTCGATCTTACGACCATACGCAGTACCCTAGATATATTATTGAGAGCACACATCCATTTTTTTGTGGTTAATACATACAACATTCCACCAATAGATTGAGGAACCTCATTGGGCTGAGCCTAGTTAATCTCTTGTGTCCTTCTCCATCTCTCATCTTTCTCAAACCTAGGGTGTTAATTTATTTATTTGTTATAGTTTATTATTTTTATTAATCTTCTAATACCCATATAAATCTATGTACCATTTTTAGACAATAACAAATTGGCACCATCTGTGTCACACACCTAATCTAGGTTTATTCAAATAATTGTCAATTCTTGAAATGGGAGACAACACAAAAAGTAGTAGTGCTAATGAAACAAGTCTTCCCTTAACATCACAGAGGGCCTAGAGAATGTAGAGAAGGCTTATCCAGATCAAGGACGACTGTATGAGGGTCGTAATGAGCTGAGCAAACTTTCTAAAAAGAGAGCTGAGCACAAACTCATCGACAACCGGCCAAGATCACTACCATTAAGGTTGAGCATAATGGCCGGCCATAGAAGGATTCAATTTAGAGAATTGAGATTCATTTGGGGGAAATGGATAAATCAAAGAATCCCTTACACAGAGTTTTTATGAAAAGGGTCTTCATTCACACTGTCTATCGTGGATTATCCCACACCTGATAAGTTAAAATCGCTTATGGTGACCCCAAAGTATGATGGTAAGACTAATCCGATGTTATATGTAGAACAATAAAAATCTATCACCGATATCTATTCATCCCCAAAAAATATTTATTGCCGAGCGTTCTCTGGTACAATCACTATATCAGCATAAACCTAGTACAATAATCTAACACGAGGGAAAATCTCTAACTTTCAGCAGTTGGACGACCTCTTCATCAATAATTTCGATTCTTATAAAGTGCAAACTATAAGTTTGAATCATGCATAATCGAGATTGTTGAAAGGGTATTCAGAGCCTATAAAAATCCACTAAGCCAATCTCGTGTTCGAGAGTTGACCAAAGTTAAATAGGGCCCGGGAGTAGCTGATGGTCTTTGAATGGGGTGTTTTGAAGAAAAAAGGAAAGTATGCGCGAACAATGAGGCCAATTCATGAATTATATGGATCGTTGAAAAGGCAATTCAGAGTCTTATGAGATTTCAATGAGATTTTCTCAGTTTAGAGAGTTGATCGAGGACAAACGGGGATCGAAAGCACCTGATTTCCTCTAGATTAGGGTTTGGAATGAAACAATTACTATTCACGAACTATGAGGCCAATTTGCACATGGTATAGACCATTCGAAAAGGTATTTAGAGACCTATGAGGTTTAAATGAGATTCATTCAGTTTAGAGAGTTGATCGGGGTTAAACGGGGTTAGGGAGTGCCCTATGGCCTCTAGATTAGGTCTCAAAGTAAAAAGGTGAGTACGTCCAAATCGTATGGCTGATTTGTGCACAGTATGGATCGTTTGAAAGGGGATTTAGTGAACTATGAGGTTTTAATGAGATTTTTTCAATTTAAAGAGTTAACCGAGGTCAAACGTGTCTCGAGAGCACCCAGTAACCTCTAGATTATGGTTTGGAGTAGGACCTAGGGTCTTATATTAGGGTGAGAATTGTTAGGGACCTAATGACGTGTTTTAGGGGGGTGTTACGATGGGGTATCTACATAGACCCTCAACATATGAGATTTAAATAAGGGAAGGTTATTGAAATATCGACACCTCATCAATGTTCAAGGATTAAAAGATAGTCGAGGTTGATTCCACGGACATAAGGAGTGGATATGACCGATTCAAAAGGTCGAGGTCAATTCTGTGGATCGAAGGAGTTGAAATGACCAATATTAATGGTCGAGGTCAGTTATGTGGACCTAAGGAGTTAAAATGACCAATTCATAGGGTTGAGGTCAATTCTCTGGACCTAAAGAGTTAATATGACCGATTCAGAGTATCGAGGTTAATTCTACGGACCTAAAGAGTTGAGGTGATCAATTCAAAGGGCCAAGGATGATTTTACGAACTTGGGTAAATTTTGTGGACCTAAAGAGTTATCATGACCGATTCAGAGGTTCGAGGTTGATTTTACGGACCTAAGGCATTAAAATTACCGACTCAGAGGGTCGAGATTAATTCCGTAGAACTAAAGAGTTAAAATTATCGATTCAAAAGGTCGAAGTTGATTCTACAGACCTAAGGAGGTAAGGTGACTGATTCAGAGGTCGAGGTCAATTTTGCGGACCTATGTCAATTTTTTGAACCTAAAGAGTTATTTACGTGGAGTGTTTTCCAATTCTGGCCCCTCGGATGAGGGTGTTGGTATTGCGGGCATAAGTGCACTTGGATTTTTTTTCGCTGGCGAGTATGCTGATGATAAGAGATTTGTAAATGCTAATGTATTTTGCTTCTAATCTATCTAGGTATTGATGAGAACTTTGTAAATGGTTCGGTACTTTTTAATGATTTTTCTCAGAACCACGGTCTAGTTGACCTTGCGGGGATTTTTTTGGGAATTTTTATGATTTTTTCAGATAATTTTTTTGTTTTTTTGAATTTTTTGTAATGAAATTTTGAGGGGGATATGGATAGGCATTGTTGGGGAAGTGACTATCTTCGTATGGCATGGAGTCCTGGGTTTCTTAGGGGTGGGGAAAGGTCACTGCCGATATAGACAGGTTCGGGGGACTGCCGATTGACATACCCCTTAGTTCCTAATAAAATGGGGCGACCCTTTTCATTTTTTTCACACCTTCATTGGCTTGAATCCCTAACTTTCTCTCTCAAAAAATTAATTTCTACTACATTTTCTTTAAAACAACTCATGGAGGGAACCTCAGACAACAACAATAGCTGGATGGAAATCAACGACTGAGAGCATTTGGAATGGCACGCTGCTGCGCCATTGATTTTGGGGAATGAGAATATTTATGACAACTTTGAGCTCGTTCTTGATGAGAGGGTTCTGTTGAGGAAGCCTATATATTACCATTTTGAGAGGGTGAAGAACCCCAACAACTATGTAATCGTTAACCCTTTGTATTCATTTCTTTTTCTTTTTCTTTTTTTATGCTTGGGATGCTGAAGGGTTTTTTATTGATTTTTGTGTAAGCTGACATAGCCTCGTAAATCATAAGCTCTCGGGGGTCGATAAAAATGAAGGAAGTTTGTGATTACCTCCTTGCGACTGTTTGGTTTATGGAGGAGTCTACTAGGTTTGGCCCATTAGCAGAGGCTTTGGATGAGACATCGTGTTCCACGACGGTATTGTGTGCTTTAGGTAAGATATGGTGGGATACAACCCATACATTCCATTTGGGAATCGTGGAGATAATGGTTACTCCTCTGGACGTTTATTAGCCGATGGGGATATAGTGTGAGGTCTAACGGATAGTGGTGGACCGCACCCTATGTGTTTCAGAGGTGGTAGTGCAGGCTTCCTTGGGTGAGGATCGTGTCAAGGGATTCTGTTTGCATCTTTTTACTGAAGGAGACATTGTTATCTAAGAGAATTGATGAGATTGACAAGAGGTAAATGAGGTAGGTTGCCCATTTATTAATTATGCTTTTCTTGGGAGGGTTTGTGGTGGTGTCGAGTGGCGATGTCATCTACTTATGGGTTCTTTCTTTCCTGAGGATCATTTTGAAGATCCAGTTTTATGATTGGGGGAGCTTTATTCTAGAATCCCTCTATGTTTATTTGGATGCTTTCAGTCGATGCGATCGATAGACTTTATTGGGACCCACGTATATTTTGGAGGTGATTCTTAGGTTCAATTTCCTTTTATTTTCTAATTGCCTTTCTATTTTTATTCTTTTAACTTTGTATTATCTTCGGCAGATTTGGTTTCATGATGTAATAGGGAATAATGTCAGGTTGGTATCCCTGAAGGCAAGAGAGTCGGGGGATTTCTCTAGGATGTACAGGTGGAGGAAGTCAAACATGGGTTTAAATCAATCCATATCTTTGAACGATGTGCGAGCGATGCTGAACACCCTGGTGAGTAATCAAGTTAGCCTTTTTGTCCTTAACTTTTTCAGGGCTTGAAAAAGTTTTCACTTTGGTAGACTATTGACTTTTATTGAGGAAACATGTGACCTTCTACCCATGGCGCTTATCTTTGAGGGACGCAGGGGTTATGAGCATGCACGTACAGATGAGGAGGCTGCTGCCGCACGGGTTTGGGTCTGTTTGTTACCGAAGAGAGAGGGACATCAACAGATTATGGAGGGTGAGGTGGAGGTCCCACTATAATTTCCCCCGGAGTATATGAGGTGGGTGAAGGAGATGTTTGATGAGGCGAGGGCTACGACAATGGAGGGTGATCCCAACATGAACTACACTGATATGATGACGGGCTACGACTACCTAGACTTTGCGATCTCATGGTTGATGCTGTCGTGTATTTATGATGTGGATAATATACCTACACCCACAATGGGAGTAAAGGGTCTACCGTACGTCGCTTACATAAGCATGTTTGCTGAGGCGCTTAATGTGAGGGGTTTTATTGATTTTTTGAAAGGTTCGGGCTGTGTCCCTATTTATCTTTTATTTTTCTTCTTTTCTGCACCTGTAAAACAATGTAATTATTTTTACGAGTTAATATAAATGCATTTTTTGTTATCTTGATTTAATGGCTTACTCTACATGCACTTTAATTTTTTTACTGAGGTTTTATTGAAAAGATAAGATGGGACAAATAAAAGGAAGACTAGAATGTTAATTTTTCATAATTAAACGAAAAATTTATTTTGGAAATGATGTACAAAAGAGGAAGTAAAGAATTTCAAAAAAGGGGGGTGTCTAATCGACATACCCCTTGGACTACCTGTCGGCATAAGGTTCAAGTCAAAATCACTTCCTTATCTTTGATTGCATTTCCTGCGTACTTGTGGGTACTTAGGATTAGAAGGTTTGGCAGCATCCCTAATTTTTTGTCTTTTATGGATGCTTGTAGTATAAAAAGAGGACTTTGATGGTGGTTTTCATCATCATAACTCAACTTATTTCTTTTGCAATATTTCTTCTTCTTCTTCTTCTTCTTCTTCTTCTTCTTCTTCTTCTTCTTCTTCTTCTTCTTCTTCTTCTTCTTCTTCTTCTTCTTCTTCTTCTTCTTCTTCTTCTTCAATGGCACTTCCGATGTCCGAAACTTTCTCGGCTTACCTAGAAGGCTTAAAAGACATGTGCCTCTATAACGTTAGTTATGAAGTTTTCAGCTTGTTCTATGTCTCCTTATGTGGTAATCATCCGATATAATGGAATATTTTATAAGAGACGATACAATTCTGGTACCCTGAAGACCACATTTTTTTATTCAGCCTTGATGAGGTGTGTCCCACCTACAAAGAGTTTTCTGCTATCCTAGGTGTCAACCCAAGTGTGGAGGCAACTATGCCGAATTTATCATGTTCCCCTCGGGTATCGCTAGAAAAATTTCTATATGTCTCTCCTTTGGCTTCCTGGACGTTGGTGCAAAAAGGGAATATTGTCCGCCCAATATTAATAAATTCTGTGTGCCAAAAGAATTTTATTGACAACGGATTTTCCTGCACCGTAGCCCTAGGATTGACTTACAGGCTTCTTTTGGTGACAAGTGACATAATGGTTGACCATCAGGTAGCCATGATATTGTTGTGGATGTATTACTACTCTAGTCCAGCTGCAGTAGATGCCTGGAAGGAGAGTCGGGTTAACTTCTTGCGGGGGAGCCCTATTACGTTGTTCATGTGGTTGTATGAGAGACTGTTCCTAGTGTCTCCTAATGAGTTCCCTTGTCGGGGGTTCCCAACTTCTTTTCTCGGCCTTTATTCAGCTTCATCCCAATTACGTAGAACTGGATAAATTGGCTTGTTGATAATGGGGCCCTGCATCTTCACCGGTCTGTACAGTGGTGGGGGAACTTACATTCTATCTTGTAAATGGGAGATTATTGGTACGTGTGGTTGGTGGGACTTTTTCAGACCTCCTTCAACTTTCCATGACAACTTCTGTGCTAAGAGAATGGGGTACAATTATTCCTCCATTCATAACCGACTTCTTTCTTATGGAGGACTTGCTTGAATACTTTTGGATGATATTGGGACCCCTACGACAGTCTCACCTACCATCTCAATCTATTTGGAGGATAGATTCATATCGGGGGATTACTTGAAGTGGTTATGGAATCATGTGGTGAAGAAGATTATAGTGGAGGGGAATAGTCAGAGACGGCTTGTAATATTTGATAATTTGGAAGAAGGTGTCCTAGTTTCATCCAACCATTTAATGGCCTATCACCGCATGGATCGCATTCAGAGTTGTAACCACAAGTGGAGTTCTTGGGGCCCTTCATGGAGAGGGAATATGATGAGGAAACAGGTTTATGAGGCAGTTAAAGATAAGGTCTAGAGTATTAGTTAGGGTGGTGAAGCTTTGTGAGACGTTTGTGTAGGTTCGGAGAGGTATGTGAGAAGGTTGTGTTTGGTTTGGTAAGTGTTTATTTTTTCGTGAAGCTGTGGATTTTTTTTCATATTTGTATGGGGTTTGTAAGGGATTGGGCTATTTTTTCGTTCCCATCACTGATATTTCATGTAATATTTATATTCCTGTTTTTTTAATAAAAGAGCAATGATTTTGGAGTATTTTATTATGTCTTTGATGAATTATTTATTGGAATTTTATATACTGATAACTAAAGCAAAAATAATCCTTTTGTTCCTTTAAATGAAGAGGGAGACCATCCTTATCGGAGGGAGAAAATAATAGCATTTTGTGAGATAGAAAGGAACGTGCCCATATGTGTATTATGGACTGCTTACGTACCTCTGTGGGTTTGAAAATTTGTGAGCTTCTCTATTTCTCAAATGGGATTTAGAGAGGATCAGGTGCTACGTAGTTCTCCGTAAAAAGGAAGGAATATATTTTTTTAATAAAAGGGGTCTGAGAAAATTCAAAGCATGACAAGAGTTCAGACTATGGGAAAAACTTCTTGAGACAGTCCAAGTTGGCTGGACGCTTCATTCTTCCCCGTCGAGATCTGTCAGCATAGTGGAACCATTGAAAATGATTTTTGTCATGATGTAGGGTCCACTCCAATTGGGATTGAACTTTCCTCTCGGATCCGAAATGGGTTATATAATTTCCATGAGGGAAGGATCTCTTTTTGGACACCGCGTTCCTGACCTTTTTGTTGAATGAATATAAAATATGGTGATGGTAACCTAGTATGTGATATAGAGCTTTTAACATTTTCTCATTTAAGAGAATGTGTTCGTCATAGCGGTTTCATTTCCATTCTTCTTCACTAACCTGACTTTTGAGAAAAACCTATAGAAAAGATATTTCAAGTTCAATAGGGAGTATTGCCTCTATGCTAAATAATAGAGAGTAGGGAGTAGCCCCAGTGAGTGTTATGATGGAGGTATGGTAGCCCAAGAGGGCATATGGAATTCGATCGGTCCAATCTCTATTGCTTTCGGTCATCTTGATGATGATGGACTTGAGGCTTATTTTGGCAACTTCGACAGTCCCATTGGTTTGTGATCGGTAATGAGAGAACTTGAGTCTTTGAATTTCGTATTCATCATTTAATTTTGTGACCTAAACCTCAAAAGAGCGGCCATTGTCTATCCGGTTGGTTCAGATTATGCATCACTGTCGCAAATTTTATTATATAAATATTAACCACCTAACATTTAAAAAGGTTGTTGTCAGAATTTTATCTTTTCAATTAATATAGAAGAATTTAAAGAAATAACTAAATATTCACCATCCGATCCAACCTCATAAGAAATGAAATAACTGATATATCCCACTAGTGTGCAAGCCTAGCGAACCTTCAAATCCCACTAGTTTCTATTCCCACACTAACTAGTTCTTCCTGTCTAATAACCAATCATAGTTCGATATCGTTCTCATGTATTTACCTCGCAATATATAATACATATAATCAATTCCTCTTTAGCATGAAAAGGCACTTTCAGTTTAATATAATTAAGTTTTTGCTACTTAATTCATTTCAGCTTTTATTATTAATTATACCTACTTAATTCACACAGTAGGTATCATCAAAAGTATATATATAAATATATACCCACTCTATCTTATATATATGCAATACTGCACCCCAAGACAGAGCTTCGGTGCCTACATACTTTGCTATCATGTCTCGTTGCATTTCTCATTACATAAAGAACAAAAGAGTCAATCTCTCGCGAACCATAAAAACAAATCACATATATTGGAGGCAAACATAGTCCCAAGCTGACGGGCTACACAAATACCTATGCACCCATACGACCGTCATCACTATCGTTCTCACAGATAGTCCGTACCTAGGTTCTATGCTCAAGTGGTACAAATTAATATCCCACCCGAAGGCTCCTTCAGGCATGATTGTCCACAATGCACAACCTCCGCTCGATAGCAAGAAACGTAGGTATGTTATACACATAATATTTAAATCAATAAGTATACACACAACTTATTATATACAATAAAAATTCATGTAACCCAAGTCCCCAAGTTTATATGTAGTATTATCGTCTCTACTACTCACAATTTTTCAACCTTACAATTTATCTCTCTAACAAGTACATTCTCTTTAATGTACTATTATCTCGTTATGTCCCTTGTGTAGTCACACTCTCATCTCACTACTAACTAAGAATTTAAATCACTCGATGTTAGCATAGGTCAATTTCTCTCACTTGCACCAACCTAGAAGGATTTTAACTTTCCCGGGACATAATTTATGAATTCTGGAATCTCGTTTGAAGTCAAGGATTCTCGTTCGAACGTGATTCTCACTTCGAACGAACTCAAAAATCTTGTTAGTAATCTCATTGGAATTCTCATTTGAACGAGGTCGTTCGAACGACCTGGGCAGGTCTTCAAACGAGAATTCCTAGAGCTTCCATATTGTAAGCGACGATGCACCCGGTTTGTGACACCAATCAATTATACTTTTCAAATTCACTTATTTAATTAGGTAACTCAGATTTAACAAAACCAAATTCAAAATAAAATCAGCCCATGGGCGTGCAAGTGTAAATAAAAGTAGGCAAGCAAGTGACAGAGTAATTCAGGAAAAATCCCCTCAGGGCAAAACCTTTATTTTCTAGTACTTTGACAAGGTTACATCACCATTGAGTTACATACCACTTCCCTCAAGCGTAATGCACGATGTCTGTGTCGAACCTTCAAAGCTTTAGCTAGAACTCAGCAGTGGCTCACTCGCAGCCATTTCAAAATTGACAGGCAACCCAGACATGCAATTTTGATTCATTGTAGGATTTCCCTCCACAGTAGATCTCGGCTCTCCAGTTGTAGAGTTCTTCTCACAAAGGTTGAACTATAGGAAAATTAAGGTTTGGGTTCCACCAAACAACTCACAAAAAAATCTCTCTGGGATTTATGAATTGTGAAAACAAAATGAACCCTCAAAAATGTGTTGGAGAAAAGGTAAACTCTTAAAAATGTATTCTGATCAAAACAGAATTTTCTCCACATAAAAATACTACGACTGTCACCCTATATATAAGAATTTTAAGGCGGTGACATGTAAAACAAAAAGTGTTCTCGTTCGAACGAACTGTCCTGTCGTTCGAATGATATCTGATCTCGTTTGAATGAGATAGTATCTCATTTGAATGACTAGGTACGAAACTCAAAATTCTTTTTATAGAGTTTTAATAAATTTGGAAACTTATTGTCCTTCTCTTTCTCGGACACATCGTCCTCCTCTTTCTCTCACTATCACTAAGGGTAGCGGGCATGGAAACTTTCTTACCATCTCTCCTAAGTCTAGTGGGACAGTCAAATTACTTGTGCCCTTTCCCATCACACTCAAAACATCTATTTTCTCAAGGTTCTACTCACTCTCTTTCTCTTTCTCACTGCTTTCTTTGGTCATGTCTTTCTTTTTGTATTTCTCCAAAAACTTTTTATTGGGAGTTCTTTATTTTGAAAATTGGAGAAATTTTTTAAAATTTTTGGAAAGCAGCCCATCAGATTCATATTCACACTCTTTTTTTTTCTCTCTCTCTTCTTTTATCCTCATTGGATATTGACTGTGTCCTAAGTGTAACCCCCTTAGGCTTAACTGTTTGGGAAACATATCTAACTTGTAGGTATGAAGATACCCTACCAACTTTTCTAACCTAAGTCTTCTCAAATTCCCAATTAAGTTCAAAAGAGTGACTTTTGGAATTAATCATTTTGGAAGAAATCTCAAAATCTTTTTCATAACCCGCGTGTTATCAATTGCCTCACCCAAATTAAAGCTAGTGTTGACTATGTCCGACAAACGTGCATAAAACTCATCAAAAGACTTAGACTCTGTCATAGTGATGGTCTCAAATTGGGTGGCAAGATTTTGCAACTTGGATTCTTTAACAACGGTGGTAACCTCATGTGTGAAAGTCAAAATATCACATGCCTCTTTAGACGTGGTGCATGTCATAATTCTGCGGAACTCGTCTGGAGTGATGACTCCAGAGATATCGCTCAAACCACGTGAATCAAATTTGGAAACTTTTAAATCGTCCTCAGTCTAGTTTGACACAGGTTTTAAAGAGGTGATGTTCTCAACAATAACGGTGGGAGGAGACCAACTATTTTTAACCAACAACCAAACACGCTCGTCTATGGCTTTTAAAGCAGATTTCATACAAGCTTTCCAATAGGAAAAATTATTGCCGTCAAAAGTAGGTACCCGATTGTATAAGTGATCCATCAAAGTTTAAAAAAATTGAAAGAAAAAAAACTTTTTTCGAAAAAAGGAATTCACAATAAAATCGTGAAGCCTGCTCTGATACCAGTTTGTAAGCGGCGATGTGCCCAGTTTGTGATACCAATCAATTCTACTTTTCAAATTCACTTATTTAATTAGGTAACTCAGATTTAACAAAACCAATATCAAAATAAAATCAACCCATGTGCGTGCAAGTGTAAATAAAATAGGCAAGCAAGTGACAGAGTAATTCAGGGAAAAACCTTTATTTTCTAGGACTTTGACAAGGTTACATGACAATTAACTTACATACCACTTCCCTCAAGCATAATTCACGATGTCTGTATCAAACCTTCAAAGCTTCAACTAGAACTCAGTAGTGGCTCACTTGCAGCCGTACCAAAATGGACACGCAGTCCAGACACGCAATCTTGATTTTTTGTAGGATCTCCCTCCACAATATCTTTCGGCTCTCCAGTTGTAGAGTTCTTCTGAAAGAGGTTGAACTATAGGCAAAGTAAGGTTTGGGTTCCATAAAATAACTCACACAAAAAACTCTCTGGGATTTGTGAAAACAAAATGAACCCTAAAAAATGTGTTGGAGAAAAGCTAAACTCTAAAAAACGTATTCTGATCAAAAATGAATTTTCTCCACAAAAAAACACTACGAATGTCTCCCTATATATAAGAATTTTAAGGCGGTGATGTGTAAAACAAAAAGTTTTCTCGTTCGAACGAACTGTCATATTGTTCAAACGACATCTGGTCTCGTTCGAATGAGATAGTATCTCATTTGAATGACCAGGCACGAAACCCAAGACTCGCTTTCCAAAGTTTTAAGAAATTTGGAAACTTAGAAACCAAATCTCTTATGAATCTGAGAACAGTTATCAA
Source organism: Sambucus nigra (assembly GCA_949130495.1). Lineage (NCBI taxonomy): Eukaryota > Viridiplantae > Streptophyta > Magnoliopsida > Dipsacales > Adoxaceae > Sambucus > Sambucus nigra. The sequence continues at coordinate 158,970,339 of OX422215.1, forward strand.
AAAATCTTTTACGAATAAAAATGTTTTTGAAAAATAAAAACCATTTAAAATAATTCAAAAATCATTTTTTCATAAAAGGAAAAATATTTAAATTTTTTATAAAACAAATTCCAACATTTCTATGTAAATTTAAAATGGAACATAACCAATTTACCAAGTCCATCCTTGTTGGGCATGATTGTTGAAGATGACTTGAAATTTGGAACGTCGATTGAAGATGTGCGCTTTCTAATTCCTCGAAACATATATAACGGTGTATGACATACTGAATGTGATGGACTATGTCCTTACACCTGTCCCATCACACTAGTAATTATTACAATTAAATCTGGATTAATTATAAATTAAATTTTCTCCATTTAAATTAATAAAACCTAATTCCATAATTAAAATAAAATTCCATAAAAATACGGGATATTGCAAACTTACAAATTCTTCTGGCTTTTAGTATCCTCATTGTGGATGTTCTATCAAGCAAACTAAAGGCGTCAAGTCTATCTCACGTCTTTATGAGGAAGAGTCCCATTGAGTCCGTATGGAATTACTCTGTTCGATATTAGGATATGTATCAAACGAATTCTTGAAGAGTGTTTTCAAATTATCTTAATGGTGTTCATCATATGTCCTTAATAATAAAATCAACATTTGACTTAAATTAAGAAGCGAGCGACCGAAGACCAAGACGAAGGCAAAGTGGCGTTATGGAATAGTGTAAAAGGATTTCGATTGTTTGAGTTGTACTCGGTGGTGATCAACGAAATCGAAGGAGACAATATCCATGGACAAATCAAAAGCCGCGACTGTGGTGAACCCGAGCAAATCATGTACTCAAGAGATGCAGGCATGATCGGAGTACCCCTTTTACTGTGTGGCCTAGAAAAACCCTTGTTAGCCTATGATGAGTTCGAGTTATTGTTTTATCTCGGCAAGGCTGCCCCCCCATGAGAAATGAATGGATTGGTTTTTTTCCTGGTTTCCTGGTACTGCCCATTTTGACCAGGTCATCACTAAGGAAGTTAAAAGCGAAGGGTTTGGTAAGGCCACAATTACGTATGAAGCCATCTCCCGTGCCATGGAATTCTATGCGGATGTTAGGTTTCTAGGCATAGGTGAAAATAATGATAAATACCCCATCCATGTTTATGGAAAAATTATTGCTTTCCACGGTGACTTTCTGGGCACTAATCGCCTGCTCTACCAGACTTCTAAGGAAAATGCCCATCCATTAAAGGAAGGGGGATTCCTTCCATTGTTGAGATTTGCAATAGCAGCTCCATTGAAACACATGCTTAGTATTCAAGTAGATCTATGGGCCTGTTACCATGACCCAACCTCTGATCCTATCCGAACTTCTTTCATTGCAGATTTTCGTGTTAGGCTTGGCTCGGGTGAAGCTTATGTAGAATTTGAGGATCGGGAAAAAGTGTCCCTCACTTGGATGGTGCCTGATTTTTTTTAAAAACTTTCTAGGCTGTGTTGGACTTGGATTATGTAAATGTGTCTTGTTTGCTTATGCTACTACTCAATTGTTGTGTTGGACATGGATTATGTAAAAGTGTCTTGGTTTCTTATGCTACTACTCAATTATTGTGTTGGACTTGGATAATGTAAGTTCTAAGTACTAGTCTTTCCTTTTTCCTTATTAGTCTTACTTTAACCATACAACTATGTCACCACATATATTATACACATTCCTAAAGTAATTTTGTAAGATACCACATCAGATCGAATTCATTATCATTTGATATCCAATTTGGGATGTATAAATCATACACGTGGGGCGGCAATTCCTGTTATGCGGGTGAAATGTTTTTTTTGTTGTATTGGAGCAGTTTAAAGAACTAATAAATCTAAGACGTTCCAATCGTGTCATTTCAGGTTCTTTTCGATTTATTCGTCCGAAATTGCTACAACTTTACTAACTCATCCCAAAACTCCTCCGATCCCTAGTTTCATGACGATTATACACATCCAAAAACCACGAGGTAGCCCTAGTGTACATATTTAATTGAAAACTCACCCAATCAGACATCACATCCCTTCTCGGGCCTCCCGTCCCTTACTAATTAACGTGATGTCATGGAGCCAACTTGCTCCAAACCAAAAGATCTCATCGCAATATGGATTTACTCCGATACAATTGTTGTTCTCTTATGCCACTACTCAATTGTTGTGCTAACTACTGATCTTTCCTTTCTTCATTTTCCTTTTCACTTTTTCCATATTAGTCTTGTCTTACTCGAGCCATACAATTATATCACCAATTGTTACCTAATACATATTATATACATAAACTATTTAGGCAAAATTTATTTGTTTACATGACAATCCACCCTATTTAAGATAGATAAAAAATATACAGAACAATACTAATAGTCCATTTTAGATCTCGCACAAACAACATTATATGCATAAAAAATTTAAAGTAAGTCGATCTTTTTACAACACCATATAAACATTTTAGAAATTTTGGACAAATTATCATTTGTTTATAGGACTATACCCTATTTAAAAAATAAAACATTAGTCCCACAACAATAGTAATAGTCCATTTTGGACCTCGTATAAACATCATAATTTAAGTAAAAATAAATAAATTAACAACATAACTAAGCCTATCATTTATGCATTACTCTCTCCCCAAGATGACCCAATGTTGATACCTCATCCCCCTATTGTCATTTACTTTTGGTACAGTCCATTGTTGCTTTAACTAAGTGAGTTGTGAAAAAATTGCCACTAACAAAAGTAAAAAAAGATTGCCCACCAAAAAATCTCATTGATTACAATTGTGCCGAGAAAAGAACAACCCAAAATAACTAACAAACTAATATAATATCTTTCATACAGTAGCATAACCAAAACAACTACAAATTAGACTATGAGAAGAAATTACAATGGTTCAATTTGCAAAAATGTGCATAAAAACAAATTACTAAAACTTAAAAAGTTGAAAATTTAGTGTTGTATATATACTAGATCTCCAACTTCTGTAACAAATCAAAACAGCCTATCCCTATCTTTATAGGCAAACTGAGGCAGATCCTGGCCGAAGGTGTCTCCAAGTTGTCAGTCATCCCATGAGAAGCAACTTCAACTGAATTAGAAGCCATCTCAAACAACATCTTTGGGAACGGTGATATCGACTCGGCTATGCTCCTTTGTCTGCTCACAGACCGATACCCACCCAAGTGGATCATGTTGTCCATAATTAGGCTTAAATGTTGAAAATCATATTCCACCCCATATACTTTGAACACGCTAGTCACCTCATTTATGGTGGACTTTCTTGCAGCTTCTACCCCAAACGTTTTAAATACTACGTGGTTGTTATTGGAATATAAAAACTTGATATGAAGTACATTTTACACTTCCCAATATGAGGTGAAATTCACTCTGGATGCCGTTAGTTCCCATTTATTCCCACCTCCCTCTAGTTCACCATTTCATCTGGATCCTTCCAATTTGATTGTCGTTCGCTAACCTCTTATTCGATCACTTGGCATTGATCAATCTTGCTAGAGCTCCCAAAATGAGCTCTCTTTGTAGCCTTCTGACCAATCTGAGCCAGCAAAATCTGAGGTTCATTTATAAAGAAAAATTGGACTTTAAGACGCAATCATTTAGCTTCCACAAAGATGGTCCTATCCGTGTCCTTTTTGTAAAGTTCAACTTTGACCTTTTTCTTTATTTTAAAATTTGATTTCGCTTCTTTGTCACTTGATTCCGATTTTACAACATCAACATCCCCAATTTCAGATTCTGTCATTTCATCTCCATCATCAGCTTGATCCGTTTCTTTTGCAGGTTCCTCTTCATTCATTTCCTCATACATAACTGAAACTTTCATTCTTTTCATTATTAATTTCTAAACCAACTATCAAGTCCAAAATAAAAAAAAGAATTAATAATAACCATTAATCTCCATGGCATAATGATGCCTCGAATGGATTTTTAATTTTACCCTAATTATTAATAGAAAGTTTTCAACAACAATTAAATTGATGTAACGGAATTTCTCATTTTATCCTTGTTGTTTTAGAGTGATAATTTACCATTGATTGGGATAGGAGTGCACGGTAGCAAAATCAATGTCAGATACGCGATTGTTTGCGATAAAGTTTGTTTCTATATGAAGGCTAGGAGCATGTGGTTTATGTCTATTGATTTCACATGATAAGACATTTCCATTATGCATGCCTATATGAGAAGCAATGATGAATAAAAATTAGCACAAATTCTATAAGAAAATTTATGTGCAATAATCTATATTATACTCCTAAAACAATAGAAAGATGGTTTAATGGTAATCATTTATTTCATATGCTTATTATACCTCTAATATTATATAGCAACTCTAATTTGACGATTCAGCTCCACTCATTTATGCCTTAAGCTATAACGTGTAAGCCTTATAGCCTCCCCATCTCCCTTTTCTCCCCTCACGAATCCATTCCACCTTGTGAAACAGGTGGATCGTTACTTCATCCCTCACTCCACCCACATCTTGAACTTCTACTTCTTGCCCCATGTACTCCCCAAACCCCATATAAATTAGCCTGAGCTTATTTCATAGCTAGTAAAAATGACACAACATCCCTCTCACCCTATATATCTTAATCACCACACTAGCCGTCTCTTTTTCTCTCATATGTTCTTTCACTATTGGTACGTTCTACACATGGTGATACAAATCAAGACACATACCACAACAACGAGAGCTTGAGACCCCTGATGAGTTTTTTTATGAAGATCTATAACAATCCGCTTAAAATAATAACGGGTGCCAACCTTATACTACATTAAATCAGGAATCTCAGATGGCTCATTCTCAGCACCAACAAACTATACAACAACATAGAAGGTTAACTACTCGAAGTCATATAAGCGAGATGCCAAAATAAAATAAAACATACCACGAACAACAAGCCAACACTATAGAACTACTAACAAAAGTAAAATGCACACAAGTACCGTGATAAATGAAGTCCTAGAATAAAATGAAATGAGTATATACAAGGAAATATACCCGAATACGCTGTCGGGTCACAGACAGTAAACCATCATAAAGAAGAAATATAAACATCCATAAATATCCCTTGGGTATAAACCTGATATACAACATGAATCCTACCTAGAGTTTCAAAGGAAGTATTAAGCGACTACAATCTAAATCCCACCATAGTCTGCAATAGCTACGGCTCCCAAGACTCTAGATAGAAAAGCATCCGATATCCATGCGGTAGGACACCAGTAGTAATATGTACATACGTATATATAACAAAAGAGAAATATAAATGGGTCAGATCCCGAGGTGTAAAAATGTTTAGCAAGTGTGTTAACCGTGCATAATAAATATAAATTCACTTATTTCATAATTAAAGTGGAGTCACACTCTCGTGAAATACCAAACTCGCCTCTCATCTAACATCGCACACCTATTCACGTCCTGGAATCTTAATTAAGTTACCCCACACATAAGGACAACCTAACTTACCATAGACAGGGCCTATACCCACAAGACCCGCCATCCTATCATAACCCAAGAATCCTCCTGATTCCAATCACACTTAATTATATATATACATTTATGCCATACTAGGCTTTATTGATTCCAATTTATAACTTAATAAGTTATCCATTTTATTACTTCACATATTAACATTTAGCTTCAAATTTACAGTTATTCTCTAAATAGCATGCACAATTTAATAAGGACAAAACTTCTCTCCACTCTCAACATTGCATTACGTTTCGTGCGTGGGGCGTCCCGCAAAGCGAAATCCAAACAAGGAACCCCCCGATACACTACTCCTTGACAATGTCGATCGTAGAGATCCATTATGTCACACACGCCAATCATAATACTGAAACATACAAGTACAAAGGACAAAACTTCCCCCTAATCTCAACATGGAACTGCGTTTCGTGCGTGGGGAGTCTCGCAAAGCCAAATCCAAACAAGGAACCCCCGATACACTACTCCTTGACAATGTCGATCGTAGGGATCAATTATTTCATACACACAAATCTATTACTACCACTATATACAAGTACAAAGAACAAAACTTCTCTCTACTCTCAACATTGCACTGCGTTTCATGAGTGGGGTGTCTCGCAAAGCGAAATCCAAACAGGGAACCCCCCGATACACTACTCCTTGACAATGTCGATCGTAGGGATCCATTATGTCATCCACACCAATCCACTATAATCTCTATTACTATCTAAAAACAACCTAAAAGTCTCCCTTAAATCCTTGGGTTGTTATAACCAAAATTTTCCTTAAGTGCGATACATCAACCCCCAACAATCTAGTACACCATAATCACCCAAGATGTGCACCATAGAAATTTCATATCCTTTTCACCTATAGGATATAATATATATATATATATATATATATATATATATATATATATATATACTCTAAACATATATATATACAACCATTCATTCTTATAGCCATGTGTACATAACACATATAACGCACAATTGCCATACACATAAAATATGCGGCTATAGAATGCCAATATACTACACCATGCTATCATCTTCTAGGGCATTACTCATATACCATCCTGGGGACCACCGGTGGGACTAAATATCACCCACTTCACGGCCAACACACACACACGACGTTCGGGAAGTGGTCATAGTTCCTAATCGTCAATGAGATGAAACATACCCACCACGTCTCATCCCAAAAAAATGTATATCACATAATAACACAATGGACGCTATGACCTGGGGAATATCCACACTTTGCTCCTCGAGCCAGGTTGCTCACCCTCATCGCGCAACTTCTCAATGATAGCATTTGCGGGGTATGCTTCACAATACAAGTATATATATCATTCACATACACAATATATATACATCCATATGATTACATCATATAATTAAACCATCACATACAGTTTAGTTATCCACGCCATGAATATACACATATATACATATCTACATAGATATATATATACATACATATATACATACCCTCTCTCATTCGTATGTATGAAAGTTATAAACTCGGCTATACGTGTATATAATCCCCTTTATACTAGCCGTCGTCCCGAACGTATTTAATTTAATTCCTTATATAAATACGATCCTTCACTTGAATCTTATTCATCCATTATCCCTATGATATGAATAGTCTTCCAATATATTCAACATTAAGGTTATCACCCCAAAGTTTAACACATATAATTTTCACTATACAATCCGTGAACATCCGAATGTACATCAATATATCTAATGATAATAACGACTATAAGTGTACACATAACTAATAGTCTTCAAACCACGATCTCAATCCTCAATTCATTACATAATCCTTTTAATTATCGGAATCCCAATTGTTACCCACATAATCACTATTTGTAAGCCTCAAGCTTGAAACTACAATTATTTTATGATCTCATCATTTATTGGGATATCCACCCTAATAAATTACATGCCGATATATATAAACTAGTCCGACGATAAGTATACTCACAACTATTTGTCGGCAATAAGTTAAATCACTCTCACTTTCGATTTCGGTTCAATGTCTCATAATGAACCCTTCACATTAAAACATTTACAATTTATTCCCATAACTAAGCATACGTGGCCTCTCATTCATCTTTGTAGCCCAATAATATCTAGGCTCTCTAAATAGAACTTCCCTTCTTAAAGAAAACTTCACACTACACCCATCCAACAATCTCCAATACACACGTACATTCGTCTCCAAAATAATTCGATATATCCCCACCATCATGTCATATAAGAAACCCTTTAGAAATATTCAAATCATATCTCCTACATCATATTATAATGTTCCATATCGATAAACCCCATTGAAATGGAACAAAACTCGCTCCAAAAAAACCTTACTGAAATAGCCCTGTTTCCGAATCGATTCGGCCTGTCCCGAATCGATTCGGTCTCAAGGGCGAATCGATTCGATCCAACTGCGAATTGATTCGTTCCAAAGGACCTGTGACTCTGTCTCAAGCTGAATCGATTCACCTTGGGTCCGACTCGATTCGGTCATGCAGACCTGGCACTTTTGCCTAAGCCGGATCGATTCACTTAGGGGCTAATTGATTCGGGTCTCCAGAACCTTGAAGGTCTCTTCTTCTTCACAGAACCCACTAATTTTAAACCCTAAAATATTCACTTCGAACCCTTAAACCTTCATCAAAACATGATTCTAAGCCCATAAATCAACCCAAAGTTGATTGCAACCATTTCTACACCAACCAACCATTATATAAACATCAATTTCAAGATTTAAACCACAAAATCTAGTTTTTGATATTAATACCCAAAATTCAATTCTTTTATCCACAAATTATGAAATGAAATACACAAATGAAATATTTAGCAAGATTAAACACTTGCCTCAGTATTGTAGAGGTTGAATCATCCTCGAGATCGCGTTTGGGCCAAGATCTCCAAGCTTTCCCTTCTCTGTCTCTTCCTTTCTTCTTCTTTCTCTCTTCTTTCTTTCTATTTCTCTCTTCTCACAAATGAGAAGGGCTGAAATCGTAAGCCCTTAAATCCCTTAAAACATAAGTCCCAGTTTTAAATGTTAATACACACTTTAAATGACTCGTTTACTCCAATTCGAGCCAACTAACTTAAAAATTAGTTCAGAACCGAAATAAAACCCATGGACAGTCATTTTGACTATCTCGACCCATTCGGAACCAATGCTACACTCAAAATTAACATTCGGAATACTTTGTAACATCCTCTATTTTTGGACTTCAATTTCCAAATTTTAAAATTCTCCAATTTAAATAAATTTTAGTTCTCCCAAAAATTTAATTTGTCGATCCCAAAATCTTGGCGTGTAACACCCTTCCCCCTTACAAGAATTTCGCCCACGAAATTTAAGATATGCCTAGGACTTCGAATCTCATCTAGTCCTTACATCTACCCTCAAGATCACTATATCGATCCTTTCCAGTTCTCACATCGAACTATATAACTTTAAAATAATATTAGTTACCCAGGGCACCCATGCACCCCATACTCGAGCTCAACTTGTAAAAACATAACCCGGCTCCACTAGCCTGAAATCGTAATATAACTCTCCATTAAATATAACCTATAGCAACATATTAAGCATATAAAAGTTTGAAATTCCCAATGGTTCAACTCTTCTCAATTCCTGACACTAGCTACCTTCATGCGGGGGAGGTCTCACAAGAGAAATCCAAATAAGGAACCCTCCCAATACACAACTGTGTAGCTATGTCGGGGATTGAGATCAGTTGAACTAGGGTTAAGTTTTTATAAAATATTTTCGCATTTGATATTTCCCGAAGGCCTATATAACAATACAATATGTTAAAAAATTCGTGTCTTTCGACACGCCATTCAAATATCCTATGTCCAAGACACAAGGCCTCAATAAATACAATACTCTAACCAATACCTAGTTCTCAAAACTAGCACAACCAAGAGCTAAATTCCCGCTCAATGTTAATTCTGCTAAACTCTGAACCTCCTCAGTTATACTAATCCTTTAACATCACCATAAAGCATTACCGCAAGGTAAGTCCTCCTCTCATTGGAATACCACAAGTATATGCCCTAGAATATCGATAAAACAATAACATAAAAATTACTACCTAACAGCCTAAACAATCCGCACTTCCAGAAATTAATAGCATAACTCTCTATTAAATCATCGCGAGACAGTCTAATATCCCAAAAAGTGTCACACAAAGACCACACTTCTTCAGATCGGTAAAAGTCACCAACACCAGGTTTCCTAACAATGTTGACAAATTTATCAATCTAAACCTCCCAAGGGGTTCCTATTCTCTCCTCATCAGGATTAGCTTATCGATCATGAAATTGTCCTTCTTATTTCTTTCCTGAATCACGGAAAGAAATACCTCAAGTCAAAGCGTACCCAAAATCTGTTATGGGCATTGCATCTCTCATCTTGCCCCTCCTGGACGAAATATTCTTAGCGACGTCTGAGACAAAAACAATTGTGTCAGAACTTCATTCAAACCAGTACACCTCATAGAAGAAGATAAATGTAGTGAACACAACAATACTGATAGTAAAGCTCTATATCAAGAACGTTAACGGAAGAATGCAGAAAACCCGCACAGATCCTAAAGACTCTAGAACCGGATGCCATGATACCATCGGTGACAACCCACTTAAAAGAATAACGGGTGGCCAACCTTATACTACATTAAATCAGGAATCTCAGATGGCTCATTCGCAGCACCAACAAACTATAGAACAACATATAAGGCTAACTACCCGAAATCATATAAGCGACATGCCAAAATCAAATAAAACATACCACGAATAACAAGCCAACACTATAGAACTACTAACAAAAGTAAAATGCACAGAAGTACCGTGATAAATGAAGTCCTAGAATAAAATGAAATGAGTATATACAAAGCAATATACCCGAATAAGCTGTCGGGTCACAGACAGTACAACATCATAAAGAAGAAATATAAACATCTATAAATATCCCTTGGGTATAAACCTGATATACAACATGAATCCTACCTAGAGTATCAAAAGAAGTAGGAAGCCACTACAATCTAAATCCCTCCACAGTCCATAACTGCTATGGCTCCCAACACTCTGGATAAAAAAGCATCCGATATCCATGCGGTAGGACACCTGCAGTAATATGTACATACATATATGTAGCAAAAGAGAAATATAAACGGGTCAGAGCCCGAGGTGTAAAAATGTTTAGCAAGTGTGTTAACCGTGCATAATAAAAATAAATGCACTTATTGTAACACCCCGCCTAATTAAATACCGGGTGGCCAGTCCCATACCAAATTAAAACATAATATACAGTTGGATCATTCTTAGCATCACTGTCGAAAACATTTACTAATCACCCAATACCCAACTGAGCTGGTGTAAAAAACTTTCCAAATTTTAATTCAACAAAATCCATTTTTAGTTTACGAATAACACAACACATATTATTCTACAATGCTAATAACTGAACAGATAACACAAAAGAATTTAAATACAATTGGAATAAACATTCCCACATAATTATCCAATATAGTAATCCCAATAATAATAAATATATTAAAATGACACGAGTACAAGACTGTATGACTCAGATAGAAAAGATAACTGAATTACTTTGGGCGACATGCCCTAACTAAAAGAATATTGTGAATAAAATGAAGATAGGCTTCTAAGCAATACTCCATAGCTCGACATAATCCGCTAAGGTTGGTGTCCCTTATGCTGGACACCTGATATAGAAAGTACAATAGAAAAGAGAATATGCAAGTAAACGGGTCAGAGCCCGATGTGAAAATGATTTTAAAAATAATAAGTATTTAACAAGTGCAATAAAGCACTTATTATGTACATGTTAGTATCCAAACTCTCACTTGCTATTCTCACCTCTCATCTAGAGTGCACGCTTAACGTTTCCTATTAACCTCCTAGTTAATGGTTCCTCCTAACTAGTTTCCATAATATGATTTCATCCCACATCATAACCCCGTATCTCCCATACCATACGTAGTATAAACATTCTTATATGTTTCCCATTAATATGAATCGTTTCTCATTAATATGAATTAAGCTTTTCAAATCTATAAGAATAAACGTTCATTAGCTTAATTCCATTCTCTTTCTCTATTGACCGTTATCTACAATTGTCACACAGTAGATTGATTTAACCACTATATATACATTTATTTAATTCATTATATATATATATACATATATAATACGGCACCCCGAGTCACAGTTGCGGTGCAATGCATTACTCTGCTATCATGTCCCAATATCGCTGATCACCGAATTGGGGACTAAAGGATCAGTAAGGATTCCTCGAACCACAAATATCAACACAAGAGCCAAACATAGTTCTCATACCCAAGGGTCACGCAAAGACCTACGTTCCCATAGTCAGCGGACTTATCAACTCCCCGATAAGTCTTCCATAGACCTATGTTCTTGAGCGACAAATCAAAATCCCATGGATTCATCAGGATATAACTGCCCTCACGCACAAATCTCCCATCGAATATCAAGTAAGTCAGGTATGTCATACACATAAATTATCAATCAGTCAAATTGGCATTATCATCTACCTATAATACAATATCAATAAGGTAATCACACTACCCTCAGATAATTCCCACACGTAGCATTATATCTCTCAAATCCTACGTATTAAAATATTACGACTTTACTTATTTAATTTAATCATTCCAGAGTCTCACTCATTACCCAAGGTTTAAATAGGTCTTCCTCAATTTATTTATTCAGTAAGAAATCATTAATATCCTACTGGTCCATATCATCTTATCTCCCGAATTACTACGAATTAAACTCTCCTTTAATTTGGGTTACAACCGATAATTTCTAATCTCTTATAAACACATCTTCTATCACTTAGGATTAAACCCTGTTGTAAACCTAAGGCTGCCCAGGTAATTTATTAAATTACCCCTTCTAGTCCTATCCTTTATCCTCATCATGCTCATTATAATCCAACACATGCATCTAGCAACCGAATTTCTTTTCAATTTAATTAACATAATTCTCAATCAATTAAATCTAAATCACATTAATTCAATTCTTATCTAGGGCTTACTGATCTTCCCTAAGTCCCATTATATCCAATTAATAATCACCAAAGATTTAGAAAAGGGTTGGGATAAGAACAAGCATTAAAAGAAACAACTTCATGAATTCTGGGGAGGTGGATCGATGGAAGGCAGGGGGTCGATGGATCGATCGCCCTGGTAATAACCCAGTTTTCTACATTTCTTCTACTACGGATTTCATCACTTTTGATCATTCAAACCTTCATATTAACTACCCAAATTACTTAAAAACCTTACTACATGATATAGTAACATATGTGAATGGTTTCTAATGCTCTAAACATCCTAGAATCATCAAGAGATTGAATTAAAATCATATATTCATCCTATTTTTCCAGAAAATTATAAACATGATATCTTCAAGAACACCATCGATTCTCAGAATTTCTTTAACAGATTTATGATTATTTCATGGATTACTATCTACCTACAACATGAGTTTGATTCCTATATACTTCCATTTTTAAGAAATCAATTAACAATTCTATCTTTATCTTCCAAATATGAAAAATCTCATCTTTTTATAACTATCCTAACATGGGAAATATACAAATTTAGATTGCAATTATCAAACACTTACATCTAATGAAGGTCTGATCCTTTGGAGATGAATAACAAAGGTGGATCTCCCTTTCTTCGATCACTTCCAGTGGTGGTTGGTGGTTGTGACCTTTGGTTCTTCTCCTTTCCAAGCAAGCTTATCTTCTCCCAAGCAACCTTTCACTCTCTCTCACAAGGTGACTTCTCAATATTGTGTAGAAGAGATGAATGAACCCACGCACAAATAATATCCAAATTCTTATAATAAGACAAAATCTGAAATCACTATTCACCCCTATAAAAATGACCAAAATGCCCTTGTTGGTTGTCTTCTAATTTCCAAATGACCCGAGACTCAAAACCAACATCCAAATAGATTTTTCTGACTATTTTTACCATTCTCGACGCAATGACGCAGTCGAAATGACTATAAGGATGATGTAAAAATAAGTTTCCTTTTTAATGTACTAAATTAGTCCCGACAAGTCCCATACCGCATCCGACTAAAAATTCAAATTACTGAATTAATATCAAACAGCCATATCAATAATATCACATTTATATATTACCTAAATATCTTTAAGTAATATTCAGAATCATTCATTTTAAGATCCACAAATCGAATAAAACCCAAATGAATGAATTATAATAAAATCCAATTAATCCATTAATTTAAAATATAACCCATTTTAAAAGTCGTTTAAATCACGGGGTATTACATACTTCCCCCCTTATAACAGAATTTCATCCCGAAATTCAGAAAGATAAATCATACCGGTAAGGTCAACTCTGAGTATAAAATTCACATCGCAAGTAATCTATGTCGTACCGCCCATAGAGTACATTAATGAAAATCCCCATTGATGTTATACGCCAAGCCTCACCATATAGTTCCAACTGAATCGAATTTAAACTATACCCAATCTTCCCTATACCATCTTCGTGACAAATTTTGGAAAAAGAAGATTGATCCTTAATCATTAAGTAAATAAATCCCGAAGTCAAAACTTCTACATTCCGTAATAAAAAATACTTACTGTTTCACAATTATGAAAACTACTACAATCCAACCATTCAGGGAGCCCATGCACCCTATTGCACAATTTTCATTATAATATTTATCACAAAGGTTATAAACTCATATCCTAAAGACCTAACTTATTTCGAATCCTAACGGTTATTAGTTTCATGAGTGGGGAGTCTCGCAAGAGAAATCCAAATAAGGAACCCCAGATACACTACTACCTAAAGTAGTCGATCATTGAAACTCCTCAGGTCCTTAGTCAATAGTATATAACTTTTCTATGGGTTTTATCGATTTTAAAATAAAAGTCTACTCATCTATTCTCTTGTTAAAGACAAGACACTGGCTATAGCAGTACATACGCTCTCATATACCACAAGTCAATCCATACCACTAGTCACATCATGTTCGGACATGCCTAAAGTAAGTAATTCCGTGATAACAATCAAACCCATGTGATGACATGAAGAATATAGGTGTCCCACAACCCCTCGGTGAGTCCACGTAAATAAGAGTGCTATAGGCTAACCCTTTTGCCCATACAATATTAATTGTTATAAAAATCGGTATGCGCCTCATAACTCCTTAGATAGAAAACATACGCTCATTCGCAGGTGGTGGTTATTGAATCGCTTCCTGATGGACATTATATACACGCCCATACTGACCCTGTTGCACGGGAGTTGCTTGAATGGGAGGTAGTTCTATCACCGGAGTTGGAGCTGGAAGAGCAGCTGGTGGAAACACTGGTGTCTGTGGCTCCTGTCGAGCATTTTGTTGATGAGGGAATTTGTCTTTATCGGGACAATCTTGTCGTTTATGGCCATAATTTCCACACACAAAACATTTTCCCACAAACTTTCCACTATTTGGTCCCTGTTGACCCCGACCCTGCTAGCCATTACCTCCTTTCCCTTAGCCCTGATGAGCCTGCCTCTGTCCCTGATGGCCCTGCTATCCTTGCCCATTACCTCTATCCTCAAATCGAGAATCTCCAAATCGCAAACGCGTAGCATAGTCCCCTGTCTGGGAACCCTGCTCACCCTGACGCTGATGACTTTGTCCTAGCTGAGTCCCACTAGAACTGCCCCCAATAGTCTTACCTTGCAGGCTTGACCCAAACCCCCGCTTGACACCCTGAGCATGTAAGCGGTTATCCTGGCAATAAAGCATTGTAGCATTAAGAACATCTGCATAAGTACGTAGTGAAAGATTTCCCAATAAATGCTGGCGAATCTTATAGTTCAACCTATCAGTGAACATTAGAATTCTCCTCTCCTCAGTGGGTACCTCTGCTGGTACCAAATTAGTTAGTCGCGTAAATTCTTCCTCGTATTCTGCCACCATCTTCTCTCCCTATTTAAAATCAAGTAGTTTGCACCTCATCTCTGTCTGGATGGTGTAAGGAAAGTACTTCCGATCAAACCGTATCCAAAAGTCTTAGATAGTCATTGTGTCTCTCTCTTCGATAGTGGTCTTAGCTTCGCACCACTGCAAAGTTGCCCCTACTAGCTTGAATGTGGCTAGTATTTGATGTTGAACCTCAGTACATTCTATCATTCTCAAGGGCCTTTAGATATCTCTCTTCCATTGGCTAGCATTCACGACATAATAGCTGAAGATCGTAGGTGCAAAAAGAAAATCAATAATCCTACTCATAGGGCTCTACATCAAAGAATGCTAAGCTGAAAACACAGTAAGCCGTACAGACCCTAAAGGACACTAGAACCTGATGCTCTGATACCACCTGTAACACCCCGCCTAATTAAATACTGGGTGGACAGTCCCATACCAAATTAAAACAGAATATACAGTTGGATCATTCTCAGCATCACTGTCGAAAACATTTACTAATCACCCAATACCCAACTAAGCTGGTGTTAAAAACTTTCCAAATTTTAATTCAACAAAATCCATTTTTAGTTTATGAATAACACAACACATATTATTCTACAACGCTAATAACCGAACAGATAACAAAAAAGAATTTAAATACAATTGGAATAAACATTCCCACATAATTATCCAATACAGTAATCCCAACAATAATAAATGTATTAAAATGACACGAGTACAAGACTGTATGACTCAGATATAAAAGATAACTGAATTCCTTTGGGCGACATGCCCTAACTAAAAGAATACTGTGAATCAAATGAAGATAGTCATCTAAGCAATACTCAATAGCTCGTCATAATCCGCTAAGGTTGGCGTCCCTGCTGCTGGACACCTGATATAGAAGGTACAATAGAAAAGAGAATATGCAAGGAAAAGGGTCAGAGCCCAATGTGAAAATGATTTTGAAAACAACAAGTATTTAACAAGTGCAATAAAGCATTTATTATGTACATGTTAGAATCCAAACTCTCACTTTCTATTCTCACCTCTCATCTAGAGTGCACGCTTAACGTTTCCTATTAACCTTCTAATCCATGGTTCCTCCTAACTAGTTTCCATAATATGATTCCTTCCTACATCATAAACCCTTATGTCCCATACCATATGTAGTATAAACATTATTACATGTTTCCCATTAATATGAATCGTTTCTCATTAACATGAATTAAGCTTTTCAAATCTATAAGAATAAACATTCATTAACTTAATTCCATTCTCTATCTCTGTTCACCGTTATCTACAATTATCACACAGTAGATTGAGTTAACCACTATATATACATTCATTTAATTCATTATATATATACATATATAATATGGCACCCCGAGTCACAACTGCGGTGCAATGCATTGCTCTGCTATCATGTCCCAATATCGCTGGTCGCCGAATAGGGGACTAAAGGTTCAGTAAGGATTCCTCGAACCACAAATATCAACACAATAATTGGAGGCGAGCATAGTTCTCATACCCACGGGCCACACAAAGACCTACGTTCCCATAGTCAGCGGACTTATCAACTCCTCGATATGTCTTTCATAAACCTATGTTCTCGAGCGGCAAATCAAAATCCCATGGATTCATCAGGATATGACTGCCCTCACGTGCAAACCTCCCATCGATAGCAAGTAAGATAGGCATGACATACATGTAAATTATCAATCAATCAAATTGGCATTATCATCTACCTATAATACAATATCAACAAGGTAATCTCACTACCCTCAGATAATTCCTATACGTAGCATTATATCTCTTAAATCCTATGTATTAAAATATTACGACTTTACTTCTTTAATTTAATCACTCCAGAGTCTCACTCATTACCCAAGGTTTAAATATGTCTTCCTCAATATATTTATTCAGTAAGAAATCACTAATATCCTACTGGTCCATATCGTCTTATCTTCCGAATTACTACGAATTAAACTCTCCTTTAATTTGGGTTACAACCAATAATTTCTAATCTCTTATAAACACATCTTCTATCACTTAGGATTAAACCCTATTGCAAACCTAAGGCTGCCTAGGTAATTTATTTAATTTCCCCTTATGGGCCTATCCATTATCCTCATGCATACTCATTAGAATCCAACACATGCATCTAGCAACCGAAATTTCTTTCAATTTAATTAACATAATTCTTAATCAATTAAACCAAAATCACATTAATTAAATTCTTATCTAGGGCTTACTGATCATACCTAAGTCCCATTATATTCAATTAATAATCACCAAAGATTTAGAAAAGGTTTGGGATAAGAAAAATCATTAAAAGAAACAACTTCATGAATTCTGGAGACGTCGATCGATCGAAGGCAGGGGTCGATCGATCAATCGCCCAGGTAATAGCCCAGTTCTCTACATTTCTTCTAATACGGGTTTCATCACTTTTGATCATTCAAACCTTCATATTAACTACCAAATTTCCTTATAAACCTTACTACATGATATAACAACATATGTGAATGGTTTCTAATGCTTTAAACATCCTAGAATCATTAAGAGATTGAATTAAAAGCATATATTCATCCTATTTTTCCAGAAAATTATATACATGATAACTTCAAGAACACCATTGATTCTCAGAATTTCTTCAACAAATTTATGATTATTTCGTGGATTACTATCTACTTACAACATGAGTTTGATTCCTATATACTTCCATTTTTTAGAAATCAATTAACAATTTTATCTTTATCTTTCAAACATGAAAAATCTCATCTTTTTATAACTATCCTAACATGGACAATATACAAACTTAGATTGCAATTATCAAACAATTGCCTCTAATGAAGGTATGATCCTTTGGAGTTCAGGTGGTTCTCCCTTTATCCGATCACTTCCGGTGGTGGTGACCTTTGGTTCTTTGGTTCTCCTCCTTTCCAAGCAAGCTTCTGTTCTCCCAAGAAACCTTTCACTCTCTCTCACAAGGTGACTTCTCAATATTGTGTAGAAGAGATGAATGAACCCACGTACAACTAATCTCCAAATACTTATAATAAGACAAAATTCGAAATCACTATTCACCCATATAAAAATGACCAAAATGCCCTTTTTGGTTGTCTTTTAATTTCCAAATGACCCGAGACTCAAAACCAAAATCCAAATAGACTTTTCTGACTATTTCTACCCTTCTCGACGCAATGACGTAGTCGAAATGACTATAAGGATGATGTAAAAATAAGTTTCCTTTTTAATTTACTAAATTAGTCCCGACACATCCCATACCGCATCCGACTAAAAATTCAAATTACTGAATTAATATCACACAGCCATATCAATAATATCACATTCATATATTACCTAAATATCTTTAAGTAATATTCATAATCATTCATTTTAAGATCCACAATTCGGATAAAGCCCAAATGAATTAATTTATAATAAAATCCAATTAATCCATTAATTTAAAATATAACCCATTTTAAAAGTCATTAAAATCACGGGGTATTGCACTTATTTCATAATTAAAGTGGAGTCGCACTCTCGTGAAACCCCAAACTCACCTCTCATCTAATAACGCGCACCTATTTGCGTCCTGGAATCTTAATTAAGTTACCCCACCCATAAGGCCAAGCTAACTTACCATAGACACGGCCTATACCCACAAGACCTGCCATCCTATCATAACCCAAGAATCCTTCCCATTCCAATCACACTTAATTATATATACACATTTATGCCATACTAGGATTTATTGGTTTCGATTTATAACTTAATTAGTTATCCATTTTATTACTTCACATATTAACATTTAGCTTCAAATTTAGAGTTATTCTCTAATTAACATGAAAAATTTAATAAGGACAAAACTTCTCTCCACTCTCAATATTGCACTGCGTTTCGTGCGTGGGGCATCTCGCAAAGCGAAATCCAAACAAGGAACCCCCCGATACACTACTCCTTGACAATGTCGATCGTAGAGATCCATTATGTTATACACGCCAATCATACTACTGAAACATACAAGTACAAAGGATAAAACTTCCCCCTACTCTCAACATGGCACTGCGTTTCGTGCGTGGGGCATCTCGCAAAGCGAAATCCAAACAAGGAGTCCCCGATACACTACTCCTTGACACTGTCGATCGTAGGGATCCATTATGTCATAAACAAAAATCTATTACTACCACTACATACAAGTACAAAGAACAAAACTTCTCTCTGCTCTCAACATTGCACTGCATTTCCTGCGTGGGGCATCTCGCAAAGCAAAATCCAAATAGGGAACCCCCCGATACACTACTCCTTGACAATGTCGATTATAGGGATCCATTATGTCATCCACACCAATCCACTATAATCTCTATTACTATCTAAGAACAACCTAAAAGTCTCCCTTAAATCCTTGCGTTGATATAATCGAAATTTTCCTTAAGTCCGATACATCAACCCCCAACAATCTAGTACACCATAATCACCCAAGATGTACACCATAGAAATTTGATATCCTTTTCACATATAGGATAATATATATATATATATATATATATATATATATATATATATATATATATATATATATATATATATATATATATATATATATATATATATATATCCAATCATTCCTTCTCATAGCCATGTGTACAAAACACATATAATGTACAATTGCCATACACATAAAATAACCGGCTATAGAATGCCAATATACTGCACCATGCTATCATCATCTAGGGCATTACTCATATACCATCCTAGGGACCATCGGTGGGACTAAATATCACCCACTTCGCAGCCAACACACACACAAGACGTCCGGGAAGCGGTCATAGTTCCTAACCGATAATGAGATGAAACATACCCACCACGTCTCATCCCAAAAAAATGTATATCACATAATAACACAATGGACGCTATGACCTGGGGAATATCCACACTCTTCTCCTTGAGACAGGATGCTCACCCTCATCGCGCAACTTCCCAATGATAACATGTGCGGGGTATGCTTCACAATACAAGTATATATATCAGTCACATACACAATATATATACATCCATATGATTACATCATATAATTAAACCATCACATACGGTTTAGTTATCCACGCCATGAGTATGCACATATATGCATATCTACATAGATACATATACATATATACATACCCTCTCTCGTTCGTATGTATGAAAGTTATAAACTCGGCTATATGTGTATATAATCCCCTTTATACTAGCCGTCGTCACGAACATATTTAATTTAATTCCTTATATAAATATGATCCTTCACTTGAAGCTTATTCATCCATTATCCCTATGATATGAATAGTCTTCCAATATATTCAACATTAAGGTTATCACCCCAAAGTTTAACACATATAATTTTCATTATACAATCCGTGAACATCCGAATGCACATCAATATATCTAATGATAATCCCGACTATAAGTGTACACATAACTAATAGTCTTCAAACCACGATCTCAATCCTCAATTCATTTCATAATCCTTTCAATTATCGGAATCCCAATTGTTACTCACATAATCACAATTTGTAAACCTCAAGCTCGAAACTACAATTATTTTATGATCTCATAATTTATTGGGATACCCCCCCCCCCCCCAATAAATTACATGCCGATATATATAAACTAGTCCAAAGATAAGTATACTCACAACTATTTGTCGGCAATAAGTTAAATCACCCCCACTTTCGATTTCGGTTCAATGTCTCATAATGAACCCTTCACATTAAAACATTTACAATTTATTACCATAACTAAGGATACGTGGTCTCTCAATCATCTCGGTTCCCCAATAATATCTAGGCTCTCTTATGCTCTCTAAATAAAACACCTGTTCTTAAAGAAAACCCCACACTACACCGATCCAACAATCTCCAATCCACACGGACATTCGTCTCAAAAATAATTCGATATGTACCCACCATCATATCATATAAGAAACCCTTTAGAAATATTCAAATCATATCTCCTACATCATATTATAATGTTCCAAATCGATAAACCCCATTGAAATGGAACAAAACTCGCTCCAAAAAAACCTTACTGAAACAACCTTGTTTCCGAATCGATTCGGCCTAGCCCGAATCGATTATGTCTCAAGGGAGAATCAATTCGCTCCAACTGCGAATCGATTAGGTCCAAAGGACCTAGGACTCTGTCTCAAGCCGAATCGATTGGCCTTGGGTCCGAATCGATTCAGGTCTGCAGAGCCTTGAAGGTCTCTTCTTCTTCACAAAACCCACGAATTTTAAACCCTAAAATTTTCACTTCTAACCCTTAAACCTTCATCAAAACATGATTCTAAGCCCATAAATCAACCCAAAGTTGATCCCAACCATTTCTACACCAACCAACCCATATATAAACATCAATTTCAATATTTAAACCACAAAATCTAGGTTTTGATATTAATACCTAAAATTCAATTCTTTTATCCACAAATTATGAAATGAAATACAAAAATGAAATATATAGCAAGATTTAACACTTGCCTCAGTATTGTAGAGGTTGAATCATCCTTCAGATCGCGTTTGGGCCGGAATCTCCAAGCTTTCCCTTCTCCCTCTCTTCCTTTCTTCTTCTTTCTCTCTTCTTTCTTTCTATTTCTCTCTTCTCACAAATGAGAAGGGATGAAATCGTAGGCCCTTAAATCCCTTAAAACATAAGTCCCAGTTTTAAATGTTAATACACACTTTAAATGACTCGTTTACTCCAATTCGAGCCAACTAACTTAAAAATTATTTTGGAACCGAAATAAAACCCAAGGATAGTCATTTCGACTATCTCGACCCATCCGTAACCAATGGTACACTCAAAATTAACATTTGGAATACTTTGTAACGTCCTCTATTTTTGGACTTCAATTTCCAAATTTTAAAATTCTCCAATTTAAATAAATATTATTTCTCCCAAAAATTGAATTTCTCGGTCCCAAAATCTTGGGGTGTTACAAAATCACATGCCTATGGTTGACCATCCAACTTGGTACATCAAATGGTTTATTTTAACCAATCTATCACCAGTTCTTTCATATTTTCTGTGAGAACCGAGATATTTTAAGTAAATTTTTTTCATAAAGTGATTCTTGTGTGATGATTTGTTTTTTGTATAACAAATGTTGTCATATGAGAGATATGCTCGGGTACTAGCTCTGATGCTATTTTGTTGAATTAGAATTCGTGATAAACATATTATGTATGTGGTTGTGGCTGGTGTGCTTCCTACTCTTCCCCTGCCTCCCCAATCTCGATTTTTTTAATTTTATAATTTCGTACATTTATAGCTACACATGTACACATACTTATGTTTAATAATGTGTTAAATTGTATTCTTGACTTTGAAGAAAAAAAAAAGAACCAAGTTTGAAAATTTGTACCTTAAAATGTATTTCCCCTGATTTTGTGGTTGTGACTTTTGCATAATGTAACAATTTGAGTGTTATGGTTGTGTTTGTGCCTTAGACCATATGTCGAGTACTATTTAGGTACGAACATTATATGATTCAAAATCATTTTTTTTATCTCAAACAAACACGGTAGATTTAAAACACGTCATGACTAATATATGGATGGCAATTTAACCTGAACCGTAGGAATTATGACCCACCTCGACCCTAACGGTGTGGGTTTTAAAAAATGATTAATAAATTAGAAGCGGGTATGGATTTAAAAAAAAATCATTTATTAAATGGGGCGGGTTAGGAGTTCATTTAAATAAAACGGCCCTGCCTCGTTCCGTTTAACTTATGCTTACATAAATACCCTTTATATGTATGTTAATGACAATTAAACCCCCTCCCCCCACACACACAATTAAAAAATCCTCTAAATGTATGTTAATTTTTTAAATGATCTATGTGGAAACATAGAATGATAATTGGGGGACTGTCACACATATTGAAATACGAACCATTGCAGACCTATAAGACTATAATGTAGTATTTTTAATTTTACTATTTTTGAAAATTAACCTGACCCGTAGGATCCCGGCCCCGCCATGCCCCGTTAATTAAATGGGGCGGGTTAGGATTTTTGAAAACCCGTTCCAAACCCGCCCCGTTTCCATCCCTAGACTAATACGATCGATAATTTTAAAATGTAATTAAACAGGACAATACACAAAAATATGAGTAAAAATACGAATAAGTCAACATGTTACGACTAATATATGTCATAATCTTCACATAAACATGACATGAAAAAGACGTATCGTTTTAGTTTTAGGTCAATTTTAAATAATTTTATTGTATCATGCCTAAAATTGTAAACCTTCTTTTTAGTGCCTTATTTTGTTGTCATTCACCATAAACTATTAAGCACAATGTTGTACATATGCTATTAATTTTAAGTGCATATTTTTTACTTTTTTATCAAATGCCCGCGCATCGCGCGGGTTACATGCTAGTAATAAAAAAATAGTAGATGGCATCAATTCATTGCCAACTATATCACTAATTGAGGGGACAATTCCTTTATGGACTTGCAAGTTATGAGCATATAAGCATATGCAGTGATAAATGATGAACCTTAAAGGTATTTCACACATTCGTAGATAATGGACCTTTTCACATGAAATGCTTATACATGTCTCAATAATGAAAATTATTTCACACATTCGTAGATGAGATTTTTTTTGTATAAAATTGTAAATAAGTGTACAACTTATAATCATGTGATTTTTGATAAAATAGTGAGCAAAGTTTAACTCTGAATATGTTAATCAAGTAAAACATATTCCACCCCCAACCAAATGAAGCCTAAATGGTTAAAGAGCCTCATTACATGTGAAAGGTGACACTATCATCAATACGCTCTCAACTTCTATGACATATTCAAGTTCTTCATGTTGAGACGTGTATAAAACATTTCATGTGAAAGGCTTTGTTCTAAATGTACAAATCTAACATGAAAAATAAAATTGATCCAACTCATAAAAAAACATATGTCAAACCATGAAAAATAACATTTTGAAGACTCTCATAAGATGTATGGTTGGATGAAAACCATATTTCAAGTCTTATTTTGAGATTAAATGTAGGATGAAAACAATGTTTTCGGATCTGAAACACACAAAAAATTCACGGTTTAATCGAAACCATCCAAATTTGAAAAAATGCCCAAACTAAAATTTAAAATACACCCTAAATCTCGACCGATTACATGTCCCTGTCAGGGAGAAGAGAATATAATATATACAATCTTAAGAAAATATGCAACTGACGTCTGAACAAATTAATTTCATTATGGCATTCCTGTGCCTAAACTGTTGTTCCCAATGTATCTTGCGGTATAATCATGCAAATTTAAGGCATCTTTTGTGTTTATTTCTATACAAGTACACTATTTTGAAATAATTAATTCTTTTCAAAATTCATATAAATGCGTGACATCAAGTAGTGAATAAATGTAAACATCTTAACATTTTATTAGATCAAAAAGATAATATGAAGTTTAACTTACATACAAGATCCTGCATCCCTCTAGCAAACGTCCTCCTTTACTTTATTCCTTCACAACTCAAACCAAGGAATTTATATCAATTATAATTTTAGTTTCATATATCAACAATAATTATAAGATACATGTATGCAATTATATTGTGAGTCAAGGTTCAATAGATACAAAAAATTGTCCTATTTCTAATTACTTAATGTAAATTTTGGTCAATGGTATTTAGTACATCTTCGTCTGCCTTTATTACCATCTGTAAGATAAACACAAAAAAATTGAGTAAGCATATCAATTTTCATATTCAAATCTCTGAAAAAAATGAAGCCTCATGTAGGAGATTGAAACCTAGATAAATAAGGTTTGAAGCTATAATATAGCTCAACCACGGACCATCACAAACACACACAAAGTCATAATAACATTAAATTAGTGAAATTTTAAAAGGAAAAGAACATTGAATATAAAAAATGTGTTTCCCAATTTACATTATATGGGAAATATATATAATTTAGCAATACACTACATTACCAAGACCATGAAAATGAAAATTGTAACACCAAGAAGATCGATGAAAACAACTGTATTACAAATGCTAAAAGGTGACGCTATTCAGAATTAACTGTGGCTTAAGGGTGTTCGGTAGGTTCTGACTTGCCGAAAAGCATGACATTTATGATTACCTTTTGAAAAAACATGCATACAACTCTGATTTGAAAATGATATGATCCTGACACCTTTTATGGTAACACTACTTTAAATTGGACTTAAATAATGGCCATGCATAGCAAATCAACAAAACTCACTGGATTATTAAACTTATAATAGAAAATTTAAACACATAAAATAGTAAACCTAATGATTAGCTGTATAAAATAAAATTAATAACAGGTATAAAAGGTATGGGTGGAGGTTTCGTGGGAGTTCTATGCAGAGGTTATGTGTTATGAAGATGCTCCACAGTTGCATCTAAACAAATCCACCCACGCGTGCAAATAAAGCAAGGCATGTGGATCAACGAGGGCAATGTATGGTGATAGACAACTGAAATGTACATGAGTTCTTGGAAGATATCGTTGAAGAACTAGATTACATGATAGACCAACCGAAGCCACAAGCACAAGAGTTGGAGCAGTTGAACCTGGCTATAGAAGGGGAGGATCCGAGGCCTATCTTTATCGTAAAAGATCTCAGTAAAGATAAGCGAGGGGCCTTGGTCAAGTAAATTCGATAGTTCATAGACGTCTTTTCATGGAAGTACACAGAGATGGAAGGACTGGACGAGGAGGTGAGCTGCCACAAGTTGAACATTATACCTTCAGCCATTCCGGTGAAATAAGCAACAAGAACATACAAGTTTGAGTTAGATTTAAAGATCAAGGAAGAGGTCCAACGCTTACTGGCAGCAGGGTTCATCAAATTGATACAGCACCCACTCTGGGTGTCTAGCATTGTCCCAATGGGTAAGAAAGACAAAAACCAAGTAAGGATCTGTGTGGACTTCAGATATTTGAATAGGGCTTGCCCCAAGGATGAGTTCCCTCTACCCTCCATCGATAACTTGATAAATGCCACTGCTGGCCATGAGATGTATAACTTCATGGATGGGTATGTAGGGTACAACCAAATCAAGATGGACCCCACGGATGCAGAGATAATGGCATTTAGAACTCCGTTGGGTAATTTCATGTATAGAGTGATGCCATTTGGACTCAAGAATGCTGGAGCTACTTACCAGAGAACAATGATGGCCATTTTTCATGACTTCCTCGGAAAATTTGTGGAATTCTACGTGGATGATTTGGTCATTAAATCAATGAATGAGGATTATCATCTAAGTAACTTGATGAAGGTGTTTTCTCGATGCAAGAAATATAAATTAAGGATGAACCCACTAAAGTGCATCTTCGGAGTAACAAGTGGGAAATTTCTAGGCTTCTTGGTTGATCGACAAGGGGTGCAGATGGATTAGGACAAACAACGAGCGATCCTGGAGATGCCATGTCCAAGAACGGTCAAGGAAATGAAGAGTTTCCTCGGTAAAGTCTGCTACCTTAGAAGATTTGTGCCTGGATTGGCCAAAATGACGCACCCATTGATGCAGCTGCTGCGAAAGAACATGAAATTCAAGTGGGAGGAGGTTCACCAGGAGTCTCTTACTGGACTGAACAAATTGCTCATTTCACCACAGATCATGGTTCCTCCATAGGAGGGAATACCAGTGCAGTTATATCTCACATCTACCACAAGGTCCGTTGGATCTTTACTGGCACAAGAAATTAACGAGTAAGAACGACCAGTCTACTACCTCAGCAGAACCATACATGGGTTAGAGATTAGATATCATAGCCTAGAAAGGCATTGTTTAGCCTTAGTCTTCGTAGCGTAAAAACTTAGACATTATTTGCTGTCTTTTATAATTCATATTGTAACTAGATGTGATCCTATTAAGTATTTACTTCTAAGAACTGTATTGATTGGTAGGGCAGCTAGGTGGTTCCTCATCCTCTCCGAATATTATTTAAAGTGTGTGGTTCCTTGCGCGATCAAAAGCCAAGAGTACGCCGACCTATTGACAATCTTCCCCTCGAGAATGTTTGAGCCACCAAAAGAAGATATTCCAGGAGATGACTTACATGCCAATTACCTAGATGCAACTGATGAGGAATGGACGATGCAGTTTGATAGATCTTCAGTGGAAAAGAAAGGGTGAGCTGGGTTATTATTTCAAAAGGAATGGAGGATATTTGCCTTTCCTACAAGTTAGATTTCTTTTGTTCCAAAAACGAAGCAGAATATGAAGCATTGGTGCTCGGGTTGCTAGAGGCTCTTCGAAGGGGAATTCATTCACTTTGCATCAAAGGTGATTCAAACTTAGTGATTCAGCAAGTGAATGGATAATATGCGTTGAAACACATGGGTCTGGCGCCATACATGACAATCATTCAGAGGCTCCTCGGCCAGTTCCATTGAACCAAGATCAAGAGACACCCCAGAACGATGAGCTGCCATCCAGATGCCTATGTCACCATTGCCCAGAAAATGGTCATGAGGAATAATATAACTACCGTCGTGATTCAACGAAGAATATCTCCTTCGATAGTACAGTCAATTCTACTGATGAAGGAGGACGCGGAATGGAGGGGAGAGATTAAAAAGAAACTAGAATCTGGTGAAGGAACAATGGTACTAAGAGAATTAGCCCAGTACTTTATAAACCAGGGAAACCTTTACTTCAGGATCGCAAGAGGATGGTTGTCAAGATGTATCGGCCCAGAAGAAGCAGAGCAGAGGTTGAAAAAACACACAAAAAACATTACGAAACAACTAAGATACCTTTTTATAGGAAAATTCAAAAGGAGGGATATTTCTGGCCAAGTATGAAGCCGGACACAGTAGAGCTGCAATGGAAGTACGATAAATGCTAGTTATTCTTCGAGGCAGCTGAATATCATGGAAGCTTAACCTGACTGGAGACAAACCCTATATGGGCTTCATCAGAGAGGGAGTTATCCTAACATAGAAGATTGACGCAATGGGGCTTAAGCGAAGGCCCCTAAGATTCCACGTTAAGGAGGGGCAGCTTTATCGAAGGGGCTACTTCAACAGGCCACTATGTTGTATCACGAAAGAAGAATCGGCCGAGGTCCTCACAAAAATGCACGATCCAGCTCACATAAGAGGTGCCAAGTTGTATGATCAGTTGATGATGTTGGGGTATTATTAGCCAATAATGGAGAAAGACTTTGTTAAGTTCATTCGAAAATTCAAATCTTGCCAACTTTATGGAAATATGATCCATGCCCCATCGATGGACCTACACTCCCTGGCAACGCCTTATCCTTTTCACACTTGGGTGTTTGACTTGGTAGGAGAAATACATCCTTCTTCGAGGGGGAAGATATGGATACTAGTAGCAACGGAGTGTTTTGTAAAGTGGGCTGAAGCGATACCATTAAAAATGGCAACGACTGGGGTAGTGAGCAACTTCATCGGAGAAAACATCATTTGCCATTTTAGGATTCCAAAAATTGTTCTCTCAGATAACGTGACCCCCTTCATCCGTTCAGAGGTAACAATGCTCACAGACAAATACTCCATTATTCATCATACTTCAACGGTGGCGTACCCAAAGGGACACGGTCAAGCCAAATCAACTAACAAAACTTTGGTTAATATTTTGGCTTAAATGATAGGGGATTTCCCAGGATCATGGGATGATAAGATAACAGATGTGTTGTGGGCCTATCAAACAACCAAGAGGAATCCCACATAGTACACTCCATTCTCTTTTATTTATAGGGCTGAGGCAATCTTTCTAGTGGAGTTAGAAATTCTCTTTGCTCGATATGCCTTGTGAAGTAGCATGCTCCCTTAGAATATACATCTGCAGTTCAAAGCGTTGGATGAACACAGAGATAATGTGATGCAACACTTTCAAATGTATACGAAACAACTCTCCAGGGCATATGATAACCTGGTAAGACCAAGGAAGTTCATGAAGGGAGACCTCATTTTGAAAGAAGCAGTGAAGCACATCAGGGGGCTTCCTCTACCAAAGTTTACAGCCAACTGGGAGGGACCTTTCATTGTAAAATAAGCTCATGATTCAGGTTATTGCTTAATTTATAGGATGAAGGAAGATAAGCCATTCAAGATTAACAATAAATGGTTGAAAGTTTATCATGTGTAAGCAATCAACTTTAAACCATTGTTGTATCTAGCTGTTGTTATGAATATACAAGTTTTTATTTGTAACTTGAGTGGAGATGAAAGAATTGTAGAATTTTATAACAGACGCAAACAATTATAGCACAAAGAAATGATATGGAAAAACATACATTTTTTTCATTAATTCACAAATTTTGGGGCATTAAAAAATTGGGAGCTACTGCCCAAGAATTACATAAGAAGAAGAAAAGGAAAATTTGTACAAAAGGTCATTGGCCTAAGAGGAACCATAGATCTGGAGAAGTGAAAAAATCTCCAAGAAGGCCCGAAGAAGATGCTAGGCAAGACTGTTGGGAATTTATAGAAACCTCCAACCTCGTTTGTACTTGTGTGCGCTCGATGAGGAGTTTCTATCATTTTAGCTTCAACAAATGCAGAGCTTATTTGATGTCCTCCACCTCTTTGTCAACAGCTTCAAGAAGAGGTGCTAACTCAGCCAACTTAGCTTCCTCAGTTCATTGATCCTCTCGATGTTTTTGCAGTACCTCCCTTTGGCTATCCAATTGCTGACTCTTCAGAGTTTTTAAGTGCACAAAAAGCCAGTCAAAATAGAAGTCATCAATACCCAAATCCCTCATGTATCCCAGGAATTGGTTGAGGAGGATTCTGGTGACATTTGAAGTGGGAGTGCTAGCAATTTGAGCAACAATGATAGTCATGCCTTGAAGTCTGTAGCTCATCATGGAGATATTGGAACGCAGGCAGTCCATAGTGATTGTTTCAGGATGGTGTCTTGCAAGCTGCTCCACTACCAAGCGATGGCTGGCAGGCATTTGAGGGGAATGTTGAAGGAACATGAGGAAAAAAGCATAAGGAGCCAAGTCAGGCAGAGGGAGCTCACAACCAGATTCGCTCTCAGCAGCAACACCAGTCGTGGAATCTTGATCGTTGTGACTAGAGTCTTTTGAGATAGCAGGCTCCCGATGGGGTGAAGCGATATGCGAAAGAACTGGTGCAGCATCCTCCCGAGTTGCTGATTAGGCACATATTCTTCATATTTATCCCCTTAATTTCGGTATTTTTATGATCCCGTTCAGTGTAGATAGCTTGTATTTGTCTCAAATCTATTCTACTAACCCCTTTTGGCAAGTATTTCTTGTTTTGTGTATTTCTCATGTGTTTTACAGGTATTTCATGCAAGTTAGTGCTAAGGAGAACTCAAAACAGTGAACGAAACCAAGAAATGGAGAGTTGAAGGGCATTTTCGTAATTTTTTAGCCTTAGTACGGAGGTGGGGCCAACTAGAAAGTTGAAGAGATCTAAATTACAAGAACACTGGAAAAAATGGCACCTCAATCCGAGCTACGGTGAAGAAGTTACGAGGTTTTCAAGTTGCGCGATAATGATGAGAAATGGACCAGAAACCAAACCGATCCGGATGGAACAGGACCGATCCGGTCATAAAAAAAGAAACGATCCGGACCAAATGGATCCGAACCGGTCTGGCTGTGCGAATTGCTGTCATTAATTGATGCAGATTTTAAGGTGATTGACTGGTAAAAACTTGTGCCACAAGCGATTCTAGATGTAAAATTCGTGCAACTTGGTGCTATAAAAGGCAAAACCCTAAGGGGAAGAAAGGGAGTTGTTTTATCAAGTTGTAGGAGGCTAGTAGGTAGGGTTTATTTGTAGTTAGTTTTTTAGAGTATTCTTGTAACCAAGAACCCTAGTTTTTGAAGTTTGTCTACTATTCATGATTCAAAGTTCAATTCAAGATTCATCATTCATCCATTGCAAGTAATTTTAATTTATTGTTTTTACTGCTTTTCTAGTTAGTTTAATTAATTGTTGATTTCTATTTTTCCATTCCCAATTCAAGTCATGTTCTCAATTTTCTAGAGTTAGTTATGAATTCCTGCACTTTAATTTGTAAGTTTTATTTTGATTTCGTCATGTTAAGATAAGTTTTTAAGGGTTGGGATGCATGAACCCATCCCAATGTAAATTACTTATGTAGAAAATAGAATTTAAATTAAAAATTTGAAAGAGTCGTGCGAGACAATTTTACAACCATTGTAGATCTTTTAATCTCTCTTGCCCTAGGTACTTGGGATGTTTAAGAATATGATGTGCGTAAAATTATTTATCACCGCTTTATATTTCCCTTTGATTTCATATGGTGCGGGCTTGATCCTCATATATGTAATGCTTAGGATCTATAAAGACTGGATTCATTCAAATTTATAATTTACAATTCTAGGATTCTACAAGGTAAATTACTAGGGTTAGGGGGATTGTATTCCAACCTACTTTCTCATTCATCTTAATTAATTTAACTTCTTTATTTACTTATTTTTTTCCCTTTTCAACCATCATCATCTTTTTTATTTTTTCTTTAGAAGTAATAAATCAATTAAATTCTATCAACCATTCCCTGTGGATTTGATACCCAGACTCGCCACTATACTCCTTAAGAAGTGTAGTTACAAGTTTAGGTTTTTTTGTATTGAGGTTGGAAGCCGATAACAACGACTAGTGTATTACACGGACGCTCGGGTTTTCCACTCGATCAGTAGCCTAAGAACAGGTAGAAGAAATAATGAGTTTATGTAAAAATCTTAACAAGTGTTTTCATTGTTAAGTCATCAATATAGGTGGAGTTTATGTAAAAATCTTAACAAGTGTTTTCGTTGTTAATTCACCAATATAGGTGGAGTTTATGTAAAAATCTTAACAAGTGTTTTCGTTGTTAAGTCATCGATATAGGTGGAGTTTATGTAAAAATCTTAATAAGTGTTTTCATTGTTAAGTCACCGATATAGGTGGAGTTTATGTAAAAAATCTTAACACATGTATTTGGTGTTAAGTCACCGATATAGGTGGAGTTTATTTAATAATCTTAACAAGTGTTTTCGTTGTTAAGTCACCGATATAGGCGGAGTTTATGGGAAAATCTTAACAAGTGTTTTCGTTGTTAAGTCACCAATATAGGTGGAGTTTATGAAAAAAAAACTTAACAAGTGT
The DNA here is from genome assembly GCA_949130495.1 of Sambucus nigra. Taxonomy (NCBI): domain Eukaryota; kingdom Viridiplantae; phylum Streptophyta; class Magnoliopsida; order Dipsacales; family Adoxaceae; genus Sambucus; species Sambucus nigra. The sequence goes on from OX422215.1 coordinate 159,003,038, forward strand.
ATTCAGTGTTAAAAACCACCATCATAGATGAAGTTTGAAAGGTTGAGAAATGCAGAGAAATTAGAGAACTACCTCAGCAGTAGCAGGAGCGAGAATGGGAGTCTCCGTGGAGGCCATTGCGATAGGCACGATTGGCGGTAGGCTTATCGCCTCAGAAGACTCAACATATCCCCTGGCTAAATAAGCCTCAACGGTAGGCAAATCTCCCTTACCAACAATAGGCACCAAGGCCAACGTAGGCATTTCGCTGACAGAAGGCGATGAACCTCCAAACGCTACCCTAGCATGGGTAGGCACCGAAGAACCACCACACTGGGAAGAAGCATCAACCTCGGCCTTGAAAAGAGGAAGACCGTTAAGAGAAAATGGTGGAGTAAGAATTGGCAAAATCTTCAAACATAAAGCCAAAAAGGGGAACTGCAACTATAGTTCTTATCATAATGGTTGGAAGAAGAAGGCCAGCTACCAAAGATGCCATTTCCACCTAACACATCCCAACATATCACAGTTCAAAATAATAAACAAAGGGATGGGACAAAAAAAAACTTGAGACCCGATAAGAAATCATTTATTTGTTACCTTGTGTGAACTCTCCTCAACTGCAACGATGGCCAGAAGGACCTCCTGCTGAGATAATAATTCAGAAGGAGTTGGGGGAGTTATCTCTGGTTGAGAAAAAATTCCCCCAGATTCAACGGAACCTCCCCCCACGGCAGCCCCCTCCGTACGTCAAGAAGTCGAATGTCGAGAGTACGTAAGCCCGATCATAGGGTGACAGGGAGGAGTCACATCAGCCTGAGAGATACCGAAACGTCCCCCCACGAAAGGTCTCACGGGAGGACTAGGGGGATTGGGCCTTTATTCTTTAACTCCCTGCACCAAAGTTATCAAGAGATAAGGAGATGCAACTTGCCTTAAGAAAAGGGGAATAAAAGAACAAAAAAATGCACACATACCAAATATCCGGAAGGAGAATGAGGAAATATAACCACCGACGAAGGAGAAGAGGAGGCATCCATAAAAGGAGCTGGGGAGGGATGTATCTCTGGAGTCCCTTTCTTTTGGGACTTGGTACCCATAGTTGTTTTCCTCGTACCCGCTGCACCAGCACCTTGAGGAACCCTTGAAAATTTTCTCCTCCTTGCTGTTGGCTCAGTTGGATCAACCAGGATTGGGGGAAAGGCAGCCGAAGGAGGAACAATGGCAGCGCGTCATTGAAACTCAACATTTATTCATTCTACTTGAGCCTGAACATTCCTTCTCAATTCCTCAGCCATTTCTGCAGACATGGTAGGAGGAACGGAGGCTATAGGTAATGCCTATAAAGGAGCTTGGGGCTGGGTTTGGGACTTGGATTTGGAAGATGTCCCACTTTTGGCCTTCCTAGCCCTTTTGGCTGTTGGTTGAGAAGGCCCTTCACCAGTAGCAACTTTGGGTGAAGGGGCAGGCTGTTTGGGGGCTACAACGGTTTTATATTTGGGCGTGGCAATGGGGATCATGGAACGATGTGGAGGAAGTTCAGTGGAGGATACACCGGATCCCCGTCGATGAACTCAAAAATTTGGGCTAGTTGCCTCGTCCAGTATTTTGTTACAAACAGAGGGGTCACGTCCCCTTGCCTGGTGATGCTGGGAATGGTGACTTACCTAGCCATGGCAGAACTTATGCCCCGTCCAGCAGTTGATGAGAACAGTGAACATGCCTCGCTAAAAGAGACCTTGGGGGTTAGATGATTGAAAAACTAGGTGAGGATCCCCCTGATCAAAACCAAATTGGCGGTCGCATCAGTTGGGATTGTAGTGCTCGCTGGTATATCCCCACTCGATGTAAGAAGGCACGTATCCCGACAAAATCAGAATGACCACAGCTAGTGAGGGGTCTTTAATGTCTACTGTAGTTGCCTCCACCACCCTAGCTTTATGTGTGAAAAAATCACAAGTGTGGAGGAAGATATCCTCTTTGTAAGGCCTCATCGTAAAGGCCCCCGGTTGATCAATGATAGAGGTTAACTTCTTTTGGCTTTGTCTCTTATGATAAACAAAGGAGCGTGGGGGTAGAATCGTTTCCTCGAAAGGAGGACGGTTGGCCTTGGCTGCTATGGCGAGGAAACACACATAAAGGAAGCCTATCAAGAGGACACTGTTGACAAAGTTAGCCAAGTTATAATGACCAAGAGATCGTTCAATGTCAAAAAGGGTTCTATTAAGCCACGTGTAGAGGGATCCTAGAGTTATTATAGCCAGAGGAAGCTTGATACCCCGGGCCAAGCGGAGTGATAGGTTGATGAGGTCCCTTCGAGGTTGGTCATTGGGTTTCCCTGTTAAAAGTGGGAAGATAGAAATTATGATGATTGTCGAAACTAAATGAGAAGTGTTGAAACATAACATAGAGGAGATGTTACTTGTGTATTAATTAACCTTCGTGAGATGTTAATGTAATGGATGTACGGTGTGGAAAATATGAGAACTTAAGTATAGATAAGTTTAGATGATTACTTAGTCCTAGGTAGCTTGGAAGATATGGCTAGGTAGGCTAAGTGTAGAACGTTAGGTGTGCGCAAAAGATGAGGGGTGAGTAAACTCAAGAAAGTGTACGAGAACCTAACATGTGTAATCAATAACCGCATTTTATATTGTGATAAACGCTTGTTAAATATTTTCAAAATGTTTTGAGTACTAACTCTTGCTATAAAATATTTTCAAAACCTTTTAGGTGTCCAGCCACAGGGACGCCATGTATGATGATTTCATTCCAGGGACTCGAAGCTGTAGCACAGTGGATGCTTATAGGATTTTGACTAGACGATATCTCTCATTCAGATCTAGTACAGGATCTCACACTATTCTATGTATGGACTTGTGGTCCGGTATTAGTCTCAGATATTAGTTTCAGACTAGTGGTTATTCTATTGTTGTTTGGGATTTTTAGCTGATGGTTTATTCGGTAATACTCTTGTTCTGTTGTACTTTTACTTTGTTATATTGGGTTTTAGTACATGGTGATTGTCTTACTATTTTCCGCATGGTTGATTTATCCATTTTAAGAAAGATAAAATTTGACACCGGTCTAATTTTCACTAAGGTGATTAGTAATTAAAAAGTTTTCGACACGGATGCTAAGAATGCACCATTTGGGAAACCTGTTTTAATTTAATAAAGGCCTGATCACCCGATGTTTAATTAGGAGGGGTGTCACATCCTCCTCATGAAGAATGTCTTGTGATGCATAAGGGATTACCAATTCTTAGTGTATTTAAAACTTTCGTTGCCAATTCCAGTAGAAGTTAAGTGAGCTGGTCTTGAACTCAGTGACATTGATCCTTTTGAGATCTTTTTTTTATCAACTGCTTAGTCACCATGAAAGACACTAAAGATGATCATATCCGTAATATCCATCATATCCACCAGCCACCAGAAAAACCACCACCGATTAGGATCTTCTTCAGGCTAACTTTTGGATCTCCTTGAAGCTGCTTAAGTCTGACTTTTATATGCAGGACTACACCCGCAGGAAAGTCAAATGTTTTGTTCACCCAATTAAGTTATGTTTAAACTCGCAAAGCTTCCCCTTTTTTTGTTTTAAGACCTCCTCGTTATTTTTTTATCCCACCTCTATTTTACTTAGCTAACACCAGCTACTATTTGTTTATCTTATTTTATTTTCATTTTCTTACCTTCGAAGACTATGTTGACTACTACTATTTTGGACTGAATGTTTTTGAGCACACACCATTTTGGACCTGCTTGTTTTAACTTTTTTTTTATGCCAACAAAGACCTGCTACTAATGTTATTAACAAAGACTTGTATTTGGTATGAAAAAACAAAGACATGCTTCACATTGTAATGGGAAAATATAGGGGATATAAAAACATTGTCGAACACTTGAAAAACAACCCACAGATTGCCATGACACCCCTAAAAAAAATTAGGATGATAAGAAACTTGAAACGTATGCATTAATATAAATCAATAGCACAAATTAATTCGCACCCTCTCATTTAAAACACACAACATAGCCCACCGAGTGAAATGGATAATGAAGATCACCTCAAAAGGTAAACTGAAATGTCTTCGACGGCTCCTGCGGTGGGGTCCTTCATAGCCCGCTGAGTGATACTCACCCGACTTTCCCCCTTCTTTCACCTCCTCCGCCCCCTTTGATAGGTTCTGGTTACCTGGCTTGGCTTTAGCTGGAGTATCAAACCCCTTGGTGCATCTATGACTCCTGGAAGTTTCCCTAGTAGTGAAGATGTTACAGCACCTGAGATGTTACAGTTGATGCATTACAGCTTTATCAAATTAGCAGTTGAAAGACAACATAACAAATTTATCAACAAAAAAATCTCTAAACACGCAAAACATATATTAGGTTCATTTCTGATCTATGTAAAAGAGAAAAGATCCTAACTTTTTGGGAGTTTGAACACTAAAATAGACCATTTAAATTATGGGATAAGACTTCAACTTTGTACAATTACTTCTCATATTCTGAAGATACTTGGTGTGGTGTCTATAAGTATTAGTGTGCAGATGCACGTGTGTTTTGTGTGTCCGCACGCGCGCGCATTTTGTGTGCCCGTGCGCGCCCGTGAGAGAGAGAGGTTGAGTCCCAAAACAAACCAATAGTCAATTGTGTAAGTAACATAATGACTCGTAAATAATAGAAAGCCTCATGAAAAAGTAAACAAATACTTGAAATCTTACTTTATAAACATAGAAATGAAAGTAATGATACTTGAAAGAGTCACTAATCACCATCAAATTTGCATACCATAGCCACTAATCACCATCAGACACAGTGGTTGCCACCATCAACACTGCCGAGCTTCCACCACCCTATCGGTCAAAGCAACTGCCCCCATATGCCAAAGGTCCATTCATGTCATTTCACTTCCGTGAGTTTCGCTACCTCTGAGCACAACTCCTCTTGGCCTAATATACCACACGCTATACACGAACAAACACTGCATCACCAGCTTGCAAGATTTTGTTTAGCATTCTGGCCATTACATCCCTTTTGACTAAAATTTCACATTATCAATATATTTATCGCAGTCTTTCACAATTTCACTGAGAGTTTCGACTATTTCTTTGAAGAGTCTTCCTCGAAATAATCTCGGTACTGACTACCATTTTCTCGGGACTGCCTACATTACATCCTTTTGGCCATTACATCGTCGACACTGCCTACCATTTGCTCACTCAGAAGAGTCTGAGTCAGAATTAGATTTCTTGTAGCCATTATAATGATCTTTTAAAATTGGGCCTAAACAGTCCTCGTCGTAAGGAGGTTGAGCTTCAATGTTTCATGAAAAGATTCTTCTTATCTGCAAAAACAATCCTAGAATATTACGTACAAATATATTACTTTCAGAGTCATTAATAGAAATAAAAAAAAATAAGCCTGAGTTATTACATGCAAATCAAATTAGTACCGGCTCATGAAATTACTACCTGCAAAATAAGACGAAATTAATACCTACAAATCATATCCCACAAACTAACAAAAATCTGCAATATGAAGTCACCAAAACAGGGGATTCAAATCTTCATAATAATCAAAAACACGAAAAGTTTCAAATATATCCAGAATATGCAGACAATGCATGCACACATGTACGCAAACGCATAAGTATGCTTATTTCCATTGTTTTTACTATAATACAAACCAATTTCATGCTACTTGGACAGTTTTACATATGTGTTTGTTCTCAATCATCTCTTCTCCCTGTCCCAATTAAAGTGTTGGATTATCTCGAGGAAAGAAATATCCTGCAAAAACTTAGGTATTCAAAACCACATTCTACAATTACAAATATATTGAAAAAAATGTATGCATAGAGTGGAGGGATCAGACCCAAACAACCCAGATTAACGTCAAAAAGTATGGTCCTCAAAAACCAAATTCATTTAACAAAACCAAAGACATAAATATTGGAACAAAAAACAAAAAACATAAAATGTGTATGAAATACCCTATGCACGAAAACAAAAAGCATAAACACGTTGAAACAGAGAAAAGAAATGTGTATGAAAACATAAATGGTAGAATAAACTACCTACATTGAAGTTTTGGTGGTGTTGAATAGTGTAGAATTCGTTTTAGTGATAGTCTAGGCAGGTAGTGTTGGATAGTGTCGGTAAACATATAGCTGATGTGAATTTTGGTTGGTGCCCTAGTTGATATGCTCATATTTGGGAAAGGCTTAAACATCATAAAAACATGACTGACATATTTTCTTATCCTCTTTGAAAGTCTACCAAAGACGGACCTCTGCTAGGGGACCTTGGCCTCATTACAACGCTTGGAAGATCAATCATGGATGCAGACCTTATGTCTATCCAGTGCAAGCTCAATCATAGTTTCATTACACCTCGACTCAAAGCGTGATCTAGTCATATTTTAGAGTGACCTACGACCAAGGAGGCTCTTTTAGGTCACATGATAGACACGTGAAGTCTCATCCAACTAAATTGAAAGCAAATGGTAATAGTCGGTCCTTTTCTCAAATACATGCTGGGCATGGGTAAATTGTGGCTATATCAGTGGTAACCCAAAATGTATACAAAACCACATCAATTCACCTCAAATCAGTTCATGTGGAAACACCAAAATAAAATAGTACAAACCATAACCTGACATCTCTATTGATTAACGCTAACAATAGAAAAATGAGAAACTAATATAGCTACAATTTACCTCAAATCAGTGCATGCATATTCATCTACTCGGAGTATAAATACCTATTGAAAGAAAATTCTAGACTAATATTACAGGTTACAGAAAAAATGTTATATGAATTTAAAACCTGACAAACATCCTGACTACCTAAAAAAGCAATGTATGACAACCAAAACAATCGAAAATGGCAGAAGAACCATAATATCGAGAAACAACAAAAGAACCATAATATATAAGTGCAACTAAATTTGAGAAAAAGGCTTAATTATTTGAAGAATAAAGCGAAGTCAACGGAGAAAAACAAATGCACTGCTACTTAAATTGTACCAAAGATAGTGTTATAAAATGAAATTTCTACAAATAAAGAAATACCACGTCAAATAATAACACTATTTTGGAATAAGCTTAAATGACCCCAAGTCATCATTTGTGCCTAATGGAGCTTTAAGTTAACTACGAATAATTTAAGATCAACTTAATAATTATTTTGAGTTAAAATTTCTCATATTTCACAAACCCGATATACTATGATTCTTTTATTACCCCAAACTAAACCCAAAAAAACTATCAATTCTTCTATTTCACCATAATAATTTAATGTCAAACTGACATACATGTAGATTAGAATTATGAGTCAGTGGCATATTGGTGAGCAACAGTCAAGAAAGTTTTCGTAGAACAAATAGACATGCCCTGATTTCTCAAATATACAACTGGAATGGAAAAAGTGTTGGTCAATTCACATTGACATGCCTTGATTTGCAACGTGAAACGTATCCACTATGAACAAAGAATCCAACTTTTCAAATAAAAGTCAAACATACATCTGGTGTTTATCATGGGCAGGACTAATAATTTACGTCTTCGGGTGTTTAAAACTTGGGGTTCGACGTTGATTAGTGTTTTGCTGCATTAGAACACTGGTCTCTTTTGGTGTTTCACAGAACACCTGAAGACGACGCTGCATTAGTGTTCTACTACACAATCTCTCAAGTTTTTTAAAACTTTACATCTCTCATCCCAAGTTCTTCAGGACAAACTTGAGATTGTGCAACAGTTTGAAGAGATGTATTAGGGTAGCTCAGGTGTTTAGAAACAAGGCTATTATTATGCACCATAAACTCAGGTGTTTAGAAACATGGGTAGCGCATAAACACCATTTAAAAACTAAAATCAGTTGAGCTAACATACAAACCTCCAATTGAAAGGAGGTTAAAACAAATAAGATATGTAAACTCTTTAAGGTTGTCAATTCAATAGCCAGTTTATCAAGTTGGTGATTGACAAAAGTACATCCTACAAAGTTTAATGACTCAATGAAATACCACTTATATTAGATCATAATTCTAACAATAGTAGATCCCATAGATAAGCAAGGTTCCCACAAATACAATAAGAAATCATTCTGAGCGGTTTTAATGGGTTGTAACTGTCGGGAAAATGGTCACTATTTAAGAAACAATTATAAATAAATTAAAGAATTTATTTTGACCAAACATAAACATAATCACTCATAATAACATTTCTTTACTCGCATATATATAATTAGGGTCCCAACTGAACCCTTTAAAAGAAATTATTAGCAGACATTTAATGAAAAAAAACCTTCAAACATATATCATCAAATAATTAAAAAAACTCATGGGGGAATTTCTTCAAACACATTAACTACTGAAGAACTTGGGATGAGAGAAACAAAACCAAGAATTATCTCAAGTTTGTCCTTACTACATGCACAACAATGTTAACCCTATGGTTTTGAATACACCAAAAGCGTCTAGAAAGATAAAACCAAGCGCTGCAAGTTCAGTTTGTGCATACATTTAAATACCTTCTTATGAGGCATCATTTGTGCAAGGTGGACTTTGATAATAAAAATACTCACAAGGAGAAAGTAACACTTATCACGAAGACAAATAACTTATAAACTGATGTAAATCAAGTAAATGAACAATTGTGGAACACAAAAGGACTCAAATGATCCTCAAATACCTTTCTTTCTGAAAAAATCATTTTAGGTTCCACATATAATACATATGATTAATAAGAGGAGGTAATCAAGCAATTAGAACTAAATTAAAAAATGACCTTTTGAAATTTAGTAAAAGTAAATACTTACATATCTTCTCTATACAAACTGTATAATGGTTTTGGAACAAACATCGACTCGTTCCCATATTTGGATATGCATTTAAAGCAAAAACCTATATATGGATGAATAACCCAAGTCAAGTGAAAATAGAATCTAGATAATCAAGTCATAACAACCTAAATCGAAAAACTAAAATATTTAAAACCCAAATGGTACATATAAAATCAAAATTAACAAAAATATACATCTAAAAATCTGAAACCAAACATCCTAAAGTGAAAACATTTATTTTAGAGAGAGAAAGAGAGTATACCTAATTAAAATTACAAAACCAAAATTAAATTCTAAACTTTACAACAGTTACTAAAAGCCATAATTTTAAACCCTAAACAATGGAACTCCCATATTTTTGAAACCATTGAGTCTAAATGTCATATCTATAAAATCAAATCAAATCGAAACCAACGATTCAAGTTAACTAAAAGAACCAATTAAAGTGTTGAACACCTACGAATGTTTACATGGTTCTCTTTAATTAAAAGAAAATTAAAAACATAGGATATGCAATCAAATAAAAAAGTATATTGAGTAAGTAAACAGAGTATAGTCGGGTCAGTGGAAATTGGGACCATATCTAGACCAAGGAATATCATTACTAACAAATATAAAGACCACACAAAAAATAAAAGAAAAACTTTGCAAAAGTATAATAACCTTCTATGTCTTCTAGTATAGAACAACTTTCTTATATTATTTACAGAATTAATTGAGAACACTAAAAGATGTCACGTGAGAACCGAAATCAAATGAGGATGACGACAAAGAAGAAAAATAATAACTTCAAAATTTTCATACCCCGAAAACCCTACTTAAACCTAATCGCTCTATATTGAAACCTAACCCACCACTGCATTTAAGTGAACCCTTGTCAAATAAACTTTTCCCCTAATTTTTTAACTGTAAAAGCCTAAAACATGCATTTTAGCACTAAAAATATTACCTAAACTGCATAAAACATCCCATCACTACAGGGAAAAAAATAAAATCTATAAATAGGAACATAATAAAGAGAAGAAAATGAGTATACCTATTTAGGTTGTTCCATGTATAATCAGTAACCTGTACAAGAAAAAATAATCAACAAAACATCAAAAAAATATTAGATCCCAACACATAAGCATACATGTGAACAGGTATAAAACAAAATGAATGAAATAGAAATATATCTTAACCAAAATCAAAATGAATAAAGCCCTGAAATAAAACCAAATCAAATCTTAATCCCCATGTTCTCAAATCTGTTTTCAAAGCCCTAAATCCCGTGAGTGTGTATGTATTGTAGGAGATGAAGAAATTAAATGTGTGTGCGTGTGTGCATGTGTGAGGGAGATTACATGTAGGAAGAGTCTAAAATCCATATGATCGATACGTGCTGATTTGAGAGAGAGAGAGGGAAGAGAGAGTTGAGAAACGATCGAGAGAGGAGAACGAGGTTTAGTGTTTGTGTGATTCTTTGTTGTGTGGGGACCAAAGGTGTAATTTCCTATTTTACCCATGTTTTTGAATTTTAAGTAAGAGGGGGAAAGGAAATCAAGTGTTAAAAAAGAGGGGGAAATCAAAAATAAAAGGGCAAAAGAGGAAAATGCATCAAAATGATCTTAACCCTCGGATTCGTGCCTTGTTGGCTTCGATCTGAACCGTGAAGTGTCTTTCCATCTTATGAATAGTGAAAACACCATTGTAACTTATTATATAGATATATATATGTATACACACATATCTTGAAAGAGTCCTAAAGCTACACGCGTACCACTCATTAATTTTATGACGTCAAACCATTTGAGAAGAAGAGCCACATACATGATACATAAAACGTCGTCAACCGTTTTAGGGAGGAAAAAAAAGAAAATCATAGTTTCCCAAACAGAACAATGAAATAAAAGAAGAAAATCGACTGATTCAACCTCCGTCTTCAAACTGAGTAAATTGTACGCGTGGGGTGGCGATTCCCATTATGCGGGTAAAAATGTTTTTTTATTAGTCAAAAATTGATACTTTACTAACTCATCCCAAAACTCCCTCAGTCCCTAGTTTCGTGAGGATTATACACATCTGAAAAACACGAAGTAGCCCCTAATGTTTATAATTATTTTTAATTTTAATTGAAAACTCACCCAGATGGACATCACCTTCCTTCTCGAACCTCACCTCCCATATAATGTGATGTGATGGAGCCATCATGGCCTTTAAAACATTACTGGCCAAATGATCTCATCGGAATAGCCGCTCCATCGATATTTGGAGGATATAGAACTACATCATTCCTAAACCACAGTCTGAGGATTTAAAAATCTCACTTGTCCGTTTAACAAATGAACATAGTTTTAAAATATCTCCATGTGAATCACCAAAGTCCATTTCTTTTCTTTGGGTTTCCTGGATTGAAGTTATGAATGAGAGTTTTTTAAGTTTCCTCCTATTTTTCGCATTAAACTCCCAAACAGGAGAAATTATTTCCTTTCTCCTCTTTACTCTCCAAATTAGAATTCTCAAAAATATCAAGAATCCTATAACTCAGAGTACAACAATCAAAACACATAGAGCAAAAACCATAGAACCTTGCTCAATTCTACCACATTTCCTTATATTAAGATTACCACTTGTTTTCTTAACTTGTTATGTTGGATCTCATTATTTTTGCTTCCAATGTCATTCAAATAGTCATAGTTATGGATAATTGTTGGTAATGTAATATGTAATAATTAATTTAATTATTTGATTGACTTAAATTTCCTTGTATAGTTTTCCTTTGCTTTTGTTGTTGGAAGAAAACAGCTATGCCAATTTTTTGCTAAAGTTGAGGGATATGAATTAAATAAGCCAAAATGTTTTATACCCATTTTAATGAGTTCGTATGCATGGAATATGCATAATTCCATCATTTTCCTCGCCAAAATTTATTGAAATATTTTCCTTCTTCTGTTTTGTAATATTGCCTCCTGATGGAGCCCGTCAAATTTTTCAATAAATCCACCCGTTTGAGTCTTAAGCGATCCAATAAATTACCAATGCATTGGAATTTTTCTTGATAAAACCTTTGCTTAGGCCTATAAAAGTTTCTTTAGATGACTCATAATTATCCTTAAACAAAGTATAATTATTGTACTATAAATATGAAATGTGACATGAACTGTTGGTATTGTGACTCTTATCATCAGAAGATGCTCATCTCACTCACTGAACGTGGTCGACACTCTATCTCCTTGGTCTACTCAGTATTATTCTTGATCGGATGGATGGCCGACTATAATTAATAAATTGATATTATTAATCACAAAACACAGGAGTGGGCAATACATGGGAACATATACAACTCCCATTATACACACACGTGGGTTAGTCATTTCAGCTAATTGTGATTCACTCATCATTAGCCGTCTCCTCTCTCATAAAAAAAACTTATAAATAAACACTCAATCACGTCAGAAAACATCCTGAAAGATTCAACCTAACGGCCATAGACAAAACATTAGATAGATTCTTGAGAGTTTGTATCCATTCTTACATGGTTAACACATTGTGCTGAATCACGTTAATTTCATATATCCTTCTATGTCTCTCATCTCTCCCAAATTTAAGTCATTAATCTTTTTATTTATTATAGTTTGTCATTGGTATTTATCAACTAAGACCCATAAAATTCATATATCATTTTTAGATGATAAGAGATTGGTGTCATCTATGGGAATTTTTGATAAGCCTTTTGATGTTTCTTACCATTCCCAATTCACAAATCGAATTTCTTGAAATCCCTTTTATCCGCAAAGTTTTTGTGTATGTCCGCAAATTTTGGAAATGGAAGAAAATGTGAAAGTAGTCCCACCAATGAAACGATTCTACCTTCCACCATTGTTGTAATAGGGGGACATTCGAGGAATTATGATGAGCTTAGCCATAGGTCGGGAGGTGATGTAATAAAATCTAAAACAACTAATGCAAACACTCCTAGTGAAAACAAATTTGGAGTAGACTTTATCACTCTAGCTGGGAGAGAAACCTCTGATAGGAGGGGTGAAATACTGACATATATGGGAATATATTAGTAATTATCAAACACACTTGTGGGTTATATGTGGGAATATGAACAACTTTCATTATACACACGTGTACTAGTTCTTTCAGTTGACTGTGATTGACTCATCATTAAGTGTCTCCTCGAATGTAGGAAAATATAGGAAAGTGTAACTTCTTGAGTTATAAAGGCATTCCACATCTTCCATCTCTCTCTCTCTCTCTCACACACACACACACACACACACAACTTCTTGAGAGCTTGTATCCATTCTTTCATGGTTAACATAAAAAATATTATACCAATGAAAGTAGGAACCTCATTAGGATGAACCATGCTAATTTCATATTACATTCTCTATCTCTCATCTCTCAAAATCTAAGTCATTAATTTATTTATCTGTTATAGATTATCATTCATATTTATCAGCTAAGGCCCATAAAATTCATTTATTAATTTTAGATGATAAAAAATTCGTGTCATTTATGGGAATTTTTTATAAGCCTTTGGATGTTTCGTACCATTCCCAATTCATGAATCCAATTTCATGAAATCCCTTTTTATTCACAAATTCTCTATTTGTGTTTGCAAATTCTGGAAATGGGAGAAAATCCAGAAAGAAATCGCGCCAACGAAATGATTCCACCTTCCACCCCTATTGAAATGGGGGACATTAAAGGAATGAAAATGCGTTAAGTACTGCGAGAGAGTCAAGTTATGTAAGTTTTCAGTCGTACTTGTGTAGTTCCTCATCATAACGAATTGTGTTAGTTGGGACATTCTAGTTTTTTCCTATTTATGTTTTTCTCGTACATCGGATGTTTTATGTGATTGCTTCATTTATCAACCGTTGGAAAAATTTTTTTGGGTTCTATATATTCATTCATCTATCAACCATGAAGAATTTAGGCATCCGGTCTTTTGGACATCATCAAATCAATTCCTCATGCTCGTTTCCCAAGAGGTTTATGACCTGAATATTTTTTATGTGTTGGAGATAAACTCAATTTTAATTAGAATGATTTTGTTAAATTTTTCCAATTCATTTCATACTTTTTAAAATTTAAAATTTTCGTTTGAAATCTGCCCAGGTCGTTCGAACAACGTGGTTGGAACGAACTTGTTCGAACAATTTTTGTAACGAACTTCTCCGTAAAATCTTTTGAAATATCGTTAGAAGTTTTGTTAGAAATGTCGTTTGAACGAGCATGCTTAAACGAACTTCTAATGACTTCCTTTGAAAAATGTTTTGAAATATCAGTAGAAGTTTCGTTCGAATGTATTTGTTCGAACGACCTGCTCTAGTTTTGATTTTTTTTTTTAATTTTTGGCAGTTCCTTTATCATAACTGTTTTGGTCCACTACTTCGCTTCTTACTTTAATAAGGATGAAAATAACAATTTGAAGATAACTTGCACCTTGAAGAAAAATACTAGTCATCTTTTTTTACAAAATTCTCTCCAACACATATCATTTTGATTGATCAAATTGAGGAATAAAAACTCCATACAATTTACATTTCTTTAATCATGGATGTATGTGGTGGAACTCTGCATACTTGTTGATTGGAGATGATTTTTGTGTTTCGGTGGATGCTAAGACACGAGATGTGTTGTGCAACGCGTTGGAGCTTCGTGTACTACAAACAGAGGTAGAGGAGACGACATCAACAAGTCTTAGTGAGTCAATTTTTTAAGTCTTTTCAGCCCCTTTGCAAAACCATATTTGTAGTGGATTTATCTAGGACCAACCATTTGAGGTTTTTCTCGTACATCGGGTGTTGTGGTTGTGATTGTTATTTCATCTCGAAAAAATAACCTAGATGCACGTGTAGGTGAAAAGGATACAATTTGGCTTTTATCATAACTCTAGTTTAATTTGGTGTTTTCCTCTGTCTTACGTGATAATTGTGCATGCTCTCTTAGGAATTAGTAAAGAATATATAAAATTGGAATTTATCGACACATAAAATAATTTATATTTGTGTGGTGAGTTTATTAAATGAAATTGATTAAATCTATATAACCTTGCAACTTCAAATTGGTATCAGAGCTAGTCTCTAAAAGTTATTTAGATGAATCCTGAAGGTTATATGGATAGTTTTTCATCGAATAGACATCCTATGTTTGATGAAACAAATTATACAAATTGGAAAGCTTGTATAAAATATAAACTAAAATCAATCGATGAATGTGTTTGTGCTGTTGAAAAAGGATGGTCCCCTCTTACTATTGTTGTTGGAGAAGAAACTATTTTAAAACCTATAGAGGATTGGAGTGAGGATGACTTGAAATTGTTTGACTTTAACTCTAAAGGTCTAAATGTTTTTTTTAGTGCTGCAACTCCCAATGAGTTTCATCGTATAATGATGTGTGAGACTTCAAAGGAGGCTTGGAATATCCTCCAAGTTACTCATGAGGGAACGAGTGTTGCTAAAGCTTCTAATCTTCAAAATTTGACTGCTCAATTTGAAACCATCACCATGAAAGAAACTGGAACTTTTGATGAATTTTACGCGCGTATATCTGATATTGTTAATTCTTCCTTTAACTTAGGTGATAAAATCCCAGAAGATCAAGTAGTCAAGAAAATTCTTAGATGTCTCCCTAAGCGTTTCATCCCGAAAGTCACAGTTCTGAATTCTTTAGGAAAACTAAATACTTTAAAACTCGAAGAGGTTGTTGGTGATCTTTAAACTTATGAATTACACATGTTTCCTAAAGATAAGAAGAAGAATGATAAGGGATTAGCTTTAAAAGTTAAGAAAGAAGAAGTGTCTGAATCCGATGTGTCAAATATCGATCCTGATGATATAGCTTTATTTGCTAAAAAAATTAAAAAATTTCTTAAGTTCAAAAAGCAAAACTCAAAATTTGAAAAACTAAAATTTGAGGAAAACAAAAACAAGGGTAGTAGAAGTTTTAATAATCAGCATCCAAAGAAGTTTAAAAATGATGACTTTAAAAGAGACAACATTGGAAAGGATAATTTAGAGAGATGTTTTGAGTGTGAGGGATGAAGTCATAGAGCGTATGAGTTCCCCACTAAGATTAAGAGACAAGGTAAAGAAAAGGCCGTTTATAATGCTACTCTTAGAGATAGTGAGATTGAATTTGAGGATTCTGATGATTCTGTCCCTTTTAGAAACAAAGTCACTACCTTTATGGAAAGTCATGCTAGTGATTCAAGTGAGTCACATCCTAATATTGACAATTCAGAGCATGATCTTGAGACTGTATCCACTCAATCAGAAATTAGTGATGTAGATGAAAGTGAGTTACAATCCTCCTATTCATAGTTGTACACCGAGTCCAAGCATATTCAAAAGGTAAATAAGATATTAACACTTAAGGTGTTAATGTTAGAAAAGGAGTTAAAATTCCTGAAGGAGAAAGATGCTTTAGTTAGTCAACTCGAGGCGATTAAGATATCTCTTTATGAAAAGCTTATCTTGGTAGGTAAAGAAAAATGTGATTTGAATGATTCCCTAGTACGTGTCAATAATGATCTTCATGAATCATTGGAGATAAGAAAATCTCTTGAAGCAAAAATTTTCCAATATGAGAAAGATCTCGAGTCCTATAGATAAGTCAAAGTCACACTCGAAGATAATTCAGGAACAATGGGAAAATTATTTCTAGGTCCCATTTTAGGATATAAGGAGAAAGGTTTTCAAGAGAGAAAGGGTATAGGATATGAAGAAGGTGAGTCATCTAATGTTCAATATGAACCCATAGCTAAGTTTGTTACTAAAACAAAGCCTCCAAAACCTAATCTACCTAAAAGAAGTTCGCCTAAGAAATATATAAAAGTGACTCCAAACCAACCCTATGTGTGTATTCATTATCACAAAAGGGGTCACCTTTGAGTTTTTTTTACAAGCTTGGAAAGAATTCTTATTTTATAACTTCTAGTCCACACTATAGCTCCTTAGCTAGCCTTAAAAACAAAGTTGAGTATCTAGTTAATACATCGAAAGATTTAATGGAAAAGTTTGTAAAATTCTATATGGACCAAGAAAATCCTTCGAACCAAAAGTCTAGAGTCAACAAAGGGAAAAACACAACTCAAGCATGGGTTAATAAGGATAACACCAATAAATCTTTTGTTGTTCATGTTGCTCTTAAAGATCAAAATACCTCCCAATGGTACTTTGATAATGGATGTTCGAGCTATATGATAAGTGATAAATCTCTATTTACCACTCCTGAAAACTATAAAGATTGTAATGTCACCTTTGGCGATGGAAGTAAATCTCGAATTATGGGTAGAGGGTCCATTTAAAATTTTTGATTTCCTAAACTTGAAAATGTTCTTTATGTTTATGGTCTTAAGGCTAATTTGATAAGCATTATCTAGTTATGTGATGAAAACTTTGATGCTAAATTTAGTCAATCTGAGTGCACCATTTATGATAAATCGGGTGAGGCTATTTTACAAGGCATGAGGACTAGTGATAATTGTTATGGAATCGTTCCAAAGTCCTCATTTGTCTGCAATAGTGTGAAAGTGTCGTTTTTCGTTCTTTGGCATCAACGGTTAGGTCATGTAAACTTTAGAGATCTTGATCGTCTAGGGAGAAAATATCTAGTTCGAGGCTTACCATCCTTAGGAAAACCAACCTCCTCAATTTGCGGGCCTTGTCAATTAGGAAAAAAAATGAAAAATCGACATAAGAAGTTGAAATCAATAACTAAATCTCGAGTCTTAAAATTAATACACATGGAAATTATGGGTCCCACTCGTACCGAGAGTTTAGGAAGAAAGAGATATATCTTAGTGATGGTGGATGACTTTTCAAGATATTCTGTAGTAGGTTTTCTACGAGAAAAAACTTAGGCTGTATAATTTCTCACGGTTAAATGTAGAGTTCTTCAAAATCAGTACGGTGTTACCATAAACCTCTTTAGGAGTGATAATGGAACTGAATTTATGGAATCCGATGTGAATGACTTTTGTGATGAAATTGGAATTAAGCATGAATTTTTATCATTCGAACACTACAATAAAATGGCATAGTTGAGAGAAAAAAATCAAAGGATACTAGAAATGGCAAGATCTATGCTCTTAGGTAGGAATGTACCGCGTAGGTTTTGGGCAGAAGTAGTTAGCACCGCTAGTCACACTTCCGTTGGTGTCATGGGCTGTCCCCACTCCCTCACCGCTGACACTTTACTCGGGTCAACTGCTATCCCCTGCTCAGAAACAACATGGCCCAAGAACTATGCTTCTCACAACCAGAACCCGCACTTCTCGTACTTAGCATACAACTGATGATCTCGTAGGGTCTGAAGAACCTTCCTCAAATGCTCGGCATGATCCTCCTCGGAATGTGAATATATCAAAATGTCATCTATGAAGACAATGACAAACTGATCCAAGAACTCTCTGAACACTCGGTTCATTAAGTCCATGAAAATGGCTGGAGCATTTGTGAGGCCGAATGGCATCACTCTGAACTCGTAAGACCCATATCTTGTCAAGAAGGCAGTGTTTGAAACATCCTGCTCCTTAATACGTAGCTGATGGTACCCCGACCTCAGATCTATCTTCGAAAAGAAAGTTGCTCCCCTCAGTTGGTCGAACAGATCATCGATTTGAGGCAACGGATACTTATTCCGTATCGTGACCTTATTCAACTCCCGGTAGTCCACACACAACCTCAGTGAACCATCTCTCTTATACACAAACAAGACTGGAGCGCCCCAAGGTGAGGTACTCCTGCGAATGAGGCCCTGACCTAACAGCTGCTCTATCTAATCTCGTAACTTTCGCATCTCTGCCGGAGCCATACGGTAGGGTGCTATAAGTCTCGTATCCGGTAATAAGTCTATGATAAAGTCTATCTTACGACTGGGGGGTAGGCCCAGTATCTCCTGAAACACATCGGAATACTCACGTACAACTGGAATCAAGTCTAATGAAATCACAACCTCCTTAGAGGTATCCCCCCTCTATATAATACAAATGAGCGGCCGAGCCTCCCTCTGGGTGAGGCATCACCACTAAAAACATCTCTTGCCTTGGAATGGCAAAAACAAAGCTCCCACTGAAGCAATCAATCATGGCTCTATAATCCGCGAGCCAATCCATACCGATAATCACATCGTGTTCATGCATATCTAAGACTAACATGTTTGCAGGTAATACTAAGCTACCAATCTCTACCCCCACTCCCCGGCATATAAAGAAAAGTGAACCATTCCCCAGTGGTGAGTCTACATACGTTACAGTGCTCTATACTATGGCTAATAGCCCTAAGGTCTTCGCATAATATGTAGCTATATAACAATGCGTAGCCCCAGTAACAAACAAGACTCGACCCAAAGTACCATGGATAGGAAACTTACCCCAAATCGCTGGTGGTGCCTGCGGGGCTGCTGCCTGGTGGACATTATAGATATGTTTGTACTATAACTGCCCCTGTTGCACTGGAGCTACTGGAAAGGTTGGTAGGGCTGGTACCTGAGCTGGTGCTGGGAGGGCGACTGGAAAAAGTGGCCCCCGTTGCTCATTACGGGCACCCTATTGCTGTGGGGCCCTAACACCCTCTGGGCAATCCTGGCGTTTATGTCCATGCTTGCCACACAAAAAACATCAGCCTCTGAAGTTACTCCCCCTCTGACCCTGCTGCTGTCGGTGTTGGCCTTGCTGACTTGGGACTTTATTTGTGACAACCCGTATATAATTATGATAAATTATATTTAAATCATACTTATCATATGTGATATGAATAATGTTTTATTAGTATATCTAATGTTAAGTGATTATGGTTAGTATAATTCTACTTTCATAAATCATGAAATGTCGAATTGTTTACGAACACAAGATTTGGTTATTTTCGATAGAAATTTTCCTGTTTAAGACTAGTTTTGACCCTTGTAACATTTCAATTGACTTGAGGTGAAAACTACATAGTTGTAGATATGTGAGTTAGGGTTGTAACAAAACAAACGGTGCATCAAACAGATGTTCGAGTAAGAAGTTAGGTCGAAATTACGAGAAGGGGCGAATCTGTCAATTCCCTTAAGTGGTAAATTGTCTTTTATTAAACCAAATGTTTTAATTTGATTGGATGGATTGGGAGGCAGCCTTGTCCGACTTAAAACTCTCCCTTAAGCTTATTTCTTCAGCAAATAAGTCCCTAGGTTCAGTTTGAGGTGTTATTAGCTTGAGGAAAGATAGGTAGAAGTTAAGGAAGAAAGGGTTACAAGGAAAATCTAGGAAAACAATTCCAAGAAAATCCTTAAGGTGTTTCCAAGGAAATATTATGTGTTAATATCGTGAATTATTGATCCAAATTCCATCCTCCTTTGTGATAATATGTATTGGTTCATATGTGAGATAAGTGGTGTTATATGTCATATTGTTTTGTATTGAAACCCTTTGTATTCAAACTTGAATATCTCTTGGCGTGATTACTGGAATTCAGAAATTCCAATTGGATATGAAAATAGACTTATATATTCATATCATATCCGAAAATCAGAATTTAACTCCTTATGGTTAGGTATTAGTGATGGTTGCAAGTTGGTATATAGTTGTTGTTTGTATATTTCATTTCGGTATGCCCTGAGTTTGGTCAAGATTTTGAGATAGCAAATGAAGTCCAAATATTATGAAACTTTAATTCCGTACTATTAAGTATGTCTACTGAAATTTTGTTGAAAATCATGAAAAGGTATGCTGTAGAAAAATTATTAAAATTCTTGAAAGTCGAAGGAACAATAGAGGAGTTTGTAGGGAAGATTTCTTGTGTTGTAAAGAAATGGCCATAACTTGCCCTAGGAAGCTTGAAAAATTACACCGTAACTTGTAACGGAAAGTATTTTCAGATATGTTTTCAGATTGATAAGCTTGGACACATGTATGTGTACTATTTATGAATATGGGATGGTTAAGTATGTAGGAAAATAATTTGAAGCCATATTGGATAGTCCATGAAAGAATGTTTTTATTTTCTTTTTTCCAAGGGTATTTTGAGTACATGTTTCATGTGTATATATATTCAGAAGTATACTTTTATGTTTACTTGAGTTTAGTTATAAATTCTTTATGAGGTAGTTTCTAGGGTTGAATGTTCATGACCTTATCAACATACATACCATCGTTTCGTCTTTACATATATTTCATGGAATATGACTTGAGTAGAATCATATTGTGGTTGTGTACTCATTTAAAGTTACATACTTATATTAAAATAATACTTATGATTGAGCTTTAGTACTGATTTAGTTGGATGAACAGGTGTAAGGTCAAATCAACCAAGTTCAGCTCCACCTGAGGGAAACGTGAATACATAGTTGACAACACAAGGTGAGTGTACTTACTGAGTTGATTTTGGATATGACATATATATATCATATGTTGATATGTTATGGCTTATTTAAAAGCCAAGAGATGTTGATATGTTATGGATTATTTAAAAGCCAAGAGATGTTGAGATGTTATGGCTTATTTAAAAGCCAAGAGATGTTGAGATGCTATGGCTTTATAAAAGTCAGGATATGTTGAGTTGCTATGCAATTCAAGAGATGTTAGGTTTTTAAAACCTATGGATATGATTATTGCCTACGAGCAGGAGATGTGGGGTTTATTAACTCCGGATATGTATATGGCCTAATTTGGCACAGAGATGTATATATTAATATGTTGAGATGTTAATATAGTGCTTTTACTATATAGAGATGTAGTACATTCACTGAGTTTTTAAACTCATGGTTTTATATGTTTACATTTTCAGGTTTTCCAGCTGCCACTGCCAGGTCTAGGAGGTTGGGTACATAGAAGTAGGGTCTTGTTAGTTTGTTTTATAAACTGCATTAGTGTAATTAAGTAAAATGATATATGAGTTCTGTTGAAATTGTCTCCTTAAAACGATTGGATTTTTTTTTATATTCTGCATTTTAACCTTGAAGTTGTTTCAATATGTATTGCCTAAATAATAAATAAATTAATATTGTGGTTTGTAAACTATTTAGTTAATTATATCATAATGGGGTTAGGGTGTGACAACTTGGTATCAGAGCCTTAGGTTTTTATATTCTGGGGTTAGAGAGTCTAGATATGGCAGTGGCCGAAGTAGCGTTTTGTGGGTCATTTATATTAATTTGTGAGAAATACTAACGATTGAGTTAGAAATAAATGTTGTATTCTTGTTTCTATTATTGTGGTTTATGACAGATAGTAAGCTATGGAAGGAGCAAATGTTCATGAGAGGGTGGATGAGGAGTCTTCAAATACAGTAAACCAGCAAAATGAAAATAATGTAGAGGGGGCTCCTGAACAACTTACAGATATGCAGAAGATGGCTCGTGCCATGACTTTAATGGCAGAACAACAAAACATGTTTATGATGCAAATAGCAGAGCAACAAGCCAAGCACTTGGAGGAGCAGACTTTGGCAAGAAGAGAAAGGGAAATACAGCGAGAGGAGAAGAATACTTTGTACGAGAAGTTCATCAAATTAAACCCTCCAGCATTCTCAGGTTCTGTAGATCCTTTAGAAGTTGAGACTTTGGTTAGAGACACATAAACTATCTTTGGGGTGATGAATGTACCTGGCGCGCAGAAGGTGATTTTGGCTACTTTCATGTTAAAGGGAGAAGCTAAATATTGGTGGGAGTCTTTCAAACATTTATTGCTTACTCCGGAGGGAGGTGAGGTAATTACTTGGGATTCCTTTATTAAAGTCTTATATGAAAAGTATTTTCCTCGCATGTACCGGAAGCAAAAGGAGAGAGAATTTTTATCATTGACTCAGGGGAATATGTCGGTCAGGGAGTATGAAACTAACTTCACATCTTTGTCTCGATTTTCATTACATTTCTTACGTGATGAGGAGGATAAATGCACCAGATTTCAGGATGGGTTGAATTTGGTTATCAAGTCTAGACTCACTGCACTTGAGATGGTAGATTATTCTTCCTTAGTTAACAAAGATATGATGGTTGAAGGAGATGTTAACGATGAAATAAAGAATAGGGAACAAAGGGGAAAGAGGAGTAGATTTGATTTATCTCAGCAAAAGGAAGGCAATGTAGAATACTCGAAACAAGGGAGTCAAAGATTTCAGCGCGGTAGAGGGACTAGAAATTATGTTCAGAATAGGACACCAAGTAGTTTTAGGGGTGCAGGATCAATGGTCCAACAGAATAGACAGCAGGAGAATGACAATAGGCAGTCCAAGCCTATTACATGCTATTTTTGCAAAGCTGAGGGCCATATTAGTCCAGATTATCCCAAGTTAAAGGGGGTAGAGTGTTATCACTGCCATCAAATTGGTCATACCAAAAAGAACTATCCTATGCTAGTGGGAGGGATTCAATCAGCTGCTACTAGTCGAGGCTCATCACTAAGAGGCATAGGGAGAGGAGGGGGTAGAGGACAGGCAAGTGGATACAGGGCTCCGGGAAGGATATTTTCTATGACTTTACAGGATGCTCAGGCTACTCCAGAGGTGGTGACAGGTACATTTTCTGTCATGAACAAACATGCTTACGTGCTTATTGATCCAGGTTCTACTCATTCATTTGTAGCACTGTCATTTACCATGCATTTGGGTAGACCATGTTCTTATCTAGATTGTGGTTTATATATTTTTACACATATGGGGGATGTGTTGTTAGTGGAGCTTGTGTATAAAAATTGTGTATTGTATATGGGGGAGAGGGAGTGGACCATTGATTTAATTCCCCTAGATATTCGAGATTTTGATATTATCTTGGGTATGGACTGGATATCTTCCTACCATGTATCAATTGACTATTTTCGTAAGGAGGTTACATTTAATATGTCGGGGGAGGAAGAATTCAAATTTACTGGGGAAAGAAATGTGGTTCCGAACTGTCTTATTTCAGCCCTTCGGGCGAGGAAATTGTTAAATAAGGTTTGTCAAGGCTTTTTAGCATATATTGTGGATACAAACAGGGAATTGCAAAAATTAGAAGATATCCCAGTCGTTAAGGATTTTGTAGATGTGTTCCTAGATGAATTACCAGGATTGCCACCTAGCAGAGAGGTAAAGTTTACTATCGATTTAGTGCCTGGTACAGCTCCAGTTTCTATTTCTCCATATAGAATGGCACCTGTGGAACTAAAGGAGTTAAAGGTTCAACTGCAAGATTTGCTAGATAGAGGTTTTATTCGACCCAGTGTATCACCATGGGGTGCTCCAGTATTATTTGTGAAGAAAAAAGATGGCACCATGCGACTCTGCATTGATTATCGACAGTTGAACAAGGTGACTATTCGAAATAAATATCCATTGCCTCGTATTGATGATTTGTTTGATCAATTATAGGGTGCTAAAGTGTTTTCAAAAATTTATTTGAGATCGGGTTATCATCAATTAAGGGTGAGAGATTGTGACATTTCTAAGACAGCTTTTCGTTCTCGCTATGGTCATTATGAATTTTTGGTAATGCCATTTGTGTTAACGAATGCTCCTGCGGTGTTTATGGAATTAATGAATCGAGTATTTCATCCTTTCGTAGATTCATTTGTGATTGTCTTTATCGATGATGTTTTGATATACTCACCTAGCCAAGAGGAACATGAGAAGCATCTAAGAGTTGTATTGCAAGTTTTGCGAGATAGTCAATTGTTTGCGAAATTTAGCAAAATGTGAGTTTTGGTTAAATCAGGTAGTATTTCTGGGGCATGTTATTTCGGGAGATGGAATTTATGTTGAACCTAAGAAGGTAGAGGAAATTGTGCAATGGTAAAGACCGAGGAATGTAACGGAGATAAGGAGTTTCCTGGGATTGGCTGGATATTATAGAAGATTCATAAAGGGGTTTTCATCTATAGCCTTGCCGTTGACTAAATTGACCCGAAAGGAAGTGAAATTTGTGTGGAGTGATGAATGCCAGCAAAGCTTTGAAATGTTGAAAAATAGGCTAGTATCAGCTCCAGTTCTCACTGTTCCATCCAGTGGAGAAGGTTTTGTGATTTATACTGACGCTTCACATCAGGGCCTGGGTTGTGTTTTCATGCAACATGGAAAGGTAATTTTGTATGCATCTAGACAGTTGAAGACGCATGAACGTAATTATCCTACACATGATTTAGAACTTGCGGCTATTGTTTTTGCTTTGAAATTATGGAGACATCATTTGTATGGAGAGACGTGTGAAATTTTCACTGACCATCAAAGTTTGAAGTATTTATTTACTCAGAGAGACTTGAATTTGAGACAAAGACGTTGGATGGAGTTAATTAAAGACTATGATTGTACCATTCACCATCATCTCGGGAGGGCCAATGTTGTTGCAGATGCTCTGAGTCGAAAGTCATTGGGGAGGTTATCTTGTATTCAATGTGCACGGGTTGGCAATATTATGGAATTAAGACTGATGGGAGTCGAGTTGAACTTATCTAAAATGGAGGTGTTATTTGCACACGTTACAGTGAGACCTTTACTGGCAGAACGCATACGAAATTTGCAAGTCAGTGATCCATTCCTTGAAAAGAAGAAACGGGAAATCCTGGATGGTAAAGAAAGTGACTTTGAAATTAAGAAAGATGAATCATTGTGTTATAAAAATAGAATTTGTGTACCGAATGATCCGTCCTTAAAGAAGGATATATTAGAAGAGGCACATAGTTCTATTTACTCTATGCATCCGGGAGGTACCAAAATGTATAGAGATTTGAAAGAATATTACTGGTGGAACAATATGAAACGTGAGATTGCCGAATTTGTAGCTAAATGTTTAGTATGTCAACAAGTGAAAGCGGAGCATCAGAAGCCGGCATGATTATTGCAGTCATTGCCTATTCCGGAATGGAAGTGGGAGCATATAACGATGGATTTTGTTGTAGGATTTCCACGATCACCAAAGGGGCATGATTCTATTTGGGTGATTGTAGATCGATTGACAAAGTCAGCTCACTTTCTTCCAGTTAAGACGACCTACACTGTTGACAAATATGCACGCATGTACGTTGATGAGATTATCCGTTTACATGGAGCAACAGTGTCAATAGTATCAGATAGAGATCCAACTTTCACTTCTATGTTTTGTCCTCGTTTATAGAATGCCATGGGCACAAGTTTGAAGTTCAGCACTACATTTTATCCACAAACCGATGGGCAATCTGAGAGGACGATTCAATTATTAGAAGATATGTTACGAGCTTGTGTATTTGACTTCAAGGGCAGTTGGGATGATCATTTGCCATTGATGGAATTCTCGTATAATAATAGTTATCAGTCCACCATTAGTATGGCTCCGTATGGAGCTTTATATGGGAGGAAATGTAGCATGCCTTTGTGTTGGGATGAAGTAGGTGAAAGGAAACTTTTGGGTCCTGAATTGATAGATATGACAACTGAAAAGATCAAAATGATTCGGGAACGGATAAAGATAGCGCAAAGCAGGCAAAATTTTTATGCAGATAAGAGGAAGTATCCATTGGAATTTCAGAAGGGGGATTTCGTATTCCTACGTATTTCACCGTGGAAAGGCGTTATGAGGTTTGGAAAGAAGGGGAAACTAAGTCCAAGATACATTGGACCATATGAAGTGTTGGAAAGAATTGGAACCCTGGCATATAGATTAGCATTACCTCCAGAGTTATCTCGTTTGCATGACGTGTTCCATGTATCAATGCTTCGTAAGTATTTGGCAGATCCGTCTCATCAACTGAAAACCCAACATATGGAACTGAAAGAAGACTTATCGTACATCGAGGAACCGGTGGAAATTCTTGATCGTAAGGAGCATGTATTGAGGAATAAAGTTATTCCCTTAGTTAAAGTTATGTGGATGAGCCATGGAATTAAAGAAGCAACTTGGGAAACGGAGGATAGCATGAAGAAACAGTATCCCCATTTGTTTGGTAAGTGACATTCGTATTAAATTTCGGGGACGAAATTTTCTAAGGGGGGGAGGTTGTGACAACCCGTATATAATTATGATAAATTATATTTAAATCATACTTATCATATGTGATATGAATAATGTTTTATTAGTATATCTAATGTTAAGTTATTATGGTTAGTATAATTCTACTTTCATAAATCATGAAATGTCGAATTGTTTACGAACACAAGATTTGGTTATTTTCGATAAAAATGTTCATGTTTAAGACTAGTTTTGACCCTTGTAACATTTCAATTGACTTGAGGTGAAAACTACATAGTTGTAGATATGTGAGTTAGGGTTGTAACAAAACAAACGGTGCATCAAACAGATGTTCGAGTAAGAAGTTAGGTCGAAATTATGAGAAGGGGCGATTCTGTCAATTCCCTTAAGTGGTAAATTGTCTTTTATTAAACCAAATGTTTTAATTTGATTGGATGGATTGGGAGGAAGCCTTGGCCGACTTAAAACTCTCCCTTAAGCTTATTTCTTCAGCAAATAAGTCCCTAGGTTCAGTTTGAGGTGTTATTAGCTTGAGGAAAGATAGGTAGAAGTTAAGGAAGAAAGGGTTACAAGGAAAATCTAGGAAAACAATTCCAAGAAAATCATTAAGGTGTTTCCAAGGTAATATTATGTGTTAATATTATTTTAAACTTCTATTATACTTATTTCAAAGTATATAAATCGTGAATTATTGATCCAAATTCCATCCTCCTTTGTGATAATATGTATTGGTTCATATGTGAGATAAGTGGTGTTATATGTCATATTGTTTTGTATTGAAACCCTTTGTATTCAAACTTGAATATCTCTTTGCGTGATTACTCGAATTCATAAATTCCAATCGGATATGAAATTATACTTATATATTCATATCATATCCGAAAATAAGAATTTAACTCCTTATGGTTAGGTATTAGTGATTGTTGCAAGTTGGTATATAGTTGCTGTTTGTATATTTCATTTCGGTATGCCCTGAGTTTGGTCAAGCTTTTGAGATAGCAAATGAAGTCCAAATATTGTGAAACTTTAATTCCGTACTATTAAGTATGTCTACTGAAATTTTGTTGAAAATCATGAGAAGTTATGCTGTAGAAAAATTATGAAAATTCTTGAAAGTCGAAGGAACAATAGAGGAGTTTGTAGGGAAGATTTCTTGTGTTGTAAAGAAATTGCCATAACTTGCCCTAGGAAGCTTGAAAAATTACACCGTCACTTGTAACGGAAAGTATATTCAGATATGTTTTCAGATTGATAAGCTTGGACACCTGTATGTGTACTATTTATGAATATGGGATGGTTAAGTATGGAGGACAATAATTTGAGGCCATATTGGATACTCCATGAAAGAATGTTTTTATTTGCTTTTTTCCAAGGGTATTTTGAGTACATGTTTCATGTGTATATATATTCAGAAGTATACTTTTATGTTTACTTGAGTTTAGTTATAAATTCTTTATGAGGTAGTTTCTAGGGTTGAATGTTCATGACCTTATCAACATACATACCATCGTTTCGTCTTTACATATATTTCATGGAATATGACTTGAGTAGAATCATATTGTGGTTGTGTACTCATTTAAAGTTACATACTTATATTAAAATAATACTTATGATTGAGATTTAGTACTGATTTAGTTGGATGAACAGGTGTAAGGTCAAATCAACCAAGTTCAGCTCCACCTGAGGGAAACGTGAATACATAGTTGACAACACAAGGTGAGTGTACTTACTGAGTTGATTTTTGATATGACATATATATATCATATGTTGATATGTTATGGCTTATTTAAAAGCCAAGAGATGTTGAGATGTTATGGCTTATTTGAAAGCCAAGATATGTTGAGATGTTATGGCTTATTTAAAAGCCAAGAGATGTTGAGATGCTATGGCTTTATAAAAGTCAGGATATGTTGAGTTGCTATGCAATTCAAGAGATGTTAGGTTTTTAAAACCTATGGATATGATTATTGCCTACGGGCAGGAGATGTGGGGTTTATTAACTCCGGATATGTATATGGCCTAATTTGGCACAGAGATGTATATATTAATATGTTGAGATGTTAATATAGTGCTTTTACTATATAGAGATGTAGTACATTCACTGAATTTTTAAACTCATGTTTTTATATGTTTACATTTTCAGGTTTTCCAGCTGCCACTGCCAGGTCTAGGAGGTTGGGTACATAGAAGTAGGGTCTTGTTAGTTTGTTTTATAAACTGCATTAGTGTAATTAAGTAAAATGATATATGAGTTCTGTTGAAATTGTCTCCTTAAAACGATTGGATTTTTTTTTATATTCTGCATTTTAACCTTGAAGTTGTTTCAATATGTATTGCCTAAATAATAAATAAATTAATATTGTGGTTTGTAAACTATTTAGTTAATTATATCATAATGGTGTTAGGGTGTGACCACTTGGTATCAGAGCCTTAGGTTTTTATATTCTGGGGTTAGAGAGTCTAGATATGGCAGTGGCAGAAGTAGCGTTTTGTGGGTCATTTATATTAATTTGTGAGAAATACTAACGATTGAGTTAGAAATAAATGTTGTATTCTTGTTTCTATTATTGTGGTTTATGACAGATAGTAAGCTATGGAAGGAGCAAATGTTCATGAGAGGGTGGATGAGGAGTCTTCAAATATATATATACAAGAGAGAAAGAGAAATGGAAAGGGGTCAGAGCCCGATAGTGTATATGATTTAACAATTCGTTTAGCAAGTATTTAAATTGATTACAGGCTAATGCAACAACATATTAGTGTGACACTCTCTTGAGAAATTCTCACCTCTCTTCTAATGTGCACACCTATCGCACTGACCTTCCCAATGGGTTATCTCGTCATATATCGCCCTAACTTCCCCCAATGATTTAACTTATCTTAGGTTGTTCGCAAGATTTAAAACTGAACAATTCAATTGTTTAAAAGGAAGATTTCAATTAGTATCCAAAGCTCTCATTTTAACTTTATTAATTAATAAAGTTTTCCAGTGTCATATTATACTTTCTCAAAAAAAAGTATTTACAATTTGAGTCGTCAACCATGTCCTACTTACCAAATCATAGTAGGCAGTTCCAAATTTCAGAATTTCATATATATATTAACTACTCGTATAATATATATATATATTATAATAGCACCCCAAATAAAATTATGGTGAGGGCATACTCTACTATCCAAACCCTGTATCACTTGTATTAAGGGGAATACGAATTCGGAATCACTCTCGAATTGTATTAACACATACACAAACAATATTGAGGCGAAGCATAGATTCCAAGTCTCTAAGAGGAAAGCACATACCTGCATCTCTTAGGACCGTCTGAACTATCCATACGATAGCCTGTACCAAGGATATCTATCTCCTAGGGTACGAGTCAATATCCCCCATAAGGCACACAGGATAAGATTCATCCCAGCGCGGTAACCTCAAGGATAGCAAGTTGCGTGGGTATGTTATTCACACATAAATAGTATATGCATACACAATCATATAACTATACTAATATTACTGTATCAATATTAGGTATATCTCAAATCCCATAGTTACAACATTATTTCTCATATCTCATTATTAATTAACACATATAATGGTTCGTTTCTAACCTTGATTCGGTATTATTCCAACTTACCACATAACTCTCATGGCTTTATCCTCCTACCTATGAAAATTCAGTAGATATTCATTTTTTCTCTTTCGTAACTATTTCACGTAATCTCTCACTTTAAATACGAAATTTCATCGTTTCTTATACGCAATATCCCGAAAATACAACTCTCGTCTTACCTTAAAGGTCCCAAAATTTATTCATATACCCTACTGGTCCTCCTTATCTCCCAAAACATATTTATAAGGGTGTCCATGAATTATTCCTCATTAAAGTAAATTTCAACTAACTAAGAAGGGAAAACATGAGTCTGCCAGGAGGGGTCGATCGATCGAGGTCTGGGGCTCGATCGATCGAACCTTCGATCGATCGAAGCTCTAGGCTCGATCGATCGATCAAACAGGTATTTCGATTTCTGCAGGTTTGCAGTTACGGGTTCTAACACCTATCTTCATCCAAATTAAAGTTCTACATTCCCAAACGTCCAAAGATTCATACTACTAACATTATATCATCATACTAGGTATTTCAAACGTAAAGCATGTGGATTTCTATCATTAAACATGGATTACCAGCCCAAAAATTTATGTAATTATCAAGAACCCTAGAAATCTCTTAAACATGGTTATAATCTGATTTATCCCAGAATTTTCTTCTTATAAACATCATAATTTCATGGTTAAATCCTCTACATGCCAAGGGTTTCTAGAATTTTCATTTAAACCATAACTACATGAATTTTCCTATCTCAAATTGGGTTTTTCTTCCCTATAATTCATTCTTAATCATTCCTAAACTAATATAAAAGATGCACCAACGAAATAATCAAGATAAACACTAACCTGGGATTTTCGATGTTCTGGTTTGGTGCCGAATTCGGTGTGGTTGCGTTCCCCATCTCGCGATCTACCCGTTGGCGGTGGTGGCGGTGCAAACGGGTGCCTTTTGAGCCTTGGAATGACTTGAGAGCTCTCTCCTCTCCTCTCCTCTCCTATGGCCGTTCTAAGGTTTAGAATTGATTTAACCCTAGAAGATGACCTGGACATCTGATATAACCGCTTTAA
Source organism: Sambucus nigra (assembly GCA_949130495.1). Classification (NCBI taxonomy): domain Eukaryota; kingdom Viridiplantae; phylum Streptophyta; class Magnoliopsida; order Dipsacales; family Adoxaceae; genus Sambucus; species Sambucus nigra. Next base: position 159,034,428 of record OX422215.1, read on the forward strand.
TTTTCATGTTTAATTTCCCAAAAATGTGAAATGTCCAAAATGCCCTTCCAAGGTACTAATTAGGCCTAAAAATGCCCCGAGACCCAAACTAAACCCCCGGGTACACTTTTCTGACTATCTCGACCCTTCTGAACGCGTTGGCGCACTCAAAACGACCATACAAATCACTTATAAAATATTCACTTTTATTATCGCTATTTAGTCCCGACGCGACACGGGCGCGTCCCGACTAAATTTCCAAAATTGTCATTTTATTCACTCGTGACATTCAATATAACCAATATCATATATTACTTTGCTCATCAGTAATATTCAACAAATTTCCCATAATTACTAACTCTCGTCACGTTAACCATTATAACATAATTAATTTCCAGATTTTTATTAAATAATTAATTCACATTAAATTTAATAAATCCCCAAATTAATATAGCATAAAAATACGGGGTATTACACTCCGCCGCATGGGCGCCCGCTTTGACCTTCCTTTCCAGTGTAAAGGAGCTATGACATTTTGCAGATGTTGTAGGATTTTTGTAATAGATGCAACAATTTCTTTTGGATATTCTAGTTATGATCCCTCTGTATATTCGAGCGTGTTGCCCAAGTTTATTATTCATATCTACTGTTATAGTTGGTGTAACCTTTTTGTATTAGTCTGTTAACCGACAACTTATTCGGTTATGTTTTGTAGAATTGTTATTAAACTGTTATATATATATATATCAACCTTTTGTGATAAATTGGATGATTGAATTCTCTTTTATCAAATTTGCAAAATTATATATGACATCTTTTTTTAAAAATATTTAGTGGTTGTTTCGTAATATTATTATGCGAAAATGATGTTAAGAATGAGCCATTTAAGATTCCTGTTTTTCTTGGAGTAGCGGGGTGTCGCATATTTTTCATAAAAATCTCCGTCTTGATTTCATTATTCTTAACTGGATTGTTTGTGTATGACTTCTACCTCGTGCCAACTCCACTCAATCTTCAAGGGCACACGTGGACCTAATGTTTGCCATTATCATTAAAGCCGCTATTGACCTTCCCCGCTTCATCTTTGGTGTTCTTAAAGACGTTAAGGTAAATCCTATTGGTCTCGTTAGGCAAGATTTTCCTTTTGTAGTTATTATTATTAGACATTGCCTTGAGGTTGGTTGCCACCACCTCCCCTCGAATATTTCGATCACTCATTTTTAGAGAATTAATATCTCCTCTATTGGTCGCTCCTACAGTCACCGTCCCTGTGGTATCCTCAATCCACTTCTTCTCACTCTACGCCATCCACTCCCACTCCCTCTAGACCCTCTTCTTCTCATCCTCACGCATCTATTTAGATGGAGGATTTTAGGTATGTGCGTACAAAGGGTGAGCATATTTAGGAGGACGAACACAAGGATAAGTCACTTTTACAGGAACGTTTACTCACCATGCAGAGGGATCGTCAGATAGCCAAGGAGGCCGAGGCGTGTTGAGAGGAGGCACAGGCACGTCAAGATGAGGCCTAAGCTAGGAGAGACTCCATCCTTATAAACATCTTAAAGATATTTTCCGTATATATATGAGTTGTGGTACGGGCTCCTCCGGTACCAGATTGCTTCCAGATGAACCCTCACCTAATGCTCCAGCTCTGTGATGATTCTGTTGTTTGTTTATGTAACTTATGAGAGAGTGATTTTTGTTTTCTTTATATATATACCTCAATTGTACCAGTCATTTATATTCCCATCTTTATTTAGTATGTTTTGTTATTGGTACATTTTTGTTAGCACTTGATAGTTTTAATTTTTAATGAGAATCACTCCTTGCTTCTGCTATGTTATCATTGTTGTGGAATGTTTTAATTGCTTTGCTTATTTATTATGGAACTTTTCCTACATTTCATTCTATTATTGTATCTCACTAACACTACATGTTAGTTCTATACCTTTGTCTTTTCTGGATAAAAAGGGGGAGAACATGTTTAGGGGGAGTTTAAAATTTATGGTATTTAATCTCTCTATTTCCCGATACATTTTATGTCTTTGATGTTTCATGTGTGTAGGCCTTCTATTGCAAATACATCGCTTACTTTCAACGATGCATCTTAGTAGTCAGGCGAGTCATTCTATCCCTTTTTTTGGGATTTTGGGAATGGGCTTTAGGATCGTCTTGACGGCTTTCTTAGAAAATTCAGTGTCATTTTTTTTGTATTTTTTTTATATTTTATGTTTTGTCCCGGAAGAGCCAAGGGGGGAGATTTGAAAGGACAAATTTTCAATTAAGTCATTTGTAGTATTGGATATATTCCGCTGGAAAAAACATTTTGGGTTTTATAGAGTCATTCACCTATCAACCATGACGAATTTGGGCATCTGGTCTTTCACACATCATCAAATCAGTTCCTCATGCTCGTTTCCCAAGAGGTATATAACCTGAATATTTTTTATGCGTTGGAGATAAACTAAATTTTAATTAGAATGATTTTGATAACATTTTTCAATTCATTTCACTCTTTTTAAAACTGAAAATTTTCATTGGAAATCTGCTCAGGTCGTTCGAACGACCTGGCTTGAACGAACCTGTTCGAACAATTTTGTTAATGAACTTCTCGCAAAATCTTCTAAAATCTGGTTAGAAGTTTCATTAGAAATTTCGTTAGAACGTGCATGTTCAAATGAACTTCCAATGACTTCCTCTGAAAAATGTTCTGAAATATCGTTAGAAGGTCTTTCGAATGGCTCATTCGAACGACCTGCTCTAGTTTTGATTTTTTTTTTAAATTTTTAGCAGTTCTTTTTTAATAACTGTTTCGGTCCACAATACTTCTTACTTTAATATGGATGCAAATACCTATTTGAAGATAGCTTACACTTTGAAGAAAAATACTCATCATCTTCTTTTACAAAATTCTCTCCAACATATATCATTTTGATTGATCAAATTGAACAATAAAAACTCCATACAATCTACATTTCTTTCATCATGGATGAATGCGGTGGAACTTTGCATACTTTTTGATTGGAAATGTTTTATGGGTTTTGGTGGATACCCAGACACGAGATGTATTGAACAACGTGTTGGAGCTTCGCATACTACAAACAAAGGTAGATGAGACGACATCAGTAAGGCTTAGTGAGTCAAGTCTATAAGTCCTTTGAGTCCGTTTATAAAACGATATTTGTAGTGGATTTATCTAGGCCCAGCCGTCTGAGGTTTTTCCCATTTGGGTTTTCCTTATACATTGGGTGTTGTGGTTGTGATTGGTTATTTCATCTCGCAAAAATCACCTAGATGCATGTGTAGGTTAAAAGGATAAAATTTGTCTTTTATCATAAATCTAGTTTAATTTGGTGCTTTCCTCCGTCTTAAATGATAGTTGTGAATGCTCTCTTAGGAATTAGTAAAGAACATATAAAATTGGAATTTATCTACACTTGGATTAATTTATATTTTTGTGGTGAGTGTATTCAATGAAATTGATTAAATCTATATAACCTTGCAGCTTCAAACTCAAAAATAAAAGTCAATTGGTAAAGGTGAAACACCAACTTGATATTTTACCAAAAAAACTTGGTAAGTAAATTTACCTCATGATCAAGTATTGTTGATGTGATAAGCATATAGTTATTCCTTCGATGAAAAGGAATACAAATAGGGAGAGCTATGATAGTGTAAATAAAGGGTAAGTGCTGACCCCCAGGGCCACGGTCGCTCTAGAAAAATTAGCATATAAAAAATGAAACTTGGTTAAGACTATGATGCACAAGAAATAAATAATATCACGAGAAATAAAGAAAACTCGCAACATTGTGGCGAGGAAGTTGCCTTAAGGTAGAAATAAAGTGGTGGAAGTAGTAGTTCAAGGATAAGGTTCCATTACGTCCTCTCAATGACTAGGAGAACTATCTCAAAGATGAACTATCACTTCCTCATGAACTGGTATAAAAAATCAAGTATTAGTAAAGTGACCTTTAACTATTATAAGCGACCCAATATCATTTGAAGACGAACTATGGTAACCATAAGAAGGACTACTTCCATAATCAACATCTTTTTCAAATTAGCCGTTTTCGTACAAGTAAAAATATATCCCATTTTCTTTGTTCTTTATAAATATTTCTATAAATAATAATATCTTCCACAAGGGAAGATGTGGTTTGGATATGTAATTGAGAAGTTCCCGCTTCGATATGCATCGTACTCTCACTTGATAACGGTTTGGTATTTTTATTCTCTGGTAGTTATGTCAGTGTTTATTATTTGATCATCTAGTACAGTATTCCAACCAACTTGTTCCCCGCTCGAGTTTGGGCATGTGACATTGGGGAGGAAGATCCCACACCTAGAGCAGGAACAAAAATATAAACATCCAAGTCAGGATGCTTTCTTTTATTTGTGGCCTTGGTTTTGAATTTTTCTTGCTTAATGTCCACAGTAGGATGTTTTGAAGAAATTGTCTCCTCGTGAAAAAATGTCATAATGATTGTAGTTACAAAATCTAACAAAATCCTTATTACTCAACTATAATGCCACGTCTCCCTGCACGTGCATTTCCTCAAAAACTTATTTGAAGAAGGGATATCTTCAATATAGTCTCTCGCAGCATATTTTAAATGCACGCTTAAATACTATATAGTTGGCATTGCACAGAGAAAATAACCTGTATCATAGTGGGAAAGTAATCACATGACATAATAGGGAAATCTCTCAATTTAGAAAATCTTTTAAACACACCCTCATAGATGGAATTTACATTGATCTACCATGTAGCTGATCTGCTGGATGAGTAGTCATAAAATGAGATAAAAAAGTACCTTGTTCATAGCTTAACTACCTCTTTACTTGTTGAGGATGATAAAACTCAACAACTCAGCATAACTTAGACAAAGGATACAAGTACCTAAACCAATATCTTTTCCATTTGGAAAAAAGGGGCTTACTAGCTCCACTCCGATTAAGGCCAACGTGATGTGTACAATCAGTCATGCTCTTCTCAAGATTCTCGCACAATGTTTTCTTTTTAGCATCCTCGTACCCATCAGAGAATATATCGATCCCCAATACTGGAAAATAGGTCAATTCACAAATGTCCTTCAAAGTGATACTAAATTCCCCTCAATATGTCATAAAGGTGTGAGTATTTATGCTTTTCTATATTCTCCAAACCTCTTAAGGATTTATGTAGAGTACAAAAGATTATTGAAAAATAATGTTATTCTATCGTCTGAGGAAAAAATATTTAAAGAAAAAAGTCATCCAGAAGAGTCAAGATCATTCATTTTTTCAATTGTCCCTTTAAAGGGATATTTAATTATAAAAGATCAAAACCCTTGAAAATGAGAAAATTGAAATTTGAGCTTCCTTTTGAAAATGAAGAAAAATGACTGTTTTAAGTTTTAGAAGCTCATAGACATGCCCTTTTTTTCTAAAATCCAAGAACTTGATATTGACTTTAGCGACCTCCTCGGTTTACTTGATGAGTTAAAAGACCAAAAGGAGGTTTCTAAAGAACAAGATAAATGTTTATCCACATTAATAAAAAGAAAGAGATTATTTTACCATCTTATTGGACAATTTTAAAAATGAATATCAAATTTGTGAAGAATCCAATATAAATCTTTGAAAAAATATTGAAAAAATATTCAAAAAGACTTTCATTATATCACATTATACATTCCTAAAAGAGAGACATTTTTGTCAAACCTCCTTCATCAAATGAGACAACACCTATTGAAAGTGTACCCCAAAATTCGCAAAATAAAAGGAAACATGTTGCTAATCATTTGAAGGGGAAGATTATTTTAGTTCCAAACTAAAAAGTTTAGGATATAAAAGGGTTAGGTTTTGACAAGTTTAATGTTTCGGCTTCAACTAGTGAAGCCGTTTTTGTAAATTTATCTTATAAAAATGAAATCGTAAACATTGAAAAACTTCTTTTGAAAACTCAAGATAAAAAGGAAAATATTATAAATGATTTTGAAAAGAAAGATAAACTTGTCCACCTCATGATTGATAATAAGAATCATGCACCTCACCATAAAAAACTTAAAAAAAACTTTATTTTTCTCATTGTCATAAAAAGGTCATACAATTTTGTTTTCAATTTGATGAAATGTCAACATTTTGTAAAGGTTGTTCCCAATACCAAAACCAAATGACTATACGAAAAAATTTAAATGTTATCATTTTCACAAAGTTGGTCATTTGGGGAATTTTTTTAATCAAGCCAAATTTACGTTTGAACCATGGTAAGAATAGTAGGATTTTTGAAAGGAACAACAAAGACAAAAAGAGTTTGATTGTATAAAATTTTCAACTAAACCTTTTGAAAGAAAAATGTGGGTTAAGATGAATTAAATAATTTTTTAGAAAAGCAAAGACCTTGGAGAGAGGCAAAGTGAAGAGAATGCACCTCAACTCTCACCTAACCACAAAAGAACCTTGTGTAAATCGTGTAAGGGATAGGAAAGACAATTCTAAAGTAGTTAAGGTAATAAGATTTCGAGAATTGTTCCCTCCCCCTCTAAACGCTAGATGTTGTTTCTTTTATGGTCATAGACTTATTTGCATTTCACCTTCATATATCTTAATCTTATGCCAAGCTATGTACTTTTATTTCATATGTGAGTTTATATTTCATATTTATCATTATTGATAACTCATATGTGATTTGTTTGTCTTCCTGATTTTCTCTTGAATAAATTGTAAAAACTTTGTTTTAGAGAATACCGTGTTTTGGTTTTTGAAAAATATGTATAGGGTTGTCATATCTAGTTGATCTTTTATTGGATCTGTGTATATTATGTTCTAATGCAGGTTAAAGGTATTTTTATTTTACCTTGGATATATAGTCTTTGCATTTGTTTATTATCCTTGGATTTGACCTAATCTTATACTTAGAGTTTTCATGATTTCTTAACCTTAACCTTGCTTTTCACTAGGTTGACTATCTAAGAACTTCATTGTATATTTTTGGCAAATTATGCTTTTTAGGACATATTTTGGATTATTTGCTTCATGTATCTCTTTTGATCATATATAATTCTCCCTTTGTGGTTGTACATGTCTTCCAACTAAAAATTCAAAAATATTTTTTTTGCTACAATCACTTTTTCCTTTTAGATGATATACTTACATGAGATATTTTCATATGTCATACTAGATTATTTGATCATTTATCTGTTAGTTTGGGAATATGCTATGTGCTTCATGAGATGAATTCCATTTTCTTTCGAGTCTTATAAACTTTAAGAAAGTTCATAATTTGATAATACATTATCGTATCTTGTTACACTTTACACAATAGTACGCATTGAGTTAATGAGAATGTATGAGGAATGTCATAGATTATAGATCTTCAACAAAGCGTTCAGAGATTCAAAAGACTTATGAAAGCGTGTCAAAGTCCTATATTTGTATGTGAGGATTTCTTTCATGATTTTTAGAAAGTTGAAAAAGATTATGCCATATATAAAAAATCACAGGTGAAGATTTGGTTAGGGCTACAACTTTGATTGGAAGATGCTAACTTTCAAAATTGAAAATAATATTCGATGTTAGTAATGAATGGGTGATATCTTCCACATGAAAAGTAATTTGAACATGGAAACGTCTCAAAGATTTAACACCTATCTAAAATTGGGTAACACCAAAGCTACAAAATAACACGCTTTAACCAAATTGTTAATTTTAAGGGAGGAAGGAGTAGTTTAAAATGATCCCAAAATAGGGTGTTGGACATTTCACTTGAGTCGAAGCTTGCGTCTTTGTTTTATTTTTATTTTGCACACTACAGATATGATATTGTGTTCTTGGTTAAAATTCTCACCATGTTATTTACCTTTCATGGATAATGTTTTCTTTATTATGAAAATTGGCCAAACTGTGGTAAGTGCGGTAGTACTGCTTATATATTTTTACTTATAAAACTCGATTTTGGTGTTGTTATCTTATTGCATAAATGTTGATTATTCCATATAAAACCATTCATTTGAGATAAGTTGCTAGAAATTCGATCTTCACAATTTATTCTTTTTCCCCATGAAGTATATATTGCAAGTTTATTAAAAATATTTATTTTAGAATGCATGATTGGGGATTGATATAATATAAATATGGGATGTGACATGGATCAATGGTATTATAACACATGTCATCAAATGATGGTCTTCTAATTCACTAAATGTGGTCGACACGTCGTCTCCTTAGTCGATAGGGTGGCCGACCAAGATAAAGTAACACTATTATTCACCAACACACCTATGGGCCATATGTATAGCTCCCATTACCCATACATGGGTTAGTATTCTTTGCTAAATGTTATTATCTCATTATTAGTTGTACCCTAGTATGGGAAAAAGTGTAAATGCCTGATTTATAATGGTGTTCCACCTCTTCCACTTCTCTCTCTCTCTCTCTCTCTCTCTCTCTCTCTCTCTCTCTCACACACACACACACACACACACACACACACACACACATACACACACACATCATAAATTAGCCTATAAATAGCACCCAAGGACACATAATACATATATTTGAAAAAGATTCGATCTTACGACCATACGCAGTACCCTACATATATTATTGAGAGCACACAGCCATTTTTTCGTGGTTAAGACATACAACATTCCACCAATAGATGCAGGCTCCTCATTGGGCAAAACCAAGTTAATCTCTTGTGTCTTTCTCCATCTATCATCTTTCTCAAACCTAGGACGTTAATTAATTTATTTGTTATAGTTTATTATTGGTATTAATCATCTAATTCCCATATAAATCTATATACCATTTTTAGACGATAACAAATTGGCACCGTCTGTGTCACACACCTAATATAGGTTTATTCAAATAATTGTAAATTATAGAAAGGGGAGACAACACAAAAAGTAGTAGTGCAAATGAAACAAGTCCACCCTCAACTCCTGTTGGAATATGGGATTTTCAAGGAATTTTGTTGAGCATATCCAAGGGCCAAGAGGGGATGAAAAAAGCCACAAAACAACTAAAGAAGACACTCTAGGATGGTCAAAACAAACCCAGAGAGGATTTGTCACCTTAGTTGTGAGAGAATCGTCTGACAGGAGGGGTGAAATGTTGCCTCCTACACCTACTAAGACAGGCAATCGCCCTACCATAAATAGGCTCTAGGGAACCCTAGGAGGATGATTTCGGGTTCACAAAATGAAAAAAGGTTAATTCATACACTCGGGATAACAAGATGACTAGTCATATCATCCAAGGGACACCTCATCCCTCAGGATAACCTATTACTATGATAAAAAGGTTGTTATCTAAGGAGAAGCCAAGTGTGTTGGAAATTTTTTGTAGAGGCTTCACATTTGATCTTCTGGGCCCATGGGAAACAATTTGGCAACATCACAGAGGTCCTAGAGAATACAAAGAAGGCTTAGATATATCAAGGATGACCATATGAGGGTAGTAACGAGCTGAGAAAACGTTCTAAAGAGAGAGCTGAGTACAAGCTCATCGACAACCGGCCAAGATCGCTACCATTAAGGTTGAGTAGAATGGCCAGCCACAGAAGGATTCAATTAAGAGAATTTAGATTCATTTGAGGGAAATGGATAAATCAAAGAATCCCTTACACATAGTTTTTATGAAAAGGGTCTTCGTTCACACTGTCTATCGTGGACTATCCCACACTCGCTAAGTTAAAATCGCTTGTGGTGACCCCAAAGTATGATGGTAAGACTAATTCGATGTTATATGTAGAACAATAAAAATCTATCATCGACATCTATTCATCTCTAAAAAATATTCATTATCTATCGTTCTCTAGTACAATCACTGCATCAGCAAAAACTTGGTACAATAATCTAGTATGAGGGCATATCTCTAACTTTCAGCAGTTGGATGACCTCTTTATTAATAATTTTGATTCTTATAAAGTGCAAATGGTAAGTTTAAATCATGAATGACCGAGGTTGTTTAAAGGGTATTCAGAGATTATAAAAATCCATAGAGCAAATCCCGAGTTTGAAAGTTGACCAAAGTCAAATAGGGCCCGAGAGTGGCCGATGGTTTTTGAATAGGGTGTTTTAGAAAAAAAGGCAAGTATGCATGAACCATGAGACCAATTAATGAATGATATGGATCGTTAAAAAGGTGATTCAGAGTTGTATGAGATTTCAATGAGCTTTTCCCAGTTTGGAGAGTTGATCGAAGACAAACATGGATCGAAAGCACCTGATTGCCTCTAGATTAGGGTTTGGAATAAAATGACGACTATGAACGAACTGTGAGGACAATTTGCACATGATATAGACCATTCGAAAAGGGATTCATAGACATATGAGGTTTCAATGAGCTTCGTTCAATTTGGAGAGTTGATCGGGGTCAAATAGGGTTAGGGAGTGCCCGATGGCCTCTAGATTAGGTTTCAAAGTAAAAAGGTGAGTACGTGCAAACCGTGTGGCTGATTTGTGCACAGTATGTATCATTAGAAAGGGGATTAATTGAAATATGAGGTTTTAATGATATTTTTCAATTTAAAGAGTTGAGTGAGGTCAAACGTATCTCGAGAGCACCCGGTATCCTCTAGATTAGAGTTTAGAGTAGGACCTAGGGTCTTATATTAGGGTGAGAAGTGTTAGGCACCTAAGGAGGTACTTTAAGGGGGTGATAGGATGGGGTATCTACAGAGACCCTCAACATACGAGATTCAAATAAGAGAAGGTTATCGAAAGATCAACACCTCATCGATGTTCAAGGATTAGTGGTCGAGGTCAATTATGTGGATCGAAGGAGTTGAAATGACCAATATTAATGGTCGAGGTCAGTTATGTGGACCTAAGGAGTTGAAATGACCAATTTAGAGGGTTGAGGTCAATTCTCCGGACCTAAAGAGTTGATATAGGCGATTCAAAGGATCGTGGTTAATTCTACAGACCTAAAGAGTTGAGGGGATCGATTCAGAGGGCCAAGGATGATTTTACGGACTTAGGTAAATTTTGCAGACCTAAAGAGTTATCATGATCGATTCAGAGGTTCGAGGTTGATTTTACAGACTTAAGGCGTTAAAATTACCGACTCAGAGGGTCGAGATTAGTTCTGTAGACCTAAAGAGTTAAAATTATCGATTCAGAAGGTGGAAGTTGATTCTGCGGACCTAAGGAGTTAAAATGACCAATTCAGAGGTCGAGGTCAATATTGAGGACCAAGGTCAATTTTATGAACCTAAAGAGTTATTTAAGGGGAATGTTTTCCAATTCTGGCCCCTATGATGAGGGCGTTGGTATTATGGGTGTAAGTGCACTTGGATTTTTATTTCGCTGGGGAGTATGCTAATGATAAGAGATTTGTAAGTACTAATGTATTCTATTTCTAATCTTTCTAGGTATTGATGAGAACTTTGTAAATGGTTCGGTACTTCATAATGAATTTTCTCAGAACCACAGTCTAGTTGACCTTGTGGGTTTTTTTGGGAATTTTTATGATTTTTTCGGATAATTTTTTGATTTTTTGAATTTTTTGTAATGAAATTTTGAGGGGGGTATGGATAGGCATAGCTGGGGAAGTGCCTATTGTCTTATTTCACGGAGTCATGGGTTTCTTAGGGGAGGGGAAAGGTTACTGTCAATATAGACAGGTTTGGGGGGACTGTCGATAGACATACCCCTTAGTTCCTAATAAAATGGGGCGACCCTTTTCATTTTATTACACCTTCATTCAATTGAATATCTAACTTTCTCTCTCAAAAAATTAATTTCTACTATATTTTATTTATACTAACTCATGGATGGAACCTCAGACAACAACAATAGCTGGATGGAAATTAACGACTGAGAGCATTTGGAATGGCACGCTGCTGCACCGTTGATTTTGGGGAATGAGAATATTTATGACAACTTTGAGCCCGTGCTTGATGAGAGGGTGCTGTTGAGGGAGCCTACATATTACCATTTTACGAGGGTGAAGAAACCTAACAGCTATGTAATCGTTCACCCTTTGTATTCATTTCTTTTTCTTTTTTTTATCCCTGGGATGCTAAAGGGTTTTTCTTGATTTTTTTGTAAGCTGACATAGCCTTGTAAATCATAAGCTCCCGGGGGTCGATCAAAATGAATGAAGTTTGTGATTACCTCCCTATGACTGTTCGGTTGATGGAGAAGTCTACTATATTTGGCCCATTGGCAGAGGCTTTGAATGAGACATCGTGTTCCACGACGGTACTGTGTGCATTAGGTAAGAGGCGGTGGGATATGACCCATACATTCCATTTGGGAATCGTGGAGATAATGGTTACTCCTCTGGACGTTTACTAGTCGATGGGGATATAATGTGAGGTCTAACAGATAGTGGTAGACTACACCCTATGTGTTTCAGAGGTGGTAGTTCGGGCTTCCTTGGGTGAGGATCATATCGAGGGATTCTGTTTGCATCTTTGTACGAAGGAGACTTTGTTATCTAGGCGAATTGATAAGATCGACATGAGGTAAGTGAGGTAGGTGGCCCGTTTATTCATTCTGCTTTTCTTGGGAGGGTTTGTGGTGGTGCCGAGTGGCAATCTCATCTACCTATGGTTTCTTTCTTTCCCGAGGATCATTTTAAAGATCCATTTTTATGATTGGGGGAGATTTATGCTGGCATCCCTCTATGTTCTTTGGATGCTTTCAGTCGATGCGATCGATATACATTATTGGGACCCACGTATCTTTTATAGGTGATTCTTAGGTTCAATTTCCTTTTATTTTCTTATTGTCTTTCGATTTTTATTCTTTTAACTTTGTATTATCTTCTGCATATTTGGTTTTATAATTAGATAGGGAATAATGCTAGGTTGGTGTCCCTGAATGCAAGAGAGTCGGGGGATTTCTCCAGGATGTACAGGTGGAGGAAGTCAAACATGCGTTCAAATCAATCCCTGTCTTTGAACGATGTGTGAGCGATGTTAAACGCCTTGGTGAGTAATCAAGTTATCCTTTTTGTCCTTTTGTTTTTTAGGGCTTAAAAAGTTTTCACTTTGGTAGACTATTGACTTTTACTGAGGAAACATGTAACCTTCTACCCATGGATCTTATCTTTGAGGGATGCATGGGTTACGAGCATGCACGTACATATGACGAGGCTCCTGGTGCACGAGTTTGGGTTAATTTGGTACCTAAGAGAGAGGGTCATCGATAGATTATGGAGGGTGAGGTGGAGGTCCCACTATAATTTCCCCCAGAGTATATGAGGCGGGTGAAGGAGATGTTTGATGAGGTGAGGGCTACGACGATAGAGAGTGATCCCAACATGCACTACACTGATATGACGACGGGCTACGACTACCTAGACTTTGCGATCTCATGGTTGATGCGGTCGTACATTTATGATGTGGAGAATATACCTACACCCACAATGGGACTAAAGGGTCTACCGTACGTCACTGACGGAAGCCTATTCGTCGAGGCGCTTAATGTGAGGGGTTTTATTGAGTTTTTGAAAGGTTCGGGCTGTGTCCCTATTTATCTTTTCTTTTTCTTCTTTTCTACACCTGTAGAAATAATGTAATTATTTTTACGAGTTAATATAAATGCATTTTTTGTTATCTTGATTTAATGGCTTACTCTACATGCACTTTAATTTTTTACTGAGGTTTTATTGAAAAGATAAGATGGGACAAATAAAAGGAAGACTAGAATGTTAATTTTTCATAAGTAAACGAAAAATTTATTTTGGAAATAATATACAAAAGAGGAAAGTAAAGAATTTCCAAAAAAGGGGGGTTGCCAATCGACATAACCCTTGGACTACCTGTCGGCATAAGGTTCAAGTCAAAATCACTTCCTTAGCTTTAATTGGATTTCCTGTGTACTTTTGGGCCCTTAGGATTAGAAGGTTTGGCAGCATCCCTAATTGTTTGTCTTTTATAGATGCTTGTAGTATAAAAAGAGGACTTTGATGGTGATTTTCATCATCATAACTCAACTTCTTTCTTTTGCAATCTTTCTTCTTCTTCTTCTTCTTCTTCTTCTTCTTCTTCTTCTTCTTCTTCTTCTTCTTCTTCTTCTTCTTCTTCTTCTTCTTCTTCTTCTTCTTCTTAAATGGCACTTTTGATGTCCGAAACTTTCTCGTCCTACCTAGAAGGCTCAAAAGCCATGTGCCTCTATAACGCTAGTTACGAAGTTTTCAGCTTTTACTATGTCTCCTTATGACGTAATCGTCCGATATAATGGAATCTTGTATAAGCGACGATACAATTATGGTACCTTGAAGACCACATTTTTTTATTCGGCCTGGATGAGGTGTGTCCCACCTACAAAGAGTTTTCTGCTATCCTAGGTGTCAACCCAAGTGTGGAGGCAACCTTGCCGAATTTTTCATGTTCCCCTCTGATATCGCTAGCAAAATTGCTATATGTCTCTCCTTCAGCTTCCTGGACGTTGGTGCATAAAGGGAATATTGTTCTCCCAGTAGTAATAAATTCCGTGTGACAAAGGGATTTTATTGACAACGGATTTATCAGCACCGTATCCCTAGGATTGACTTCCAGGCTTCTTTTGGTGATAGGTGACATAATGGTTGATCGTCAGGTAGCCATGATATTGTTGTGGATGTCTTACTACTCTAGTCCAACTGCAGTAGATGCCTGGAAGGAGAGTCGAGTTGACTTCTTGTGGGGGAGCCCTATTATGTTGTTCATGTGGTTGTATGAGAGATTGTGCCTGGTGGCCCCTCCTGAGTTCCCTTTATTGGGGGTTCCCAACTTCTTTTCTCGACCTTTATTCAACTTCATCCCAATTATGTAGAACTCTATGAATTGGTTTGTTAATAATGGGGACCTGCATCTTCACCGGTTTTTACAGTGGTGGAGGAACTTGCATCCTATCTTGTAAATGGGAGATTATCGGTACGTGTGGTTGGTGGAACTTTTTCAGACCTCCTTCAACTTTCCATGACAACTTCTATGCTAAAATAATGGGGTATAATTGTTACTCCATTCATAACCAACTTCTTTCTTATGGAGAAATTGACTGAATACTTTTGGATGATATTGGGACCCTTAAGATAGTGTCGCCGAGCATCTCAATCTATTTGGGAGGATAGATTAATATCGGTAGATTACTTGAAGTGGTTATGAAATCATGTGGTAAAGAAGATTGTAGTGGAGGGGAATGGTCAGAGATGGCTTGCAATGTTTGATAATTTGGACGATGGTGTCGTGGTTTCATCCAACCTTATAATGGCCTATTACCGCATGGACCGCATTCGGAGTTGTAACCACAAGTGGAGTTCTTGGGGCCCTTCAGGGAGAGGCAATATGATGATGAAACATATTCGTCAGGTAGTTGAAGACAACGTATATAATATTAGTTGGGGGGTGAAGCTTTGTGAGAAGTTTGTGTAGGTCCTGAGAGGTTTGTGAGAAGGTTGTTTTTGGTTTGGTAAGTGTTTATTTTTTGTGAAGCAGTGGGTTTTTGTGATATTTCTACGGGGTTTGTAAGGGAGTGGGCTATTTTTTAATTCCCATCTCTGATATGTCTTGCAATAGTTATATTCCTGATTTTTTAATAAAAGAGCAAAGATTTTGAAGTATTTTATTGTGTCTTTGATGAATTATTTATTGGAATTATATATATTGATAGCTAAGGCATACATAATCCTTTTGTTCGTTTAAATGACGAGGGAGACTATCCTTATCGGAGGGAGAAAATAATAGCATTTTGGGATATAGAGAGGAACGTTCCCGTATGTGTATTATGGACTGCCTACGTACCTCTGTGGGTTTGAAAATTTGTGAGCTTCTATTTTTCTCAAATGGGATTTAGAGAGGATCAGGTGCTACGTAGTTCTGAGTAAAGAGGAAGGAAGATATTTTTTTAATAAAAGGGGTTTGAGAAAATTCGTAGCATGACGAGAGTTCAGACTATGGGAAAAACTTCTTAAGACAGTCCAAGTTGGCTGGACACTCCATTTCTTCCCCATCAAGACCTGTAAGCATAGTGGCGCCATTGAAAATGATTTTTATCATCATGTAGGGGCCACTCCAATTGGGATTGAACTTTCCTCTCGGATCCCAAATAGGTTATATAATTTCCATGAGGGAAGTATCTCTTTTGGGACACCGCTTTCCTGACCTTTTTGTTGAATATATATGAAATACGGTGATGGTAACCTAGTATGTGATATAGAGATTTTAACATTTTCTCATTTAAGAGCATGCATTCGTCATAGCGGTTTCATTGCCACTCTTTTTCACTGACCTAACTTTCGATAAAAACCTATAGAAAAGGTATTACAAGTTCAATAGGGAGTATTGCCTCTATGCTAAATACCAGAGAGTAGGGAGTAGCCCCGGTGAGTGTTATGATGGAGGTATGGTAGCCCAAGAGGTCATATGGAATTTGATCAGTCCAATCTAAGTTTCTTTCGGTCATCTTACTGATGATGGTCATGAGGCTTTTTTTGGCAACTTCGACAGTCCCATTGGTTTGCAGTCGGTAATGCGAGAACTCGTGTCTTTGAATTCCGTATTCATCATTTAATTTTGTGACCAAAAACTCATAATAGAGGCCATTATTTATCCAGTTGGTTCAGATTATGCATCACTATCAAAAATTTTATTATTTAAATACTAACCGCCTAACATTTAAAAAGGTTGATGTCAAAATTTATCTTTTCAATTAATATAGATGAATTTAAAGAAATAACTAAATATTCACCATCCGATCCAACCTCACAAGAAATGAAATAACTGACATAATAAAAGGGACCGGAGTAAACCCTTCCATCCTAAAGTTAAATACAATAGTCCAACTGAATAAATCCAAGAACTGAAATGAGTAAGTAACTAAATCCATAATCTTTAAGCAGCTGAATAGAAAAGGGAGACATGCCCAACTGATGAAAATAACTCAAAAGTAAGGAACGATAGACATAGAGGCGTCTACCACTAAGGTCATGTATCCTCCACAGTAGCTACAACTCATCGAATGAATGGAAATACTAAAATAATTTGAGAAGAAAAAGATATTTGTAGAAAACAGGTTAGAGCCCAAGTTGAAAATAGTTTAAAATCACCAAGTGCTTAAAATGATTTATTAGCACATATATTTTTCATGTTAGATTATTGTACTCACTTGAGATGCTCGCCTCTCATCTAATGTGCAAGCCTAGCGAACCTTCAAATCTCACTAGTTTCTATTCCCACACTAACTATTTCTTTCTATCTAATAACTAATCATAGTTCGATATCATTCCCATGTATTTCCCTCGCAATATATAATACATATAATCAATTCCTCTTTAGAACGAAAAGGCACTTTCAGTTTGATATAATTAAATATTCGCTACTTAATTCATTTCAGCTTTTATTATTAATCATACCTACTTAATTCACACAGTAGATATCATCACAAGTATATATATATACACTCTATCTTATATATATACAATACTGCACCCCAAGACAGAGCTGCGGTGCCTGTATACTCTTCTATCATGTCCCATTGTGTTGTTCATTGTATAAAGGAAAAAAGGTTCAATCTCTCGTGAACCATAAAAACAAATCACATATATTGGAGGCGAATATAGTCCCAAGCCAATGGGATACGCACATACCTATGCACTCATATGACTGTCATCACTATCATTCTCACAGATAGTCTGTACCTAAGTTCTATACTCAAGTGGTACAAATCAATATCCCACCCGAAGGCTCCTCAAGGTATGATTGTCCACAATGTGCAACCTCCGCTCAATAACAAGCAACGTAGGTATGTTATACACATAATAGTTCAATCAATAAATATACACACAACTTATTATATACAATAGAAATTCACGTAACCCAACTCCCCAAGTTTATTTGTAGTATTATAGTCTCTACTACACACAATGTATCAAGCATACAACTTATCTCTCTGACAAGTACATTCTTTTTAATGCACTATTATCCCGTTATGTCCCTTGTGTAGTCACGCTCTCATCTAACTACTAACTAATAATTTAAACCACTCGATGTTAGCGTAGGTCAATTTCTATCACTTGGACCAACCTAGAAGGTTTTTAATTTGTTCGGGCCATAATTTATGAATTCAGGAATCTCGTTTGAAGTGAAGGATTCTCGTTTGAACGAGGTCATTCGAACGTGCTTCTCACTTCGAACGAACTCAAAAATCTTGATAGTAATCTCGTTGGAATTCTCGTTTGAGCTAGGTCGTCCAAACGACGTGGGCAGGTCTTCAAACGAGAATTCCAAGAGCTTCCCTATTGTAAGTGGATATGCACCCGTTTTGTGATACCAATCAATTATAATTTTTAAATTCACTTACTTAATTAGGTAACTCAGATTTAACAAAACCAAAATCAAAATAAAATTAGCCCATGGGCATGCAAGTGTAAATAAAAGTAGGCAAGCAAGTGACAGAGTAATTTAGGAAAAATCTCGTCATGGAAAAACCTTTATTTTTTAGTACTTTGACAAAGTTACACGACCATTGACTTACATACCACTTTCCTCAAGCGTAATGCACGATGTCTATGTCGAACCTTCAAATCTTGAGCTAGAACTCAGCATTGGCTCACTCGTAGCCATACCAAAATGGACACGCTGCCCAGACATGCAATTTCGATTCTTTGTAGGATCTTCCTCCACAGTAGCTATTGGCTCTCCAGTTGTAGAGTTCTTCTCACAAAGGTTTAACTATAGGCAAAGTAAGGTTTGGGTTCCACAAAATAACTCACACAAGAAACTCTCTGGGATTTGTGAAAATAAAATGAAACCTAAAAAATGTGTTGGAGAAAAGGTAAACTCTCAAAAATGTTTTTTGATCAAAACATAATTTTCTCCACACAAAAACACTACGACTGCCACCCTATATATAAGAATTTTAAGGTGGTGACGTGTAAAACAAAATGTGTTCTCGTTTGAATGAACTTTCATGTCGTTCGAACGACATCTGGTCTCGTTCGAACGAGATAGTATCTCGTTTGAACAACTAGGCACGAAACTCAAGATTCTCTTTACTGAGTTTTAAGAACTTTGGAAACTTAGAAACCAAAGCTCTTACGAATCTGAGAATAGTTATAAAAAAAATTATGATTAAAAATGTTTTTGAAAAATAAAAACCATTTAAAATAATTCAAAGATATTTTTTTCATAAAAGGAAAAATATTTAATTTTTTTATAAAACAAATCCCAACATTTTTATGTAATTTAAAAATGGAACTTAACTGATTTACCAAGTCCGTCCTTGTTGGGCATGATTGTTGAAGATGACTTGAAATTTGAAACGTCGACTGAAGATGTGTGCTTTCCAATTCCTCGACAAATATGTAGAGGTGTATGACATACTGAATGTGATGGAATATGTCCTTACAAATCTCCCCCTACGTCTATGATGGTACACAATAAAAACTTTTTGAATTATCAATAAAAAATGACCTATACAAATCTACACTTCCGAAACATAAAATGGAAAGATAAAAAATAACATGTCTTCATTTTTTTCAAACCTGTCTTCAACAATCAACTTTTCAAAACTCAAGGCTTTTCTCATCAGGGTGTGCAATTTTGAAATCTTCAATTGTACCTACACACATGAGATAAAGGAAAAACCATGTGACGTATCGACTTTTAAATGATTATAAATATATCAGAGTAAAAGCATAATCAAATTTCTGCCATACAAAGTACTCCCCATAATATCATAATTCGTTCCCCCCTTTTTATGTGTCTGAAATAGACAGGAAAAGAATAAATTAAGTCACTGTAAATCGGGGTGTCACGTGAAACAAATCAAACAAACTATTTTTTAATTTTTCAAATTTTTTATAAAAAATAAAAAATGATGTTACAAAATCACACATCGTGAATTAACATTAAGATAACCAAATCGTGGATACGGAATGATAGTGTGTGACAAATTCGATAGGAAATAAAACTCAATCATATCATATGTGTAAGATGAACAAATGTACTCCTAACGAATGGACATCAAAATCATCCTTAAGTCTAAAAATGTTGGATTTAGATGACATCGTCTTAAATCAAAATCAACAAATCAAAGTCAACATGATTTTCAAACCAATAACATCTTAAAACTTATTCATGCTTTTTCAAGACTTTTTGAGGACGTGCATTGCCGTTTTAATTCTCCAACCAAACTCCCTCATATATATTTTTCTTTTTGAGGTGATCTAAATTCTCAAACATTGGAGAATTGTTGAATAAACCTATTGGCCCATATATATGCAATTTTTTTGGGCTCTTTTAAACCTCATTGGACCCCGGATAAGAAACATGCCTCAATTTTTTAGGTCCTTTTAAACGGTGGCTTTATCGCAAAGGAAAAAAACCTTTCTCAACCCTTTTCCATTTTTCCAAAATTCAAAATTTTTTTACGGCAAATGATGAAAACATGCACACCTTTTATTATATTTTTTTTATCGCATTTGGTTTGTTTTAACAGACAGAATTGAGATGAAAACATGTAACCAACATGTGATTGACAAGAAAAAACATAAAATAAACTCGTGCTCATGTGCAATAAAGGACAAAAGGAGTCAAACATGTAGATAGTAACACTATAGCTTCTCAAAGACTCCAAAACTTTGTAAAGCACATGAATGACACAATTTATTGTATTAAAACACTATCAAATAGTCACATGGATATGGCATGAAATTGTGACTTAGTCATCCTAAATGTTTATTCACAAACGGTGTAAACAAACTACAAAAGTCTTTTTGGGTTTTGAAAAGTTTTCAAAAAAAAAAAGAAAATCTTTTTGTGTTTTTTCAAACACTGTTCAGAAATAACGCATCAGTACCAAATAGATATAACTAGAATAAACAGGGACTGCAAACAAAATTCTAGGGTTGTTCGAACGAGATCCCATGTCATTCGAATGACAGGCGATCTCGCTCGAGCGAGCTGCAATCTCATTAGAATGAGAAAATAGAAAATTCCTAGATATCTCAAAATGACATACAGTTTCGTCTAGTGGGAAAATTTCACAGAAACAGTTCCTGGAATGGGTAGACAGTGCTAAAATAGTACCAAAAACAAGAAAAAAAATGTAAAACAAATGGTACATGCTAGCAATATGTAAAAGTGCCATTATGTAAATGGCCCTACGCTAGCAAATGTGTCTCGACTTCAACAGGAAAGTGCGGTGGAGTTCTCAAAAGATGGTAACATATTTTGAACCAACTCCATTAAATCATGTGTAGTCTTGACCACAAACTTGTTTTTCTCTGGAATATGTTCAAACTCTCGATCATTGTGTGCGAGCAAGGTGTCATGGGTGGGTGAGTGTGAGTGATCATACCCCAACTTGAAACAAAATTCTTTAAGGTGTCCTTTCTTGTTGCAATGGGAGCAAACATAAACCGATCTATGAATTAATTTATCAAAAATTTTAGGATGATTTTTCCTAGATGGACACCCATAAGAATCACTCACCAAAGTGGAAATAGGCTCGGGTGCATTAAAAGTAGTGGATGCACCGTCATGACCATACTCACCATCATTCAAAACGGGATAGTGAGCCATCTCATCAACCCTTACAGATGAATTCTCTAAAGGTACTTGGACCTCCCGTGCTCGTTCTAGATCATCTGTGAGATGGGATACACGTGTCATCAGACTAGACACCGGGTTGGTCAAGTCACACTTTTCCCTTTTCAACTCGTCCGCGGTGATCCCAGGTGATCTGACGGTGATCCCAAGTGATGTGACGGTGGACGAATGAGAAGGATGATTGACTCTAATGGAGAATTCGGTGATCGATAAAGTAAGTGTTGAGGATAAGTAGATTGTGAAGTCCTGGGGAGGTTTAGATTGATGAATTTGCCAGTATTTGTTAAGAAAACCGATGTTACTGACTTTTACCAAAACAAGATGTGACATTGTTCCATTGTCAGGAGTTTAGCTTTCATTAAGAAGGGAGTGAGAAATTTGGAGATTTGGGTCCATTGAGTCGGACTGAAAGAGTTATCGGGGGTCGCAATAGCATTTATCCTTCAGGACGGTTAGGAAGGATTTTCGAGAAGATGTTTCTCTTGTGGAGAAATAGGCTTTAGGAAGAAAGATTGTCTTGAAAGAAGTAGAGGACTTTAAACAGGGATTCAGGGATGAAGTAAAACAATTGGATTATGGAAGTATAAGGTAGAATACCTTTCTTTGTGTGTAGCTCATGCTTTGCGCGGTATTGGGTGCGTCACATGTAAGGTATAATGATGGGTTAGCCGCTATAACCATAGTGTATACATAATTTCATTCAAGGAAGGAGTGAGAAAGTGCGGCCTTTATATGGCATATTTTAAGGATGATAAATCATTTCGCAATGAGTTAGTATGGAACTGTCCTATTGATTTCTGGAAGTGATGATTATTAAGGTTATTGTTTTATAGATAAGCTAGGAAGGGTAATGGTAGTATTCCAGTGAGGGAAGGACTTACCTTGCGATAATGCTTTGATGTAATACAAAGGAATTGTATAACTGAGAGGTTCAGAGTTTAGCAGGTTCATTGTTAAGCAGGGAATTTAGCTCAGGGGTTGTGCTAGTTTTGAGAACTAAGTATTTGTTAGAGTATTGTATTTATTGAGGCCTTGTGTCTTGAACATAAGGTGTTTGTTTGGCGTGTCGAAAGACATGGAATTATTTTATATTATATTGTTATATATGCCTTCAAGCAATGTCCATAATTCGAAAATCTTTTACACATTAGTGTATTGGGAGGGTTCCTTGTTTGGATTTCGCTTGCGAGACCTCCCCCGCATGAAGGTAACTTATGTCAGGAATTGAGAACAGTTCAACCATTTGGAATTTCATACTTTTATATACTTAGTACGCTATTATGGATTAAATGTTGAGAGTTATATTCAATTTGAGGCTAGCGGAGCCGTGGTATATTTTTACGAGTTGAGCTCGGAAAACGGGTGCATGGGCGCCCTGGGTAGCTGGTATTACTTTAAAGTTATATGGTTCGATGTGAGAACTAGGAGAGATAGGTATAACGATGTTGAGGGTAGATGTAAGGACTAGATTACATTTGAAGTCCTAGGCATAACTTAAATTTCGAGGACGAAATTTTTGTAAGGGGGAAAGTATGTAATACCTCGTGACTTTGGGACTGAGAAATTAAATTTTCGGGAGAAATAAAATTTATTTAAATTGGAGAATTTTTAAAATTTGGAAATAGAGGTATAAAAAAATTGAAGATGTTATAAAGTATTCCAGATGATAATTTTGAGTGCGCTATTGATTCTGGATGGGTTGAAATAGTCAAAATGACTGTCCTTGGGATTTATTTCGGCTCCAGAATATTTTTAAGTTAGTTTGACTCGAATTGAAGTAAATGAGTGATTTAAAAAGTGTATTATCATTTATAACTGGGATTTATGTTTTAAAGGCTTACGAAATCAGCCCATCTCTTTTGAGAGAAAGAGGGAAAGAGAAAGAAAGAGGGAAAGAAGAAGAAAGGAAGAGAAAGAGGAGAAAGCTTGGAGATTTCCGGCCCATACGCGATCAAGAGGATGATTCAACCCCTATAATTTCGAGGCAAGTGTTTAATCTTGCTAAATAATTCATTTGTGTATTTTATTTCATAATTTGTGGGCAAAAGAATTGGATTTTGGGGTATATATGTCAAAACCTTGATTTTGTGGGTTAAATCTTGCATTTGAGTTTTGTAAATGGATTTGAGGTTATATTATGTGTAGGGATGATTTGTAGGATGATTTTTATGTTAGAAAATATGTTGCGGTTTAAGATTGAGGCTTGGAAGATGATTAAATTGAATTTTTGGAAATTTAGGTTTTGGTGAGAAAAGAAACATTTCGTAGCCTGCTGAACAGGCCAAATCGATTCCGTCCTTTCCCGAATCGATGCGGAATGTTGTAGTCTCCTAGGTCTGTGTGACCGAATCAATTTGGACCCAAGGTGAATCGATTTTTCCTGGGACAGTCTCTCAGGTTCTTTGGACTGAATCGATTCGCATATGGAGCGGATCGATTCGCCCTTGAGACCGAATCGATTTGGGCCAGGCCGAATCGATTCGAAAAGAAGGCTGTTTTGGTGAGGTTTTTCTAGAGTGAGTTTTGGTACATTTTGATTGGGTTTATTGATTTGGGACATTATTATATGGTGTGAGAGATACGTTTTGGAGATTTATTGGGAGTTTCTCGTAAGATATGATTGTGGGGACGAGTTGAGCTATTTGGGGAACTTATGCTCATATGCATTGGAGTTGCTGTATCGAGGAAGCAGGGAAAACTCTTTAGGGATGGGATTTCTATTCAGAGGTCAGCAGTGAGTTTAGTTATGACTTGAGGTTGAGGACTCTTTGGGAGAGTTATGAAGGTATGGCATGAATACTCTAAGCCAAATTTTGTTTCGAATCCTTATAGAGATAGGATTCATTGTAAGATATGATTGGGGACCAATGAGATGTAGAGGTCACGTATCCTTAGTGATGATAATCTCAAGAAATAAATTTGTGAATGAGTTAATATTAAGGGTTCATAGGAGCAATTGAACTGTAGGCTGAATTGAGAATGAGTGGATTTTACTATCAATTAGAATAGGATTGTGTTAAATTGTAGTTGGAGTAGTCATTACCTATCTATGTGTAACGATAGGTATTTCACTATAGGATGAAATCATAAAAATGAACTCAAGATTAAGCTGGAGGCTTGCAGACTATTAGTTAAGTGTGTACTTATAGTCTAGAGTACTATTGGATATATCGATGTGCATTCAGATATTGATGAGATGTATAGTGGTTATTACATACGTTAAACGGTGGGTTATTAACCTTAATGTTGGATATATTGGAGGACTATTCATATCATAGGGACAATAGATGAATATGCTTTAAGCGAGGGATCGTATTGAGATAAAAAATTAAGTTAATATGATTGGAGTGATGGCTAGTATATTGAGGATCATGTATGCTAATAGATGAGTTTATAAGTTTCGTACATACAAACTAGAGATGGTATGTATATATGTATATATGTAGAGATATGTATATATGTGAGTACTTATTGCGTGAGTATTTATACCGCGTGCGATGGTTTGATTATATGATGTGATCATATGGATGGATATATATATATATATATATATATATATATATATATATATATTGTGTGAATGATATATATACTTATGGTGTGAAGCATACCCGACACATGCTATCATGGGAAGTTGCGCGATGAGGGTGAGCACCCTGGCTTGAGGAGCAGGGTGTAGATAGTCCCCAGGTCATAGTCGTCCATTTTTATTTGTGTGATTTTATATTTTGGGGGTGATAAGTCTTGGGTATGGGTCGTTCTCACTTACCGGTTAGGAACTATGACCACTTCCCATACGTTATGATTGATTTGATCGCCATGGCGTTGTGATAATAGTCTGATAGGTGGTGACCCCGGGAGAAAGTGAGTAATTCCTGGATGATGATAGCATGGTGCAGTATTTTGGCATCCTATAGCCGTTTATGTTATGTGTATTGCAAGTGTACATTATGTGTGTTATGTATACGTGGCTATAGGAATGAATGATTGACTATATATATGTTTAGAGTAAATATATATATATATATATATATATATATATATATATATATATATATATATATATATATATATTTGTATACCCTATAGGTGAAAAGGATATGAAGTTTCCACGATGTACATCTTGGGTGATTTAGGTGTACTAGTTCATTGGGGTCGAAGGATCGTACTTAGAGACAATTGTGGTTATGTCGACCCAGGGATTTAATAGAGATTCTAATTATGTTCTTAGATAGTAATCTATATTTATAGTAGTTGCAGTAATAGAATTTGTTTGAATGACATAATGGATCCCTACGATCAACATTGTCAAGGAGTAGTGTATCGGGGGGTCCATTATTTGGATTTCACTTTGCGAGACGCCCCATGCACGAAACACAATGCAATGTTGAGAGTGGAGAGAAGTTTTGTCCTTATTAACTGTATATATGTTGTTTAGAGAATAAACTTTTATATTGAAGATTAATGTTAATGTGTGACATATTTAGACTATAACTGGTTTAAGTTGTGAGATGGAATTGCGAGAGCCTAATAAGGCATATATGTGTATATATATATTTAAGTGTGATTAAAATGGAAATGATTTTTTTTGGGTTATGCTAAGATGGCAGGTCATGTAGGAATAGGCCGTGCGTATGGTAAGGTAGGTTGCCCTAAAGTGAAAGGGGTAGCTTAATTAAGGTTCCATGACTCGATTAGGTGCGCGCAATAGATGAGAGGTGAGTATGGGGTTTCACGAGAGTGCGACTCCACTTTAATTATGAAATATTGCATTAATATTTATTATGCACGGTTAACACACTTGCTAAACATTTTTACACCTCGGGCTCTAACCCGTTTATAATTCTCTTCTGATATATATATATATATATATATATATATATATATATATATATATACAGGTGTCCTACCGCATGGATACCAGATGATTTTGTATCCAGAGTCTTGGGAGCCGTAACAGGTGCGGACTGTTGCGGGATTTAGATTATAGTTGCGTCCTATCTCTTTGTAAATCTAGATAGGATTCATGTTGTACATCGGGTTTACACCCAGTGTGTTCCGTAGTTGTTCATATTTCTTCTTTATGGATGTTGTAGTGTCTGTGACCCGACAACTTATTTGGGTATATTTTTCCTTGTATGTACTCATTTCATTTTGATCTAGCACTTTCATTTATCATAGTACTTATGTACAATTTTACCTCTCCTAGATATCTATACTGTTGGTTTGTAGTCCGTTGCATGTTTCATTTAATTTTTGGCACCTGCTTTTGTAGTTTCGGTTAATTAGTCTTATCTATTTTAGTATCATTTGTTGATGCTGAGAATGAGCCATCTAAGATTCCTGATTTAATGTAGTATAGGGCTGGCCACCCGTTATTATCTTAAGCGGGGTGTCACAAAGATCACCTACTAACTTTTCTAACCTAAGTCTGCTTAAATTCCCCATTGAGTTTAAAACAGTGACTTTTGGAATGAATCATTTTGGAAGAGCTCTCAAAATCTTTTTCATAACCTGCGTGTTATCAATTGCCACACCCAAATTAAAGCTAGTGTTGACTATGTCCGAAAAACGTGCATAAAACTCGTCAAAAGACTCACACTCTGTCATAGTGATGGTCTCAAATTGGGTGGCACGATTTTGCAACTTGGATTCTTTAACAGTGGTGGTACCCTCACATGTCAAAGTCAAAATAATCCATGCCTGTTCAGACATGGTGCACGTCATAATTGGGCAAAAATCGTCGGGAGTGACAACTCCAGAGATAGCGCTCAAACTACATGAATTAAAATTGGAAAATTTAAAATCTTCCTCAGTCCAGTTTGACACAGGTTTTAAAAAGGTGATGTTCTCAACAATAAAGGTGGGAGGAGCCAACCATTTTTAACCAACAACCAAACACGCTCGACTATGGATTTTAAGGCAGATTTCATACGAGCTTTCCAATAGGAAAAATTATTTCTGTCAAAAGTAGGTACCCGATTATATAAGTGATCCATCAAAGTTTAAAAGAATTGATATCACAAAAACTTTTGCTTAAAAAAGGAATTCTCAATAAAATAGTGAAACCTGCTCTGATACCAGTTTGTAAGCGACGATGCGCCCGATTTGTAATACCAATCAATTCTACTTTTCAAATTCACTTATTTAATTAGGTAACTCAGATTTAACAAAACCAAAATCAAAATAAAATCAGCCCATGTGCGTGAAAGTGTAAATAATATAGGCAAGCCAGTGACAGAGTAATTCTGGAAAAATCCCCTTAGGGAAAAGCCTTTATTTTCTATTACTTTGACAAGGTTATATGACCATTAACTACATACCACTTCCCTCAATCGTAATGCACGATATGTGTATTGAACCTTCAAAGGTTCAGCTAAAATTCAGTAGTGGCTCACTTGCAGACGTACCAAAATGGAAACTCAGTCTTGATTCTTTATAAGATTTCCCTCCACAATAGCTCTCGGCTCTCTAGTTGTAGAGTTCTTCTCACAGAGGTTGAACTATAGGCAAAGTAAGTTTTGGGTTCCATAAAACAACTCACATAAAAAACTCTCTGGGATTTGTGAATTCTGAAAACAAAATGAACCCTAAAAAATGTGTTGGAGAAAAGGTGAACTCCAAAAAACGTATTTTGATCAAAATGAAATTTTCTCCACACAAAAACACTATGACTGTCTCCCTATATATAAGAATTTTAAGGCGATGACGTGTAAAACAAAAAGTGTTCTCTTCGAACGAACTGCCATGTCGTTCGAACGACAACTGGTCTCGTTCGAATGAGATAGTATCTTGTTTGAACGACCATGCACGAAACTCAAGATTTTCTTTACAGAGTTTTAAGAAATTTGGAAACATAGAAACCAATGCTCTTATGAATCTGAGAACAGTTATCAAAAAATATTTTTTGATTAAAAATGTTCTTGAAAAATAAAAACCATTTGAAATAATTCAAAAATCATTTTTTCATAAAAGGAAAAATATTTAAATTTTTTATAAAACAAATCCCAACATTTTAATGTAAATTGAAAATGGAACTTAACCAATTTACCAAGTCCGTCCTTGTTGGGCATGATTGTTGAACATGACTTGAAATTTGGAACGTCGATTGAAGATGTGCGCTTTCCAATTCCTCGATAAATATGTAGCGGTGTATGACATGCTGAATGTGATGGATTATGTCCTTACACCTGTTCTTCAAAACTTTATTTTTCCTAAATCATTCAACAGTTAAAATATCCCAAACTCATTCTAATCCAAATTCAACAACTCTAAACCAAATTTCCTAGCATTATGACTCTTTCCCATCCATTTTTGACGTCAAATCCCTAAGATTTTAACATAAATTTCAATAATTTACTCAAATCTCCAACAAACCCTAGTTTAATATAAACTCCATTAACTACAATATAATCCCAGATTTAATTTTGTGAAATCACATATAAAACTCATATTTAATATACCCAGAACATAGTTAATCAACTACATGCAACCCTATACTTCCAAATTAAAGATTAATGCCCAATTCAGTCTCAAATTCATAGAATCCTAGTTATCTCATTAACTAATGTTAACATGAATCATATATGCTAAAAAATTCAACGTGATAAACACTTGCCTTTTTGCGAAGTATTGAATCCTGAATGAATTTGATATGGGGATGATCCTCTCTTCATGTTCTACACGTTGGTGTGGTGACCGGTGTAAGAACTTAAATCCTTAGCCCAAAGCACCTATGGAGTTCTTCTTCTCCCTCTTTGGTTCTTTCTCTCTCTCTCTCTCTCTCTCTCTCTCACGTAGGTTTAGAAATTGTCAAATAACATAATGCCCACGTTCTTTCTCTTTTTAATTTCCTATTTTCATCCATTTTAATTCCCAAAAATATCAAAAGACCAAAATACCCCTCCCGGGTGTCGGTTTGGCCTAACTTGCCTACGAATCCAAATAAAACCCCGAGTAGTGTTTTCTGACTATCTCGACCCTTCCGAACAAACTCGTGCACTCAAAACGGCCATGCGAGTTACAAATTTTTTTTATCCTTTTTAACCCAATAAAGTAATACTGACACGACTCAAATGCGTGTCCCAACTACGTATATTACAACTGCTGTATATTTCGCTCCCGGCCATAATATTATTTTCGTATTCATATACTACTTTACTCGCCAAGTAATATTCAACATAATTATCTCCGATAAATACTAACTCTCGTCACACTAATAATTACTACAATTAAATCCGAATTAATTATAAATTAAATTTTCTCCATTTAAATTTATTAATCCTAATTCCATAATTAAAATAAATTTCCATAAAAATACGGGGTTTTACAACTATATCATAGTTGACCTCCCGGTCGATCCTCGATCGAGGGTCGGGATATCCACAATGATGACTATCTTATGGATTTTAGTATCCTCATTATGGATGTTCTAACAAGTAACCTAAAAGCGTCAAGTCTATCTCACGTATCTATGAGGAAGAGTCCCGTTGAGTCCGTACGAAATTAATCTGTTCAATATTAGGAGGTGATCAAACGGATTCTTTAAGAGTGTGTTTTCAAATTATCTTAATGGTGTTTATCATATGTTCTTAATAATAAAATCAACATTTGACTTCAATTAAGATATTGTTTTTGTCATTTTGTCCAAACAAAATGCCCAAGTCATTAGAGGGCCCAACATTACAAACGGTTCAAGGCGGTAGTCGACATAGCAGGGAAAAAGGGTAACCACGAATTATATCTATATAAGGTCACTATCTAGTTTGCCCCCAATTTGATAGAAACAACAATCCCTAGAACGAAAAAACATCTCAACCATAGAAAATCCATGAGCAGCAAGAAGCGAGCGACCGAAGACCAAGACGAAGGCAAAGTGGCGTTATGGAATCGTACAAAAGGATTTCAGTTGTTTGAGTTGTACTCGGTGGTGATCAACGAAATTGAAGGAGACCATATCCATGGACAAATCAGAAGCCGCGACTATGGCGAACCCGAACAAATCATCTACTCTGGAGATGAAGGTAAGATCGGAGTACCCCTTTCGCTGTGTGGCCCAGAAAAACCCTTGTTAGCCTATGATGAGTTCGAGTTGTTGTTTTGTCTCGACAAGGATGCCCCCCCCCCCCCCCCACGAGAAATGGATGGATTGGTTTTTTTCCTGGTTTCCTGGTATTGCCCATTTTGACGAGATCATTACTGAGGAAGTTAAAAGCAAAGGGTTTGGTAAGGCCACAATTACCTACGAATCCATCTCCCGTGCCATGGAATCTTATGCAGATGTTAGACTTGTTTGCTTATGCCACTACTCAATTGTTGTGTTGGACTTGGATTATGTAAGTTCTAAGTACTAGTCTTTCCTTTTACCTTACTAGTCTTAATTGAACCATACAACTATCTCACCACATATATCATATACATACACTAAAGTAATTTTGTGTGATACCACATCAGATCGAATTCATTATCATTTCATATCCAATTTGGGATGTATAAATCATACACGTGGGGCGGCAATTCCTGTTATGCACGTCAAAATGTTTTTTTATATTATATTGGACCAGTTTAAGGAACTAATAAATCTAAGATGTTCCAATTGTGTCATTTCTAGTTCTTTTCAAATTTTTCATCATAAATTGCTACAACTTTACTAACTCATCCCAAAACTCCTCCAGTCCCTAGTTTCATGAGGATTATACACATCAAAAAACCACGAGGTAGCCCCGGTGTATATATTTAATTGAAAACTCACCCAATCGGACATCACATCCCTTCTCGAGACTCACGTCCCTTACTAATTAATGTGATGTCATGGATCCATATTTCTCCTAACCAAAAGATCTCATCGCAATATGGATTTACTCCAATCCAATTGTTGTTCGCTTATGCCACTACTCAATTGTTGTGTTAACTACTGGTCTTTCCTTTCTCATTTTTCCTTTTTCCTTTTTCCATACTAGTCTTGTCTTACTCGAGCCATACAATTTTCTCACCAATTGTTACCTGATACATATTATATACATACACAGTTTAGGCATGCCAACAGAACAAATTTTATCCAGATTCGACTCGTTTTTCATCATATATGGATTTTGGGGAAAAAAACCAGATAACTTGATATGAAATCAGACCGGATATGAATTTTCTCCAATCCAATCCGATTAGTATATATATATATATATATATATATATATATATATATATATATATATATATATATATATATATATATATATGCTCCTGTGCGGACCAGTCTGCATTTTAAGAGTGCGGACCGAACATGTGTCACCTGATAGTGCGCTTAGAAATTATCGCCCAAATTATAGGTACACTCTCTCTCTTTTCTGGGCTCACCGCCTGGTGACACATGTTCGGTCCACACTCTAAAAATTATTACTGATCCGCACAAGAGCAAGATTTTATATATATAACAAATAAATAATTTTTGAAATAGCCTATGGTACGAACCTATCAGTTTAAAAAAAATCAAAATTTTTTGAAAGTTTTTTTACATACATCTTGTTTATAGACATACATATACTAACCTAATAAGTCAAAAAGTTTTTTTTACAACACGTAATTGTAAATAATTTAAAAATTCTGGGCAAGTTTTCATGTGTTTATATGACTATTCACCGTGTTTAAGAAAACTATAGTCCAACAATAATACAAATAATCCATCATGGATCTCATAATAATTGTTAAATGATTGCATAAAAAAATTATTAATAAAAAATTAAAATATTGGGACAAATTTATTTATTTATATGATGATCCACCCTATTTAAGATATATAAAAAATATCCAAAACAATACTAATAGTCCATTTTAGATCTCGCACAAACAACATCATAAGCATAAAGATTTTAATGTTCGTCGGTCTTTTTACAACAACATATAAACATTTTAGAAATTTTGGACAAATTATCATTTGTTTATAAGACTATAAACTATTTAAAAAATAAAACATCAGTCCCAACAAAAATAGTAATAGTCCATTTTGGACCTCGTATAAATATCATAATTTAAGTAAATTTAAATAAATTTACAACATAACTAAGCCTATCATTTCTGCGTTACTCTCTCCCCAAGATGACCCTATGTTGATACTTCATCCACCTATTATCGTTTACTTTTGGTACAGTTCATTCTTGCTTTAACAAAGTGAGTTGTGAAAAAATTTCCACTAACAAAAGTAAAAAAAGATTGCCCACCAAAAAATCTCATTGATTACAACTGTGTCGAGAAAAGAACAACCCAAAATAACTACCAAACTAATATAATATCTTTCATACAACAGTATAACCAAAACAACGACAAATTAGACTATGAGAAGAAATTACAATGGTTCAATTTGGAAAAATGTGCATAAAAATAAATTACAAAAATTAAAAAGTGGAAAATTTAGTGTTGTATATATATTAGATCTCCAACTTCTATAACAAATCAAAACAGCCTGTCCCTACCTTTACAGGCAAACTGAGGCAGATCTTGGCCGAAGGTGTCTCCAAGTTGTCAGTCATCCCATGAGAAGCAACTTCAACTGAATTAGAAGCCATCTCAAACAACATCTTTAGGAACGGTGATATCGACTCGGCTATGCTCATCTGTCTGCTCATATACCGATACCCACCCAAGTGGATCATGTTGTCCGTAATTAGGCTTAAATGTTGAAAATAAACATCCACCCCAGATACTTTGAACACGCTCGTCACCTCATTTACGATGGCTTTTCTTACAGCTTCTACCCCAAATGTTTTCAATACTACGTGGTTATTGTTGGAATATACAAACTTGATATCAAGTACATTTTCCATTTCCCCAAATGAGGTGAAATTCACTATTGATGCCTTTAGTGCCCATTTGTTCCAACGCCCTATAGTTTCACCATTTCATCTGGATCCTTACAATTTGATTGTTGTTATCTAACCTCTTGTTTGACCACTGGGCATTGATACATCTTGCTAGAGCTTCCAAAATGAGCTCTCTTTGTATCCTTCTGAGCCAACAAAATCTAAGGTTCGTTTATAAAGAGAAATTGGACATTAAGATGCAATCCTTTAGCTTCCACAAAGATGGTTCTATCAGTTTTCGTTTTGTAAAGTTTAACTTTGACCTTTTTCTTTATTTTAAAATTTGTTTTGGCTTTGTTTTCACTTGATTCTGATTTTACAACATCAACATCCCCAATTTCACATTCTGACATTTCATCTCCATCATCAGCTTGATCTATTTATTTTGCAGTTTCCTCTTCATTCATTTCCTCATACATAATTGAAACTTTCATTCTTTTCATTATTAATTTCTAAACCAACTATCAAGTCCAAAATAAAAAAAAGAATTAATAATAACCATTAATCTCCATGGCATAATGGTGCCTCGAAGGGATTTTGCATTTTACCCTAATTATTATTAGAAAGTTTTCAACAGCAATTAAATTGATGTAATGGAATTTCTCATTTTACCCTTGTTGTTTTAGAATGATAATTTACCATTGATTGGGATAGGAGTGCATGGTAGCAAAATCAATGTCAGATACGCGATTATTTGCGATAAAGTTTGTTTCTATATGAAGGCTAGGAGCATGTGGTTTATGTCTATTGATTTCACATGATAAGCCATTTCCATTATGCATGCCTATATGAGAAGCAATGATGAATCAAAATTAGCACAAATTCTATAAGAAAATTTATGTGCAATAATCTATATTATACTCCTAAAACAATAGAAAGATGGTTTAATGGTAATCATTTATTTCATATTCTTATTATACCTCTAATATTATATAGAAACTCTAAGTTGACGATTCATCTCCAATCATTTATGCCTTCAGCTATAACGTGTAAGACGTATAGCCTCTCGATCTCCCTTTTCTCCCCTCACGAATCCGTTCCACCTTGTGAAACAGGTGGCTCTTTACTTTATCCCTCACTCTACCCACTTCTTCACCTTCTACTTCTTGCCCCATGTCCTCCCAAAACCCCATATATATTAGCCTCTACTTATTTCATAGCTAGTAAAAATGCCACAACATCCCTCTCACCCTATATATCTTAATCACCACGCTAGCCTTCTCTTTTTCTCTCATATGTTCATTCACTATTGGCAAGTTCTACATAAGGTGATACAAATCAAGACACATACCACAACAACGAGAGCTTGAGACTCGTAATGAGTTTTTTTTATGAATATCATAAGCCTATGGCTGACCATCCAACTTGGTACATCAAATGGTTGGTTTAAACCCATCTGTCACCAGTGCTTTCATAGTTTCTGTGAGAACCAAGATATTTTAAGTAAATTTTTTTCATAAAGTGATTCTTGTGTGATGATTTTTTTTGTATAACAAATGTTGTCATATGTGAGATAGGCTCAGGTACTAGCTCTGATGCTATTTTGTTGAATTATAATTCGAGATAAACATATTTTGTATGTGGTTGTGGCTGGTGTGCTTTCTATTATTCCCCTGCCTCCCCAATCTCGATTTTTTTTATTTTTATAATTTCGTACATTTATAGCTACACATGTACACATACTTATGTTTAATAATGTGTTAAATTATTTTCTTGACTTTGAAGGAAAAAAAAACAAAAGAAACAAGTTTTAAAATTTGTACCTTAAAATGTATTTCCCCTGATTTTGTGGTTGTGACTTTTGCGTAACATAACAATTTGAGTGTTACGGTTGTGTTTGGTCCTTAGACCATATGATTAGTACTATCTAGGTACGGACATTATATGATACAAAATCATTTTTTATCTCAAACAAACATGGTCGATTTAAAACATGACATGACTAATATATGGATGGCAATTTAACCTGAATCGTAGGAGTTCTGACCCACCTCGACCCTAACGGTGCAAGTTTTAAAAACTGATTAATGACTTAGAAGCGGGTATGGATTTAAAAAAAAAATCGTTTATTAAATGGGGCGGGTAATGAGTTCATTTAAATAAAATGGCCCTGCCCCGTTCCGTTTAAATTATTCTTACATAAATACCCTTTATATGTATGTTAATGACAATTAAACCACACACACACACACACACACACACACACTAAAAAATCCTTTATATGTATGTTAATTTTTTAAAATATCTATATGGAAACATAGAATGATAATTGGGGGACTGTCACCCATACTGGAATACGAACCAATGTAGATC
Source organism: Sambucus nigra (assembly GCA_949130495.1). Lineage (NCBI taxonomy): Eukaryota > Viridiplantae > Streptophyta > Magnoliopsida > Dipsacales > Adoxaceae > Sambucus > Sambucus nigra. The sequence goes on from OX422215.1 coordinate 159,070,110, forward strand.
TATAAGACTATAATGTAGTATTTTTAATTTTACTATTTTTGAAAATTAACCTGACCCGTAGGAGCCCCACCCCGTTTATTAAATGGGGCGGGTTAGGATTTTTGAAAACCCGTTCCAAACTCGCCCCGTTGCCATCCCGAGAGTAATACGACGAATAATTTTATTATCTAATTAAACATGATAATACACAAAAATATGAGTAAAAATACGAATAAGTCAACATGTTACGACTAATACATGTCAAAATCTTCACATAAACATGACATAAAAAAGACATATCATTTTATTTTTAGGTCAATTTTAAATAATTTTATTGTATCATGCCTAAAATTTTAAAATTTCTTTTTAGTGCCTTATTTTGTTGTCATTTACCATAAAGTATTAAGCACATTATTTTACGTATGCTATTTATTATAAGTGCATATTTTGTATTTTTTTATCAAATGCCCGCGCATCGCGCGGGTTACATGCTAGTAATAGTAAAAAATAGTAGATGGCATCAATTCATTGCCAACTATATCACTAATTGAGGGGAGAATTCCTTTATGGACTTGCAAGTTATGAGCATATAAGCATATGCAGTGATAAATGATGGACCTTAAAGGTATTTCACACATTCGTAAACGATGGACCTTTTCAGACTAAATGCTTATACATGTCTTAATAATGAAAATTATTTCACACATTCGTAGATGAGATTTTTTTATATAAAATTACAAATAAGCCTACAACTTATAATCATGTGATTTTTGAAAAAATAGTGAGCAAAGTTTAAGGAAAGACTAGTAGTTAACACAACAATTGAGTAGTGGCATAAGCGAACAACAATTGGATTGGAGTAAATCCATATTGCCATGAGATCTTTTGGTTAGGGGAAAGATGGCACCATGACATCACATTAAATAGTAAGGGACATAAGGCCCGAGAAGGGATGTGATGTCCGATTGGGTGAGTTTTCAATTAAATATATACACCAGGGCCACCTCATGGTTTTTGGATGTGTATAATCCTCACGAAACTAGGGACCGAAGGAGTTTTGGGATGAGTTAGTAAAGTTGTAGCAATTTCTAACGAATAAATCGAAAAGAACCAGAAATGACATGTTTGGAACGTCTTAGATTTATTAGCTCTTTAAACTGCTCCAATATAACCAAAAAAAACATTTTGACCCGCATAACATGAACTGCCGCCCCACATGTACGATTTATACATGCCAAATTGGATATTAAATATTAATGAATTCGATCTGATGTGGTATCATACAAAATTACTTTAGTTTATGTATATAATATATGTGGTGATATAGTTGTATGGTTCAAGTAAGACTAGTAAGGAAAAAGGAAAGACTAGTACTTAGAACTTACATAGTCCAAGTCTAACACAAAAATTGAGTATTAGGATAAGCAAACAAGACACTTTTACATAATCCAAGTCCAACACAGTCTAGAAATTTTCTAAAAAAAATCCAAGCACCATCCAAGTGAGGGACACTTTTACCCAATCATTAAAGTCTACATAAGCTTCACCCGAGCCAGGTCTAACACAGAAATCTGCAATGAAAAAAGTTCGAATAGGATCACAGGTTGGGTCATCGTAACAGGTTCACAAATCTACTTGAATGCTGAGCATGTGTTTCAATGGAACCACTGTTGCGGATCTCAAAAACGGAAGGAATCCCCCTTTCTTTAAGGGATGGGAATTTTCCTTAGATGTCTGGGTAGAGCAGGCGATCAATGCCCAGAAATTCATCGTGTAAAGCAATAATTTTGCCATAAACATGGATGGGGTATTTATCATTATTTTTAACTATGCTTAGAAACCTAACATCCACATAGGATTCCATGGCACGGGAAATGGCTTGGTAGGTAATTGCAGCCTTACCAAACCCTTCGCTTTTAACTTCCTTTGTGATGACCTAGTCAAAATGGGCAGTACCAGGAAACCATGAAAAAAACCAATCCATCCATTTCTTGTGGTGTGGGGGGGTAGCCTTGCCAAGACAAAACAACAACTTGAACTCATCATAGGCTAACACGGGTTTTTTCTAGGCCACACAGCAAAAGGGGTACTCTAATCTTGCCTTCATCTCCAGAGTAGATGATTTGTTCGGGTCCGCCATAGTTGCAGCTTCTGATTTGTCCATGGATATGGTCTTTTTCAATTTCGTTGATCGCCATCGAGTACAACTCAAACAACTGAAATCCTTTTTCATGATTCCATAACGCCACTTTGACTTCATCTTTTTCCGCTCGCTTCTTGCCGCTCATGGTTTTTCTATGGTTAAGATGTTTTTTCATTCTAGGGCTTGTTGTTTCAATCAAATTGGGGGCAAACTAGATATCGACCTTATATAGATATATTACGTGTTTACCCTTTTTGACTTCTATGTCGACTACCGCCTTGAACCGTTTGTAATGTTAGGCACTCTAAGAGAAACCGTATTGGGGGTGATGGACGAATGGTAAGTTTGCAAACTAAAAAGCTGATTTAGCCTTTCATCAGTGCTCAGAGTCAAAGTGGTGAGAGATGTGTGAATTTGTA